>BSBM01001460.1:2502995-3213491 GCA_027924585.1 Larix kaempferi | reverse complement strand
AGGATCCATTATTGGTATGGAATTAGGGCAGAATGAAATGTTGTTTGAATTTCATTATGCCCTATTTTAAAGTAGTTTTTTGTTGAATATGGAGGTATATTATAGCATGAAATATAATGTCTTCAGGTATTAGGGAACATTCATGTTTTGAACAATTCTTAGACGAACTTATATGATGGTAAAGGTTGAATATGTCATCTAGAAATGGATAAATAGAACAAGAACAATAAATGTATATTTTGATTTCTGCGTGAATACCAAATATTAATTATTTTCTTGGAAAAAAAACTAAAAAATTAAAACAAATTAGAATTATTAATAATTATAATAATTGATAGAGAATTAAAACTATACCATTATATTATCTGAACTCCAATACAGTGAGATTCCATAAAAAATCACATAATAGATTTATTTATTTTATCATTTGTTCGTTCCACCAACTTTTAAACGAATCCTCGATCCATATAATCTCAAACAATATGATTGTAACCATATGCAGAAAGTGACCTTTTTGAAGAATGTATCTCTTTTCTTTATATGGATAGAAATACGCTTTTTTTTCTTGGGAGAAAAAACCATATGGAGATACTACTAAAGATGCAAAGAGAAAGAAACTTGAACTTTATACATCACAACCAAAAAGTAATTATTACTGATGAAAACTATATCCAAAAAACAATGTGGAATGATACTAAAAAGAGGATCTCCAAAATTTATGCATTTCATGAAAAATACCTTTGGAAATAATGATAGACCGCGAAGCAAGAAAAGATTGAGAATTAAGTTGTAGCAAAGTATATGCGTCAAAGAGAAACATCATGGGAGAAGGAACCATAACACATTCACTAGGCTATTGTTATTCACTAAATCATGGGAAAAACTTGCTCAAGGAGGCCGATAAACCATCTCTTATCTGGAATCAATGTATCAATCAAGTTATTTGGAGAACACCTAAAAATGTGTTTCACCATGGAATGCATCTGATGTTTGCATTGAATGGACCTTCAATTCCATATAGTTCTTTATACTTGATCTACATATGAAAAGTGACAAGTCATATTATATATGTGTTTACCTATATCTTTCCACATGATTTCATAGGTGTTTCATAGGTGTTAAAGTTGTATACAATAGGAAAATCGTCTTGAGATCATTCTTCGTAATGCCATGAAAGCTCTGAGGAAAATGGACATATGCAAACTAGTGACTAATTTTAGGATCTAAGAAAAAACACAAAGCTTGACAAAGCGCTTCAAAATTGTTGGAATACATGTTGAAATCAAGAGGGTCCTATAAAGGGGCTCTCTCACACTGGTTGCATCGAAACACACACCTTGACACAAGGGGGCATAGGACCCTAACACAAGGGGCCATAAGGCCCTAACCCTGATACCTGCGTGACATTTATTTATTTTGTTTTGTATTTTTTACTATTCAAAAATTTAAGCATAGGCCAATTAAAAATAACAAAAATAGTATTTAAAAAAAATTCTAAATTTTAAAATATATTTTGACATCTATGTGATACAATTGCAATACACTAAACTCGCCCAAAATGAAAACAAGAATCCTCTACCTACAACAAAGACTAATAATAATTAAAAAAATGCAATCTCAACAAGAGCCACGAGGTGGCAATGTCCCCGACGTTGCTATTGGTTGTAGCGAGAAGAGGGAAGCTATAGAACAAAGATTCTAGGCAGATAGATATAACGCTTTGACTTCACTTATGACTATGGTTGATAGATATAGTGTTTGTGCAAACCATTAACCCTTATCTAGCTAAAGTACTTTTCGACGATGTATTGCTCTAGTATCCAAGAAATAATCCATTATAGTATTTTTATAGCGGTATCCAACAAATAATCCATTATTATTAGCTTATTAGTCCCTTCGTGGGAGGTGACTATTGTAATCACTTTTTCCTATTAATCTTTGTGGGGTACAAGTTATTTTTTTTATTTTTGCCAAAGTTTACTTTAGAAGTGGTGAAAATTATTATTATTATTATTTTATTTTAATCTTTAAATGTATTTATCTATGTTGATTGGTGCCAAGCCCTTAAAATAGGTTTTGAATAAATAGAAGCAAAAATTAAAAATTATTAAATGCTTGATGAGATATGTTGTCAAGATTAGATACAGTAATGTCATCAAGTATCTCATGTAAATAAAATCTAGAAATACAATGCGCTATCTAGTATTAGAGTTATGGTTAAGATGAATTGGAATAAGGTTCAACGGCTCAGATAATTTTTACTATGACCATTTTATTCTGCACCACTCCTTTCAAGATAAATCCATTTCCAACCAAATAGTCGCCAAATTTTGTTTGCCATTCTTTGTCCATATATATATATATATATATACTCTTAGCTTCCCACGCAACTTGCAAAATCTACTATATGCTTCATGTGAATTTCCATAATCTCCCAAGTTGTCCACAAGAAATTTATATATTATTGGAATCCTACTATGAGAGCCCAAGCTCACACATCTAGACCACATGTATTTTATGTCTTTTACGAACATAATGATAATTCCAACATAATGATAATTCTGCGGAAATGTTGCCAATTTGCTGGCATACCACCACAATTTTCCAAAGCAATTGCCATGACCGAAGTTATTTTCATGATTTCATATAAACTTGAAGTAATGCCCAACTTTTCATACATTAGCGTAAATTCATCATGTACAACAACATGCACTTAATATGGAAGATCACTCGCCAACATAGCCAATCAATAGTAGAGGAAGAACATATCTTTTTGTACTCATTGAGTTCTAAAGAACATTTCATTCAAGCATTAGAATCATGTTCAAATTTTTTCTTACACAAGGCAATGAATATGTGCATGATCATTGCTCCAAGCACTGCCAAGGTACATTGCAGCAATTAGGTTAGTTTATGGCTCAATCAAGACTTTGGACACATCAATTATCATCATGGGAAACTCCAAATTCTACATGAATTTTAGTCGTGCAAACAGGTCTGCGTTGGACTTCCATAACTTTACACAATAGAGGTCATGCATCATGGGTCATCTCGGGCAAGAACCATCGACTGTTTTTTCTCTTTTTTGGCATCATTACTGGGCAAGAATCAGCGAATGTTTTTATCTTTTGCCTTATCAAGAATTTCCAAGCAAGAGAACAAATTAAGGGATCCCCACTATTGTGTCTGAGATGTTTGAGACACGCTGGATTTCTAGCTATAAATTCCTATGCATCATAGAAACTCGAACATTGCATACAGTTTAGTGTCTATAAGAGATATTGGTATATTGGATTTGTTCTCAGCAAGAAGTGGTCTTTTTGTTTCAATTGAAAAAATGAACAAAGAAATTATCATTGGTGTGGAGAAGATGGCAATAAATCCATCAATGGATGTTGTTGAGAAGAATGTAGAGAATATGACAATAACACCGTCAAGGAACATGGTTGAGGGTGGGGATCAACATCTAGAGCTGGTGCGCCCAACGCCCATCAAAACCCATCAGGATCCTTGTGTGGACTAGGCAAACTATTCCAAGAGGGTGGCCATCAAGAAAATTTTTGGGTGGGAAGATGGTGGCGCTAGGCTGGTGGGAGAAACAGTGGTGGTGGGAGGATGGGTGAAGAGAGTGAACGCGAGACATGGAAGACCAGTTTTGCTTTCCTAGAAATGAGCGATGGCTCCTGCATCCACCCAATGCTTTACATTGAATGCTCCCACTGAAATGCGATGGCTGGGCAATGCTTTACATTGAACGCTACAAGGATGACCAACAACTAAGGGACACATGTAGTTTTTCAACTAGGCGAACTCACGCAATCGATCAGGTTAAATGACTAGTTTGGAATAAATTATGTCCAACACAACAGAGACGTTGACGTCTTCATGCCATTGGGCCCTGGGCTCCAAATCCCGAGGGAGACATCAACAGTCCTTTACCAATCAAATATCCAATAAATCATTTAATATAAATAAAATTTAATATAAGAAAATCAAATACTATGTTAAACTTTGTAGTTTTGAAAATATTTGTTTGTACGAATCAAACTAATGCCTCAACCCAAAAATTATATATCCTCATCATAGACATAATAAAATAAAATAAATTATTATATATAATTACGCTATAGGCATTCATTCTACGAGATCATCTCGCATGACACTATTGTGAGATTCCTCGTCTATGTGACAAATAGAAAACCGCCACGTCTCACATAACACTATTCGTCATCTCTTCAATAATTATATAACCACGGCACAACCACATGTTTTTAACCTCCACGCCAAATTC
This sequence comes from Larix kaempferi, assembly GCA_027924585.1. NCBI lineage: Eukaryota > Viridiplantae > Streptophyta > Pinopsida > Pinales > Pinaceae > Larix > Larix kaempferi. The sequence continues at coordinate 3,209,200 of BSBM01001460.1, read as the reverse complement.
ATGTCCTTGTGCATTTCAATTGTCTCTCGAGTCTTGTCAATCAATGTTTGGCGGAATTTTTTCCCTCATTTGTTTATTCTATGAGATCTCCTGCAAGATATTGTCAGAGCCTATCTATAATGCTGGCACAGTCAAGATTTTTTTTAGAGCCTATCTGTCATGCTGTCATGGTTAACTTGCAACAGGTTATTACAAATCTGGAAGTTGTGCAAAAGAACGATTTCTGGGATAGCTGGTATGATGACATGTGCAAAAAGCGCATTGTGTTCTAGGTGTGGTATGTTGGATTTTCGAACAGACTGAGACCGAGACCTCGAGACCACGACTACAATCATAGAAAACCACCAACAACCAGACTACCAGGTATGTTTATCTTCTTGGATGTTTCATAGTCTACTATGGTCTTTCTCAATTTTTATAGCCCCATATAGTACAATTAATCTTCTTATTTCAACAGAAGTTGCTCTCTCTCAGCTTCTCCTAGTTATCCTTGCTTCCATGTTGAATGGAAAAAGCTTTAGTTTTTTAAGCCCCACATAGTAATGAGTAATATTCTTGTTTCAACAGAAGGTTCTCTCTCTCAGCTTCTCCCCTACTTATCCTTGCTTCTGTGTTGAATGGTGGAAGATTTAGTTTTTTTAAGATAAAGCGTGGGTGGTTTTTCCTAATCACAGCTACCCCAAACACTCTACTACTCACATCGCTCGCCATTATTCTGCACCTGGCACTACAGTTAGTTCGATTAATACTCAAATGGAGATTCCTGCAAAAGAATTCAATGAGGAAATCTGCGGAAAAAAATAAAAATAAAAAATGGCACATGCATCTTTACCCTCCGCTCGAAATTTTCTACAGTCATCTTGCTCTGCCCTTTTTTGTGTCCTTTATTCTGTTTGATCTTAAGCAATATTTTGTCACGGCCTGAATATCATTAAATATTTCAGAACCAAGCTCCAATGACTCAAGAGGACATCGTTGAAACAACTTTAAGGTAAACAACTTTCATTCATTTTCATTGCCTTTTCATATTATGTTAAATTGAAAGCTTGGGGATGATTAATGGTTTAGGGTTGATTAATATTTGTTTCCTTGCAATGTTTTACTCTGGTCAAGTAGTGACAGTGTAGGAGTGTTTTACGAAGAGCAATGACCACAGATCCAGACACAAAATTACACTAAATTGATGGAGGGTTAGCTGGCAATATTCAACAGCAATAACGAATGCCAGATAACATAATGTTGAATATATGGTATAACTTGCATTGAAACGTTGTGCTAGAATTAGATGTTCACTCCAATTATGCTACAATTCGTTGTTTTCAAAGATGAGTAGTGACCACAGATCCAGGAGCACTGTGCGCTCTCTTACGATCCTCTTTCCTTTTTGTTGTTGTATTTACAATATGTCGTAGAAGGGCTTCTTTGTATATAGGCTTCGGTAGGTGTCGATGTTTGTCAAGTCAATTACTTGTTAGTACTGAGCCTTTTAGAGCAAGTTGTGACATAAGATCTATTGTATCTAGCAACATACCTCTCAATGTGTTTAATTTATGGAAGATGCTTAAGTCGTTCCTTTAAATCATCTAGATAATTGTGCCTTTTACGCTTTCTAGGGAGAAGCTGTAGGTCCAATTTCATGATGTGAAAATGTCCAAGCTTACTAAAATGAATTTTGAGAAATAATAATAATAATAATAAAATGGAAAACCCGGAAAACATTTCACTGAGAGGTCGCAACTTCAACTATGCCATATCAGAACTTCATAAGGTTCGAAACTATCCTAGAGACACAACATTCCTCGGCTTTTTCTTCACATGCATTCTAACCTTTTCAAGTTTGATTAGTCAGTTTCAATAAAAAAAAATTGTGGTTTAGAATTTCCCATTATGAAGTTTCCAAGTTGATTTGAGTTTATCATATCTGATGCTCGTTACTGCATCAAATGTTCTCCTAAGCAAGATAATAAATTATAATTTGAGTTCATTATGTATAAGATTATGGCTACATACTTTGCATGCGCACTCTTTCCCATGAGATTTTGGATCTGTCTGTCAGTTCCTCTACTAAGGTTATGTCTATTGATCCTTTGCTAATATTCTTTCTTTTTACCAGCTAATATCAGATTCCAAATGAACTTATGTTTCTATATTAGGATTACTAAAGTTCATATAGTATGACAGTTTTCTTCTCTTTATTTGTCTCACTTCCATGATTTGTTTATTGTTTTAGTTTTTTATGATTCTTAAGAAATGCGTTGGGAAATTTGACATTTACGATTTTAACAGCTATTTTGAGCTTAGCCCTGTTATAACCTGTGGCATTTTGTGCTCTTTACTAATGCTACCACTGATATTCTTCCTTCCTTCACTCGTTATTGTCCTTTGTGAGAAAGAAGGTGTACTACTTTTATCATGATCATGCTTGCTTATGTTGGGAAATTTGTTGTTTAGCATTTAGCCAGCTATTTTGAGATATATTAAAGTCCAACCTTGTTCTAGTATGTATCATTTTGTGCTCTTTGCTAATGTTATTACTGGTATTCTCCTTTATTTAACTTACCATTATCTTGTACGACAAGAATTTGTATAAAACTTGTATCATGATCATTCCTGCTTCTATATGTAAGACAACGGATTTGACTCAGATTTCATGATAGAGCACATTTGAATCTGATTGTTTTTCCAATTTTGTTGTGAGATGCAACTTCGCCAATGTTTCCACATTTTAGTATCAAACATAATGAGGATGTTGGATAAAAGTGCCTTCCTTGACCATACCTAAAAATTTACAGCTCTAAACCGCTTTCTGGTTCTAAAATATGCTCTTCAATCATTTTTCGTTGGTTCTCTATGCACCATGTAGTATGAAGTGATTCCAACTAAAAGATGTGCATCCCAAGAAACTTGTACTGCATTCACTCCTCTCGGGTTCAATTGTTGTGAGAGATCTCAAGGTATTAAAATTGTATTGACTCAATGGGCATGTTGTTCGTTCTGCCTATGTTCACAGTCTTTCATGATTTCTACTTAAATGGTAAATAAGCGAGTCATTTGGTCATGTCCTAGGTGATTCAGGCAAGCAACACTATATTAACTGCATAGAATTAGAGAGCGATGTTAAATATCCCTAGCTTGAAGCCCTTGCAATGCCACAAACATAGTTTGGATCAACTAATGCAAATCTCAAAGAAAGTCCTTGAAAACTAGCATGCTAGTTTGAGTACGACCTCAGTAATTATAATTTTATTCTTTCAATCCAAAATAGTCCATCAATCTTTGCCCATCTTTTATAAGGTTTCACTAGTGCATGTAGTTTGGCTCTTTTTCTTCTCTCCATTCATAACCGCAAACCACAAGTGTGATTATGTTATCTATTACTAAATGCCCTGCTCTAAACCCACTCGTCCCTTAGCCTACAGATTATTGGTTCATTCCTCTAAATTAATCCTTTCATCCATTTCTTAGGAAATCCTTAAGTAAAGGCAAAGTTAAGCAGAACTTCATATGCAATTCCATATGTAACCGATACAATAGATACTCTACTTGCAGTCCCTTGGAACCTTTTGCCTTTCTGCTCAACAAAACTTTATTTCCTTTCTCGGTATCTTTGATTTAGAATATTTCCATAATAATTATGTTATTCAACATTTTCCAAAACTTGTTCCTTTTTTATCTATTCAAATATTCAAAATTGTTCAATATATTTTGTGATTGTCAACTTTCACCTTCTTCTTGATCAATGTTCATACTGTATGTCTGTTATTACTCTAATTTGTTTTTACACCGTCTTTGGGACTCTCCAATGACCTGCACAAGAAACAATCTGCCTTTCAGTGTAGTCTTTTGAAACAAATAAGAACAAGTCTGACATTGAGTTTTCCTGGGAAACTGAAATGTGTGATTTCCAACAAGGACACATAAAACAAATCTAGAACAAAAAATAAGTTGACAAAAAGTAATGGTAAGATTCCTACCACTCCTAACTGCTCTGATGCTTTAGCTTTTCACAGGATGATATTAGTGTCATCACTTCCTGAGAGAACATAAGTTGCATCACCGCTAAATTTCACATAAAACACACCACAAAATGCAAACAAATGAAAGCCATGGGTGTTTAGGCTTGGTATTCACTTTCAAAATGAGGCATTATAATCCTTGCCTATTTATACCAATGCAACCATAGACAAGTCAGAAAGAATGTTAAACTCGAACATTTCATATTTACGCCATAGGCGTTTCACAATGAGAAAATATCCATAAAAATTGTAGCAATATTCCTTGTCTCTCGAATGAATGGAATCTCGCCACATGTACCTTAAGAAAAACCTTTTAAATGAAATCATCCCTCTCGTTTGTCAAACCTACACAGTTTCAAGTGCTTCAGTTCATCGGTCTCCGGTTTTTCCTGTTCACGCCCAGGAATGGTGGTAACAATGGAAACCACAACTTCTTCCCGAACCCCACAGAGGAAAGTATCAGAAGAAGACACAGAACTCATCAAGTTTGCGCGCATGGAAATCGAAGCCACCATGTCACGGAAGGAGGAGGCTAAGGAATACGAGCGAGACAAACACGTTTTTCGGTTTTCCATTGGCTTCGACGAAGTTATGAATTGAGTACCTTTAAAATCTCTGCAATTAAAAATCCTTGAGATTGGGTAGCTTAATCTCTTACATCTAAAATTACCTAGATTGGGTAGCTTTAAAATCTATGAAATCTACAAATCCAGGGTAAGGACTTTATCCATAGGGGAAAAATTCTTTTGTTAAAAGGGAAAAAATGGTTATAAGTGGTCATGTTATAGACCTGGAAGTGATCAGCAGGGTCGCTGAGGTTGCAGATTTAGGATAGAATGTTTTTGAATATCACCGTGAACACAAGGAATCTGTTGCAATCCATGAGCAGTGCGTAAAACTGGAGGAAGAATTGCGCCTATGAGAGGCCGATGGCCTACTTGGAGGAATTTTGTAAAAATGTGCAGTAATTCAAGCAATTGTGTAACTCTTCTCAAAGCAGTTGCGGAGACGCCCTAGAGGTGGATTCCAATATGCCGAGTTGGAGAATTGCCCTTCATATGAAAGTTTTCATTTCTTTTTTATATTTTTGTTTGAAATTACTTTCTTTAACTGTGTATTTTGTCTCTCCATTCATGGGAGACAGTCTACAATTTGGTTTATACTTGGAGAAAGAGAAAGACTTGGAGAAAGTATTCAAACAAACCCTCGAAATCTGTTGTCATATTAGCAAGATTTGTTTCCCCTTACTTTTTATTTTATAGCAGTGGTACAAACTCTTGCAAACTTTATGCAAATTATGTGAATGTTGCACCAGTGCAAACCCTAGAAAACTTAGGTAAATTATGTGAATGCTTTCGAATTCAGCTCTTTAATTTTTAATCACCATGACTACAAATTTAAGGCAGGATGATACTACGAATCAGAGTGAATTTTCAGATCAATTTATGAATTCGTTTGTTGCTAGCTACTTGTACAAACCATTGTATTGTCTGCCCTAAATAGTCTTTATATTACACCCCCTTCTTTAAAATGTGAATAAAGACCTACTTTAAAATGTGAATAAATACCTGAAAGATAGATGGGAATGTGGCAATTGTTTTGTCAACGATCAAAGCAATGTGATAGAGTCCAAACAACTCGTAATTTATTTCATTTCCACTTAAATTCCACCATCATTCCCAATTCCCTGTTGTGTTTACTACATGTCATTTATTTTCCCTTTTGCCTTTTTTCAAATTGGCCTATTATTTATAGTTATGACATGGTACTGCATCAAAGGTACCCTAAGAATTTGTAAAACCACAAAAGATGGTCTTATAAAATCTTTGTTATTACTTTGGCATGGGTTCCACTTGCCCTGATTATTTGTGATTTCTTATATGTTCCTTTGTTCTTGCTAATTTGTTTTTACATGAGCCTCCAAGCAATTTGGTATTTCAAAGGGGAGACAGATGCTTCGTATGAATTGTGAAATCCTTTACACCAGATTATCTTACAAATTTTCAATGCTTTTGTGTTGATTGCCTGTGATTTGGAACCTCTTTTGTGTATTACCAAATAATTATAGCTATGATATTTTACTCTATTTATAAACATGAGCTTCTAACTCATTGGACTTCCATCATAGGCTGATGTAGACAACAGTGTTACAATTGATTCTGTAGAATTCATTGTTGCAACTTTTTATTTGAACAAACTGAAGCATGAAGGGCATTTATTTGATGCATTTTTGTACTTTAACAAGGATGGAAGTGTTTATATTATAGTTGATGAACTCCAGCAAGCCTGTTTAGAGCATAATCTAATTGATGTTCGTATTAATGAGATTGTTCATGAAGTAGATCAAAACAATGTAAGTACCTTGCTTCACTTGCTTGTTGCATTTGCTACAAAGTAAACAAATGTCAATTCTGCTTTAAAACATCAAATAATTTAGTACAATAAAAAAGAACTCGGGGGAAGGGACTAGTTGCAGTTATAAATGTAAGATGTTTGTTATTAAATTGCTTATGGGAAGAGATTGATGGGTCAATTTTTAAAATTTTGCACAAATTATTAATGAAATGTCTTCTTATTATCCCATATCCATTTTAACTTCATTTAACTTGACAGATGAAGATCTACATCAATGTACTTTTCAATTTCAACTTTCCTGTTATCAAATATAATTGTGGATTTCATTGGGTTTGTACAACATTTCCATTATAAGTTATTTATATTTTATGCCTTTTCACAGGGAAATGGTAGGTAAATCAATATTATTAGAACTAGAACAAGAATTGAACTAGTCAACCCCGGAAGCTAGAAAAAAATTGGAAATAAAATGATTCAACCAAAACCTACTTTAAATATTCAAATTTTGATACAACGCATACACACAACAATGCTAATCCAAACTATTAGACACAAAATTTGCAAAGTTGTCTCATGTACATAGAAAGTAAGGTTGAATATAACAAACTAGCACCAGGTGTAATAGATGTATGAACCAAAATACATAAGCATTGAAGCTCTAAATTGCCTCCATATTTAAAAAATAATCATACTACACTCTACAATCAAATCACCCAAATATAGATCATCTACATTCTCTTCAAGGGTATGCTCAGGAAGCACTCTGAACCAACCCAAGTAGCACTTAGAATCAGCACATGAATAACATCAAAACAACACTCATTGTTGCAAATGTCAAACTCTTTACAGGCTCACAAATGAAGAATGAGAAGCATGTGATTGAAATAGTTGTGGGGCATCATTAAATAGATGAAAATTAGGTTTTAAGTTAGGATTAGATTTTTTTGTTATTTTAAATTTTAATTTTTTATTTGTGGGTGGACCTGTGCTGGCATGGAACCTATCCAAATTGGTCAAAATTGACTGTAACTAGTTCCCTACAAAATAAAATTATCTTATTTTATCTTATTATCTATAAATGAGGACAATTTTTTGTTGTTTTGCACCATTATTTGTTTATTCAAATATTACATTGCTTGAATGACATTAAATGTTAACCTTGTATAATTTTTGTTAAATGGTTGAACAATGTATAATTGTTTCCAGGTTGGTAATACTGAAACAACCAAAATTTCCAATGATGCTACCAAAACAAATACCCCTTTGGATGGTAAAGGAAACCAAATGAAAGAGGGACAACTAATCAAATCAACCAGTGGCACCAATAAGCACGAACCACAGGCATCGGGTCAGGATACTTATGGTATATCTGCAGGTGTCAGGCAATGTTGATTTTTATCAAGCCACTGGCAGCTTAGATATAGCTCCTAATTTATTAATAGCCGATAGAACTATCATCCTACCAGAAAGTGAGCATGATGGTTGCAATTTAGATTCCAAGAGAATCATAGAAGATGAGGCAAGAAGCAATGCCAGCAAGAAACACCAAAGTGTATCCTAGATAGGTTGTTGATTTTGATAAACAAGATGTTTCCATTCCAGATGAGGTTAGTATTTTGGAAATTTCTAACTTCCGTCAAAGTTCAAAAGAGAAAGGGATTTTAAGCAAGAGACATGTTTATTTTATATATTGGCAGAAAGATAAATTAGGTAAAGCAAACTTATTAACAATTGTGAAGCAGGCATCAACAACTGTTGCCCTTTTTTCCTTTCAAATAAAATTTGTTTTTTATGATTATATTGTTGGTTATTGCTTTTGATGTTGTAGTTCAGTTTATATAATTGACCTTGAATTTGAAAGACTATTCATTTTCATGAATCATTGCTCTATATTATTATTGATTAATATAAATTTTGTAACCTAATTGTTAATTTAAGGTGAAACGACTAATTTAAAAGGTCAAAGCATATAGATTTCAATTGCTTATATGATATCTACTATAGGATTTCAATTGTTGTTGCATCACCTATTCATTTTGATATTATCGAAGGCATTTGTGACTCTTTTGGACCACTTGTCGATTAATATTTTTCACATTTGGGTGTGTATTTGGACTTGAAAAGTGTTTTTCGGATTTGACTATTAAACTTCTAAGTTTTACTGAGATTGTATCACTGAATGTTCTTGGATTACCATATTTATGTTTTTAACTATGGTTTGTTTGGTAGGAAACAAATATCCCCATGTATTTTTTCCTAATTGCTATTCATGGCTCTTTAAGTATAGAAACTCAGTGTGCAAAGGGACCTTGATATATATTTTCATTTTTACTCACAGAAACTACGCATTTATCACTTTTTATGTTTCTTATTTGAAAGTGTTGAACGTTGTCATGTTTCAGAACGTGGGCATTAGGGTTGATGTTTGAGAGTTTCTATCGTTTTTTAAGAGACGACTCTGATGATTTTCTCAACTAATTCTTTGCAGGATTCCAAATATGCCACTCATTGGGAGGAGGCACGGGCTCTGGAATGGGAACTCTTCTTATTTCTAAAATCAGAGAAGAATACCCAGATAGGATGATGCTCACATTCTCAGTTTTTCCATCTCCCAAGGTATTTGATATAGTTTTTGAGCCTTACAATGCTACCTTGTCAGTCCATCAGTTGGTGGAGAATGCAGATGAGTGTATGGTTTTGGACAATGAATCCCTTTATGACATATGTTTTAGAACTTTGAAGTTGACTACCCCGAGATGTAAGTATTCTTACTATCTGATATTTTTACATCTCCATTTCATGTCAAAAATTTATACCCTTAATCAACTGCCTTACTATTTATGAGACATGATTTGTCTCTTTTTTGTAGTTCGAGATTTAAATCACTTGATCTTTGAAACCATGAGTGGAGTGACCTATTTCTTGAGGTTCCCTAGTCAGCTCAACTTAGATCTCTGGAAGCTTGCTATAAACCTCATTCCATTCCCTCATCTTCACTTCTTCATGGTTGGTTTTACTCCATTGACCTCCCGAGGCTCCCAACAATACAGAGCACTCACTATTTCTGAGCTGACTCGGCAGATATGGGATGCCAAGAACACGATGTGTGCTGCAGATCCTCGTCATGGTAGGTACTTGACAACATTTGCCATGTTTAGGGGAAGATGAGTACTAAGGAGGTTGATGAGCAAATGATTAATGTACAGAATAAATGTTCCTCTTATTTTGTTAAATGGATACCCAATAATGTAAAATCCATTATTTGTGATATACCCCCCAAGGGACTGAAGATGTCATCCACATTTATTAAAAACTCCACCTCTATTCATGAAATGTTTAGGAAAGTTAGTGAACAGTTCACTGCTATGTTCAGAAGGAAATCTCTCTTACATTGGTACACTAGAGAGGGCATGGATGAGATGGAATTCACTAAGGCTAAGAGCAATGTGAATGATTTGGTATTTGAGTACCAGTAATACCAAGATGGAACTGTTGATGAAGAGGGTGAGTTTGATGATGAGGAATCACTTGACGGAATAGTAATGTAGGCCAGCTGCAACATCTTGTTGAGTTGTTGCTTGTAAATGTTACTTTTTACAGCTTTTGTTACTTGGAATAGAACATTGAATCAGATTGGATTTAAAAACCATGTGTGAAGTCAATTTTTTTCACCAAGCAGAGCTAAGGAGTGGCTTTTCTAGCATGTTTCAATATGCATTATCTATGCAAACAATTAAGGTTGTACCCACTGTCGATTTTAAGGTTATAGAAGCTTTTTTATTTCTATTTCAAGTTTCAAAATATTTATAACTTTGAAATTTTGTTATGCTTCCTTATGTAGTCAATCTAAGCCCTACTGCTTGTTTTGTTGTTGCACATCATACAAGTAATGTTATTCTTTCTTATCAGTCAAGCTAAGCCTTTATTGTTGTATTTCAATGGATGATGGAACAGAGGAGCGTACACCTCGTGATATATTTTATGGCAAGGCCGCACAATTTTAAGATTCAATATGCTAAGATAGATAACAACAGTGTTCAATTCAATTTCACAACAATAGCATATACAGGATCACTGAAAGAATAACAAGCACAGCATAAACACAAGAGACACAAATTTACCCTGGGAAACCCTCTAGGGGAAGAAAACCCAACAAAACTTCCTCAATATAGATGATCAAAAGTACAAAGACGAAACCCCAAACAAGTGCTCCTTCTCCTTCCAGATATCTCTCTCTCTCCATTACGAATTACACAAGTGAGTGTGTGTGTCAAAATGAGGAGCACGTCACTCCTATTTATACTTTATCTTCCACTTGACTTTTTCCCTAACTAGGTTGACCCCAACAACTTAACCACTCAACTTAATGTTGATTGGGCTGACTCCTCTAGGGGACTTAAACACCCCATTACAATCGACTCAAAGGGGATCTATTGTCCCGACTTACAAGGGAGGATTTACCTCAATGACTTTACATAATCAAATACAATAATGACATCCGACGGAGGAATAAAACATCTCCAAATAAATTTATGGACATAATAGATATATTTATGGAGTTGATATTGTTCTCCATTTAAGCTATGATGAGTTCTTCTAGTATAAGGTTGGAGTTGGGAATGGTATCAATACCCGAGTTTAATTGGTCGCTCTATGGGCACTGCTGTGTATTGATAAGGATAAAGGAATTCGATATTTGCAATTGGTAGTGGATTCACAAGTGGTGATTGATTGGTTCAATAGTGTGGCTAGGCTGGACAGTTTGGCTCTCTCACATTGGCAGTGAAGGATACGATCCCTACAAGAAGCTTTTCACTCGATCAATATCTCTCATGTGCACCAAGAATTCAATTCACGGACATATTGTCTTTCAAAGGAGGTTATATCTTTAAGCGAAGGATCCATTATTGGTATGGAATTCGGGCAGAATGAAATGTTGTTTGAATTTCATTATGCCTTGTTTTAAAGTAGTTTTTTGTTGAATATGGAGGTATATTATAGCATGAAATAATGTCTTCAGTTATTAGGGAACATTCATGTTTTGAACAATTCTTAGACGAACTTGTATGATGGTAAAGGTCAAATATGTCATTTAGAAATGGATAAATAAAGCATGAACAATAAGTATATATTTTGATTTCTACTTGAAATACCAATAATAATTGATAGAGGATTACAATTATACCATTGTATTATCTGAACTCCAATACAGTGAGATTCCATAAAAATTGACATAATAGATATATTTATTTTATCATTTGGTCATTCCACCAACTGTTAAACGAATCCCCGATTCATATAATCTCAAACAATATGATTATAACCATATGTAGATACTCGAACAATATGATTGTAACCATATGTAGATATTGACCTTTTTGAATAATGTATCTCTTTTGTTTATATGAATAGAAATGCACCTTTTTTTCCTTGGAAAAAATAACCATATACAGATACTACTAAAGATGCAAAGAGAAAGAAACATGAACTTTATAACTCACAACCAAAAAGTAATTATTACTAATGAAAAATATACCAAAAAATAATGTGGAATGATACTTAAAAAGAGGATCTCCAAAGTTTATGAATTTCATGAAAAATAATGATAGACCGCGAAGCAAGAAAAGATTGAGAATTAAGTTGTAGCAAAGTATATGCGTCAAAGAGAAACATCATTGGAGAAGGAACCATAACACATTCACTAGGCTATTGCTATTCACTAAATCCCATTCAAGGAGGCCGACTTACTATTGCTATTGCTATTCACATTCACTATTGCTATTGCTATTCACTAAATCATATGGGAAAAACTTACTCACAAACCATTCAAGGAGGCCGGCAAACCATGTATCAGTCTCATGCTTGCAATGAATGGACCTTCAATTCCATATAGCTCTTTATACTTGATCTACATATGAAAAGTGACAAGTCATATTATATATGTGTTTACCTATATCTTTCCACATGATTTCATAGGTGTTAAAGCTGTATACACTAGGAAAATCGTCTTGAGATCATTCTTCGTAATGCCATGAAAGCTTTGAGGAAAATGGACGTATGCAAACTAGTGACTAGTTTTAGGACCTAATAAAAAGGACATAGCTTGACAAAGTGCTTCAAAATGGTTGGAATACATGTTGAAATCAAGAGGGTCATATAAAGGGGCTCTCTCACATTGGTTGCATCGAAACACACACCTTGATACAAGGGGGCATAGGACCCTAACAAAAGGGGCCAGAAGGCCCTAACCCTCATAAATGTGACATTTATTTATTTTGTTTTGTATTTTTTATTATTTAAAAATTTAAGCATAGGCCAATTAAAAATAACAAAAACAGTATTTTAAAAAATTAAATTAAATTTTAAAATATATAAATATATTTTGAAATCTATGTGATACAATTGCAATACACTAAACTCGGTCAAAAGGAAAACAAGAATCATCTACCTACAACAAAGACTAATAATAATTAAAAAAATACAATCTCAACAAGAGCCATGAGGTGGCAATGTCCACGACATTGCTATTGGTTGTAGCGAGAAGAGGGAAGCTATAGAACAAAGATTCTAGGCAGATAGATATAACACTTTGACTTCATTTATGTATGTGGTTGATAGATATAGTGTTTGTGAAAACCATTAACCCTTCTCTAGCTAAAGCACTTTTCAACGATGTATTGCTCTAGTATCCAAGAAATAATCCATCATAGTATTTTTATGGCGGTATCCAACAAATAATCCATTATTATTAGCTTATTAGTCCCTTCCTCGGGAGGTGACTATTACTTTTTCCTATTAATCTTTGTGGGGTACAAGTTAATTTTTCATTTTTGCCAAAGTTTACTTTAGAAGTGGTGAAAAATATTTTTTTTTTTTTTTTTTTAATCTTTAAATGTATTTATCTATGTTGATTGGTGCCAAGCCCTTAAAATAGGTTTCGAATAAATAGAGGCAAAAATTAAAAATTATTAAATGCTTGATGAGATATGTTGTCAAGATTAGATACAGTTGTAACGTCCCCTTCCATCATCAAATGCAGGGAAGGAAATGTTAACGACACACCGGGCTTTCGACAGACTTAGCCCCAATATTTTTACTTCAAAAATTCATAACAATTAAAGACTTCTGTGTGCAGAATCAACTCAATAAAACACAGCGGAATTAAACATAACAACACACATAAGCACAAACATAAGATGATTCCATATGTAGGGATTAAATCCCATTCTTATGCTATGCACAGACTTCGTTTCAATTTCAACCTCATAACATTCAGATTTAGCACATTGCAGAACACAGATTGTATATAATTTTAATCCACAAAGAATACTTATCTTGCAACGCAAATGTCCAACGACTGGCTACGTGGGAGCAACGTTCCACCCAACCATAGATCTCTGTCCAGCCTGTATTCTTTCAGCTGAGAGATCACCCCCGAGCTGGGCTGTGTATCCACTAAGGAGGAACTAGATAGCTCACTCACAGTCAGGGTTTCACTCAGACCGCCATGCTAAGCCAACACACAGTTGGGTTTTTCAAGCATGCAATGGGAAATGGAGGAGGATGCTAGTCCATTGAGCTCAATCCCAGAGCCACATACACTTCAAGCTGGACTCAGCGATCCCATCCTCTGTTCATACATCCACTCTTGGATTTCTCACAACTCTGTCACAAATAACCCCAAATCCGTCACTGATTTTCTGGGCAGTTAAAACTGGGTTTTCCCATGGATTTTGGGGTAGCTAAGGCTCCCAAATTCGCCCCAAGGCTCATACCAACGGATCCCCCATTGGATTTCACTGCCCAATACCAAATCTTGACGTTTTTGGCTTCCCAAAATGTGGGTTCTCTCACAGTCGCGATTTCTGGTTTTCTCCCTACTGGGAGCTCGTTCTTGGATGGAGAATGATGCTGCCCCCCTCCACCATGGAATGGGGATGAGAATGAAGCAACCCCCCAGAGGTAGAGTGACTTGTGGGACAAGTAAACAGAGCCCATACCTACCCATACGAATTTCTGGGTTGCCCATCCTCCATTAAAGCCATTGACTTAATTCTTCAACCACTTTCTTACAACAGGAATAAATGTCATCTAGAAAAGTCAAATGGGTTCTCATAATGACATATGTCAACCTATGGTTCACTCCCTTAGCCCCCTCACCCCTCCCTAGTGGATACACGTGGCCCCTTCTCATTCATTGCCTCCGTAGCCAGTTTTGGTATTTTTATTGCATGATGTTTATTTACATCATTTTACAATGTTCCATGGCTTCAGAGCACATGGGTATCAAAATATCAATGCTTGCCTTTTAAATCAAAATTCAGGCTTTCACTAGCAGGGCCTTGGCCTTGAGCTCCACGCTAGGAAAACATACATCACTTGTACACATTATTTACATTAAATGCTAATACATCCTAAGAGTCAGAATGGGGGTATTACAACAGTAGTGCCATCAAGTATCTCATGTAAATAACATCTAGAAATACGATGCGTTATCTAGTATTAAATTTATGGTTAAGATGAATTGGAATAAGGTTCAACGACTCGGATAATTTTTACTATGACCATTTTATTTTGTACCACTCCTTTCAAGATAAATCCATTTCCAACCAAATAGTCGCCAATTTTGTTCGCCATTCTTTGGCCATATATATATATATATATATATATACTCTTAGCTTCCCCCGCAACTTGCAAAATCTATTGTATCATGTGAATTTCCATAATCTCCCAAGTTGTCCACAAGAAATTTATATATCATTGGAATCCTACTACGAGAGCCCAAGCTCACACATCTAAACCACGTGTATTTTATGGCTTTTACGAACATAATGATAATTATGCATAAATGTTGCCAATTTGCTAGCATACCACCATAATTTACCAAAGCCATTGTCATGACCGAAGTTATTTTCATGATTTCATATAAACCTGAAGTAATGACCAACTTTCCATACATTAGCGTAAATTCATCATGTACAACCACATGCACCTAATATGGAAGATCACTCGCCAACATAGCCATAGTAGAGCAAGAATATATATTTTTGTACTCATTGAGTTCTAAAGAACATTTCATTCAAGCATTAGAATCATGTTCAAATTTGTTCTTACACAAGGCAATGAATATGTGCATGACCATTGCTCCAAGCACTGCCAAGGTACATTGCAACAATTAGGTTAGTTTATGGCTCGATCAAGACTTTGGACACATCAATTATCATCATGGGAAACTCCAAATTGTACATGAGTTTTAGTTGTGCAAACGGGTTTGTGTTGGACTTCCATCACTTTACACAATAGAGGTCATGCATCATGGGTCATCTCGCGCAAGAGCCATCAAATGTTTTTATCTTTTTTGGCATCGTTACCGGGCAAGAACCAGTGAATGTTTTTTCTCTTTTGCCTTATCAAGAATTTCCAAGCAAGAGAACAAATTAAGGGATCCCCACTATTGTTTTTGAGATGTCTGAGACACGCTGGATTTCTAGCTATAAATTCCTCTACATCACAGAAACTCGAACATTGCATGCGGTTTAGTGTGTATAAGAGATATTGGTATATTGGATTTGTTCTCAACAAGAAGTGGTCTTTTTGTTTCGATTGAAAAAATGAACAAAGAAATTATCACTGGTGTGAAGATGGCAATAAATCCATCGGTGGACGTTGTTGAGAAAAATGTAGAGAAGATGACAATAACACCGTCAAGGAACATGGTTGAGGGTGGGGATCAACATCTGGAGCTGGTGCGCCCAACGCCCATCAAAACCCAGCAAGCTTCTTGTGGACTGGGCAGACTATTCCAAGAGGGTGCTCATCAAGAAAATTATTGGGTGGGTAGATGGTGGTGCTAGGCTGGTGGGAGCAACAATGGTGGTGGGAGGATGGGTGAAGAGTGGACGCGAGACATGGAAGACCGGTTTTTCTTTCCTAGAAATGAGCGATGGCTCCTGCGTCCACCCAATGCTTTACATTGAATGCTCCCACAGAAATGTTATGGCTCAGCAATGCTTTACATTGAACGCTACAAGGACGACCAGCAACCAAGGGGCACGTGTAGTTTTCAACTCGACGAACTCACGCTATCAATCATGTTAAATGACTAGTTTGGAATAAATTATGTCCAACACAACAGAGATGCTGACGTCTCCGTGCCATTGGGACTTGGGCTCCAAAGCCTAAGGGAGACATCAACAGTCCTTTACCAATCAAATATCCAATAAATCATTTAATTGAAATAAAATTTACTATAAGAAAATCAAATACTATGTTAAACTTTGTAGTTTTGAAAATATTTGTTTGTACGAATCAAACTAATGCCCAAACCCAAATATTATATATCCTCATGAGAGACATAATAAAATAAAATAAATTATTATATATAATATATAACAAATTAAAACACGAGAAGCAATTTAAGTTATCTCCAATGATCAGGCATTAATTGTTAGATGGTTGGAGAAGACCAAAAAGTAACAATCTACAAACAAATATGAGGTCCATGCCACAAAAATTAGCCACTACGTGGTCTTTTTTTCTTCTCTTCTTTCCACTTGAAAAGACATGTTCACAATAAATACACCTTTTTTCCATAAGAAAAAAGAATCTTTTGCTATTCATATTCACAATAAATACACCTTTTTTCCAGAAGAAAAAAAAAATCTTTTACTATTCATATTCACAATAAATACACCTACACCATTACCCACCAATATTATTAGACCCCGCACTTGAAAGGCTATGTACAACTCCTATTGACTCCCCACATGATATTGATTTAATACCACCTTTATTATTGATGAGTACTATCAAAGTGAGTTAGAGTACACCTTTCTCTATGAAAGCCAATAAGGAAATGGAGATTGAATTGTCCTACAGATCAGCAGCAATATTATAATCAAATTACAAATATATAACTTTTTGACTAAGGCTTGGTAATTATGAAACCATGGATTATTCTAGATTTGCAAATTATAAATATTATTGAGAGAGTGGCGTACACAAGTTTAATATTATAGCTATTGAATAGCAAATGCCACCCATGTGGTCCACACTTAGTTAATATCTTTATATCTCGCCCTTTTTATGCTCGTCTTTATCTTTTTGGGGTTCTATAGTTGTGCACCTTGATTGACCATTTTAATGTACTTTTTAATTTCATAAATTTTTTTTAAATGGTTATCGTATCATTAAATTAATAAATAAATACTTTAAATCTTTATGGTAAAGATATATTTTCAAATTCAAAAAAATAATTTATGTCATATTTAGTAGCTATATCTTCTTAAAAGTGTTTATTTATTCAAAACTAAAATAATAAAATCAATTTTTAAACTTAGTAAAGTGAGACACGCGATGAATTGTGTTTTTTTTTTTTTTGGAATAATGGAGGAAATATCGAAATTTTTGCCTAAAATTTGGTAGAGATTATTTTGGGCTGATAGAATTATAGAATTATAGATCTCAAATGTTAACATTACAGAATTTAAGTGTAGTATGAGTATTTGAGAGTGTTGAATTCTTTATGCATTAATTAGCACAACCACTTAACTTGTGGCTTGTGAACACCGATAGGTGACAAGGTAAGTGCCACAAATTAGCTACTTGTTTCCATGCTAGTTACACGAACTGCCTATTAACAAACTACCTGTCTATTACCAATTATCCATCATAGCTATCAGTATTTTTGATATATATATATTTTTATAATTGCTTATTTCGAATTTGGAACGACTGCCATAAAATCAATCTCAACATTACACTTGTCTCATCCTTGTGCAATCTAGGAAAAGCATAGGCTCTACTCCACCCCAAATTCTAAAATAAAAACACCTATCAGTGTAAAAATAACAATTTCATCAATTCAAAATTATAATTTCAACAAAGATTACCTAAATGGGTTTACTAATAGCAAACCGGAAACGTATAATCTAAACATTCTATGAATTTATTGTTTTCCAACCATTGAAAATAATGTGAAGGGATATCGATTATTTTAACTTAAAATCTAGTAAGAATCATATTGGATTGATGTAATTGCATATATCAAATGTTAACATTGCACAATCCAATAGCAATAGGGGTATTTGAGGGTGTTGCATCTAATTTGGCATTGAAATAACAATTTTCTCTATCCAAAATTGCAATTTAGGCATAGTTGAATGGTCGGATTATGGTGATGACAAAACAAAAAAATTCAAATTCATAATGTTTAGCCTTCTTCAATCGGAAAAGATAAAAAATTTAAAACATTTGACCTTCTTCACGACAAAGAGTTTTAAACTTTGTATTGTCAATCTTGTTAATGCAATACATAACTCTATAGTTGTATTGCATAGCTATCTATAGTTACAACGCATATGATTTTTTGTTTTGTTTTTTAAAATCGACGACAACCATCTATTGTTAATAAAATAAATATCTCTTTAGTTGTAATGCATCTGAATTTTATTTAAAAAAATAATAATGATGATAACTTAGGATAGGAGTCAATTGGGTCTAGATGGGATAATTGTTAGTGAGAGTATTATCCTTCCCACCTAAGTTCAATTCTTGCAAGTGGCATATTGAGCTCTTAAATTAGTATATTGTTGACAAAGTCTCAAGCTTCTACAAAATCCAGTTTAGCCTAGAAAATATTCTTGGAACAAAGGAAAGTGCCCAAAGAGTTTCTTTGGAAAATGTATTCCATGAAAACATTTGTAGTCTAAACTGTCTACAATTTTGACATTTTCCATTCACTCAACATAAAGGGAACGAAAGTTGGCATTTTTTTGCTTGAAATCCAACAAGAATAATTTTAGATTGATGGAATTGTAGATATCAATAATTAACTTTGCAAACTTGGGTTGCATCAGGGGTATTCGAGGGCGTTGAATCTATTTATGCACTAAAAATAATGATTTCAAAAATCCAAAATTCCAAATTTAACAAATAGTTTATGATCAATTCTAGTGATGGTAAACCATAAAAATTTAAAATTGTAGAACATTTAGCATTCTTTTAAAAAATAACTCATGATAAAAATATTTTTATAAAAAATTATGCCCTAATTAAATGGCAATTTCGATATAATTTAAACTATTTCATTGAATTTATTAAGAAAGTTATTAATTATAGTAGAAAAAACTATGACAATATTAGCCATAAAAATTGTTTACAGATTTATAAAATATAAACTCAACCTTTTATGGATCAAAGAGGATGCTAACCTAGCCATTAAATACAAAAGAATCTTTGAGGATGTTGAAATGAATTCATATGGTACTAAACTTCTTAGAATGACCTCTTGCTATGACCTTATAATTTGTGATGGGTTGGATCATTGGCCTAACTCTGACCATATGACTTGCATTCACAAAAAGGGAAGAAGTGTCATTGATTAGGTCATATTCATATTTGTCTTTGATTTGTAGCAGGTTGTTAGCTTCTTTTAAAGATTTCAATGGTGAATCCCCAAGCCCTTTGGGTAGCCTCAGTCGCGCTCCTCGTCTAGCTCCAAATATCCTGGATGTTATACCTAGGGGATGTTTTGATGGGGCTTCCCAAAACGGAGCTGACATTAGACAGGCTAGCATTGTGGTCTTCTTAGACAACAACCGATTGATAAAGATATGGATGAATTGTGTCCAGGGAACAAATACTCTGAGTGAACTTATTGCTCTTTGGATGCTTTTGTTTATTGCCAAGGATCGTGGCATCCCTTTGCTCCAAGTTCGGGGGGACTCAAGAGTGATAATCAATTGGGCAATCGAGGATTGCTCCATCAATGTGCTACAACTAGATTTCTGGCTAAGGGACACTAGACGTCTCATCTGCAGTTGTGGGCACGTATCCTTCTTTCACGTGTTCAGAGAATTCAATCTTATTGCTGACGAGCTCTAAAAAAGGGCTTTATCTGCATTATGGAGGATTGGTATGAGGATCAACTAACATCTTAGAATTCCTTGGCATATTTTTGAGATAGATGTTTTATCTTATTATATATTTTTTGTATTTGGGGGATTTTCTCATGTGCAACAGATTTCACTCCTTTGTTTTGCATGATCATAGGCTATGGGTTTCAATGACTTATTGGGACCTCCTTGGGTTCCATCGACATGATCTATGCACATTTTTTTCATGTTGTCGAGTCGGCTTGTCTCTCGGATATTTTTTGGGTATTTTGAGTCGGCCTGTTGTGGTTACTCATCGATGTCGGCTTCCCTTCTTGGGTGGAATTGGATTATCTGTTTAGTGTTTTGGTATAGCGGCTATGATGACTATTTTGTTGTTTCGGGGTGTTGTCGCCTGCTTTTTCTGTTCTCTGTTGTGGTTATTGATGAGACAATGTCTTGTGGCCTGTGTTGGCCTCTTTGTTTCTTGTGGACTATGTTGGCAGTTGTTGCACCTATTTGGAACAGTTTGTATCTCTTATATTGTTTTTAATATAAACTAGCATGATTTTTTTACTGTGAAATAAAAAGAATAAAATTGATGATGTTGAAGTAAATGAAGATAACAACACAAGCACTTATTATTGTCCCATCGCGTTAACTTTAAATATAGATATAACATGTTAGGAAATTAATATGCACAATGCTCACAATCGAGTCCTCTTGGACAACATAAAATCTTCTCATCTTCTTAAAGATTTGCAAGTGTTGTTCAAGTGTGATATGAAAAACGACACAATTATATGGAATTTTCACTTTGACTCGATCTCTATGCTTAAAAGAGTATTCTTGTAAATTGTTCAACTGAAAATGGATGTCTTTTGAATCCCTGGTAAGGCCTACAATGTTAAATTGCAAAAGTAATATTGGAATCATTTCTCATGAGACTATTAGAGTTAGAAAGATTAAATATTATAAGCTCTTAAAAAATGTCAACATTTAACCAAAAATCAAGAGAGTCTTGTAAAGTTATGCAAACAAGAGTTTAGAGTATCTTAGAATAGCATTGTCCATATAAAAGATAAAGAATAATGTAATATTTGTTGATGTATATGTAACTTCGGAATGTATTTCACATATATGTATATTGTATTCCTATAGAGATGTTATTATTCCTCTATACGGAAGTGTCGTCATTTATATTGTAAGTGTCGTAACTTATATTTGATGGGTTATTAGACCACCTTGTTTGGGTTCGGCCCTGTATAAGTCATGTGGGTCAAAAGGTTATTAGACCACCCTATTGGGGGTCGGCCCAGTCAACATTATGTTATGTGGTTAAGTTCGAGCCTACATGAGTTAGGTAAAAAGGCAAGTCAAGTCAAGTATAAATAGAGTGCGGGAGGCACTCTATTTACTCACTCACTTCTCACTCATGCACTCAAGGAGGAGTGGCGCACTTATGGAGGAGGTGGATCTGCTGCTAGGTTATGTCTATCTCTCATGGTTGGTTGTATCATTGCTCTATCTATCTCTGAGGAAGTTATTGGGGTTTTTCACCTTTATGGTTTTCCCCAAGTAATTCTTTGTGTCTCTTGTGTGCTTGCATTATTGTCTCCATGATTGATATGCTGTAGATATGCTGTACATGTTGTTCTCTCAGTTAAGACCCTAGATCATATTGAAGTAAATTCTGAAAATTTAACATGGTATCAGAGATAGCCAGAAAGAAGGCATGATATGGCATGTATGACACTTGTTGTACTTACGATGCTAGGGCTTGATATAGCAAAAACCAGTTGTCGTAGCACTTTCACTATAAATCCGTTTTGGCGAAGGTTTCAGATCTGAAATTGTTACAGGACGAAGATTAAATCTCCAGGTACCTTGTGTCCAAAGGACAACCTCTAATTCGTTGTACTTTGTGATTTATGATCTGTGCAATATAGGGTTTCTGCCTCTTCCAGATCTGAGTCAAAATCAGGTGACCTTGGGAAAAAGGTCATAACTTGGGCTAGGAAGCTCCAAATGAAATTTCGTAAAAAGTGACAGGTAGTACACAGACTGTACTATCTCAGAAAACGTTTGCAGAGGCCGAAGTTGAACCAGTGACACGTGGCACGCCGTACAAGTTCGCTCTCCTGTATTATCCCATAAACAGGTCACGTTGCGACACTTGGCATAACTCTCTCTCAGAGAGTCCAATTGAGGTCAGTCCTATTGGGATGGAAAGATAACAGGTCGAGCTATCTCAAAAAAAAATTTCAGAGGCCGAAGTTCAAACAGTGACATGTGGCACGCCATACAAATTCGCTATCCTGTATTATCCCAAAACAGGTCACGTTGCGACATTTGGCATAACTCTCTCTCAGAGAATCCAATTGAGGTCAGACCTGTCAGGATGGAAAGATAACAGGTCAGGCTATCTCAAGAAACTTTTTTAGACCTTGTGGATCAAAAGTTTCAGAGTTAAACCAGAAACAATCAGGTACATATTTTTGTCAAAACAGAATTATTTTTTGGTACCTTCATTCATGGCTTCCGGAATTTAGGGCTTTGAAAAAAGTTGGAATTTTTGTAATCGGAGACCACGGCTGGATGCTACTCATAAAAATAGAAATTTAGAGACCAAGATCAGAATTTTTGGTTGGGAAGAAGGCCGGGCTTGATTAGACCCTAGTTCGGGACTTTGATCAGAAAAGTGGAAAATTAGGGCTTCTGTAAAAATGAGAATTTTTGAAATATGTGACCACGGCTGGAATCTCCTCAGAAAAATAGAAGCTTAGAGGTTTGGATCAAACATTTCGATTGGGCAGAAGAGTGGGCTTCATCAAACCCCAGTTCAGGGTCACGTCCAGTGAATCCGGAAGTTTCAAAGGCAAAATTGAGGAGTGAAACTTTGCAGTTTTCAAATTCTGAATATACCAGTTTGATCATCTCATCAAGGCGCATATTTCTATCCTTTCAGAATTTTGAAATTCAAAGTTTGAATTTTTGGGGTTTCTCTGACAAACCCATATCCAGCTCCAGGTCCAGTTCTTGCAAATCAAGTGGATAGGGTTAATCCTAGAAGAAGATGGATTGGTCACCTGCATAAGTGAAGGAGTTCCTGTTTCAGAGGGAGATAAGGCTAAGGCTTTACATAAGAAGATTACAAGCGATCTCGACAGGTATGACTCATCGAGGTATGTTTTGAGATTTGTTCATGATTAAGTTTATGGTATGTTTGTCTTCATGTTATTATGGTTAGTACAATATTGATTTTAGACTTGTCGTATCACCTTAATAAAATTTATGAATGCACGATAGAAGATATTCATTGATTAAGGTTTTGACACTTATGATTGTACTAATGCATTGTGATGGTGTATGAGGTTTATGTTGTCTACTAACATGAAAGGTACACCAAGAAAGACAAATCATGTTCTGGTTCAAAGAACATATGATCATGATGACATGAGGACAAAGATTCATCCATTGTCATGGATCTCATAAAAGATCCATTTACAAGGTATGTATAATTTGGTTTTATAATGGTTAACCTATGAGATTTACAGGTTACTAGCACAAGTCACTGAAGAGAAACAAAAGACATTATACGGGTATGTTAGACATAACTAGCTAGCATGCTGATCCAGGTATGTTTTTCCTATATCAAGCTAGAATCCTACCTTGTGTTAGGATCTTATACTGTTGTTGATAATGATTATTCCTGAAGAGTCATAGGTTTGAATAATCATGGTTGTATGCATATTATGTTTCTTACCATAATTGATGATATGACTAACCAGAAGAATCATGAAGGTATAGGTTTGAATAATCACAGGTTTTACGCATATTATATCTCTTATCTTGATTAATGATTCAACTAACCCGAAGAGTAATAGGTTTGAGTAATTACAGGTTTAGACATGTTATGTTTCTTATGATTTGACTAACCATAAGAATCCTACATAAACCTTGAATGCTAATGCGTATTATTTTTGTTTGAAATGATCATGACTATACATGCTTGAGATTATTGTGTTTTAATAGTATACTAATGAATGTATGATTTTATATGAGATCACAAGGATAACACAATCATAATACTAATAAGCATGCATATGGACCAAGGATGAATATGAGTTCAAGAACAGGTAATTTAGAGGGAGTACACTCCAGTGGTTTATGCAAGGATGCAGATATTCAGAGGGAGTTGACCATCTCTCTACATTCCACAATAGAAAGGTGTAGAAGAAGCTACTTCAGATTAGGACTCCAACAACTCCTGCAAGGAAGCGAAGACTCAGAGGGAGTCCACCCAACAAACAAACAAAGATAAGTATTTTAATTATCATTTCTTGCATATTTGTTTGTTTAAATAAAATTGTTCAATGATGTATATGCTCATGTTCCTAGACTTAGGATATGTATTGTGCATATTAGAATAGTTGCATTGATGAACAGTATACTACTAATATACATGGGTAAGTGGCCTATGGCATTGTACAACATTCCATTGCTACTTATCTAGAATGAAACCTCTTTGCTGACATGTTGGGAGTTGTGCACACTCTTAACAATGTTCTAGTAGAGATTGGAAGGCATCTAGAAAGTTACGGGATATGGATAAATGTTGTATTGAAGCATTGGCTAAGATAAATGCATGACTGTATGACATATTTCTTTATGTGTAAGAATTTGTTCTGAAAACTATGAGATGTTTTCTAATCATGCAATTTAACTTGTTGTGTAGGAAAGATCGTATGCCATCTCCTACAAAAGAAGAACTACAACATTTGTTCAACAACAAAATTATCTATTGAAGATATTGAAGTTCCTAGGATTTGGGATGAAGAAATGAAATGCCGTGATCCGTCGATCATGAAGAATGATGTTTGGGATGTAGTCCCAAGACGTGAAGGGAAGTTTGTTATGACTTCCAAATGGAACTATCAGATCAAGCATGTTGCAGATGGCAACATTGAGAAATATAAAAGTGATGAAATAGAAGATGCACCAAATGGATTTCAAGACAGCATGGTGTAGTCATATATGTGTGCAGAACTTGGTATGGTAGGATAGACAGCTTTCTATCCAGTTTGGGCGTTACCAAGAGTAAAGCGGATTCCAACCTTTACTACAAGGTTGAGGAAGGCAATCCAGTGATACTACTTTTGTATGCAGTGGAAGCTTGCAGCTGAATTCGATATGAAAGATTTGGGAATGATGCACTATTTCCTAGGTATGGAGGTGTGGCAGAATGCAGGTGGAATCTTCCTTGGACAAGGGAAGTATGCAGTAGATATCCTGAAGAGGTTCGGGATGATGGATTGCAAAGCCATGGCCACACCTATGGCATCAAATATGAAGCTTCTATGTGATGCTTCATCTGAGCCGGTTGATGTCTCTTTGTATCGTCAGATGATTGGGTCCTTGATGTACCTGACGAACACGAGACCAGACATTTGCTTTGCTGTGAACACATTAATCCAGTTCCTGACGGATCCGAGGAGTGTTCACCTGGTTGCTGTAAAGCATGTTCTGAGGTATTTGAAGGGTACAGTGGATTATGGACTCAGGTATGAGACGGATCAAAAGTTTAACCTACAGGGTTATGTTGATTCAGATTGGGCTGGCAGTGCTGTAGATAGGAATAGGACATCTGGGTGTTGCTTCAGTATGGGATCAGGTGTGATCTCTTGGTTTAGCAGCAAGCAGTCCTGTGTAGCACTGAGTATAGCTGAGGCAGAGTATGTTGCAGCCTGTTCAGCTAGTTGTGAGGCAGTATGGCTACGGAAGCTACTGTCTGAGTTATTTGATCTCCCGTTGGAGGCTACTGGTATCTTCTGTGATAACCAGAGTTGTGTGAAGCTGTCCGAGAACCCAGTGTTTCATGACAGGTCGAAACACATAGAGATAAAATATCACTATATCAGGGATATGGTGTAGAGAGGAGCTGTGAAGCTCCTATATGTTACGACGGACGAGCAGATTGCAGATGTGTTGACGAAGCCACTAGCCAGGGTGAAGTTCAAGTACTTCAGAGAGAGGCTTGGCGTTCTTCAGATCGAGGACACTTCAAGGAAGAAGTGATGGACACATTTGCTGAAGCCATTCCAAGCATGTTGGAAGGAGGATCCTTCACATGGCTGTGGATGTAAGCGCTGGATGATGAGCATCAGGATGATGTTCTAGTTTCTGCTTGATATGATCAGTTGGATCATTTTTATGTATGTATTTACGCATCATGTTGGATGCTGGATATGATCAGGTGGATCATTTATGTATGTATGCATCATGTTGGATGCTGGATATGATCAGTTGGATCATGTGTATGTATTTTGTATATGCATCATGTTGGATGCTTGGACCATGTATCTGTATATGTATCAGGTGGATACATTGTATGATCAGGTGGATAATGTATGGTGATATGTATCATGTATCAGGTGGATACATTGTATGATCAGGAGGATCATGTATGATGATATGTATCAGGTAGATACGTGGTATGCATTAGGTAGATGCATTGATGATCAGGTGGATCATGCAGCAGGATGTTGCAGTGATGATCAGGATGATCATGGATGATGAGCTTCAGGATGTTGCTCTAGATGACATGCAGCAGGATGTTGCAGTGATGATCAGGATGATCATGGATGATGAGCTTCAGGATGTTGCTCCAGATGACATGCAGCAGGACGTTGCAGTGATGATGATTAGGATGATCATGAGTACATCATGATGATGTATGGTGAGTATCAGGTTGATACTCTGTGGCCGTGGATCAGGTTGTACAGATGAGCATGTCTGGGAGATCCTATAGGTCGGAGTTGTGTTCCCGTAACAGCCTGGGATGATCTTTCGAGACATTGCTCTGGGAGGACATGTAATTTGTGCCCTGGGAGATCTCAGGTCGGAGTTGTGTACCCATAACATCCTGAGATGCTCTTGCAAGGTTTTGTCCTATGGCATGTAATTTGGGCCCTGGGAGATTTCAGGTTGGAGTTGTGTACCCGTAACATCCTGAGATGCTCTTTCGAGGTTTTTCCATGACCACATGTAATTTGTGCCCTGGGAGATTTTAGGTCGGAGTTGTGTACCCGTAACATCCTGAGATGCTCTTGCTAGGTTTTGTGGTGGACCACATGTAATTTGTGCCATGGGAGATTTCAGGTCGGAGTTGTGTACCCGTAACATCCTGAGATTCTCTTTCGAGGTTTTGTGGTGGGGTCACATGTAATAGCGCCCTGAGAGATCCTACAGGTCGGAGTTGTGTACCCATAACATCCTGGGATGCTCTTTTGAGGTTTTGTGACGCACATAATAAGTCCTGAGGATTCCACAATATGGCCAGTGATGATGAAGACCTGCAGGTGGTGGGCCTACATCCAGTATGAAAAAGGACTGGCTCTGTAGAACTTCCTATGACGAGTAGATTCAGAGATTGATTGAGATAGCAGCAGCAGTGACGATGATGATGACTCGATGACGATTATCCAGTGACGATGATCCAGAGAAGATGACTTGTGCTAGAAGAACTGTGCTGAGAAATACCTTCCTAGTTAAGAGAGAGTGTTGATGTATATGTAACTTCGGAATGTATTTCACATATATGTATATTGTATTCCTATAGAGATGTTATTATTCCTCTATACGGAAGTGTCGTCATTTATATTGTAAGTGTCGTAACTTATATTTGATGGGTTATTAGACCACCTTGTTTGGGGTCGGCCCTGTATAAGTCATGTGGGTCAAAGGGTTATTAGACCACCCTATTGGGGGTCGGCCCAGTCAGCATTATGTTATGTGGTTAAGTTCGAGCCTACATGAGTTAGGTAAAAAGGAAAGTCAAGTCAAGTATAAATAGAGTGCGGGAGGCACTCTATTTACTCACTCACTTCTCACTCATGCACTCAAGGAGGAGTGGCGCACTTATGGAGGAGGAGGATCTGCTGCTAGGTTATGTCTATCTCTCATGGTTGGTTGTATCATTGCTCTATCTATCTCTGAGGAAGTTATTGGGGTTTTTCACCTTTATGGTTTTCCCCAAGTAATTCTTTGTGTCTCTTGTGTGCTTGCATTATTGTCTCCATGATTGATATGCTGTAGATATGCTGTACATGTTGTTCTCTCAGTTAAGATCCTAGATCATATTGAAGTAAATTCTGAAAATTTAACAATATTAACATAAACGACTATATCTCCTACCTCAATAAGATTTATTTTCGCTCGCAAGTCTCTGTGGACACCCATGCTACTCATCACTGCACTTAGGTTTTCTCAACTAAGGATATAAGATTTAGCATTAAGCGCCTCACTAATTTTTAAATCTAAAGACATCAAGATGCTAAGATGAGATCTTGAAACTTTGGAGTTTGATCCTAGTCCCTCATATTAAGTATTTTTCAATCAAGTTGCAAGAAAGGATTCCCTAAAAATGGACTAACAGTTTAATTGTTCCTATTCAAATAAAAAACCAAGATGATCCATCCAATTAACAAACCATCATGATTAACCCAATTTTAGCAAAATTATTTTGCTTAATACTTGAAAGAAAAAATAGCCATTGGCTTGAGGACAATAATAAAGGGCTAGAGAACAACTAGGGTTCAAGAATCAACATACTATAACTAACACCTTACCACCCTTGTATTATCATTTAGGATTGTAGAGACACAAGGAAGATCACATATGTTGTTTCCTTTATTCTAAAATCCTTTGATATTGTACCTAGAGCCAAATTATAGAAAGACTGGGGAAATTGGGATCCCTCTTGAGCTCCATATTGTTGTGATTAGGGTCCATGAAAATGTTATTGTTAAAATGGAATATAATAGGAAGTGGTTAATGGACATTCATTGTAATATTGGTGTTAAGCATGGGTGTTCCCTTTCTCCCACCCTTCTTGGCATTTATATCACTTTAAAGTTGAGTAGTGTTTAGAAGATAAGACATGCATTGGCATAAGAGTGGTAGGATTTGTTGTCATCCTTCTCTTTTACATTGATGATATTTTTTTCCTTATAAAATTTGTTGAAAGTCTTCACAAGCAACTCAAACTTCTCCACAATTATGCGAAAAGTATGAGCTTGTCGTTGATATTGATAAAACCAACATTATGATAATTATTTTTAAGTAAAGAATTTTCCCTGTGATTTGTATGGTGATAACACCCTCGAAGAGGTCTAGTCTTACAAGTAATTAATTATTGATTTCAATTTCCATTTGAATTAGAACATGATGTGGAGAAAATAATTATTGGTGGTTGGAAAGCTTATTACGATATTGAAAACAAATGTATAAATGTTGAGCTATGGGATCAAGATAAGAAAATTTTCATTTTCAACACTTTGGTTATTTGTGAGACTTAGATCAAAATTGAGTAAATAAAAAAATGTTTTATGACCTATATTTTTAAAATAAAACACAACATTCCTTAATTCAATTGATTGAAGGTAGATGCACTTTTGTAGAGTATGATAAATTACTTAAGTTGGACGAGGATAAGCTCCTTGTTATTGCTTCTAGCCGCCTGAGGGATAACCACCACACTTTTTTTCAAATAAGAAATAATGTATTTTATATTTCAAGAAGGCACTACCAAAGTCCAATCTTTTTATTTCTTCATTTGGTCAAAGATATTGCAGCCACCACACTCTTAAAAGAGGTTGCACTAGAGATTATGAAGCTTGGCTCAACCATTGGAACATAAAAGAAGACAATTAAATTGCCATTATTGTCAATATTAATTCTTACATCCCTATTTGGAATGTCAATGGATCATTCATAAGAGGATGATGAAATGTTGCAAAGTTTATATAAATCATATTTTGGTTCCTCTAAACTATTTTCCCAATATTATGAGCTTAAGAACAAAATGAATGTTGACAAAATTAGGACCAATTCTCATGATCTCAGTAATGAGATGGATCATTGAACTAACCCAAAAATGATTTGGGATGAATGCATCTGTAATAATTGTGATACAAAAAAGGATTGAGGATGAACACCATTTCATTTTAACTTGTCCTACCCTTAATAAGATAAGATAACTTTATTGAGTCTCATAACTTAGTTACTTTTCAAGGCCTCCTTAGATATAAAAATCACAATGACCTTGGTATTTTCATTTCCATCATATACAAATATAAAAATGACATATAACAAAATATTCAATCCAATTCTCTTTATTTATCTAATAAATCTTATTAATCACAAAAGATAATAAACATCATCATCATTATCATTTAAACATACTCCAAACCAAAGCTTTAAAACTATCAATTTCTCTATATTTGAATCCCTTTCCAATCACCCTACATTGACTATGTTATTTCTTTTACTCATTCTTTAATCCTTCCATGCTCCTTGTTTACAATTTCATTCATTTTCATTTTCTTTGTTTTTATCCACCCCTTCCTAATTCCCCCCTTCCATATAAAACCACTAATAATCCTTTTTAGTTTATTTTTATATAACCCTATATAAAATCACTAATAATGAAAGGATATAAGGATTACATTATGAGCTTCGGGTGTACTTGATGATCTTTGAAGTGTTAATATATGATTGAGCTTTTATCTTTAACTCTTTTAGATGTCAAAACTTGAAGCAATGAGACAATTCAATCACATGAAATTCATATAACCATAACACAAGATATACCCTGGGGAAAATCGTCAAAACAATGAGAACAAAAACCCCAATAACTCTTCTCATTATAATATAATGGATAGCAAAGAATGTCTTTTTTTTACAACATAACATATTGCTTTCGAAAGATAAGAGATCACCAAACACTCTTGGTGAAGATACAGAAGCAATAGAGAAGATAGATCAATCATATGTGTTTTCCAATGTGCCCAACACATCAATAACAAGCAAGAACGATAACCTACACAAAGAGAAGCGCCTTGCCTTCAATGGAGAAGAGAATTTGCTTCACATTGAATTCATCAATCCTGTATAACATATTTATACATTCTTCTCATGCCTCGGCTTCTTCTAACTTCCGGATGAACTTGCCCTTAGATTGGATGTATCAATCTTGCATGAAAAAGTGCGGCCCAATTCTCATGCAATGCTTTATCACTGAACTATCTCTTAGGATGAACTTGCCTCTTAACTGAAATCTTGCCCACTTAGTTAGGTGGCTAAATTAAGTGTTGTCATGCAAGTGTCACAACTCAAGTGTCATCTTTTAGTTTAACATAAGTGTCGCCATGCAATAACACTTAGTTAATTAGATCTTCTTTGGTGTCACTTAGTTAAATCTCTTTAACTGATTCTTTCTTGATAACATCACTGTAGTGATCAATTCGAGTTCTCCTCGATTTACTAAAGTGTCATCTTTTAGTTTAACTAAAGTGAAAACACTTTAGTTAACTAGTCCTTCTTATTTAACACTTAGTTAACTATTATTAACTAAAATCATGTTGATTGATTTACTTGTAGTGACCATTGTGAGTTCTTTAGTTAACTGAGGCATACAATGTGGCTTTAACTAGAGCTTGATAATTCGAGTTCACTTAGTCATATCATGATCAATTCGAACTCTCTTTTTCTCTATGCTTTTATCTTTTACTGCATGGTCAATATGTGCTAACTTTAATTATCCATCATATTACATTATACTAAGAAGAATTATTGAATGTTGTGATCATATTATATTATTATGGACCAAATGATCTCATGCTAAAGTAATTCACTAAAGAGATGATAAATCTATGAAGGAGACTTAATAGCAACTGGTGATCATGGTTAATAATATATCACACAACATTAAATGATTTTAACAAGTAAAGCATGACCTTTATACGGAAGGTCCACCTCTATACGTGAGGCCATCCCATCGATACCTTTATACAGAAGGTTCACATGAGAATCACAACTTGACACACAAGTTCAGAGCCTTGTCCAACAATACTTTACAACATGATTACTTTGATTAATTACCTCTATACGGGAGGAATAATATTTACACGGAAGACAATCAAAGTGCTCACCTTTATATGGGAGGAATAATCTTTACACGGAAGGTAATCAAAGTTCTCACCTTTATATGGGAGGATCAATCTTGGCTGCACAAGATTGGTTTGGAGAATGTCTCTTGATGAAGTATATTTAACATGAAGTAGTACGTTGATCTACAGGGTCCATTGATCTGATCGCCCAGACGTACAAAAGAAAAATCCATAAAAACTCCACCTGGATGCTTTGCTGGAAATCCAAGATTGGACATAGGTCCCAAGAAGCATGTGACCGGGTCAAAAGGAGTAAAGAGCCTGGAGGATGTTGTAGAAGGATTTTTGCTTTCACATTTATGGGATCATCTTTACAACGTTGGGGGAGGATCGATGCAATATCACAAGTCATATGATTTCTAAGATTTAGTGCATTGGGAGACTGAATTCATTAATGAGACACAATTGTTAGAGGAAGGGTTTAAGTGTACTAACAGAATATTGATTTGTTTCAAAGGATGAATCACTTGGTAAGGGAATTTTGTAGACCAACAAATGAATACAAAGTTGAACAAAGAGAAGATATGTCTCGAAATATTTAAGACTCAGTCGCCAGGGAAGGGTTCACCTCCTAAAGAAGGAAAGAAATGTCAGAAAAAATGTATCAAACGGAAAGCAGAGCTGCTTAATCTAGTTATTAGCGAAGACATCAATTCAAATGAAGCAGTGGTGAACTAGGAGATGATGTTGGTTGTTCATTTTCGAAGATGTCATGTTAGTGATCAAAGGCCTTAAAGAGTGGGTTTCAAAATTTTGGAGTTCATTATTAGGTTATGCTCCCACTTCTTTCATTATGTCGAGGGGATGGGTAGCTTTTAGGTTCACCCTGGCTTAGGATGCAGATTTTATTTTTAAAGGTTCATGGAAATGGAATCTTTGTGCTCTCCATCTAAAATGATGGACTTCGCTTTCTGATGCTTCGACGGAAAGGATCGACATAATCCTAAAGTGGATTAAGATTTCAAACCTCTCTTTCGAATTCTGGTTGCCAGATATTTTTAAGGTTATAGGGAACTCTATGGGAAGTTTCATGGAAATAGATACCTCATACCTCTCTATAGGTCACATGAGTATGGAAAAAATTATAGTGGCATTGTATCTTCGTGAGGTTTGGTAGAAAGTATAGTGTTGCACGTTAGAAATCATATGCACAATCAAGTTTTGTATCAAGGTATACCTTTCAAATGTAACAAGTGTCACCTATATAACCATTTAGTGGAGAATTGTTCTTTTCCTTTCAAAAGAAGGGTCTGGGTTAAGAAAACTACAAAACGAGAAAGGTATATCTCCAAGGAAGCTTCCCCCAGGCATTAGGTTGATAAATATCCATAGAATACAACTATTCTTCACTAGTCAATGGATAAGGTGCAAAAGATTCCTCAAGAGGAGTCAACTTTGAAGGATGATGTCATTGATAATGCCCAACATTTGGTCAAAGAAGAAGATTTACATGAGGGGAAAACTCCCACGGAAACTTCTGGTAAGTCAAAGATAGACTTGATCCCTTTGAGTTTCAATTTACCCTCAAATCAAGATATTGGGCTCTTAAAAAAAATTGGATTCTTCTAGTATAGGATCTCCTACGAGGTCTTGCTTCAATCATAGGTCCTTGAGTGATTCTTTATGTTATTTTACTGCTCCTTCAAAATATTGCTTGGGGGAAACTATAAGCTTAAGCTCGTGTCTCATAAGGAGACTCTTTCTTAGAATGGTATGGGGGGGTATATGAATGAATCCTTGGGAGTTTAAATCTAGGGGGAAAGGAAGAAAATCATTATTCCACAAGACCCGTGAATGAGCTTCTTGGGAGGCAGTTGTAGGTTCACAAATGTCTATCATTGGGGCACTTAGAGCAACGGTTACCCTAAAAGATGTTATCCAATGATAATTTTTTCTTTTAATAGTACAGGGTTGGCTATGCCCTCAAAAAGATTAACTATTCGGCGTTTGGTTGAAACAATTAAACTAAACATATTATTCTTCAGGAAATCATGTGTGAGGGTGGGAAGATAGTAAATGAATTAGTGAAGTTTTTATTAGGTTGGGAGTTTTGGTTTTTTTATGCTAAGGGTTGATATGAAGGATCAATTACTGGTGGCAGACTCAAAGCTTGCAGTTATAAAATTATTGGGTGATGGATTCGGTTTTAGGTATGGCCCCGTATTCGCATGTATTGGGAAGGGAATTACTTTTCATTAATGTCTATGGATCATGCAAAAATAGAATTCCATTTTGGGATTCCTTACTGTTAAAGGACCTTCTGAAAAGCAAGAATATTATTATAGGAGGCTATTTGAATTTTACGACAAGGTATGCTAAGATTTGGGGACCCTCAGCTCATAAAGACGTATTACCATAATATTTCGTACAGACCCTGGAGTCTGTGGGGCTCCTTGAAATAAATTCCTTAAATATTAAACTAAGTTGGAGTAATAGACGTGTCGAGTTGGCCAAAATAGTGAAATGTCTTGACAGGTTTTTGGTCGATGAAAGTATGTTGGAACTCGCGGTTAGGTTTAGACAATGGGTTGGAGGTGGGGGGGACTCCAATAATCTACTCATTATTTTGGAAATTGTTGATGCAGATTCCAAACCTTCTATGCCCTTCAAGTTCAACTCTGCTTAGTTGAACGATAGTGATTTTGTAACCCTTCTTGAAGATGCATGGATCCCCTATG
Organism: Larix kaempferi; assembly: GCA_027924585.1. Lineage (NCBI taxonomy): Eukaryota > Viridiplantae > Streptophyta > Pinopsida > Pinales > Pinaceae > Larix > Larix kaempferi. Next base: position 3,174,266 of record BSBM01001460.1, on the reverse strand, counting down.
ATGAATTCAATAAAGTTTCAGTTGCAATACAATTTTTCAAGAACCTAAAGCAAGCAAAGGAAGTTTCAATTCAGTGGTTTATTAATATGAGAGAGCAAAATGGTAAAGATTTTCGAGAAATAGAGGATTGATTGGCAGAGTGTAATGCATCAAATTCTATGGGCTTCACTTCATAGGAGACAAAGTTAGAATTATTGGGTTTGGAAAAGAGTTCAAGGGAGATTTTAGTGATGAGGAAAGCAAAATGGAGGTTAAAAAGCAGAGCAATATGGCTGGCTAAGGGAGATGAGAATATAAAAGATTTCCATAAATACACGAACCACATAAGGAATTTCAATACAATATGGAAGTTAAAAAATGAAGCGGGAGCATAGGTAAACAAATTTGAGGATATAGATGTGGCATGCATTAAACATTTTGATAGTTTATTCAAAGCGAAGGGCCGTGAAAATCTGGTAGAGACTGTCAAAATTATCCAGCTATTTCCTAGCTTCGTTGAGGATGATGATAATAAAAGACTAATGGAAGTAGTTACTAGAGAAGAAATAGTGGAGGTCCTTCGTAATCTTAAGGGGGGGGTCTTGGCCCAGATGGGCTTCCAACTGAATCTTTCAAAGGTATTTTTGATGTGTTGGCACAAGACCTCTTACGGGTGGTCTAGGACATTAGAAAAAATGGAAAGATGTTAGCTACTTTTAATTCCACCTTATATATTTGATTCCTAAAAGCAATAATCCAGATACTATTAACGATTTCTGGCCAATTTCCTTATGCAATACAATCTGTAAATTAATGGAAAAAGTAATTGCTACAAGATTTAAGCCTTTGTTATCTGCAGGAATATCTCAAGGGCAATTCGGGTTTCTTCCAGGTAGGAAAATTCACAATGTTGTTGGGGTTGCACAGGAGGGAATACATTCTATGAGAACAAAAAAACTAAAGTCATTGGTAATAAAAATTGACTTATCGAAGGTGTGTGGTAGGGAAAGATGGATACACTTGAAGTTGGTCCTGACACAGATGGGTTAGTATTCCATTCATAAGATGGGTGTTGGGATGCACCATTTATGTTTCGTTCTCAGTTATGATAAAATGGAAAGATGTTAGCTACTTTTAATTCCACCTTATATATTTGATTCCTAAAAGCAATAATCCAGATACTATTAACGATTTCTGGCCAATTTCCTTATGCAATACAATCTGTAAATTAATGGAAAAAGTAATTGCTAGAAGATTTAAGCCTTTGTTATCTGCAGGAATATCTCAATGGAAATTCGGGTTTCTTCCAAGTAGGAAAATTCACAATGTTGTTGGGATTGCACAGGAGGGCATACATTCTATGAGGACAAAAAAACTAACGTCATTGGTAATAAAAATTGACTTATTGAAGGTGTGTGGTAGGGAAAGATGGATATATTTGAAGTTGGTCCTGACACAGATGGGTTAGTATTCCATTCATAAGATAGGTGTTGGGATGCACCATTTATGGTTCGTTCTCAGTTATGATAAATGGAATAGCTTCTAATTTCTTTAGGCCATCCGGAGGCATAAGGAAAGGTTATCTGCTAGCCTCGTTATTATTCCTCCTTATAGTAGATGGCCTTAACGGGGAAATCCTTGAAGCAAAAATAACAGGTGCATTAAAAGGAGTAAATATCGATGGTAGGTGTTTGCTCTCCCACATTCTCTTCGTTGATGATTTTAATTTTCTACGATGGTACAGTCAGAGATATATAAAATCTATCTTCTTTACTTGATTTATTTTTCTTAGCTACTGGTATGTTAGCGAATAAAAGGAAGTCTTCTAGTACTGACAAAGGCATGGAGTATGAGGTAATGCAAAAGTTACAGGCTCTTTTCTAGTCTAATTATTTTGAGCTTGATGATAGACTAAAATACTTGAGATTTCGTCTTAAGCTGGTGTCATATCTCAAAAGAGACTAGAATTGGTTAATTGCTAAGTGTGAAAAGCGGATATCTAATTGGACTTATTGTTGGTTATCTAAATGTGGTAGGCTAGTTATTACCAAGGTTGTTTTGGAGGTGAAGTTGATGTTCTAGAGGACTCTATCATTGATCCCTCATGGAGTGCTAGATTCTATTAGGAAGCTAATGTTTAAATTCTTCTGGTTAGTAAGTTTAGAGAAAAAGGGTCATGCATGGGTCAAATGGAAAGCAATTGCAATTCCCAAATCTTAGGGAGGTTGGGGTATTAAGAACCTTCATGTGTTTTCAAAGGTGTTAGAAGTGAAGAGCGATGGGAGATTGATAAATGGTTCGGAGTTATGGAATGAAGTGATCTTGAAAAATTATATTGCTCCAACAAATATCCTTGAATGAATCCATAAGATTTTAAAATCCTATCACAATGCTTTGGTGATGTGGAAAGAAGTTATGCTTTCTTTTAATGTGATTGGAGAGGGTCTCGCTTGGAAAATAGGAGATGGGCATAAAGTTCACTTGAGTGAGGACCCATGGATAGGGAGTGGAGATAAACATAAACTCTCGTTCCATATGGTAACTTTGTTTTAAAGGTTTTTTCACTATGTACTAGATATCAGATCAAGAATCCACTACATGGAAGAGACAAGGTTATCGCAATGCGGACTATCTTGGTTTCAGAGATGAGGATAGTATTCGGTGGACAGCATATACAAACCAATTACTTTTGAGTCATACTTGAATCTGGAATCAAAGCGATTCATTGGTTTGGATTTATAATCCCTATGGAAAATACTCTCCAAAAGTTGGATATGCCACTATGGTGGATTTAAATATAGTGGTAGACCTAATTTGGTGGTGGAGGGCAATATCGAGGTTCAAATGCCCATTCAAAGCAAAATTTGTAATGTGTGTCATATTATGTAGTAGAGCATTGGCTTGGGACAATCTCCAAAGAAGGAATAAACAATGTCTAGGAAGATGCCACTTATGTAAGTGCACCAAGGAGACAAATTTTTGTTTATTTATGGATTGCATTTGAACTTGGCAAGTTTTGAAGGATCTGGAAGTCACTCTACAATTGAGGTGTTCATGGTCTAGTCCCTCAATTCAACATGTTTTGAAGGTTTGGGTGCAAATCCAAGCGTATAAAGCAATCATGGATTTACCACCAATATGGATGTGGCAAATTTGGATCGCAAGGAATAACAACCTTTTTGAAGACCACTATATTTATACTCTTTAATGTGCCAACCGTTGCCTCTCTATATTGCATAGCTTTCCTCATGAAACTTTAAACATCAAAGTGAGGCATGTAAAAATCGAGGAGATAAATTGCAATGTCCCATGGTCTTACTTTGATGGTGCAGTGCAGAGTGATCAACACAATAGTGGAGCCAGAGGAATTATTCATCTTTCAAAGGAGATCAAGTATTGCTTTAAGGTAAGATTGGAACCTGGATCAAACAACTTTGTAGAGCTAATGGCCCTCAAGATTTTATTATGTTTGGCAGTGGAATTTAAAATTAATTAGTTACAGGTTTTTGGGGATGCAAAAATCATCATAGATTGGACCTAGGGGGGAAATGCTTGTCACAATATCTTTTTAAGACCAATCTTGGAGGAAACCAAGTGGCTAAAATTGTGTTTGGAAGTTATATTATTCAATTATGTTTACATGGAAAGGAATTCATAAGCTAATATTTTTTCAAAGCTTGGTTTGAATCTAATGCAAGGGGAATGACATATTATACAGGAAGAAAATGGTAAAAAAAAGAATGTATCCATGATCCATTTTGATCAGATGTAGGAATGAGGTTGTTTTAGCACCTTTGTGTTGAACAAGTGAACCAAAAAGAGACGTTGGATGGAATTTATTTTGATGATCATATGATTGTACTACGGACTCCAGATGAGGGTATTATCTTCGTTTTTGAGTTCCATAATTGTATTGTATTGTATTGACAAAATTGAAATATATGCGTTCTAACATATGTATATATGTGTTTTCTGTGTCTTGTTGTTAAGACCTGTAAAGTCTCTGTTCCGATTAAGAGACCAGTGAGTTTTTGAAGAGATTCAATTTTTCTCAAGTTAAGAAGATAACTGATGTTGACATGACATATCAATGCCTGGGTGATCTATGATAAGATCCAATCTATAAGGTTCTAGCTGTAAAGAGTTTTTGAATTTACTGGACTTTGCTAGAGGGCATTTGAAGAATGCAAACTTTGGTTTCATTTAATAAAAGTTTACTTAAAAAAAAAAAATCACTAATAATCCTTTTTAGTTGATTTTATCAAGGTGTTGGACTTTTTACGTCTCTATCCATCCCTCGTTTTCATTCCCTCTTGGTTTCATTCTACACTCCTAGTGATGTCTTTATTATTTCACCTTTATCTTTGTTTGGTTGAATTTCCTAGCCATTATATCTTCATTTTCATATTTTCATTTTAGACATTTTAGATTTCATTTTTTTTTCGGAGGAAAAAATCATAATTTTATTAATAGAAAATAAAATTGCATATCAAAGATATATGCCTCAGCATATATTTTTAGCCAAAAAATCTCTATTAAGCTGTCCATATAGAGATCTATAACAAAAAATCTCTTGCAGATCTTCTTGAAGGTGCTTTTTAACAAAAGAGAAAAAACAATCATTTCCTGATATATCAAAATTGTATGCAAAAAACATGTCATGTCCATCATTTATTGCCCCTGTGAAACAATTGCATCTTCAATGAAATGATTGTGATAGTATTCAAAATGTTCATCATTATGGTGTTCTGAGATCAACCATTGACCTTCATCCATTTGCACACCTTCTTTAGATAAGGCATCAACAGTCATGTTTTGTTCCCTGTACACATGATGGCAAGTGAAGGAGTCAAAACATGTTTTAATTAACTTTATGTCTCCTAGCAAAACATCTAGAACCACATTGTGACACTGCTAGACCTCCTTCACCTAGTTTAGAACAAGCATGGAATTACCAAAGATTTGAATATTTTTGCAACCTTTTTCCAATGCAAACAGAAGTAGAAGTTTCAATGATAAGAGTCCCATGGAATTGTTTGTGCCTTTACCCAAGCCAGCTTTAATTTTGAAAAAATGAGAATTAGAAAGATGCAAATCAAAGACACCCCTATAGACTGAGGGTTCCCCTTCAAAAACATCGTCAAAGTACCCCCAGGGAATTTGTTTGTTGATATATTCCTCTGAAATTATTTTGATGGCTCGATCCCCCTTGTCTTGGGGAAAACATGAGAGAATACTCAACCTTTTTGAGGTTGTCAATTCAAGAGTTTTTAGTTCATCTCAAAAAATAGAGTTGTTCCGGGCTATCCATAACCCCCAACAAATGATGAGAGGAAGAGCTTGGGCTCATACCAACCTCCCAACTCTCGAAATCCATTTGTGACTCGAAAGTTGCAACCTTTTGTCGATCTTTGCTATTAGCCACATCCAATCCTTTTTAGTATACTTATTTGACTTTAAAAGGAACCCTAGATACTTATGGCCTTCATCGAAATCAATTTTTTGGTAAGGAAGCATAGATTGGATATATAGTTCATCATCATCCTCCAAATTCAAGCATGAAAAGGTAGATTTCCTTTCATTGATCAACATACGTATGGCCATGCTAAAATATCTAGAATGTTGAACAGCTTGTCCATGTCCCTCTTGGATCCATCACAAAAGATTAAAATGTCATCAATGAATAGGAGGTGAGAATCTTAAGAATATGGGAAATCTGGATCCCATGGAAGTTGTCAGTTCTCTTTGCTTCCTTCAAGGCTCTACTAATACCTTCTACTACCAACACAAAAAGGAGTGGGGACAAAGGGCATCCTTGTTGAATACCACTTTTTGCATGAAAAAATGGGGAGGCTACCCCATTGATCAATACTGTGAATGAAATCAACTGTAGACAACACATAATCCAATTGATGAAATCCACCTCAAAGCCTAGATGGGTTAGAAGAAGTTGAATGTAGATCAAGTTCACCCTGACATGGCCTTTAGACAAAACGATATTGATTACCACCCCTTTAAGATTCCTAGTTTTAATGTCGTGGAGGCCCTCCTGCGCAATGCCAATGACCTCATGGATCTGCCTACCAGAAAGGACTCCAAACTATTCAACTGAGATAGTGTTTGCAAGAATCTCCTTTATTATGTGACCAATGACTTTTTCAATTATCTTGTAGATATTATTGCATAGAGAGATCGACATGAAGTCATCAAAGTTTTAAGGATGATTGGATTTTGGTATTGGGACTATAAAGGTTGAGTTGAAAGGGGAGTACATCCTTCCAAACTATCTAGAGTCCTCAACCATTCTTAGTAGATCCTGACCTAACATGTCATAAATGTCACCTACCCAAATTCTGAAAATAATATTTTATTTGCAAAAATACTTTATGTTAAATTTAAATTTCAAAGTTTTGAAATTATGACCAAGTTTGGTCAAGGATGAATGTAATTACTGAATTATTATTATTTAATAAATTAAAGTAGGAGACAAACACCCAAGGGAACTGTTAAATGAGTGTTCACTGACCCACTAGGAGGAATGGAAGCTGTTGGAAAGCATGGGACAGATGGCAGCAATTGCACTTCACCACTAGCTATTGGTTATGGGACGACTACCCCTAATAATGTGCCATTATCCCCCAGGTGGTGGGAGTGGGAAGGCAACTCATTTAATGACCAAGTAACAACTGAAAAGGCCTAGGCAGCCTACGTAAGGCAAATTCGAATTGAGCGGGCAGCTCTTACACAATATTTTCTGCAGAAATATTCCTCAGATACATCAGGAGATCACTGAGAGATTCAAATAGGGAGGCTAGTTGTGAGTGCAATCATAAGTCTGCAAACTATTTTGATAAGGAGAACCAGAGGTGTTGGTGCAGGTCCTTTGGACTGCTAGTTCTTGAACATTTGACAACTATTTCTACTGCAAGTGGAGATCCTAAATTCCTAAGTTTCTTCCTCCTGGAGGTTCAGTGAATGGGCTCGGGGGTCCTAAGGCAAGTACTTGACTGTCTTCAGGAATTGGTTGGGTGGAACAGTCTTCTTGGGTTGTTTGTTTCCCTACAGAATTAATTCAGGTTCTACTATTTCCTAAATTGTTTCAGTTTAATAGATCTGTTTAGTAAAAAAATTAGTAAACTCTGTTTTGAAGAAGAATTGATTTCTGATTTTTTTAAATCTGATGTTAAGTTTAATGATAATCTGAATTGATAATCCAATCTCTACATTTTTCCACATGTTGTTATTTGCATTGTACTCTAGTGTAGAGAAGCAAATTAAGTATAGATGAAAAGATAGGCAAACTGCCACTGATTCGATAGATAAGTACAATAATTTATATGTTTTTCATTTTCTGCCCTATAGTTAACAATAGTAGAAATTATTGTATAGTATTTAAAATATTATAGAATATCTCATTGATTCATGAAAAGCAAATATTGTTTATTCTCTATACAAATACATAGTGTTTACATATCTATATTATTTACTTAGGAAATAAATGTAATTCAAATTTCCATATATCATTCTGTAAATAAATAGTATTGTTGCATATAAATAGAATTGCTAACAATGGAACTAAGTTGCAAAACATAGTCTTTACACAGTCTTCATATTTCACATATACACAGTGATTTCTGCATAAATCTCCTGCTATAACATGTTCATTTATTATTTTAGTATTTCCAAAGAATGAAATTATTGTAAACCCTATCTTGCATTCATCCATCTTACTTCCATTTCTGTTACAATCTATGTACATTTTTCAAAGCTGGGTTTCATATCAAACCCTAGGTAGTATTTCCAAAAACCATAACATCGTTTTCCAACCGTTAAACAAACACGATCTACACACTCTTATACAGACTACATAATAAAACCTAGTTGTCAATTGAAGGTTTTCTCTGGAGTTCAATTTCGAAAACATCTTACATAGAAGGAAAATTTAGATTTGGGTGTAACCCTGTTCCTTTTCATTTGTAAACAAAAAGCTACTAAATTAAAATACACAGAGTTTTTCCAACTACGAAAATGCATACAGTTTTGCATAGCTCGGCAGTCCCGTTATCCATTTAGAACTTAAATAATTAACATAACAACATTTTTCCATTGCCGAGAAATTAAAAACATAGCATACAGAGTTAAACGAGCTTCGGCTCTAACATTTTATTCATTAAACATAACCCCAAAACTTTCCCAAGTTTGAGTTTCGAACCCAACACCGATTCCAGCTTCACGAAGGAAGCATCAACATACAGGTCAACATTACATTACCAAACGAAAACTACGCAGAGTTTATCCCACCCTAAAGCTCTTAAAACAAGTATTGAAAACTCTTAGCATTGACGAGCTAAGTATCCAACTAAGCTGTGTAACATTTAAACAGACGAGAGTCTTCACTTTGTACAATTATTATTTTTTAAACACAAAAGGTTCCTCAAAGAAACTTGATTGACACACAACGCCGAAATGCATGGTGGAACTCTGTTACTTTCTTTTGTTGAAAACCTCATCAACCAAGTTTGTATAGGCACCTTCGAGGGTTTGGGGACCCGAAGCTTACCAAGATTGGAGACATGCCAATCTTTTTCCAAACCCTTTGCCCAAGACGTCTTTCAAACCCTGCAACAGACACAACCATTTTTCGAAAGTTAGACAATTTATTTTTATATAAACTGTAAGCCAAACTTCGATAAAAGAACCATGAAGTTTCAAACACACTTACCTTTTCAACAACAACCGAGCTCTGTACATCAACCAACGAACGACGAGCTCCTTGTTTCGGATGAGACCAGGACACCTTTATTTCTTTTTGCAGAGAGATGTATTTTTTATTCAAAACTTAGAAACAAAAACTGCAAATCTACCAACATTGACAATTTTTCAAACTACAGACACTACATTCTATCATATGCCATGGAAGCGAGACGAAGCCTGCAAATTTCACCCTAACCTACAGGTCTCGAGGATGAAACCTCTTACATTGTCATCTAACCCTAAAATCCAGCAACCTGTCAGCTTCACTGCCGAAACAATAGTAACAATGAACGACATTCAAACCTCATCAACTAACACAACGACACAACGCTAGGGTTACATCCAACAACCCTGATTCAAGTCGATCAACGATCACAATTGTGCCAACACAATTACTTTGGGATCGTATAGCATTTGCATTTATTGCTCCATCATTTCACAAGCACAGCCTTGCCTCCTTGGCTCACGATGGATCATTCTACATCCAGCTCGGAAGAGTTTCAAACTTACAACCATTTCACAGTGGCTTTTGTAATTACTGTTATATTGTTATTGCATTACGTGGAAATGTGAACAATCCTTGTCACATGGAGTATGGGTCGAGCCTTTAATGCAGGATCGAGACATTATCTCCACTCCAGCTCGAGGCACATGCCAAGTTTAAAGACCCGTCAACTCGTCCATTCTGTCGACATTAATACATGTCAGTACCATTTATATCGATGATATAGTTTCCAAATTGATATTCACAAATTTAAAAACATTATTGTTATGTTTGTATAGTAGTTATTAGTTCTAAGTTATGGTCGCAATTTCGATATATTATTTGGATATTAATGTTTTATATAGCCACATATTAAGTTCCAAATTCGTGTGAGTTAATATTGTGAACTTTTATATATATCGTGAATAGTTTAAAAATGTCAAATTATTGCATAGGATAGTAATCCATAAGAATTATAATGTTAACATGATAATCATAGTTTTCATTATTGCAACTATTAAAAAGATAAGAGTTTGCATTTTTGGAATTTCAACAAAACCAATGAATAGACATTAGCATAAAAACCATGCTAATGCTATGTACTTCATACCCTAGCTCCTTAATATAATGCATTTATTGGTTTTAGTGATACAATTACTATATTAATACTATACAAGTATTAACTACCTTAAGACGACGACCAAAGCCAAACTATAACAACGTCATTGGTTTACGACAACAAACTTTAACAGCATGTAGACTTCTAGACGTCATTGTTGTCAACATTAATGAATGATAAGACAGCGTTGAAAAACCAGTAAGTAGCACTAAACATTTCATACCTGTAGATACTTAGTTTTTCGCAAAAGAATTCACAACATTTTATATTTCGACGTTGAATTGAATTACACACATACTCTTAAACTATGCAGTCATCGAACTTCTTACCTGTCGTCTGCACATAGAAATATTCCATGTGCTTTAGCGTTGCAGCTAAGTAAACTCCAGGGTACCTCGTAGGACACCCTTGGACATCAAGAAAGCAAACTGTCAGTATCATCTCAAAATAAAAGTATCGCATCGTATTTCTAACATGTCAGTGCATTTATTACAATAATCATGTTTGTTAAAAGGGTGGTAAGTAGTCATTATCAAATTGTTGTTAACTCATCAAATAAATTATGTTTAGTACTAAACGACTTTTTAACCATTGTTGTTGTAATCAAACACTTATTATTTTCCGCAACCATATTTATCTTATTTAATGTCGTTTTCAAAAGTTTTAATTTTTTATGAAAATTCGGGATGTTACAATAAAAACCCAGAAAGAATCCAATAGGCCATCCATCTAGACCCGAGATTTTATCCTTTCAAAAACAATGAAGAAATTCCAAGAGCTCCTCTTCAGATACTTCATCAATTTGATTATGATTAACCCCTTCGTTTACAAAGCTTGGGAAGAGTTGAGCTATTTTGACAATATCTGCAATAGAAGTACCTTCCCAAGCTTTGAAAATATTACTAAAATGAGTTTTAGCCATCTGCGGTAGACCCTCAAAGGAGGAAACTGTTTCCATATGGTATTTGAGAGTTTCCTCCCATGAGCATAGGCTTGGAAGAATTTTGTATTTTCATCACCCCCTTTGAGCCATAAAGCCCTGCTCTTGAGTTTTTATTATGCCTCCTTGTCTGCAAGAATAGATATACGCCGACCTTCTAGTTGAATCAAGTGCTCCTTTGAGTATGCAGACTGAAAACCCCCATCCTCTGAGTCATGTATATTCTTTAGGGTTTCTTCAATTCCTCTTAAATCCTTGTCATCATTTTCTTTCTTACGAGCAACCCATTCTTTTGTCAGTTGTTTTATATTTTTTAAGTTTGTTGCAAACTTCCCTACTACATGAACTGGATTCCTTGGATCATAAGGGATCCAATGGTTCTCAACCATCTCCTTGAAGGAATCCTCTTTAATCCATTCTGATTGAATTTGAATTTGAACCACCTTTCAATTCTAGAAAAATTGGCATGTGATCTGATTCTCCTCCAGTTCCAAACCATTGCCTCAAAAGCAACATCCTGTCCATCAACCCTTTAGAAAAAAGAAAAAAAAAACATGTCCAATATTTGAGAAGAAGAAGAGGATCTGCGTTTGTGAAATGAAAGTTCTCGACGTTTCAATCCTTACTGTAGGATCATCATGTCCAATATTTCTGTGATCCTGTTTTCCCCTGTTCTTTTGTTGCACTAGGTCAGTTATAGCTTCATAGGATCAATATCCAACAATCTGTACCTTTCAAAGGTTTGAATAAAGAAGTCTGCCAAAGGATATGGGATAGCCTTTGGTCCCCAAATTCTACCTCTCCAAGGGATAATTTGAAATCCCCACCTACAATAAGAGCATTTGAGTCCACAAAAGGATTTTTTCATTAGATCATTCCAAAAGACCTCCCTATCCAGATAAGGCCCATACAAATTCAAAATTATCAACTCCATGTTTAAATCAGTCGAGAAAACTTCCAACTCGATTCCAGAGGGTTTATTAAAAAAATCCTTAGCTTTGATAACCTTAGAGTTCCAGCCTATCACTAGACCTCTAGAACGTCCCCTTGCATCTACTGTAACAAAGGACTAGTAGATTCTAGAGAGAGCTTCACATAATCACAATCCCATAGTGTTTCCTGGAGCAAGAGAATATCCATCCTAGTGGTCTCCACCAACCATTTGAGTGACGGTTTTCTTGAGGGCTTATCCAAACCCTAACAGTTAAATGATAGCACAAGCATTAGGAAACCTTAGAGCGAGCTTTAGATGCTCTAAGCACCCAATCAATATGATTTTGTTTGCCTACAATAATATCTGCCATAGCCCTATCCTGGGATTTCGACAACAAAGATTTCCTTCCTTTCCCCTTCCCAGGTTGATCACATCCGAGATTTTTCCCCAAACCTCTTTCTGGTCGTGGAGGTTGATTAGTCAAGATTTTTCGAGTTCTCAAATTATGAAGAATGGGCATGCCCACTAAATATTTAGGAGAGGATGGGGATGTGGAAGTTTTGAGGGAAGTAACAACATCACTTCCACACTAGGTAGGGAAAAAAATAGCGTAAATCAAGAGGGGAGTAGGATAGATAGGAGAAGGAGGAGGGGTTGGCAGGGAAGTCATAGCAGTGCTAGCAGATTCAGAGATAACAAAATTTTGAAAGGAGTTGTGTTGGGCACAACCCAAGTGGAAGAAGTTTTGATGGCGCAGCCCAAGTCAAAGGATGTTTTTGATTGTATAAGTACAAGTTAGGCGAGGCCTAACATCAATGAGTTTTGGGAGAAACAACTCCGCAATTCTCGGGAGCAGGGTATGGAGCGCAGCGAAGTGACAGATAAATATCTGTCCCCTTAGTAAATGCGAAGTACTAAGGACCATCGAAGTAGTTGAAGCAGTTATGAATGAAGCAGCGGACTGTCAGCTACAAGAACAAAGAGTAAAGAGGCGGGATGGTGCAAAGGATGTGCCACTGTAGCTTCAAAGCTGCGCGGTCAGAACTACGACTATCAGATAAGCTACAGAGTCAGAGGAAGCGGCAAAAGGACAGCAGAGCTCCAACGAAGTAAAGACAAAGCGTGGTCAACAGGAGAACCATGCCATTTTGGGTTTAAAGGTACTATGGGGGTTGGCCGATAGTTATTGTAAAGATGTGACCTTCGAGCACAATCTATAAAAGGAGGAATTTTGTATAAGGAAGGGTTGGATTTTTGTTTAGAATAGAAGAGATCTCAATAGACTTATGTTAGACTAAGTAGATTTGTGCTGAGAGACCTAAGAGAGGAAAAAGACTCTGCAGTTGTGTGCGCAAAGATCTATTTTAGAGAAGAGTCTGCAGTTGAGTGCCCAGACTGGAACTGTTAACCCCTTCCAAGAAATATAAGAACAGTTCCCATGGTCGTAACTCCCATCTGGGGGGGTGAACCACGTAAATACTTGTGTTGTGTGATTGAATCTCTGTTACATTGAATGTTTATGAATGTTTATGCTTATACATGTGTTTTCATATGAATGTGAATGAGAATGATATGATAAGTAAGGGACATGCATGTATGAACATTGTGAAGTCATGTTAAATATGGTAAATGCGTAGTCATAGTAAATGCGCAGTAAAAACAATTCAATGGAGACTGTAGGTTGTTGAGAATTACGAAGTGCGCAGATACATGTTAGTAGATCTCTGAAGTAGATGTTGAGTAAGTTGCACATATTCTGTAACCACCCATCTTCGCTTTAGGTGAGACTTCAACCTACTCACAAGGTGATGTCGAAAGGGCCAGTGAAGGGGATTTTGTTGGAATAATACTAGAGGGAAACCTTGCAAAACCCAGTTCATCCCCGAGGAAAGTAGCAAGAAAGAAATCTACAAACCTACAAATGGTATAGAGAGTGAGAAAGAAACCAACAAATGGTTCTGTTGTCGCGCTAAAGAATTGGTCATATGCGATGTTGTTATGTTATGAGACCGTGAAGAAGGAAGTGTAATTAACAAATTCCATTACCGCGCTAAGAACTCGTAATATGTTATGTGGTATCCAGAAAAGACAGAAATAGAGAACTGGGTAAGTCGGACAAAACTTGAGTTTGCAAAGAAAGAGAACAGACATCCGCGTCTTACCACAGAACAATGGTTGCAGAGGTATATATTACCTGACCTACATCAAATTTTCTTTGCATCATTTTATATTGAGTTGCATGGGTGGATATCGAGGATAACAAAACGCAAAAATTGTTTCCACGGTGGAGAACCTATAGTTTGGAATCCATAGTTGATTCAGAGGCTTAAAGGCATCGACAACCAAATTTCAAGAGCAGTAGAATTTTGGTTGGATAGCTTACTGGAAGGTATGTTATAGAGTTTGTTGTGGACACAATGAAGTCCTACAGCGCAGCAGAAGGAGATTTATTTCAAGGATTTAGAGGTAAGTACCTGAAAAACATCAGTTTATACATTAAAATGCTGCCAGCTGAAAAATGAGTCTTAAGAATGCAATCAGATTCCTAGGGTTTGAATATGTAATGTTCAGTAACAAAGATAGTGACACAGACGAAGATATTGGTATTTTAAGAAGTGGAAAAAGATATAAAGTCAGTACTATAAAGAGTTCTTGTGAAGTCGAACCTCGCACATTCCTAGAAATTGAGTTAGGAAGTGATAGAGGTGTGATAGATACTCATACCAGGTTGAGTCTGATACTGAAACAGAACCTAGACGCAATGGTTATCAGCCTATTACTCCGCATAAACCTATAGCCGAGGGTAGAAATCTTACTAGTCCGCAGAACACTAGTAGTAGTAATACTGCCAGAGCAAATACCCAGAATCAGTCAAGTAGTGATATACCTTCAACATCTCAGAACACTACACCTCCTATAAGAAGAATGGCAGACGACATTAAACTACCTATTTTCAAATGAACTAGCCTAGAAGACCCAGAGCAACACTGGTTTCTCTGTGAATCCGTATGGAATGTTAAGCAAGTACATGATGATGCTATAAAACAAGCTCAGCTAGTTACCACATTTAGAGACAGAGCTCTAACATGGTTCATGAAGTATTGTGTGGAACAGAACATATCGCTAGTCGATATCAAAACTACGCTTATTAGATAATTCAATAAATCTAAGTCAGAATCTCAGTGCATCACAAAATTAAAAGAAATCAAACAGAAACCTAATGAGACCGTATGGGAGTTTAATCAAAAGTTCAAAGCATTACTAGATCAAGTTAGCTTTGAGATAGCACCGCAACAGCATCAAGAATGGGTTTATAGCTACGTTGTTGCTCCATATCAGATTGTCATTGATGCAACAGAAAGTAGCATCGTAAATAGAAGCATTAGAGATTGAGATGAAGCTTGAAGCTTCGCCCATAGGAGAAACCAGCATGGGAATGGTACAAATACAAACACAGTTAGCCAATTTGATATTACAGCTACAAGATATCAAGAAAGGAAAAGAAACTAGAGAAGAAGTTTGGTGTACAAAATGTAAAGGAGAAGGACACTCCAATGAACATTGTCATGTATTCAGAGACTACATTAATAGCGGAGCACCGAAGCCATTGAATCAACAACAAGGACCATGGTGTGAGATTTGTCGATGTAGAGGACATCGTCCAGAAGACTGTTACTTGCTTAAAAAATATGTGCAGACACCTAAGAATCTGTACTGCACATTTTGTAAGTCAGTTGGACATGACGATACCAACTGCAGAACTTATGATCTCATGATAGAAAGAAAGCATGATGTCTACAGAGTACAAGGAGAAACACCGCATAATACTGAAAATGCACAGTACGACCAAGGCACATATATAGGACATGGTGGATACAAAGGAAGAGGACGCAACACTAGCCAAGGATGAGGAAGAGGTCAGATTGTATGCTATAACTGCGCTCAACCAGGACATCTAGCCAGAGACTATCATAATCCATGTACTACTTGTAAGTATTGTAAGTCATTCGACCATGTCATCAAAGCATGTCCCATTTTGCAAGGAAAAATGCAACCGAAAAGACCAGAAGGACAGAACCAGAACATATAGATGATCCCAGCTGAAAAGAGAAACAAGGAACGCAACATTCATGTTGTGACACAAAGAGGAGCCGTGACAGGAGATGATAGAACAAATGAAGCTTCGACTTCTAAAGATCACTTAAACAGAATAAAGCCTACTGATGGGGCTTTGGTAGGAAAATCAACTGGAAAAATGCCTGTATTTAACCTTAACCAAGAGAAGAAGACATTCATGGAAGCCAGGAAAAGCTTTCAGAATGTGGAACCATCGACCACAAGAACCCAATTGGGAAGTGCTTAGACACCGATACTAGATATGTCGATCTCGTATGATGGATCACGAACTTCGCCATAGCAGATAAGACCTATAACGCAGTTCTTACAGAGCTGCATAGAGTTGTTAAGACATGAAAACGCCTTAGGGGAACTACAGAACCTATTGGGAAATTACGAACAACGTAACACATTGAATGATGCACAGAGAGCAGTTCATCATATCAAGAACCATAGAAGGACATGAAGAGAAATGAGGCTAAATGCTCAAATTGGAGATTATGAAATGAGCCAGGTCATTCTCGACCTAGGCTCAGAAGGGAATGTCCTGACAAAGCAAACATGGGAGAAAATGGGAAAGCCAAAGTTATCTTGGTCTCCTATACAATTAAGATTATCCAATCAGCAAAAGGTTATACCTTTTGGAAGATTATCAAGTGTTCTTGTAGACATTGATGGAGTACGAAGTAAAGCAGACTTCAAGGTTATCGAGATTATAGATGACAACAATCCTTATCCTGCACTGTTAGGGATTGACTGGGCAATAGACAACCTCGTAATCATCAATCTCAAGAAAAAACAAATGATATTTGGAGGACCAGATATCAGGGTCATCACACCCTTGGATCCTTCACAAGGAACTTGATATATTGAGCCAGTCCGAGAAGAATGTAGAGCCCAAGAACTGCATAATATCTACAAGATGATAGTGAATCAAACAAATTGCACTAATCCTACGGATGATGGAACATTAAGCTGGAGATGCGACAATTCATGCATATCAGAATCAGATGCGGGAATGGAGAACTGGCAGAGTCGAATGCATGAAGTATCAGCAAGACGATGTGCAAAGATCACAAAGTCACTACGTTGGATTGGAACAGAGGTAAGTCCAATTCCATCCAATTCCTACTTATGATGGTCTATGAAATATACATGCATTTCTTCATGACTATCTAGTTTCAGTTCCAACAGAATATAAGTTAGTCGCTCTAGATATAGCATTGTGCGCTACACCTGCTAGATGGTGGGTTGCGCATAAAGAGAACCTGAACACATAGGAAGAATGTCAACACATGATGGAAATCAGATTTGCAGGACATGATGATATAGCACAAGCAAAATACAATGGACAGACTGATCCCATAGATCATATACAACTTTTCTTGAAAGCTTGGATACATACACCTAAGCAAGAATGGGTGCACATGTTTATACACTGGACCAAATACCAAGGAATTGGTATACAAAAGCAGAACTTCGCAGAGGCACAATAGAATGGCACATATTGATAACTGACTTTCAATCCACTTTCAATTTTGAGGATGATTGTCTGAGTATCAATGAGGCCCTGTAGATCATTAAAAAGAAGATATTCAATGATACCTCGTTACCAATATATAAACAACCAGAGTGGGAAATAGAGTTTGAGCATGCTCTTGAATGTTATAACTTCGCATTAGATGAAGAGGAAGAGGAAGACCCCCGTGATGTGCATATACCTGAGTCAGAAGGAGAATGCGATGTCAAAGGACCTGACTTAGAAATTCCATACTTGAGTAGTTATGTGAAGACCAGAAAGATCAACATAGGTATTGAGAATAAACCAAAGTTTGCTTCTATTGGGGATTATTGGATGAAGAAATAGTAGGACAGATTGCAAACCTACTGCGCGAATATCAAGATTTATTTCCCACCAAGTTTTCTGAAATGAAAGGCATTTTAGGTGACTTGGGAGTTATGAAAATACCTCTCAAGTTAGATGCGAAGCCTATTAAGAAAATACCTTACATATTGAATCCCGGATACAAAGAAAGTGTTAAAAGTAGAAATTGATAAGATACTTGACTTAGGAATTATTGAACCAGTAGAGGAATCGGAGTGGATAAGTCCTATGGTCATATAGGATAAGAAAGCTAAAGGTGAAATCAAAATATGTGTGGACCTCATAAATTTGAACGATGCAACAT
Source organism: Larix kaempferi (assembly GCA_027924585.1). Classification (NCBI taxonomy): domain Eukaryota; kingdom Viridiplantae; phylum Streptophyta; class Pinopsida; order Pinales; family Pinaceae; genus Larix; species Larix kaempferi. Next base: position 3,156,251 of record BSBM01001460.1, on the reverse strand, counting down.
TGCATGACCCATTTCCTACTCCATTCACAGACGAAGTGCTAGATAATGTAGGTGGATAAGAGGCATACTCTTTCACTAATGGATTTTTTGGATATCATCATATCGGAATTGCTACAGAAGACAGACAAAAGACCACATTTGCTACTGAATGGGTATCATATCAGTACATTGTTATGTCGTTTGGACTGAAGAATGCACCTGCTATCTTTTCAAGAGTTGTTGTAGTTGCATTTAAAGATTATATCCATAAGTTCTTAGAAGTCTATTTTGATGGCTGGACAGTATTTGGTCTACTGAAGAATCATTATGCGAACTTAAGAATGATGTTAGCAAAGTGTAGACAATACCAGATTTCCTTGAATTTGAAGAAGAGCGTCTTTTATGTTCCCTATAGTATTATATTGGGACACATAGTATGTAAGCAGAGATTGATGGTCGACCCAGCAAAGATCGCAATCATTGAGAATATTTCAGCACTTAACTCCGTGAAACAGTTACGCACTACATTGGGGCATACATCATACTATAGAAAGTTTATCAAAGGACATGCGCATATCCTAGTCTTTCCTGACTGGAATAAACCATTTCATGTACACGTAGATGCTTGATCTATATCACTTAGCATTGTACTAGCTCAACTAGGTGAGGGAGGTATCGATCACCCCATCGCATTTTCAAGTAGAAAGCAATATTCAGTAGAAAAGAACTATACCACAACAGAAAGGGAAGGATTAGCGATGGTATATGCATTGCAGAAGTTTAGACATTATCTGTTAGGTTCGTATTTATGCATGCTTACTGACCATTCAGCTTTGAAGTACATAGTCAACAAACCAGTGTTAGGGGGAATAATATGCAGATGGTTGTTACAATTTCAAGAATATGATTTTGAAATCATTGTGAAACCAGGAAGATTGAAGGCAGGGCTTGACCATCTGTCAATGCATCGAGTCAGGTGAAGAAACAAGTAATCTGGAGGATAGTCTACCAGATGCGCAGTTGTTTGCTATCCATATCGCAGATGACTACTTTTGAGATATCTGTTGGAGGGGACCCTTCGAGCTCCTTAGTTGTCATTAGTTACTTATGTAATAGTATAGTTAAAGAAGTAGTTGGAGTGAGTACAACTGCTCCAACTACATATAAAGATGTATAAATAATACCATCAAGATGAATATAACCAGTTGGATGCATTCGACTCATCTCTCTTGTCTTGATTATATCTCTGTGTGTGCATATACTATTTGCTTGAATACAACAATATCATAGAATTTTTTACTACAAGATTAGCACCTACAGAGTTTACTACGCAGCAAAAGAAGCAAATAGTGGTAAGAGCAGCTAACTTTACCATAATTGCTGGACAATTATATAAATTAGGACTAGATGAAGTATTGCGAAGATGTGTACTGGTCGAAGCACATTCAGGTGTATCTGGAGGACACTACGCAGGAAGAGCTACTGCGTAGAAAATTTTGAGATCAGGACTATGGTGGCGTACAATACATAAAGACTCAAAGAACATTATCGGAAGTGCGATGTAGGCCAAAGAACAAAAAAGGCATCTCATCGAGATGAAATGCCATTGATACCACAACTGACACTTGAAGCCTTTGATAAGTGGGCTATTGACTTCGTGGGACCTATTAACCCACTAGGGAAGCAAACTGGCTCAAGGTATATCATCATAGCTACAAATTATTTAACGAGATGGGCCGAAGCAAAACCAATGAAGGACTGTAGCGTAGTTATAGCCGTGCAGTTCATCTTTGAGAATATTTTGACAAGATTTGGTTGTCCGAAGATTTTAATGAGTGATCAAGGAACTCATTTCCTGAATAGAACTATTGCAGCCTTGACAATAGAATTTCAGATCTACCATCGGAAGAGCACACCATATCATCCACAAGCTAATGGCATTGTTGAATCCTTTAACAAAGTCTTGGAGAATGCATTGACCAAAGTATGCAACACAAACATGGATGATTGGGATCTCAGAATATCAACAGTATTATGGGCATATAAAACAACCTGTAAGAAATTGATGGGTTATACATCTTTCAGATTAGCATATATATAGGAAGTTGTCATGCCCATGGAATACATAGTACCAAGTCTGAGAATTGCAGCATTTATAGATATGGCAGATGATCAGACAATGTAAGAAAGTCTACTACACTTAGTTGGACTGGAGGAAGATCGCTTCATTGCAAGTTTTCACCAACAAGTGCAGAAAGACAAAGAAAAGGCATGGCACGATAGACATATCAAGACTAAATTTTTCCAGATAGGAGACCTTGTCCTCCTCTATGATAGCAAATTTATGAAATTTCTTGGAAAATTCAAAATGCATTGGTTAGGACCATATATTGTTAAGCATGTCACTAGTGGTGGCTCAGTTCAGTTAGCCACACTACTTGGAGAAAATTTGAAAGGACTTGTTAATGGGAGTAGATTAAAGGCTTATAGGGATGGCCCTACTCTTCCAGATATCAGTTAAGCACCGCAAGAATATTCTAAATGTTATGTGTCGTTGAAATTGGACACTAAGAATAAAAGAATAAGAGTCTGCACACAATTTTGGTAAAATGTGAAGTTTTCACAAAAATGGAAGCTGTGCTGTGAAGCACACATAGCAAGCTGAGTTGCGAAGTAAGAGAAGACTCACGCTATGAATTTAACATCAAGGAAAGAAAAATGCGCTGTGAACCTCGCAATTCACATATTCGCTAGCAGAGAGGGATCGCACTATGAAGTTAAAAGTCAGCAAAGAGAAATGTGCAGTGAACCTCGTAGTTTACATGACCGCTAGCGAAGTAAAGAAAAACTAGTCGTTACAGTTTTGATCGGAAAGTAGCCGTTATACAGTGTTTTTGGAAACCGGATGTTTCTGCAATTAAGGCATATTCTTTCGTTGAAGATGCATTCAATGAAGGGAAGGACCAAAATCTACGCAAGATGTGGCCAACAAACATAGCATTTAATGCTAAGTTAGTTGTTTTTGGGCACACCTTAGTGGTGAGATGCCTATAAATAGTAAAGACCGTTTACTTACTGGTTTTACCGCAAATTTTCTTTTTTACTGCCTATAAATTTTCTAAGGGTTTACCAGTTGAAAGCAATAGTTATCTGACATTATATGTCTGAACAGTCGACATTAGAAGAAATTTTGAGTGATTTCAGACATTTTGGTCTGGAAGGAGTTATGAAGATGCTCGAAAAGCAAGCAGTCCCAGAACATAGGGGTTCATCTAGAAACTCACCAAGGAATCAACCATAGCAAAAGTAAATAAGCAGAAGGTCACTGAACAAGAAAAGCCGAAGGATGCAAACGTTCTGAAGCCATTTTCACCGGTAGAGACCCAAGAGAGACCCATATGGCTTATGCCAGAGTACATCTCTCCGAGGAAGCGAGATGCACTAGATGTGCTTCTCATAAAGAACCCTTTGTATGAGATTCTGATGCTGCCAATGTCAAGCCATGTGCGGCTTAAAGAGAATTTATTTGGTAGAATTTTTTACTGCAAATTTATCAACCATGATCTGCTCCAGGAAGCAAAATTCCCATAATTCCAGCCAGATCAAGATATGTACAGAAAGTATGATGAAGTTACAAAGCTAGCGACAATTCACCCGCAGGACTGGATTGCGTCGTTGCAGCCGTCAGGGTTGTTGAACCTACTGCACATCCCACATTTTGATAGAAGCCCAGAGCTTACAGCCATGGTGCGCACACTATTGTCATGCACGCACCAGGGATACTTGTGGTTTGACCGCAAGGCAGACATTAACATCGACCTCATTGTCAGGATCACGAACTTATGCAGAAGGGGTGTTGATCCTGCTATTAACACTAAAAAATTGTTCACTGGCTCATCTCCCTAGTCACATAACCCATTTGTCCACTTTTCCTACATTTTTGGCTTCCAAAACCCTAAAAAACCCTCAAATGGTAACCAAAAGGCAAAAAAGCATTATTTCCCTCCTCAATTAATGAAATTCCTTCAAAAAAGGTCAAAAACCCTAAAAAAAGGGTCCAAATCCCTAAAAGAAAAATAAAAAGGAAAAAAAGACAAAATAAATTCAAAAAAGAGGAAAAATATCAAATACTACAAACCAATACTACTAGTTACCCAAAACCATGGGTCAATAATCCACCACCCAAAATCACTATAAAAGGGTGATGGAGGCCCCCCATTTCACATCCATGATCAACTCTTCACACCCTTATGCTGCCCAAATTCCCATTGAACTTTATCCTATCACCTTGAGCTTTTGTTTCCCATTCAGTTGAGTTTTGGCTAACCCATTGAGCATTTGGAGAAGAGCAAGGAACCTTGGAGACTTGGCGCACTACTCAACGTACAACTGCAAAAGCTCCTACAACCTCACCTTTTGGGGTAACATCATATTGTAAACCATTTTTTACACATTAATACATAAAATCATATTTTCATTCATGGGTTCCTATTTGTTTTATTACTGTTGTAGTTAATTTGTTTGATTTTATTTCCATTGATGCACTCACATATATTAGTTGTAATTTGTTTATTTACTAGTTTGTGACTAGTTTTTACCCATTTACATGAACTGCTACTAAGGGTTCTTGAATCCTTAGTAGGTGCTCTTTAGCATGAGTTGGTGTGAAAACACTAGCTACACCTGCAGCTGAGTTCGTTCGGAAGAACAAGGATAAAGAGCTGGCTGCAAGGATGAAGAGTGAATTCAGGATATCCAAAGGAAGCCATGGTTACATAACCATAGGAATCAAAGATAAAGCCACGTGGTTTACAGTTCATCTCCTGGCAGGAAAGATCCTGAGGAAGTGCAGACCGAATGAGGTACCGGCTGTTGTAGTATCCTTAGCCGCGAAGGCTAAGGATGGCTTTTAGTTCAACTGGGCGAGATACCCATTGAATGAATTTTTAGAAGACATTCGCAATACACAGGAAAATGGAGGACGGTTCCACTATAGTTGATTACTGGTATTGATCGCCTTTATAGGATGGAAGGAGTTTGTAGGATGGAAGGAGCCTCTCTGCCAGTAGAATATCCCAGTATTCATTGGAGATTGCCGAGGACCGATGTTTGCAAACATGTGGGCAAACTCGAAGCCAGATCGACAAAGGGTAAACAACATACAGTTGCTTACTTACTATGAGCAGTTATGCGAAGTCATTCAGAGGACTCCGTGTATCACTAAGGAAGTGGCGGCTCACTATATCCAGAAGATGACTTTCAAGGATGGATTGCATTTCATTTACATACAGCCGCGAGTGATGCTCACGCCTCCTAAATGGTTTGAAGGACTCTATCAGCTAGAGGTGCAGAAAATTGATCTGATTATGGAAGACTAGCCACCAGGATGTAAGGTTGATGTGCCAACCACACTGATCACCACTTCTGAAGAAAGTGAAGCGGGGGATCCGCAAACTGGAGGTGATGAGACAACAAGCGCGTAAAACCCAGAACCTAGTCAAGGTGCAGAACAACAACAAGCTATTGGTTCGACAGTAGGAGAGAAAAGAAAGGAACCCGACACAGCCGTGCCGGAAGGAACGCAAAGGAAGAAGATGAAAGCTACTAAGCCTCCACTAGATGCGCAGTTTCATGACGATGACTATGATTGCATCACAGTCAGAGTGTCAACGCATATTGAAGAAACACTTGCGTTGAAGGAAAACAAGCAAGAGGCAGTACGAACAGGAATGATGGAGAGCCTCGCAGAATTGAAGAGTCTGGTCGCAAGAGTTGAACAAGTCCAACGAGACTTGGTGAAAGAACCGTATTCTAATGATCGACCAGGAGAATCAAGCCAAAGGAAGAGAAAGGCTCCTGCCTTAACAATGAGGCCTCGACTAGTCAGAATTGAGCCAATGAACCTCATATTTCCAACTGCCGAGCTCACTGAAAGTGAGAAGCAGCTCGCACATCTAGACATCAATGTTGGGATGTTTCCCATCGAGGGATTACATAATCTGCATATGCAAGTTGTGGAAGAAATCTGAGATAAAGACTTAGTCTCTTATAACCAGCATCTGAAGCTAGAGGAGAGATATAATGACCTAAAGGATGAATGCGCACTGAAAACTAAGGAGCTTGCTTATGCCCAGGAGAAGCAGAAGAAACCAAAGAAAGTTGTTGCCGAAGTCTGTGCAAAGATCCCAGACTGCCCAGAAGAACTTGAGGTAGAAGCCACCATTTTGAGGATTGGTGCCATTGTAAACAACCTCAAAGCTAAAATGGAAACTATGGAGATTGGATACAAGGAGCATATTGCCGATTTAGAATCTCGACAAAAATACGGAACCTCGCAGCAAGATAAAGAAGCAAGAGCCAAAGAATTGAAGGCTTCCATAGAAAACATCTCTACAGAAGTCGTGAGATGTCAAATCCTGTTGGATGAAATTACTAAGGTATGGGCTATGCTGCAGGAAGAACCAGAGTTGCAGAGAACCCAGGATGAGGTACAACAAAGGCAGAAAGATCTCGATTCTGTGAATATGGCTATGAAGGATTTGCCACCAAGGCAAAGAATCCAAAAGTTCACAGAAAATAAGGAACTTTAGAAGGAGTTGGAAGCGTTAAGGGAAAAGGAAATTGAAACTTCAACGAAGTTGCAGCCACTGCAGGAAGAAGCGCTTGCGCTTTTGGAAGAAATTGAGTAGAAGTTGCAAGAACTCCAGACAACAGAGGATACTGTGAAGGAGCAACTTCTAGAACCCATCTCAAAGGAGATGCTCAAAACAATTAAGGAGTTTGAGCAAGATGCCAATGATACAGTTACGAAGCTAAGCGCAACTTTTCAAGAGTTTGTTGCGAAATCAAACATCTCAGAGGGTGCGTAGATGGAACAGGCTAGTCAGAGTGGCTCAGGTGTGAGCCACGAGTAAGTGTTAGGGACTTGTTGGGCGCAACCCAAGTGGAAGAAGTTTTGATGGCACAGCCCAAGTCAAAGGACATTTTTTATGGCAGAAGTACAAGTTAAGCGAGGCCTAACATCAATCAGTTTTGGGAGAAACAACTCTGTAATTCTCGGGAGCAGGGTATGGAGCGCAACGAAGTGGAAGATAAGGATCTGTCCCCTTAGTAAATGCGAAGTACTAAGGACCATCAAAGTAGTTGGAGCAATTATGAATGAAGCGACGGACTGTCAGCTACAGGAACAAAGAGTAAATAGGCGGGATGGTGCAAAGGACGTGCCACTGTAGCGTCAGAGCTGCGCGGTCATAACTGCGACTGTCAGAGAAGCGTCAGACCCAGAGGAAGCGACACAAAAGAACAACAGAGCTCCAGCGAAGTAAAGACAAAGCGTGGTCAATAGGAGAACCACGCCATTTTGGGTTTAAGGGTACTATGGGGGTTGGCCCATATTTATTGTAAAGGTGTGACCTTCGGGAACAATCTATAAAAGGGGTAATTTTGTATAAGGAAGGGTTGGATTTTTTGTTAGAATAGAAGAGATCTTAATAGACTTATGTTAGACTGAGTAGATTTGTGTCGAGAGATCTAAGAGAGGAAAAAGACTATGCAGCTGTGTGCGCAGAGATCTATCGTAGAGAAGAGTCTGCAGTTGAGTGCGCAAACTGGAACTATTAACCCCTTCCAAGAAATATAAGAACAGTTCTCGTGGACGTAGCTCCCATCTGGGGGGTGAACCATGTAAATACTTGTGTTGTGTGATTGAATCTTTGTTATATTGAATGTTTATGAATGTTTATGCTTATATATGTGTTTTCATATGAATGTGAATGAGAATGATATGATAAGTAAGGGAACATGCATGGATGAACATTGTAAAGTCGTGTTAAATATGGTAAATGCGTAGTCATATTAAATGCGCAGTAACAACGATTCAACGAGGACTATAGGTTGTTGAGAATTACGAAGTGCACAAATACATGTTAGTACTCATCTCTGAAGTAGATGTTGAGTAAGCTACGCATATCCACCTCGCATAACATAATCGCGAGTCACTAGGTTACAGAAACCTAATTCTGTAACCACCCATCTTCGCTTCAGGTGAGACTTCAACCTGCTTGCAGGTTGATGCCGAAAGGGCCAGTGAAGGGAATTTTGTTGGACTAAGACTAGAGGGAAACCTCGCAGAACCTGGGTCAGCCCCAAGGAAAGCAGTAAGGAAGAAAGATACGAACCAACAAGTGGTGTAAAGAGTGAATGAACCAACAAGTTGGAAAGAGATGTAATTGGAGACATACCCTTATCAAAAGCATCCAAGGAGTCCAAAGCTTGAGCCGAAGAGCATGCAAACAGCTTCGATATGGATGACTTCATCTGAAGGAGTGATGAATTGATTTGCTAACATCCCATAGAGGCGATAGGGTCCTAATTGGGGGGCTCCACTATCGATCGTTGCCACCCTTTTGAGTCATTTCTCATCTTCTAAGAAGGTGACACTATCCCTTTTCCCACTGTTGAGGCATTGCATTTTCTGCGTGAAGTAAAGCCCATAGAGGTCCTAAGAGGGAGACTACAATCCAGTCCTAAGAGGGAGACTGCAATCCTCCACAATATGGCCAACTTCATGGCATCTTCGACAATGGAAAGGGATCGCTTCATAGTCCAGGCTTTGGATATACAAATTCTTCCCTACCACAAATTTTATATCTTTCAACAATCCTTCCATTGGATCCAGATGAACCTGAATGCATGCCAATGACATTTCTCTTGAAGTTTCAAAGGGCATATATGCTTCCAAGAATTCACCAAGAGCATTACCAATATGTTTTAGAGCATCACCAGACCATAATTATAAGGGTAGTTGTAGGAGTTTGACCCATATAGGTAATATGTTTAGTTTCTCGCACTTCAGATTGAATAAAGGCGTCCAAATACTCAAAGTTAGAGGGATCAAATTGATGCTCTAGTTCCTCTGGAAGACCCGGGGAGCATCTTCATGATAATTCAGTTGAAAGAAAAACCATCCTCGAGCCATGCATTTGTAAAGAGGAGTGTAATCTATCTTCTTCCCCCAAGCCTCCTTGGCCTAATTTTCCAAAAAATTGACCCCAAACCTTTGGCCTTGGCCCCTTCCTACCACAAATTTGTCTGCATAATACATGATATTACCCATCTTGATGCCTCTCCTGAAGACCAGCTCCACCTCCTTTCCCTTTGGGTCTGCGCACTTGGATTTCTTGTTCTTACACTTGCTTCTAGAATTCTGTTCTAACTCATGTGAATCAACTTCAAGTTGCTCCTTGGGGTTTTAAACAACCAAATGTGGAGAATTCCTAAGTCGTGTCACTCGTCCATGCTTAACCATCAAAATATGAATGGGATTTTTAGAGATCCACTTTTAGATGCTTCATTCATATTTTGATGGTTGAGCATCCACTTTCTATCAAAAGTTAAGATATTGCATAAACATATAATCTAACTTAAAGACCATCAAGACTTTTATTTAACAACAACTCTCTTTTGAAGATGTGTTGTCCTAAAAATGTAAACATGCCACTTCTTAAATAACTTCATAACTTACCTTGGTGAAGGCAATAACAAGACTCTGCTTTCACTATAATAATAAGCCCATGACACTTCCATGAACAACAACACATATAAAAGATACCCTGATTTTTAAAATGTAAATTACAATCTTTTATGTTTATTTTGTAAAAAATATTTTCCTTTTTCATCATAAATAAAATGCAACACTCATAAAATATTCCTACATTTAATTTAATTTTTTTTAAACAATCAATAGACTTAAAAAAACTAAAAAGTGAGAAAATCATGATAAACCACAAAAAAAAATTAAAGAATCATAAAATATTACGAGACACAAAGGTAATAACAGAGAATAGACACATTAATTCTCCAAAGGGAGAAGACAAATGAAAACTCTATATGAATCAAAACCTCTATTAGGAAGAGGGTTTTCGTTTTCAAGAAGGCGGCCCCATCTTTCGTTGGTGGGCACAAGATCAATCGCTATGCATTCCCATCCATCGTTATCATTTTTTATTTAAATCATTATTATTTATCTAAAATATAAAAGAGATACAAAATAGGACTAATGTATGAAAAGTAACTTAGATTAGGTGTACAAATTTAATTAATTTATAATTATATGCAATGTAACTTGTTTTTATGGCACCCAGGTTCGATCCCGAGACCCCGTCCTATTGGTGCTCTCGCCCACCATTGAGCGCCAGTTATACTATGCATGAAAAAAAAAAAAAAAAAAACAAAAAAAAAAAAAAAAACAAAACTTGTTTTTATGGAAAATGAATCAATATTTCTCTTTATTACGAGGATAGTCAATAATGTGTTTGTATGGAAAATGAATCAATATTTCTCTTTACGAGGATAGTCGATAATTGGTTTATGAAGGAAGTAAGAATGTCATAAAGTGAAATTTGAATTTATGAATTTACTTTTCTCTTCGCCATATAAATTATAAATAATTAATAATAATTTAAAACACAATTTCATAATTAACATTTATTCTTTAAAAATGGAGATATTAATATAATCTATTTAATAAAAGATATGGAAGGTTTAAATATCTTACTTTATATATCAATGTATAATCTAAACAATATCCCACATTTAGTTAATGTTTATTAATGCGAGCTATGGATTGCAATATTGGTTGCTTTGTGTGTGAAAGAGCAGTTTTTTTTTTCATAGAAAAATTCAACTTACTATTAATATGCGAAATAGTAAATAAATCGAGTTGTCAGATCATACAAATTCACACAATCCCTGTCATATAGAGGACCAGGGAATAACCAGTCAAAGTGACAGTATAGTGTCAACAACTATAACAGAATAGTCCAATAATAATAGTGCCATATGTCCACAAGACAAAACAGGAATTCATCCTATAGTAGAAACAGTATCCAAATGTCACCTGAGCAAATATATACAATCCAAAATAAATAATAAGTCTCATATACAGTCGTCCTCAACTGCCAGTCACCAAATGCATCAAAAATAAGTAACCATCTAAGCTATAAATACCGAACAGCATCCATAAGAGGCTGAAATAAATGCCGCAAAAAGATAGTAAGTATAGATAATCGTCCAACAAGTAGTTGGACCTAGTACATATCAAGGATCTGCACATAGAACTATAAGACATATAGTATGTCAGTCCGCATAATACTGGATAGAAAAAACAAAATGTGTATAAATAATAAAGACTAGAAGCATCATGTCCAATGTAAATGATAAGAGCCATGGGTAAAAAGTATATCCTCCCGCCATTCCTGCCACATGATGACCCCAACCTAAGAGTTAAGAGCCCGCTTTGATAGCTTATCCGCCTCCATATTAACCTCTCTGAATACATGTTCAAAATGTATATGTTCGAATTCCCGGATAAGCTTTCGAGCCGCATCCATCCAGTGAGAAAGAAGTAGTACATTGAGTGATGTATTGCCTCTAGCCCAAGAGATAATAGATAATGAATCACCCAATACTACAAGAGATGTGATCTTTCTCAAACGAGCCCAGAACAGTAAGAGCCAAAGGGCACATAATTCGCTCCTAGTATTGGTTCCAATACCCAGATTTAGCCAGATATGTATGGAGACATTGTTGGAAATGTGAATTGTTGCTCCCGCTCCACCCCCCCCCCCCATTCCGACCCACAACAGCCCCATCAAAGAATCCACATGGGAATATCAGCACTGGAGGTGCAAATCGGTGTTTCTTATTCAGACTATCCCTGCCACCTACAGCTCCATGAATAGAGATAAATTCTTTGTGTGCTGCAAGTGTTTTATAGCATATCCCATCACAGAAAGGAGTCATGTTTTCAAAAATAAGCGAGTTTCGAGCTTTCCATACCTCCCAGATCATATAGTATGGAAGTTCTGTACAACCAGCAGAAACACGGGACCATGCAACGAGACATTCACATAATGAAAGGTGGTTCCAACGGAATTGCACTCCAGATTTGTATGCAATTTGATTCCAAAGATCCCGTATGAACTGACAGGAAGAGAATAGGTGGTCTACTGATTCCTCCTGTGAGCAACATAGGGAGCACCATCCCGGGCCACAGAACCCACGACGACATAGATTGTCCCAAGTTAGAATCTTGTTACACAATGCAAGCCAGACAAAACATCTTATCTTGAGGGGTAAGACAAGTTTCCAGATAGTTTTATCCCACCAACGAACCACAGTCTGAGTCTCAGCAAACATTGCATCGTATGCCAATTTAGCTGATACATTACCGCCAGCCACATCCCACGACCAGACTAATCTGTCCGCAGCTTCAGACAATTGTATATTTGATTGATATATCGGCCTGATATAATCATCCCATTCATTCCCCAAGGCACCCTATAAACCTAGCTCTGAAGCCGAAATCCAGAGAGACCGCCCATCCTTATACCGACCAGCCGCATGTGCCAAAGTATAAAAACCATTAGCTCTGAGGTGAGTCCTTAATTCCAACGTTAGGATATGTCCCGTTGGTCCTCCCAAGATTGGATCCAGCCCCAGTTTTATGTCACGACCATTGCCAGGCAACCAAGCAATTCAATGTGCAATAACCCTGAAGGATCCCATCAATCCATTCCAAATATTTGAGACTCCCAAAGTAGAAGGCCGGTTCAATCGCAGCCAGTTTGTAACAGTAATATTTTTCAGGTATTTGGCTCTGATAATCCTTCCCCAAACTGAATTATCGAAGAGGGCGCGCCAGAGACTATTTGCGTGCAGAGCCATAACAAATAGTTCAGGATCCTTAATATTCCAACCCCCCAAATTCCAGGGTCGAGCCAAAACAGTCCATTTCATGAGATGAAATTTCTCCTGGACTCCACCACCTGACCACAAAAAGCTGAAACACTTCCGCCAAATTAAACAGAGGATGGTTCTAGGGATTTTACACAGAGAGAACCAATAAACACCTAAGTTTTGTAATACGGCTTTCACAATGTAAGCCTGCCACCCATGGATAAATGGCGAAAGCTCCAGTGACTTATACGCATTTCAAACCGTCTAACAAGCCATGACCAATCATTTATCAGGTATTTAGTTGGCTTAATGAAAAAGCCAAGATATTTCATTCCAGCATCGAGTTCCTTGAATTTTAAGGGCAGAATAGAACTTATCGATTGTTCCACATCATCCAACAACGAATGTTTCAAGAAAAAAGATTTTATATAACTGATAATCATACCAGTAACCAGGCAAAAAAGGGTCAAGTATTTTCTTGTATTGTATCCATTCTGCAAGAATACCCTTTCCAAAAAGAATAACATCATCCACAAACAGTGAATGTGTAACAGAAATCTCTCTTGTAATTTTAATGCCAGCAATCCGTCCCTCCCTTCGAGCCTTATATATGGATAGACTCAAACCTTCAATGACCAGCAGAAAAAGAAGTGGCGATAGGGGACACCCCTATCGTAGGCCCCGGGATGCCTTAAATAAATTTGTAGGATGACCATTTATCAGTATAGCATAATTGACCGAGGTTATGCAGGCCACAATCCATTTCATCACCTTCCATGGCAGACCGATCTGGATTAGAATTAGTCTCAGGAAATTCCAGTCCACCTTATCATATGCTTTCACCAGATCCAATTGTAGGATGAGCGCTTCAATTCTCCTATGTTTAATTGTATGAAAGATTTCCTAAGTCACTCCCACAGCATCATGAATCTGACGGCCCCGTAGAAACCCATACTGTTCCATGGAAATGTGTCTAGAGAGCATAGGTTTGATCCTATCAGCAATGATATATTGAAAGAGGAGTTATATCATCATATTTTGGTGTATATATTGAACTATATACACACTTAATGTTGAAATTAAACATTCTACCTTGTGCATCTAGAAAAATGAACATTACTTAAAATATGTCATAGTAAACATGTGGATTATATTAATGTACAATTTTTTTACGTCTTTGTATACCTGTTTTTTCTCCGTGGATTATATTAATGTATAATTTTTTACATCTTTGTATACCTATTTTTCCTGAGCAAAAAAGGTGTTTTTTGCAACAACAAAAAAAAACAAAAGGGAATTATCTCTGATGGTCTATCTAGTTTGTACTAAATACAAACATAACTTGATCACAAAATTGAGGGTGTGGGATTTGGCTTTGACCCTCTACCCAAAGCTTATAAGGATCTGAAGAGATTCTTGCCATTGAAAAGCATAAAAACTAAAGACCAAAAGAATTTGGTCGCTTACAATTTTGAGTTACTATTCATTGTTGAGAGTTTGAATTAAGGATGAGAAGTCGACCTTGGATTTCTATTAGCTATCCTCGATTCTTAACTTGCTAAACCCTTTTCCTTGAGGTTTTGAGTCATCATTGACCACAACTGCTTTTAAACCTCAATGAACCTTGCTAAGGGCATCATATTTTGCTTCCATAAATTTTAGGTTCCTCATGATATCTTACTCTTGCTGAGATTCTCTATATTCATGGCCTAAGAAATTAGAGATTTTACCAACTAGTAGATTTTAGTTATCTTGGAGATTATGGTATCTCCACTCCTAGAAGAACCCCTATCTAGTATCCAATGAAGGGCTTCAATATCTGTTGATTCAAAAGATACATTGTGCTATAGCCTTCCTCTCCAACTTGCTAATCTTAACTTTGACAATGTCATAATGCTTATAGAAGTATTTGTTCATAGTTTCCATTGCTTTTTGTTGTGTGCTGGGCAACTTCTTCTACTCTTTTTTTAGGGTGACGTTGATGTTCCTGGGAGGCTACATCCAATCCTTTTGTAATTTCCTTCGACATCCTAGTAAATTAGAGATTTGGCTTCTTTGTCCCCTATGAGGGTAGCGTCTTCCTTGTCAAGATTGCCTTTAACCCTCGCTCTCTGCGCTGATACAAGTCCCTACCACCTAGAACCGAGATTGTCAACTTCATTGAGGCCCTTTGAGCATGCTAGATTATATCTTGTATAGTTGTAGAGAGGTCTTGTCAAATGAACGTGAGTGGGCTAAGATACCCTCAAACTTAAAGGAGTAGTGCCTGGGCTCAGGGGGCAACACCAGGGCATAAGGAGGCCAATGCCAAACTGAGTATGGCCTCCATCAAGCACTCACAAAGGGGCTACAAGTCGATTGAACTGAAAAACCAAATTAGAAACAAAGCCAACTTTTAGGAGTCAAAATGATGAGTCTTCATCCTCTTTATGCTAGGCAAACCATTCAAATGCATGATCCTCAACCCCATTTCCTCGAATGTTGACTTGATGTTCATATGATTAGGTTGAAGATGCTTGAGTGAGCTCTCATTACTTGGAGTAATGAGGCTATAACATGACATAGTTGTCCAAATAGAACTCACCATCATGCCCTACTGCTAATCCTCCTCTCTTGAGTTGCAATGAAACTAGATTATGAAGTGTGTGCCCCACCTCCTTTTCCTGCGTGTCCTGATGGTGACCCAAGGTCATATCAAGAGGCATGTCTTTGGAGCACTATCTGAATGAAAATGTTTTTTTTAAAGAAGCCCCAATCATTTAGCAATGGCTTAAAATCAATCACTATAGATTTTCATGTTCTCTTCCTTCATTGCCATTTTTTTAATTATTGTTAACAAGTTAAACTTAGAGACACAATAAAACTAAAACTAATAAGGGAAAGACAAATAACTTATATTGTGTGATATTTTTTTCAAAAAAAAAAAGTGTTGTAACTTGTCATTCAACAAAAGGAATCAAAGTTACATAGACAGTTCTCAAAATAGTCAATAGCACTGTGGACCTTCCATCCCTTAAACATGGAATCAATAGAAGTAACTACCTTTCAGTCTTACAGATTATCAACTTTTGCGTTGTAATAGACCTGAAATCTAATACTAGAAAACATATCTTCAGTATCACAATACTGAGACAAATACATAATTGAAAGCAACTTACCTTATGTAATTTAATAACAAATTGTAAGAGATCAAACTTTCAAAGTTATATTAATATTTAGATTTAAATTTGAAAATTTAAAATAAATATTTATATTAATTTTTAAATTTAAATTTGAAAATTTCAAATAAATATGGTTGAAGTTGCTAAAAAACAGTAAATAATTTTATTTTTATTTTAATAAAATTTGTATATGTATTTTTAGATAAATTTATTATAATTTTTTTTTTCTTTCCCTTGGAACATGTCGTGGAAAACCCTTAGGTACTCCCCCTCATTTCGAGGATGGTTTTCAAGGTAGGTACTCCCCCTCATTTCGAGGATGGTTTTCAAGGTAGGGACTTCCCCTCATTTCGAGGATGGTTTTCAAGGTAGGTACTTCCCCTCATTTCGAGGATGGTACCCAAGGTAAACCATCGGCCCTGATTACGAGGCCTAACTCGGTGGTGAAATCAAGTGAGGCCCTTAAATATCTATGCATAGCCACCCTGGGATTTGACCCCGAGACCTTCTGCTTACAACTCACAGCTCTCAACCACTTGGGCTAACCCACCGGGCTTATACATTTCTTCTTATTATAAAGATAGTCATATTTTATTTAAAATTAAATTAATAATTATCAATTATTATTATTATTAATTTTGTTAATTTTTTTCAATGAAAAAAAACAAATTTACTTGTTATCATAAAAAATGAATTAAAACAAAGTTTACATAAACCAAAAGAGAGAGTAGGCACAATGTTAAACTTATTAAAAGAGCAAGCACAACAATTAGCTTAATAAGAAAGTAAGCATATTTCAAAATGAAATTTGAATTTGAAGAAAATAACAACTTTTCTTTTTAACTACCTTACTACATTTAATAAATATTTAAAAACAATTTTATAAAATTTTTTTTTTTTCGTTTTACGAAGTCTTCAATGACTCTATTTGTTAAACTCTATTTAATAAAATATTTGTCAAACTTTATTTAATAAACAAGAGCCACAAGGTGGCGATGTCCCTGACATTGCTAGTGCTAGTAAAGACATTGGCATGTGCATTTGAAAAAATAAGGATGCAATGATAAATTGATATGAGATGTTGACTTATGCAGTTCACTTGCATTTGTACATTTTGATATGGATATGCAAATATTGAAATCAATATTACATAGCTATGGAGTGAATATTTGGAACAACAAGAGTTGAAGTCAATAATATGTATTAAATTTTTTTATAAGTTTGAAAATACATATAATATTGATTTAGTTGGAACCATTACACAGAAAGGTATGCGCTAATTGACATGAGCAAATTTTTTGTGAAAAAAGGTTGTGGAATTTTTATTTTTTATTTTTTTATGTCTTTGGATGTGTAGAACATTGGAAAATTGCATTGTATCGTGATTGGAAATTGCAAGTTCCTCGTCATCATAGAAAACTAACAAGAAATAGAACTAGAACAACCAATGAAAGAAAACATGGGACAAAAGAAAAGAAATTATAATGGAAAAAGGCCAAAATACTTTTACCAACTTTTGGGACTTTTGGAGATCGAAGCATGACTATAAAATTGCAAGAGTGAAAAAACGAGGAAGAGTGCTCATAGGTAATATGACTGGCTCAAAATTTAATTCTGAAAAAAGAAATAGTGTAATGGAAAGACGGCTAAAAGATTGCAAAAGAATGGCTAACTTTTTGTCTTCATTGTACAAGAGCCAAAACAATTTTTTTTTGCTATTTTTTTGTTGTAAAACAAAACTGAGGCTAGAAAAAATCTACATTGCAAAAAAAAAGAAAAAACTGAAAAAAGACTTGAAATCTTAGAAATGTTGTCAACTAACAAAAGAAATGGGAAAAAACACAGCCATAGATTGTGGAGAAATCATATAAACAGAGGTCAATTTCCTCTTCTTCTTTTTTTCATTTTTATATTTGTATAGCAACAACCAGCTTTTTTTATGAGATCTCTCTCTCTCTCTATATATATTTGCATTTTTTAGTAGTTATTTGTTCTGAAATATAATATAAGAAAGTAAAAATATGAATTGTGTTTTAATATATATATTGACCAGCTTTTGAGTTTAATTTACAAAAAATGGAAAGCAGTATCTAAAAACATCATGAAAATACAATCCCATCAAAATCAAGTTTCAAGCAATCTGTAGTTTTGTAAGAACAATAAACAAATAGATGTTGACTATGTTAAAAGAGCAATATGTTTGCAATAGATTATTAACACATAAGTTAACTGATCATTTAAGATGGGTACAAGATGGACATCGTATAAATTCTACGAAATAAAGAGGCAAGTGCCTGAATGGTAGTCCTTGTACATATAAAAAATGGGTAACCACCATTGGCAATGTTCAAGAAAAAGGTGAATGTTGCTAGTGAAGATGTCCACTGCACATAGTAAATTGTTTTAGACCTAAAACAGATAGCGCAAATAGCAAGGAAGACATAATGTCTTTGGAAAAATCACAAAATTTAAAGACGTAGAACTGTTGCAGCAACAACTCAGGTAGTCTGCATCCAAGTCTGTTGCAAATTTCACAACACCAATTTTTGAATCATTAACATGTTTGAGCATTCTATAACAATTTCCTTGCTGGTTTTTTCCCTGCAAATGAAGTTTAGCTTACTGTGAGAGGAAGATGACAAAAAAGTAAGTGTAATTATTATGAACAGAAAATAAAGCACTTGTTAACACAAAACAAATTTGTTTATGGAGGTGCTACATGATTTTATTTCTTTTATATGCAATTACTATTGGAATGGATGGCTTGATTGAATAAAAAGCTATGACTATGAAACATTTGTTAGATGTATTTCGCCACAGAACAATTTGTCTATGACCATGGAGACTATGAAACATTTGCTAGATGTATTTCGCCAGGGAACAATTTGTCTAAGACCATGGGGGCAGGCTAAGCGAATGTTTTTGAAGGATATTTGTCATGTATTTCTATAGATAGCCATGCCAAAGTCGAGTGCAAAGTTCTGTGCATGCAACTCTTCTAGTTTTTCAAACAGGAAGAATAGGTTCTCTTTTTTTAAATGCCAAAACATGATAAATGGAAAGAAGCTAGCGAAACAACTCAGACCAATTAAAAAAAAAATAATGTGTAAAAAGGAAAAACAAATTTACATTTTTTTCCCACTACTGTAAAAGAATGTAAAATTAAGATGACAATTAAGAACAAAAATTGTTTGAAAGCATATATTTGTTTTTTTAAACAATGGCAAATAATGGAAGACGACGCCCTTTCAGAGGACAGGTCACCAGATGTCCAGCAAATGAACTGTTGGAAAACCTTTCTCCTAGACAGAGCAGCAATATCTCTGTCCAAAGCATGTTTGAAGAATTGAATCCAACATACAAGGAGGTTTTCATATAGCATGGATTCTTCTAATCCTAGAAGCGATTAGCGAACGAGAAGTTGAACTAGATAGAAGCTTTGGCAGTTGTAAAACCTATAATTGACAAAACCTGGATTTAAAAAATATAGGACGGATCATAAGAAGTCAAATCTAAAGCACATGGAAAAAAAATTCCATCAAAATTTCCAGGGTCAATCTTATTGCAACATGCAATAACACTGATCTCATGCCAAAACAAAGATAAAAAGAAGAAGGAAGATACCTGTTTGTTGTAGGTTAGAAAAAACAAAACAAAAAAAGTTTCCTTTCTTGTTTAACTATTTGAACACAGTTTTTGTTACGAAATGGAAAAGCAGGCATTTATTATAGTGACTCCTTATCTATGAAGATAATCAAATGCAAAAAAAAAAATTACAAACAAAATTCAAGGAAATGAAAAATTGCAAACTCAAATGGCTATTAACATGTCACTCTATTATAACGTCTTGTCTTTAAGAATATGCACGGGTTACAAAAATTGAATGAATGATCTCATTAACCTGATGATCTAGATAAGCACAATGTAATCTGCCCCATAAGAATCCAACAAAGGCCTCCCCTTCAACAATCAAATGCCAAAGTTTCAGTCCATAAAGAATCCAATGCTCTCTACAAACCATGAACCATTGCAACAAAGAAGCACTGGTATTGTCCAAGCACAACGGTAAAAGGGGA
Source organism: Larix kaempferi (assembly GCA_027924585.1). Taxonomy (NCBI): domain Eukaryota; kingdom Viridiplantae; phylum Streptophyta; class Pinopsida; order Pinales; family Pinaceae; genus Larix; species Larix kaempferi. The sequence goes on along the minus strand of BSBM01001460.1, from coordinate 3,136,297 downwards.
AAAAAGCAAAAAAAAAGGAAGAAAAAATTGCTCTACGTCTAGGACAGGCCTCTGCCTTTTACGTGGGAAAATTGTTATGGTTCAACCATTGCTTTTCCAACTAAACGATTCAACGACATTTTTTCATGGACGATCAAAGTGAAAATATTTACAACAATGGCATATATGGTTTGTCTGCATATTAAATATGCATACATTTTACACCAGTTTGTTGGAAATTCTTATCTTTTTAAATATGCAGACATGTACCAATTTGTTGTGAATTCTTATCTTTTTAAATATGCTTAGGCTACAGTGGTTGAGTAGAGAATTTCATTCTCTAGAAGAGAAGATATGGATACCCATAGAGGAGTGTGGGCGAAAGCAAAAAGATGAATAATCTCATTTGCACTGGTTCAAGGGCCGATCAATGCCAAATAAAACACCCGAGGGAAAGAAAAAAAACACAAAAAAGGAAAATCCCTAGGTTTATAACAAGAACCAATGTCCAGACTCCACTACAATCATCAACTGAAACTTGAAGCAACAACAAGAAACGAAGAAGATTCAAGATATGAAATCAAGAAATCATGTTTTGACAAAGAAAACAATAAATATGTTTGCTTTCTACTCTAGCTATCGTGTGAAACTCTTTGCTAGCATATAAGCAGACACCACCAGCTTACTGTAGTGTCCACCCTACCCCCCAAGCTAATCAGATCCAATAAAATAAATTTAGAAACATAACTCAAGCGAAGCAAAAAGGATATAACTCCGCAGCATAAAATCACAACACCTCAATAGGGCATCCCTGCATTTAAAAAAGGAAAAAAAAATGCAAATCCAACTATCTATTAAGATGTCCAAGCAGTTGCAATTTCCTATTTGTAAAAACATGTACGAGTTAATACAACCATAAAAAAAAACAAATTTGCAAGATCAACCATCTATTAAATCCAATGTCTTAACATAGATGGAAAAGCCAATCATTCCAGTGTGCAAGAAACAATGATTCCAATGTCTAGCATATATGGGAAAGCAAGTCAATTCTTGAAAATATGCAGTTATTACAGGAATTCAAAGCTATGTGAGTGATAGCTTGCATTAAGAAAAAACCAAAGTTATGGAGGAGATTAACTGCATCAAGAAAATGTGCTACAATTGATGTAATACCCCATTTTGACCCTTAGGATATGTTAGCATTTAATGTAAATAATGTGTACATGTGATGTATGTTTTCCTAGCGTGGAGCTCAAGGCCAAGGCCCCGCTAGTGAAAGACTGAATTTTGATTTAAAGGGCAAGCATTGATATTTGATGCCCATGTGCTCTTAAGCCATGGAAATTGTAATAGGATGTAAATAAACATCATGCAATAAAATACCAAAAACTGGCTATGGGAGCAACGAATGAGAAGGGGCCATGTGTATCCACTAGGGAGTGGTGAGGGGGCTATGGGATTGAACCATAGGCTGCCATATGTCACCTTGAGAACCCATTTGACTTTCCTTGATGACATTTAATTCTGTTGTAAGGAAGTGGTTGAGGATTTCAGTCCATGGCTTCAATGGAGCATGGGCAGCCCAGAAATTCGTATGGCAGAGTATGGGCTCTGTTTTCTTGTACCACAAGCCACTCTACCTCATGGATGTTGCTTCTTCCTCATCCCCTTTCCATTGGGAAACTAACCAGCACCATTTTCCATCCAAAAACGATTTGCCAGCAGAGGGAAAAACCAGAAATCGCGACTTTGAAAGAACCCGCGTTTTGAAGAGCCAAGAACGCCCAGATTTGGCATCGGACAGTGAAATCCAATGGGGAATCCATTGGTATGAACCTTGGGGTGAATTTGGGAGCATTAGCTACCCCGAAATCCATTGGAAATCCCAGTTTTTACAGCCCAGAAATGAAGTGACGGGATTGAGTTATTGGATAACAGAACTGTGAGAAATCCAAGTGTGAATGACTGAGCAGAGGTTTGGTTTGCTTGATAAACCCAGTGAAGGCTAGAATCTCAAGGAATTAGCAGCTGGACCTTTCTATGCCCACCCTGAAGAGCACTGGAGGGAAGGGACGCCTGAGGGACTGTGCAGCAGAGAAGGGGACCTTCCTTGTGTGGGGTGCGGTAGGTATTGTGGGTGCCATGACTGCTGAGTTCATTTGAGATGCCTGTAGCTCTGTGGTTGAGCTCACTGGCTTAGCATCCTCCTCATTTGTCATTTGTATGCTTGATAAACCCAACGGTGTGTTGGCTTAGCATAGCTGATGACCGAAACCATGGCTGTGAGTGAGCCCAGCTAGTTCTTCCTTAGTGGATACACAGCCCAGCTCGGGGGTGATCTCTCAGCTGAAAGAATACAAGCTGGACAGAGATCTATGGTTGGGTGGAACGTTGCTCTCACATAGCCAGTTGTTTGGACAGCTTCATCTTCAAGATAAGTGTTCTATGTGTTATAAATTATTTGCATTTTGTGTTCTTCAATATGTTAAACTGTCCATGTTTAAAGAATTGAATTGATTATCTTAATTTGGAATCCATGCATGGCATTAGAACGAGATTGAGTCTCTATATGCTGAAACATCCTCTGCTGCGATTTATGTATATATGTTAGGCATTACTGTTTGTGTGCTTGCTATTATGTTTAATTCCGCTGTGTTTATATTGAGTTGATTTTGCACACAGAAGTTTTTAATTGTCATGAATTTTTGGAAGTAATTGCAGTATTGGGGCTAAGTCTGCCAAAAGCCCCGTATGTTTGGTAATGTTTCCTTCCCTGCATTTGATGATGGAAGGGGGACGTTACAGAGTGGTATCAGAGCTCTAGGTTCAACACTACGGCTGTTGGGCCCTTCACAGAGATATAAATCATTGTGTGTACATGCATTTTGTATTTGGAACTAAAATGCATTAAAGAAACCTCAAGATTGCATGGCTTCTATTTGTTGGAATGGGAAATCATTTCCATGACTGTTTGGGGATTTTTGCAAGATGCTTGCATTGATTGCATTCTATGAAATAGAGGAAGGAGCGAGAAAATTCATTTTCAGGATGAATGCTTGCTCTAATTGTCCCCAATGCTGTAGCATTCAGTTTGTATTTGTTTGTTTGCCTCCATGGAGGAGAGAAAGGAGGGGCAACCTCTGCCATCTTATATTGTTTTGTTGTTGTTGTTGTTAATTGCTATGCATAGGAGATGATGCATCATGTGCTTGAGACCTTGATTAATGATGAATCCATGTTCCTTGAATGTCCATGATGCTTTGAATGCATGAACTTGAATGTTGAGCATGGCTGGAAATGAGTTTTGTTTGTTAATTTCCTGTGTAAAAGCATGAACAATCAGTTGTTACAGCCCCATGTCTTAATGATGATTGTTAATTACAATGAATCCACATTGTGTGGCCAATTGATGGTTTTCAGAAGTGAGGAAAGCCTGCAAATTACGCCCTTATGCTCATGAGTTTCCTTACCCGTGCTTGTTGGCTGCTTGGAGATTAATTGTGAATCTATTGGTTGGATTGTTGAATGTGAAATGAAAAGAAAATACCTTATTAGAGATGCAAGTTCTTGCCATTCTCTTACTGTTTTTATGCAAGTTTTATGCAAATCTGATCTGTAATAGTTCACCTCTGTAAGGAGATGAAAGGGCACATTCTAGAAAATTTTCTAACTGTTGTGAGAAGTTGCAGTTGCAGGCAAGAGACAGAATGGTTTTGATGTGGAATTGGGAAGTTGGGGGCGGCATGCTGATTGAGAAAAATGACAGGCTCAGACTTCTCAGATGAAGAATAGGATCACACCATTGCATAGACCTCTTCAAGAGCTTTCCAACGGTACCAAATTTGTCCAATTTGGTTAAGGGACGAAGGAGAAATGGACCCCGGAAGTTACAGGAAACGCAAGGTGCGCGGCGACAGTTTTAAATCTGCGCGGTGCGCGGCGACAGTTTTAAATCTGCGCGGTGCGCGGCATCAGGTTGCGCACAGATTGCGTGCAGATCGCGCGCGGATCGCGCGCAGATTGCGTGTGGATTGCGCGCGGATTGCGCGCAGATCGCGCACGGATCGCGCACAGATTGCGCGCGGACCGCGCACGGATCGCACGCAGATTGCGTGCGGTTTGCGCGTGGATCTCACTCGGATTGCGCGCAGATTGCGTGCGGGTTGCGCGTGGATTGCGCGCGGATCGCACACAGGTTGTGCGCAGATTGTGCGCGGGGCGCGCACAGATCGCGCACGGATTGCGCGCAGGTCGCGCACAGATTGCGCGCAGATTGTGCGCAGATTGCGCGTAGGGCGCGCACAGATCGCGCGCGGATTTCGCGCAGGTCGCGCACAGATTGCGCGCGGATTGTGCGCAGATTGCGCACGGATCGCGCGTGGATTGCGCGTAGGTCGCGCACAGATTTCGCACAGATTGCGCGCAGATCGCGTACAGGTTGCGCGCGGATAGTGCGCAGATTGCGTGCAGGTTGTGCGCAGGTGGCGCACAGGTGGAGCACAGGATGCAAAGGGAGTTAAAAATGTGAAAGGGAAAAGTGGTTAAACCCAGAATTTTATAAAAGATGAATGGTGCATCGAAATTGAGATCCGCGAAGTGCCAACTGTTCCTGGTTATATGGACTAACTTTGCCCGATATAAAAGTTTTTGCGATTCTTCATATATTTTCTTCCACAGGTGGCTGAAGTTGGCATTCTGGACCAAATACAACTGTGTAAAATGTGCAGAATTATTGGTAAGAGTTGTCATTTTTGAAACAACGTTGTTTCCACACCCGATGTCGGAATGGAGCACGGGGACAGGCATTGGAAAGCTTGTCCAGCAGGGAACAAGTATGCATGACCAGAGTTTGAATGAGTTCTACATATATCACAGATATTTAGCGCAGAAGAGTGCCAACGGCTGTTTGACAAACAAAATTTTGTTGTCAATGTGGGAAATTTCTACAATTGCATGATATGGAAGAAGAATTCCATGTTACAGTGAGGGATCGAAAAGGGAAGAATTCTTTAAACCCCTGTTTGTTATCATACTTCTAATTATGAAATTGTCATAGTGCATAAAAATGTTAAAAATGTAAGGGATTACATAGATGTATATGCACTAGATGGCATCTTAACAAACATTGCATAGTGCATATGGAAATGCTTGTGCATAAATGGGATATTGCATATTGGTAGAATAATGAAGTCTGCATATGCAATGAACCACTAATGGAGAATATTGTGGTTGATAATCACTATTGATGTTGGTATTGGTTGTAGGACCAAAGATAACAAAGAGCATGGCTAAATGTGCTGAGGATGTTGTTGCATGAAGCCAACAACCTTATGCAGAAAGGATGGTGCAACAAATCTATGATCACAAAGTTGGCAAAAGGACTGAGCAGCCTTGGTAAGAGGCCAACTGATCAGGTAACATCAGATGATGTTAATGGTAACCATGCAGGTAATGATTATTGGTGCCAAATTGCATGAATGTTGAAAGAGGATTTGGTAAGATCTCTTCGACTATGTTTGAGCTATGATGAGTTAGTTTGCATGTGATATTGAATACCGATTGGGACTGTTAACCTACCAAGCTTGGTGAGGTGTGGGTAAGTCAAGGAAATGATCCTTACACCCTATGACTGTTTAGAAATCTCAATGCATTCATATGAATTTATATCATGCCATGTGTATGTTGGTTATGTGCTTAATAACCAAAGCAAGTGAGGACTGGTGGTCCTGATTATGGTAATGAAAGTTATATGAGATAGTCATGTTTCAATCATAATATGCTTGAATGCATAGTACTCATGAAACAATGCAGGGTAGCATTGAGTAGATGTGCATTAAGAGATTTTATAAATCTTGTGATGCATTGTATGAATGCATAGAACTGATGCATATGTTATTGCAAAATAAATAATGAATGAAATGATGAATTGATGATAATTCTAGGATCATTTCATGGGCTGTTATGAATGCAGAATAGTAAGTGCATGAAGAGCCCAATCATGATCGATGGGCTGCTAGAATGCTCTGTGGAAGGACGGAGTTGTATGAATGATATGACTGTGAAATTTGATCTAGAACTTATGAGAAGGAATCTCATGGTTGAGAGCTCTAAGTTCTGTTAGTAAGAACAGTTGTAAATATCATATTTGTAAGTGTTTCAGATTTGAAATTTTGCTAATAATTGCTAATGACTGTTTGGCTTACATGAAAATGTGTTAGGAGGACATGCTGTAAGTGGATGCTCATGTATGGCAGCGGGCATAAGACCATAACGAGCAGAGTGGTGTCACTTACAGGAGCCAAACAATATGAGGATAGCCTCATGGATAAGAAAACTAATTTCTGTAGTAGACAGAGTTGCAAATTCATGCTGAATTTAATTATTAGTGCCATGGATTGGTTATGGAACAATCAAATTTGAATGGTATTGTTAAATGTTGCTGACTGTTTGGCTGTTTAATAAGTGTGCCAGGGAGACACATTGCAGTAAGACCAAGAGAGAGAGGTCCTGCAGAAGCCAAACTTCATGGGAAGGGACTCCATGATTTGAAAGTGGGTTTCAGGTGAAACACCATAAGACATTATTAATGTCTCATCTGCACTACATGATTGGTAAACAATATGAGTGAGATGGTGAAGATTATGTCAGTAAGACATATGAAGGTTATGTAACATCAAAAGGAATTGGGATGGCAAACCGAGGGACTGTCAACTCAGAGAAGGAGCCCCCATTCCTCATTAAAGAAGAGAAATAACATCTGCAAATGGATAAGTGTTCCATAAACCCTAAATGATATATATATATATACATGCATGCATGTTTAATTATTAGAGTTAATATGCAGAGCATGTTTTGATTTGATTTCCATTATGGCAGACTGCTTGAAGTATGATTAGGACCTTCATAGTTCACATCAGTAAGGAGTGCACGCCTTTCTGTTGCTGAGTTATGTTAGGGATACCAATATTGACTACGCCTTAAGGGAATGGACGCATTCCTGGTGTTTCAAGGTTGGATAGTGAATGTTATGAAATATGTTTACAGTTCTAGAGCAGCAATACTAATGAACTTGCTTATCCATCTTGTGTTGACAGCCTAAACAGATTATAATTGATGTTACACACTAAAGAATCAAAATAAAAGGATGTTGTGAGGGGTTGTGGTGGAAGGGTTAATATAAATAAAAGGATGTTGTGGAGGTTGTGGAGGTTGTGGGGATTTTGATGAAGGGTTGTGAAGTATTGATGAAAGGGCTATTATGTGCCTATGGCTCCATAGTAGAGCCTTGACCTAGAAATGGTCGTAGTGAAGTTTCCTTTCAGTCGGCGTGAAGGTGTACTGGTAAGGTGTTAATTATTTGATGATTTGGAGCAGCCTGCGTGCTGGCCAAACATCCTAGTCCGCAGGAGGATCCCAAGGCTTATAAAGTAAAAGCAGGACCCTGTGGACCAGAGAGGAAATGCACAATACAGATAAGTATTCAATTTCATTCATTTCTTATATGAAATAATGAAGGTTTCAAGCATAAAGCTTGTAACAGTGAGCTGATGCATTATTGTTTCTTTGTTGGAAAACTTGGTCAATGCAGGAAGCAAGGACCCTGAAAGAACTAAAAGCTGCTTGGTAAATCCAGAAGTGACTGGTTGAGCATTGATTAATTGATGTTGTGGAGCAGCCTGTGCGCTGGCCAAACATGTAAGACTATTTGATGTTGTGGAGCAGCCTGTGCGCTGGCCAAACATGTAAGACTATTTGATGTTGTGGAGCAGCCTGTGCGCTGGCCAAACATGCAAGACTATTTGATGTTGTGGAGCAGCCTGTGCGCTGGCCAAACATGCAAGACTATTTGATGTTGTGGAGCAGCCTGTGCGCTGGCCAAACATGCAAGACTATTTGATGATTTGGAGCAGCCTGCGTGTTGGCCAAACATGCAAGATTATTGGTGATTTGGAGCAGCCTGCGTGCTGGCCAAACATACAAGGTTATTTGATGTTGAGGAGTAGCCTGCGTGCTATCCCAACATTCGTTATTATACCCATAGGAGATCCAAGGCTTGTAAAGCAAAGAAGGACCCTATGGAATAAAGTGAAGACATCCAATGCAGATAAGTATTTGGTTATGTTGTAATTTCTTGCTTATGAATATACATGTGTATATGATTTGGTTATGATTTCCTATGAAAATAAACTAAACATGTGAATTAATTCAATGTTTGAGTGTAGGTATTGCTGGAAGCAATGACTATGAAAGCATCTTAAGGATGCATGTGGACATGCAACCGTCCTAAAGAGCTCAGCATGAGCAGTAATGAAAGATGGGGCTAGTGGAACTGTGTGAGTCCTAGCAGCCATGAGTTAGACCAAGCAAATGGAGGAACTCCATGGTTGAGAGGTCTGGAATAGACCATAGACACTACGTGTCATAGCCAAGAAGGGCAGGTCAAGCATTCACATTGAAGTGAAAGAGGACAGGAGCATGAAAACCACAGTGGTGGTGTGGGTTCCAGAATGGAACAAGACTAAGAGAAGAAACTCTTACTGCTCTCTCTTTCCTTTTTCTTGATGCATTTATAAAAACAGAAAATTGTTGAATGCATATATGGCTGAAAGTAGAGTGTGTTTATTTGCTTGAAATAAATTGTGAATGCTGAAGTAGTTAATTTAACGTGAATCGATGAACATGAAAGAATTCATGTGTATGCTGGAAAAGCATGGAAAGTGTGAAAGTCTCATGAATAGAGCATGGGACCTCCATGTCAATTGGGGAAAAACCATTGACTGATTTTTTTTTATGTTTGGGTTATGCTTGGCCTAATGATAATTGTAATGATGAATTTCACAGGTGGAAATTAAATCAATTGGTTGCAGTTGTTATGAGCAAGTGTTGCTTGTGAGCCAAGTGAGAACCAGCTGTGCACAATGACCATGGCAGCAGATCATAGGCTGTTGAAATTGGCTGAAAGTCTTCTTCAAGCAAGTGCCAAGACCCAAGAAAATCTTGGAGAGCTGCTCAAGATGCAAAAGCAGCAGAACGAGATGAACCTCAAGAGGGTAGCAGCCATAAAGTTTTCAGACTTATGGATGAGCTGGAAGATCCGAATCAGCAGGAGCAGCTTGTGAAAATCAAAGGACTTGGTCCTGAAAGTTCAAAGTAAAGAACAGAATGCAGGGCAGATCTGCAAAGTTTTTGAATTTTTGGACATGTGTAAATTGTATATGTGTGCCTAAGTCTTGGAACACCGAGGACGGTGTTATTCTAAGGGGGAGGGGATTGTAATACCCCATTTTGACCCTTAGGATATGTTAGCATTTAATGTAAATAATGTGTACATGTGATGTATGTTTTCCTAGCGTGGAGCTCAAGGCCAAGGCCCCGCTAGTGAAAGACTGAATTTTGATTTAAAGGGCAAGCATTGATATTTGATGCCCATGTGCTCTTAAGCCATGGAAATTGTAATAGGATGTAAATAAACATCATGCAATAAAATACCAAAAACTGGCTATGGAAGCAACGAATGAGAAGGGGCCATGTGTATCCACTAGGGAGTGGTGAGGGGGCTATGGGATTGAACCATAGGCTGCCATATGTCACCTTGAGAACCCATTTGACTTTCCTTGATGACATTTAATTCTGTTGTAAGGAAGTGGTTGAGGATTTCAGTCCATGGCTTCAATGGAGCATGGGCAGCCCAGAAATTCGTATGGCAGAGTATGGGCTCTGTTTTCTTGTACCACAAGCCACTCTACCTCATGGATGTTGCTTCTTCCTCATCCCCTTTCCATTGGGAAACTAACCAGCACCATTTTCCATCCAAAAATGGTTTGCCAGCAGAGGGAAAAACCAGAAATCGCGACTTTGAAAGAACCCGCGTTTTGAAGAGCCAAGAACGCCCAGATTTGGCATCGGACAGTGAAATCCAATGGGGAATCCATTGGTATGAACCTTGGGGTGAATTTGAGAGCATTAGCTACCCCGAAATCCATTGGAAATCCCAGTTTTTACAGCCCAGAAATGAAGTGACGGGATTGAGTTATTGGATAACAGAACTGTGAGAAATCCAAGTGTGAATGACTGAGCAGAGGTTTGGTTTGCTTGATAAACCCAGTGAAGGCTAGAATCTCAAGGAATTAGCAGCTGGACCTTTCTATGCCCACCCTGAAGAGCACTGGAGGGAAGGGACGCCTGAGGGACTGTGCAGCAGAGAAGGGGACCTTCCTTGTGTGGGGTGCGGTAGGTATTGTGGGTGCCATGACTGCTGAGTTCATTTGAGATGCCTGTAGCTCTGTGGTTGAGCTCACTGGCTTAGCATCCTCCTCATTTGTCATTTGTATGCTTGATAAACCCAACGGTGTGTTGGCTTAGCATAGCTGATGACCGAAACCATGGCTGTGAGTGAGCCCAGCTAGTTCTTCCTTAGTGGATACACAGCCCAGCTCGGGGGTGATCTCTCAGCTGAAAGAATACAAGCTGGACAGAGATCTATGGTTGGGTGGAACGTTGCTCTCACATAGCCAGTTGTTTGGACAGCTTCATCTTCAAGATAAGTGTTCTATGTGTTATAAATTATTTGCATTTTGTGTTCTTCAATATGTTAAACTGTCCATGTTTAAAGAATTGAATTGATTATCTTAATTTGGAATCCATGCATGGCATTAGAACGAGATTGAGTCTCTATATGCTGAAACATCCTCTGCTGCGATTTATGTATATATGTTAGGCATTACTGTTTGTGTGCTTGCTATTATGTTTAATTCCGCTGTGTTTATATTGAGTTGATTTTGCACACAGAAGTTTTTAATTGTCATGAATTTTTGGAAGTAATTGCAGTATTGGGGCTAAGTCTGCCAAAAGCCCCGTATGTTTGGTAATGTTTCCTTCCCTGCATTTGATGATGGAAGGGGGACGTTACAATTGACATAGTGATTACGTTTCCATGTGCAAGTGCAAACAATATGTGTCAATGTGAAAACTATGGGAATGATAACTTGCATAAGTAAAGGTAGTGCAGTCATGTCGAATCCCCGAACTGAAACCCTAAACCACAGGATATCCCTAGAACACTCTGCAGAGGGAAAATTTATACCAAGCCCCTAAAATCTCGAAACCCACAGATAAGCAACAATAAATTTCGTTAAATGCAAAAATATGAACAAATGTTTTTTCCGCAACTTCAAAAACCCTAAAGCAGCAAAGAAATTAAACCTACAATGAAAACTGAGTCTTCCATAAGCATAAAGAGATAACAGTACCAACACCTTTCGAAAGTAGACGACCACCATTCGAACATGACCTTTGTCACTGTAAAAATATCTAGGGTTGTATGTTGTTTAAAAATAGACCAATAGTTCCTTAAATCGAATACTTGCTCGAACGACAACGTTTTATTTCGAAATTAATGCAGGGAGAATCACCGCCCCTGCTAACATCCCATTCAAATCCATCTGCAGCAAAGTTGCACACTGTCCATAACTCTACAAATGGAAGCAATGCAAACACATAGCGATAGAAATGGTTGAACAATTGGCAAGCCACAAGAAAACTAAAACCTGACAACGCCCCCAAATGCACCATTATCACACTCTCCCTCAAACCATGCGCTAGACAATAATAACTAGGGTTTGCATATAATTTTGATTCTCTCCCTGGGAGCAATTCATTCAAATGTGTATGCAACAAAGGTGCACATTGCCGACAAGTCTATGGACGAAAGCAACAAAGAGACCCTGAGCTCAAGGGCATAGGAAGACATCCTAAAAATAAAACCTGACAATGTTCACAAATGCACGATAATGGATACACCTAATAGTGCCAACATTCTCAAAGAGCTAGCCATGTTCTTTTTGCAGGAAAAACAAACATGTTTTTGAAACTAAATTTTTTTGAAAGCACAGTAGAGGCGAACTCAAGAACACACCTAAGAAATACCGACGACAACAACAACCAAGAAGCTAGAGCACAACATCAATCCGAATAATAGAGAACACACCTCACCAAACAATGCGACTAGAAAACCGAACAGGCCATGGCAGTTTGCTGCTTAGGCGAACAATCAGCAATCACCACGATCACAAGCACGAAAGCAAATCCACCACTACCCTGTTGACCAGAAATTAAGCAAACACACCGGTGAAAATGGTTTCTAGGAAATGGTAGAAGAAAATGCCCCAAAAGAATAAACCCTCGCTACTGCCTCCCACTGTCGTCCCTCCAACGCCATTAAAAACCGCTCAATAACAATTAAAACACTCAACCTTACACCTACATCTCACGACAATTAAAACACTGTACATTGCATTTAATCCGACGAGCTAGCATACCACTTGACCTACAATAGCCCTTCTAGGGAAAACCCTCCTGCAATCTCCGGACAACCATTAATAGAAATGACACGACACCCACCATACCACCGCACCTGACCACCCGAACACTGAACCAGAGGAGGAAGACCATACTCCTGGACAACTGCATTAAACCACCCACCGCCCACGCCATGCAGCTGCAATAAAAGCCCCACTAACCCACATTAAACTGCTTGATGTCAGCCGGCCGCCTAGGTCCGGGATGCAAAAAACCAAGCTGATGTCACGAGTATGCAGCCAATAGAAACAGAGAAAAATCATTTTTTAAAATAATAAAAAAAACCACAAAAATCGAAAACATTTCAAACTATATAAAAATGTTGATTTCATACACAAAAAAAAAAAAATGTTGATTTCATACACAAAAAAAAAAAATTAAAATTAATAAGATTAATGCCCCTCCATGAAAAATATATGTCGGGGACATAAAAACTTGTAATTTAGTAAGGGTTGAGACGTTTTGAGACACATTGGAGGAGATCTTTATGTGAAGAGACACATGTCCTTCTAACTTTATCATAACGAGTGAATATCTTATTGAAAATTTAGGTAAAAAATGTAAGTGAAACTTAACTCCTCATTTTCTTTTAAGAACTTAAAAAGCCAACCAATCACCCAACCAACATTGCCAACTAAACCTCGTTGGCAAGGACCTCACCTTCTCATAATCCTCAAAACAATTTCCAATCATAATTGTAAAAAGGTGAAAGGACACCCCTAAACCTGCCATTCCTCTACCATATCTTTGAAAAAAAAAAACACTTGTAAAGGGTTGCGAAGGTGGACAGGTAGTTAGGGTCCAAGTGACCTTGTAAGTAACTAATACTCTTTGTAAAGGTTTAGGGCTTATTTGTCATGCATTTTTTATTATTAATATCAAAAATTATTAGGCGGCAGAGCATGTGTGGCGGGAAGGAAGGGAAGCAAAGCCAGGTATCATAATACGATGAGTGCAAAGATGACGCCAAATGAAACGTAATTTCAATGAATTTGATTTGATTCGGTATTTATAATTTTAACTATCGGAGCCTTTCTCCATCCACATCCAAAGCCCTCCACACACATAAACGGAGCGAGGGTTTCGAAGTTTCAACAGTCGTTCTTTCTTTGTGTTTCACTTAGACGTGGCAGGATCGAATCCCGCAGCTTCTTAGAAGAAAGAAGAACTACGATGAGCAAGCAAGGAGGCTCCGAAGAACAGCTCTCTCCCTACAACATGGCCGATCTCGGTTCTGCCCTGCCCAGTGGTGCCGCAGGTAAGCTCTGCGTATGGAACTACTCACAGACCGTGTTCTCATGATTCTCAACTGGCGGTTTTTGTATCTTTGAAGCTATTTTTAAAGCCCCCGTGCTTTATTTGTATTTTGCCCCTTGCTTCTTAAAATCTTTAATATTATCCAATCGTGAAGTCTATCCAGTGTTAGTCTTGAGGGTTTCAGAAGACGCAAGCTCACGGGTTCGACTCGTATCGATGTAATGAACTACATAGATCTGTTGTTTCCATTCGACGGCTATGAAATACCGTAACTTTCTGTATGATCTTCTGTTTTCTGGGGGGCTCTTTCATCCGTTAGTTTATTTTTCCCGTGGATGCCGTTCTGGTTTCAAACCCTAAAGGCTCGGCTTACTAGCCGCGCAGCCCGTATTACGAAAGTCGGCGCGTCAGCATTTATTTAAACCCTCAGACCGTTACCCACCGGGGTTTTTAATCTTTTTATTATTATTTAGTTGCTTTTTCTCAGATTCTCCTTTTTATAGTTCGTACTGTTCATAGTCTGTTGGTAAAAGGTATATGATAAGCATCGCCGACAATTGAGCCTGGCTATTGGTGAAAGTGCCAACTAGTTTGGTAGCACGATTCTTATATATGCCCCTGTTTTCGCAAGATTCTTATATATGCCCCTGTTTTGGTATACACAGCTTTGTGCAAAGGATTGATTGCTTTCATCATGTAATAAACAGATGAAAAACATGTAATAAACAGATGAAAAACATGTGTTCATTGTAAGATACAAGCACAAATGTTTTACAGATATATGTTTTTTAAATATTAAAGAAATTGCATCCCTTAATCAGCGAAGCACTTGTTGTGGGTAGCTTGCTTTAAATTCAAGGTTTTAATATTCGCGCTAGTATGTTAGAGATGCAACTTAGGCTCTCTGGCATCTTCACCATTTAAACACAGGTGAAATCAAGTTTGGCTTTGGTTAGAGGGTGGAGCTTTTAGAAATATGCACAGAAAGATTCTAGTAGGTTCATGGAACAACTTTGATCTATTTGTATGCTATGCACGTAAAGTTGCCTGATATCGATGTTTCAGGGATTTGTAGTAGGTCTCCTTCTACATGTTTCTTCTTCGTGGTTTTTTTTTTCAGTCTGTTGTCACTGTAGTATAACTGGTTCAACATGTCTGTGTTGTTTGAAATATCCCATACAGCCCAATTTCAAGGCTTCAGGAACCTGTAGCTGGTCTGCTTGTACATGTTTGTGCTTCGTGGTCTTTTTTTCTGTACTTTTTCAGGCTGTTATCACTGTGGTGTATCTGGTTCAGTATGTCCGCGTAGCTTGCTTTAAATGTCAAGGTTTTAATATTGGCAATGGTATGGTAGAGATGCAACTTAGGCTCTCTGGCATCTTCGCATTTAAACGCAGGTGAAATCAAGTTTAGCTTTGGTTATAGAGTGGAGCTTTTAGAACTATGCACGGAAAGATTCTAATAGGTACAACCTTGATCTATTTGTATGCTGTGCACGTAAAGTTGCCCCATATCAATGTTTCAGGGACTTGTAGTAGGTCTCCTTCTACATGTTTCTGCTTCGTGGTCTCTTTTCCAGCCTGTTGTAACTGTAGTAGAGCTGGTTCAGCATGTCTGATGTTTGAAATATCCCATACATCCCAATTTCAAGGCTTCAGGAGCCTGTAGCAGGCCTGCTTGTACATGTTCGTGCTTGGTGGTCTTTTTTTAGTACTTTTGCAGGCTGTTATAACTGGCGTATCTGGTTCAGCATGTCTATATGTCGTTTGAAGGCCTTGGCCCACCGTTTAGGTTGATGCGTTATTAATCTGTCTGCTAGGGTTTCATTTTTGTTGTGGTCCATCTAACTTTATTGGAACAAGTCTTGGAGGGGATGGGCTTGGGGGTATTTCCCTGGTGATTTTAGCGAAGTAGTTAACACTCAGCCCTCTCTCAAGCCAACTGGAGTCTATTCTATGGGGTGAAACCCTAAACATTTCTGCCTGTGTGCCCACCTACCTGCTTCTTGAAGCACTGACAAAAAAATACATACCTGTGTGCAACTGCCCTCTATGATGTTCCATCATAACGACTCTGGATTTAGGATGCATTTTTGTTTTGTACCGTGCTTTCCTCTCATGTGGGCTCGAACATGGCTTCTTAATGAAAGAGGGCATGCTTTCTCTATTCGTTACTGATTTATGTTGTCAGTATGTACTTCCTCTGTATATGATGTCAAAGTTCTCTCTTCTTATTTGTTCTGAGAAAAATGCCATGGAAAGAAAATTGTTAGTGCATTTTTATCACTGCATTGTTTTCTCTTCTACATGACATATTGTAGAAATAATTTTGGTTTTTACATAATTTTTTTCTTGTCATGTCAACTTTTTATCATATTTTCTTACTAGCTTACACTTCTGTTGTCAGCTCTAAGTGCTGAGGACCGTGCTGGTTTGGTCAATGCTTTGAAGGTATATAAAACTACTCTAATTGGTTGTCTTCTCAATTGTGTTGTGGAAATATTGATAAGTGGAGCTGACATGTCTGTAGTCTTTACCTAAATTTTCAATTCACAGCATGTTGTTGTCTGTGGTGTAGGATAAGCTGCAACACCTTGCTGGACAACAATCTGGTTTTCTAGATTCTCTTTCACCCACTGTAAAAAACCGAGTGTCAGCATTGCAAGAACTTCAGGTGCGTTTCAGTATCATTATAAGCCAACTAGGTATTCTGTAAATTTTAGTGGTCTTAATTGTGGTCTCTGGCATCAGTCAGTCGAATGCAAATTATGCAAGTAAATTGAGCCAAATTCAAGAATGTTCAAGTTACACATAATCTTGAATTGATAAAATTTTGTGAGATTCCACTTTAAAAATTAATGTTCTGAAGCTCTTACACCCCCCTCAGATATGCTTATTTTCATCAAAATGTTATTGGATTTGCAGTGCCAAACAACAATGTTTCTAAGGCAGAATCCACAACAAAAATGATACAAGTTTTAAACCTTTGATGTTACCGTATAAACAATCATCTATTACGTGCATAGCATACGTGCATAGCGTACAATCATCTAGTGCATGGAAATTATTTTGCTATGCAATGGCCAAAGCAAGGCAAAATAATTTCCACTTTCCATGTAATTACTGATTAAAAATTGTATTTACCATAAATCCTGTTGGTTGTATGGCAAGTGCAAAATGATAATCCGATGAATTATTACCACCATGGAGGGGCAGGGTTTTGCATAGATCATATTGCTTCGAATTCATATTTCATTAACTAATCAAGCCTTGGTGAAGTCTATTCATGTCTTTTTGAACAGTAGCAACACCGTTCTCATCTCTGATTTTCTGGCCAGCATAAATATTCTCAGGCATTTGGCCTTATTAATTTGGAATTTGTGAACTTTCCAGGATAGTGCAGGTAAATACTAAATAGATAACAAGACATTAGATGCTGTGTGCGACCTTGCTAGGTGTCTCGCTTGGAATATCCAATATAGGGAGAATACATGGGGAACTGCTTGTGAAAGTTTTGGTCTATCTTTTGCAAGGAAAGCAAGCCTTACTCTGAGAAAATCCTAATAAGCCTTATGTGCAGGCGTTTCCATTAATGACATGGAAATGATAGCCAATGCCAATATCTGATACGGATTTTACCCTCTACTAATAAGTTAATAACCTTTTGTAACATTGTAAATTAGAGCTGCTTGTGGGCCAAACAGTTCAAGCCTTGAGGTATATGCTCTAAGACACTTAGACCATACACACAGGTTGCATTTTCCCACCCTCTGGCAGATTCTTGCAAAGTAGTTTATAGCTGCAGCATATGGTGGACTATTTCTTGTTTTTCTTGAGAAGGTATTATGTGAGTTTCTGAAATATTATACTATTGCAGGGCAAACATGATGAACTTGAAGCAAAATTCTTTGAGGAAAGAGCAGCATTGGAAGCCAAATATCAGAAGTTGTATGAACCACTATATTCAAAGGTACTCTTCTCATTGCACGGTTGTTGTTTGAAATTTCAGCATAGTCTCTTGTAGTACTGTAATTGCTGGTTGTTTTAAGTTCTCTAGGGCTATGCTTTCTTGTGGTGCAAGCCTTTGATACCTTATTGATTTGGTTCTGCAGCGATATGAAATTGTAAACGGTGTCACTGATGTTGAAAGCAAGGATGAGCCTCAGAATGATACGTCAACTGATGAAAACAAGGAAGAAGGTAAACAGATACTAGAAATTATGTATTTTTGATTTTTCTCATTCATTGCAATAGTTTTTGTATCCCACGATGAAGCCTGGAGAAGGTAACATGTGAAGATATTTGTAGTGCAATTTGAATGCTATAGTTTGTTGTTTAGATCATTCCTGCAATTTGACCTGCTTACTTTTTCCAGAGAAAGGAGTTCCCGAGTTTTGGCTCACTGCAATGAAAACTAATGAAGTGCTTTCAGTACAGGTGAGAATTTTTACCTTTTGTCTATCCTGATTTAATTTTTTATGTTTTGGTTAATGTAGAAAATACTGAAAGAACCTGGGGCCTTTACCAATTCAAACTTTTGCAGTATAGCCACAGAACACTGTTTTCGATTAAATAAATTGCATTGTTGTGTTTCCGTGGCTTGTAATTGGTTTTCAGATAACAGACCGCGATGAAGGTGCTCTGAAGTATCTAAAGGATATTAAGTGGTGCAGAATTGATAACCCCAAGGGTTTCAAGATTGATTTTTACTTTGACACAAATCCCTTTTTCAAGAATTCCGTGGTAAGAATACAACGAAAGGGACACCTGAATTTTTTAATCAATATTTTATTCAATAAATTGTCTTTCCACAAGACTTTTGGATTTGAGTCTGTTTTTGACTCCACAAAAAACTTCTGCAGTTGACAAAGACTTACCACATGATTGATGATAACGAACCAATTTTGGAGCGGGCAATAGGGTAATATGAACTAGACATTATTTTGAGCATGATTATTTTTATTTGGCTTTCAGTGCCACAATAGCTAACTACTGGGATCTGCTCACTCTGTAGGACAGAGATTGATTGGTATCCGGGAAAAAATGTGACACAAAAGCTTATGAAGAAGAAGCCAAAGAAGGGAGCCAAAAATGCTAAGCCTGTGACAAAAACGGAACAATGTGAAAGCTTCTTTAATTTCTTTAGTCCACCACAAGTTCCAGAGGATGACGAGGAGCTCGATGAAGAAACTGTAAGTGGTTAGCAGTTTTCTAGATTGGGCTTCACATGCGATTTTCTTTGTAGTGAGTTATTTGTTGGACAGTTCTTTAGCTGATATTGAAGCCACTGGTAGTCATCACCTGGATTGTTTTTTTTTTTAATTTTTTTTCTGCAGGCTGAGAACCTTCAGGATCTGATGGAGCAGGACTATGACATTGGGTGGGTCTCTTGCTTCGATATGTCTTTTGCAGTTTTTGACTAAACTGTTTGAACTCATGATGTGTTATGTTTGTGTATATATTGCAGTTCAACTATCAGGGATAAAATAATTCCACATGCCGTGTCATGGTTTACTGGAGAGGCTTGCCAGTTGGATGACTTAGAGGATGTTGATGAAGACGACGATGAGGACGACGAAGATGGTGATGAAGAAGAGGACGAGGATGAAGAAGAAGATGATGACGAGGACGAGGATGAAGAAGAAGATTTAAAGCCAAGAAAGGTATAGCCTTTACCTAGTCTATACATTACTTTTTGGGTATTCATACAGGCTTTTTATAGAAAGTTTTATGAGTATCTAACTTTTTCTCTTCCTTTTGAATTATGCAGCCACGTCAACCTGCACCTAAGGTGAGATGCAGCTTCTCTCTTTAGGAATCTCTTTCCCATTACTTAGTGTTTTTACATTGAAAGCTTAATGATGATGGCTTCTTTTTATGTATTTCAGAAAGGTGGCATTGTACAAAGAAGTGGACCTGCTGGAGAGCAGCCTCCTGAGTGCAAACAACAATAAAGCATTGAATACGTCCTATATTACGGGCGACTCTGTGTGGCCGTATATTTGTCCTGATTTCATTCTCTAGTTAAAGGCTTTTTTCGGGATGGCTGTGCAAATGAAAGAATTTGTCATGTTGACGGAGTACATCTTTCTATTAGTTTATGTTAGGACTTTAGATGGTATTGATGGTATCACCAAGTTATGCTTTGTAATTCAATTTGTTATGATTTGAATTTGCAGTGTTGTAGACATCATAACAGTGTTACTATTAGAAAGATTAGAACTTATTCATTTGAATTGAAGGTGTATTCAATTTCCAAGGGCCCCAGCTGGTCTTCTTGATTGTGAAGAGGGCATTTGTTGGTGCCTCCAAATTTTGTCCTGTGAAAATATAAATTATTAGTAACTCGGAGTTGTTTGCATTTTTTTTTGGCAAAACTGCAATGGTTAACTTGTCTACTAGTTAAGTTATTTGATGAAATCATATTTTAAACAGTCGAGTTCAGAGTAATGTTTCGGTTTGTTGCAGATTTCCGATTAAGATGTACACTCTTAACTACATTGGATTGCAAATAATCCTGCTTAAGGACTGCAGAGTGTTTCGAGTTCCTTTCAGGAATTTTCGTGTTTATATTTTAGCATGAAGTTACCAAGACGCTTTGATCGCTGGCTTTCAAAACTGTAAAAGCTATCTGTACTCTTTGTCGCCATTTGATTTTTCGACTTATGAAGAACTTAGAGTTGCAGTAGATTTCTTTGTCATTATCAACAATTTCATATTAATCTTCGATATTTCTAATAACGATGTTTTCTCGAGAATAATTTACAAGATATCATTTTAAAACCTGAGCATTCTGGTTCCCCCGACTATTCTCTTTTCCGTTTTAAAAAGGGTCAGATTCTTATTGTAGTGCAATGATGTTTTTTTTTTTCTAAGAAAAAAAAGCGTAATTTCATTCATCTGAAGAAAGCAAAATTACATTCTGTAGGTTCACCATAAATAGTGATAAATAGTGAATTCTTCAAGATCATATGTTCCTATGATGAGACTGTTACATCTTCTATCAGGTTACATACAAGAGCATATTATGATGCTGTAGAGACAAGGAGATATAATTCAAAAAATATTTCAGTCTATGTTTCTGAACTTCGTCACAATAATTAAAACAGTAGAGTTAAATACTAATATGCTGTTACATAGTATCAAAAGCTGTAACTGTGTCATAGATAAAGCGGAAAAGATAAAGATCATAGGTTCTCTATAAATGGCCTGTGATAGTAATTCTGGGTTCTGCCATTTAAAATTTCTTTAACATGTAGTGCAATGATGTTATAAAAGAGGCTATTTTAATTCTAAAAGCAACAAGAAAGGAAATTCAGCTTCGCAAGGGAGATTCATGCCATCGCATGTGCAATTTTTTCCTTTACATGTTGAACATTTTTTACTAGGAAAATCACTTGTTAAATTTAAGAGAAATTCAAGATATGTTTTTTCACAAATGGGTTATCAAATAAAGTTGAAGTTTAGTTTATTTATTTAATTTTTTTAACAAGGAAAATCTAGAAAGAGACTACGTTTTCTTACATTTGCGAGTGGGTTCATCGGTAAATGTGTCACTTTAAGTATTTAGTTTACCTCACTCGTATGTCACTGGGTACATGTGGAAATGTATCTCACTTAAGTATTTGGTGCACCTCACTCTGCAGGTAATTGGGTGCATTTGGGCTTTTGGAATTATTCACATGTTCACTAATATATGGATCCTACCATTTTCCTTGTAACTGAAAATTTGTGAAATGTTTACTTGTAACTGAAAATTTGTGAAATGTTTACGAATATTTGGATCATTTAAGTGTGCCCTTTTTAAAAGAAAAATTTTGTAAAGAGAAGAAGGGCCGTTTCTTGGCAGGGCTATTTAAGTAAACCTCTTACGTATGTTCCAAGGAAAATCACACAACTGTTTCTCTGCATTAGTCAATGACAAAACCTAGAGATGTTTCCAAGTGACACTATTTAAGTGCATCTTTTACTTTTTTCCAATGACAAAACCTAAAGATGTTTCCAAGTGACACTATTTAAGTGCATCTTTTACTTTTTTCCAATGACAAAACCTAAAGATGTTCCCAAGTGACTATTTAAGTGCTATCTTTTACTTTTTTTCTAATGAAAATCTTACATGGAAACTGAAAGCAGCAAAACCTTGAAAAGATGTTTCCAAGTGACACTATTTAAGTGCGTCTTTTACTTCTTTCCAATGAAAATCTTACATGGAAACTGAAAGCAGCAAAATGTTGAAAATCTTACAGGGAAACTGAAAGCAGCAAAATGTATGTTGAAAATAAGCAGCAAAATGTATGTTGAAAATCTTACAGGGGAACTGAAAGCAGCAGAATGTTAACCAGCATGGGTGAAATAATATAATTGGTTAATTAATTTTTTATACTTATTTGAATATTTTATGCTATTGGGAAACTGAAAACAGCAAAATGTATGTTGAAAATAAGCAGCAAAATGTATGAAAATCTTACACGGAAACTGAAAGCAGCAAAATGTTAACCAGCATGGGTGATATAATATAATTGGTTAATTAATTTTTTATACTTATTTGAATATTATATGCTATTTTTGTAAGTTTGCAGCTTTCTGTAAAATAATATTTTAATTTTAATTAGCAGAACCACTTAGTTTGAGGTTGGTGAACATTGATAGGTTACGTGCCAATAAGTTATAAGTTACTTGTTTTTCATGTAATAGTTGCACGAATTCCTTGTTATCTGATGCAAGAGCTACAGTTATTTATGTATAACTACTAGTTATTTTGATATTTTATAATTGTTTATATTAAATTTGGAACGACTGCGATGCCATAAAATCAATCTAAATAAAATATTACAAAGATAATTTAAATTATTTAATGAATAATACACAAGAAGTCCCTTAGCCGCCTTTAATTTTAATTTTATTGTTTTTAATTAAATAATGTAAATTTTAGTTTATTATTATTATTTCAAATAAAAAACCAAAAGAGCTTCACTCACTGATTTTTAAGGGGGATTGCCCATGGAATTTTTCATGGGCAATATTCGTCTTTCCAAGAAGCCCAATTTCCTTTAATGAAAATTCACTCTTTAGGGTTCTTCCTGGGCAATCTTCCTCACCATTTTTTTCCAAGAAGCCTAATTTCCTTTAATGAAAATTCACTCATCCACATCAAGTGAGTTAATTATTTAAGGAATTTTAAATTTGGAATTCATTTAAAAAAAATATTATTTTCATCGTTTTCCAGGTTATTTCCTTCAAACTTCAGCCTCTTGTCATGGACTTTCACCATATCTTTCCAAAGAAACTCAATTTCTTTTAATGAAAATTCATTCATCCAAATATCAAGTGAATTAATTGTGCAAGGAATTCTAAATTTTGAATTCATTCCTTCAACTTCAGCCTATGGTCATGGACTTTCATACCATCATTGGATAGAAGGATTTTTGAATTTGGAATTCTGCTTCGGAAACTATTTCTCCAAATATGTGATATCTTGTTTATACCTATTAAGGTCCAACACTGTTTTTGTGTATAAAAAACACTAAAGTTCAAATGCATCAACTGAACACAAACATATTGGTCTTTGATTTTAGATGTACCAACTTCAAACTTTGGTGGTCTAGGATTAGCATCTTGAGTGCTTCTTGGAACCTCAAAACAACAAACTCCAAAAAATTGAGTGCTTCTGGGTGCCTCAAAACAACAAAATCTGAAAAGTTTTCCATAAAGGTGATTAAAGTATCCATTTATTTTCACATCAGTCTATGATTTTAGATGTACCAACCCTACATGGAAGGGGATTAGCATTTTGAGTGCTTCTGGGAGCCTCAAAACAACAAAATCTAAAAAGCCTTAAAACAACAAAATCTAAAAAGTTTTCCATGAAAGTGATTAAAGTATCCATTTATTCAGATTGGTCTATGATTTTAGATGTACCAACCCTAGGTGGAAGGCGATAGCATTTTGAATGCTTCTTGGAATCTGAAAATACAACTAAATTTTATTTTTAAATTTTCCAATATGTTAATTAAAGCATCCATTAATTCCCTGGTTATTTTCCATGAAACTTAGCCTTTTCTAATGTACTCCTATCCAAACACGGGATAAATTTATTAGAAAGATTTTTGAATTTGAAAATTCACCTTTTTAATTTTTTAGGAAGTTAATTAAAACATCCATTAATTCCCTCGTTATTTTCCATGAAGCTTAGCCTCTTCTCATGTACTCCCATCCAAACATGGGATAAATTTATTAGAAGGATTTTTGAATTTGAAATTCATATTTCAAGAAGATATTTTGTTTTGGATAAATTGATTAAAGGATTTTTGAATTCATTTTTTCAAACAATAAGCTTTGAAAACATTTTTTACTACAAAAAAATGTGTGATGTCTTAATTAACTTTATCCAAAACCTAAATAGTCTATGCATGCATGGAACACATGAGATTTGATTTTAGATGTAGCAACCATAGGCTTCAGATATATGAACCATAGGTAGTCTATGATTGAGTTCCTTTTAAAACTCAATCACAATAAGGGATTGGTCAAAACTCAATTACAACAAGATAGTGGTTTACTTGAGAATTTTAAAAGCCCCAACAATCTCACAACCCATTCAGAACATTAAGAAGTTCCAAAAATTTCAGAACTTTAAGTAGTCCCAAAAATCTACAGGCCAAATAGATTATAGAATCAACTTTTCCTAAATGAGAGTGACAATCTCAAAAAACTAAGCTGTTCGAACCAACTAGAGCAATGCTTGGGTATTAAGAATTGTGGATGATCTAACAAATCAATTATAACTTGATTAGGGTTTTGTTTCCCATTTTAATTTTTGAGTTTATAGTGAATTTGAAAGAAATTTCTAGTGTGAAATGTTAATGGAATTGTACGGGTTGATGGATGGTGATGATTTAAGTATGATAATAATTTGAATTGGGTTATAGTGTCCATTTTCATTTTGAGTTATGGTAATTTTGAATGAAATTTCCATTGTGAATATGAATGAAAGGTTAATTGGATTGAATGGGTTGATTGCCTATAATTTGGAGCTAGGTAATTTGACAAAACAATACTTTGTTAACATGTGTTTTATGATCATTAGTTCATTTCTTAATGATTACTTTGCTTAAGCAATCGGGTTGCTTGTAGTCCACCTTTTGGTTAGTTCTATGCTTGTCTGTATTAAAAGAAGTTGATACTTTGGTGTTATCGAATTCTGATATGGGAAAGCCCAATCAACATGCATGTTTCCACCTCAATCTCTTATCTGTTTCAAAAGCCTAGCATTAAAATTCCTAATTTTCGTCATCAAAACTAGAAAGATAACTTTCAAGTCTTTGGCTATCTTTGGTAAGATAGTGTTACATGTAGAACTCTAGTCTCAACTATATGAGTTTAGTGGAAAAGTTCGTGTTGCTATAAGGTTTCCTTCTGAAAATTATGTGGGATGACTGTTTGATTGTCAATTTTCCCATTGTCACCTGCCCACTTTAAATGAGTCCTAGCCAATAAAGCTACCAGAGTAACCTTGGGAGGCAACAGATTGAAGAATTCATCATACTATGGAAATGTGTGATTTTTTTTTTGTTTTTAAGCTAATGCGTTTTCAATGCACTTAATCTTCGAGCTAAACAATTAAATGGACATGGGATTTTTATATAGCATGAAAAATAGGTGAAACGTTTCAAACCATACAAATGAGGGAAGTGCATTGAAAGAGGTGCCACCAATATGAGGGAAGCAATTGCATTTGAAAAGTTTAAGAAATTCTTAATAAAAATAACCAATAGAAAAAAAGGAATATGAAGAAAAACAATTTTAAGGAAATGTTTTATAAATAAAAATAACATGTATAAGGAAATAAGAAATAGTAAAATTGTATTAGAAATAGTGAATAATATTTAGACAAAAATGCATTAAAGCATTGGCCAACTTAAAAAGAAAGAAAGAGACAATAATATATATAAAGGAAAAATCAAATTTAACAAAAGACAAGGAAAGGATAAATAGAGCAAAAGAGTGGGATCCAAGTAAGATTAAAAAGGAGGAATACACATAAAAAAAATGAAATGCAAATGATAAGCTATAAATAAAAAAAAATATATGTGTAAATGATAAACTATAAATAAAATAAAAATATATGTAAATGATAAACTATAAATAAAAAATATATAAATAAACTAAGAGAAGGGTATATGGGACATAGTAAAGACATAAAATGTCATAAGAAGAAAAGAGAACTCTAAAGGCAAGGAAAAAGAGAGATATGGATAAATAAGAGCAAAAGAAAACCTGAATAATTTTTTAGTACTGATTTTTATCATTTTATTTTTGGAATAATCACTTAAATCATACATTATGTTCATCTGTGAAAGCTTCTATTCCAAATAATCTTATATAGAATTAAGAGTTTTATGTGATCATCTTTATCTTATTAGAAAAGAAATAATTACCAATTTAATATTATAAAAGAAATAATTTTCCTTCTCATCTAGCATTCTCTTTTAATATGAAGGAATGATTACAAGTCTAACATTATAATATTACTGTTGAAATATTATAACTTCTAAGAATATTCTATTTGTACTTTATTATCCAGAGGTGTTTATTCCTCCGTCGAGACATTATTGTATATCCAGAGATGTTTATTCCTCTGTTGGGATGTTGTAACTAGGGTTATTAGACTTCCCTTGTGGGGTCGGCCTTGAGTTAAGTTATTAGGGTTTATTAGAATCTCCTAGGAGAAGTCGGCCCAGTTAGGATTAAAAGTCAAGTGAAGTAAAGTATAAATAGAGGAGGTGTGTTCCTCATTTAACACACACTCACTCGCATGTGAAACTCGCATATGAGAGAGAGATATGTGAAGGAGGAGAAGGAGCTCTTGTTTGGGGATTACATCTTTGTATTTGTTGGTCATCTATATTGAGGAAGCTTTTCTGGGTTTTCTACCCCATGAGGGTTTCAAGAAGAGGCTAGAGTAGCCAATAGAGAAGCCTTACTCAAAGAAGATAATCAAGCATTGGCCACCCATACCAAGAGAAGAAGAAGTCAATCCAACTTCAAAAAGGAAAGTTACAAGGAGTCTAAACGTCCTAGGAAGTTCCATAAGAAAAGAGGGAACCATTCAAGAAAAGTCTACTCCTCTTTCCAGTGTTACATTTGCCACAAAATAGGACACATTGCTAGAGATTGTCCATCAAAGAAAGGGGAACACAAGAAGAATTTCCGTCACAAAAGACATCAAGCACACCTAGCAGAAGATGATAGTGAAGAAGAAGAGGATGAAGAACCTCCGAGGAAGCAAGCAAAGGAAGAAATCGAAGAATACGTCCTGTGATAGTTGTGCTTCAAAGCACATGACAGGATAGAAGAAGACTCTCTCTAGTTTAGAAGAAAAGGAGTCCCCTCACAAAGCTCTGTAGGAGAATAGGAGAAGCAACATACAATATTGATGATGATTAGAAGACTAGGATCAAAAGGAGATCCTACGAAACAAACAAAGATAAGTATTTGAATTGTCATTTTTGTTTAAATGATAGTATCCAGCTGTATATACATTTATTTAGGATGTGTATTAGGACGTTTGCAGTGTTATGCATGTGATAGGTAAGTAGCCTATGGTGCTATACAACATTCCATTGCTACTTATCTAGAGTGAAACCTCTTTGCTAACATATTGGGAGTAGTGCACACTCTTAATAATGTCTTGGTAGAGATGGAAGGCATCTAGAAAGTTACCATATGAATGTGGGATATGGATGAATGTTGTAGCATTGGCTAAGATAATATGACTTATGTTTTTATCCATTTATTTGGAAACTATGAGATGTTTCTAACCATACTATTGAATTTGACTTGTAGGAAGTATCATACAACGATCACCTACAAATGAAGAATGATGAGACTTGTTCCATAGAACAAGTGATAATGGTTCAACTATTCAAGACTCTAGAAGAAATGTTCCCAGGGAAGAAGACTGAGGTAAGCCACCTCAAGATATTTGGGTGCCCTTTATATGTTCACATACCAAAAGAGAAGAGAACCAAGTTGGACCCTTACAGAAAGAAGGGAATATTTGTTGGGTATTGTGAAGCATCCAAGGCATTCAGAATATACATCCCAGGATTCCATCACATGGAAATTAGTAGAGATGTAACATTTGATGAAGAAGCTGCTCTCAAAAAGATCTAGAAAGTGCCAGTATGAAGAAGTATATGAAGAAGATATACCTCGTAGAAATACAGAAGCTACTCCCTTCCCTGAAGAGGAAACACCAGAAGACCATGATATGATAGAACCTCAAGAACCCCCACCTATGAACATATCGTGGAAGAGAAAGCCAGCATGGGAAAGAGAAATTATATAGGAAGCATAAAGATATGGAGCACTAGAAGGCTCCACTAGAGTGAGCAAGAAACCAAAGCCATTCTCCAGCTATGTGGCTTTGATGTGTGATATTGTAGATCAAGAACCTACCGGTTATGAAGAAGTAGTTCATAAGAAAGAATGGGTAGAAGCAATGACAGAGGAATACCAGTCAATAATGAAGAATGATGACAAGAGTGTGGTATCCTCCAAGTGGATATACAAGATAAAGCATGTTGCGGATGGTAGCATTGAAAAGTATCAAGGCAAGATTTGTGGCCAGGGGATTCTCTCATAAAGAGGGAATTGACTATGAAGAAACATTTGCACCAGTTGCAAGGTACACTTACATTAGAACCATCATGGCACTTGCATCCATAATGAAATGGAGCTTACACCAGATGAATGTGAAGACAACCTTCCTGAATGGTGTAATTGAGGAATAAGTGTACATAGAAAAACCACAAGGATTTGAAGTTCAAGATAGAAGAACTCACGTATGCAAACTGAAGAAGGCCTTGTATGGATTGAAACAAGCTCCTAGAGCTTGGTATGGAAGAATAGATAGCTTCTTGAAAAGCTTGGGCTTTACCAAAAGTAAAGCTGACCCTAACCTTTACCTTAAGGTTATGGATGATGAACCTGTCATACTATTACTGTATGTGGATGATCTATTTTTGACAGGAAATGAGAAATAGATCATGGAAAGCAAGAAGAAGCTAGCTACAGAATTTGAGATGAAAGGTCTTGGATTGATGCATTACTTCGTAGGTCTGGAAGTATGACAAGGCCTAGAGGGAATCTTTCTCAACCAGGGAAAGTATGCTGTGGAAATCTTGAAAATATTTGATATGTTGGAATGTAAAGCCATGGCCACTCCCATGGACACCAACTTGAAGTTGTTAGCTAATGAATAATCAGAATTAGTAGATGTGACTCAGTAGAGACAGATTATTGGGTCGCTGATGTATCTGACGAATATTGGGCCAGATATATGCTTTTCTTTGAACACCCTGAGTTAGTATCTAGTTGAGCCTAGACGTGTTCACCTGATAGCTGCGAATCATGTGATGAGGTACCTAAAAGGTACGATGGACTTTGGACTATATTATATTGGAGATCATGACTTCAGATTGTATGGTTATACAGATGCAGATTGGGCTGGAAGTGTCTCAGACAAAAAGAGCACATCGGGTGGATGTTATTGTTTGGGATCTGCCATGATCTTGTGGTTTAGCAGGAAGTAGTCCAGTGTGGCTCTCAATACAGCTAAAGCGGAATATATAACAATTTGCTTTGCTAGTTATGAAGCCATATGGATTCGGAAGCTATTATCAGGACTATTTGACTTAGAGATGGACTCCACTGTGATCCTGTGTGACAACCAGAGTTGTATCAAGATGACAGAAAATCCAGTATTCCATGATAAGTCAAAGCACATAGAGATCCGATATTTCTATATACAGGATATGGTGCAGAAAGGAGCTATAAAGTTTGAGTATGTGAGCACTGATGAGCAAGTTGCTGATATATTGACCAAACCTTTGTCTCGAGTAAAGTTCGAGTATTTCCAAGACAATCTTGGTGTAGTTCAAAAGGACCCTCCTTGAAAGGGGGAGTGATGTGGTCGATGATGATATTTGGATTGACGATAAGGTCAATGATGTGGATACTTGTATCGATGATGAGGATACTTGTATCGATAATGAGGATACCTGTATCAATGATGAGGATGCTTGTATCGACGATGAGGATGCATGTACCGACGATGAGGTTGATGATGAGGATGCTTGTACCGATGATGAGGTCGATGATGAGGATTCTTGTATCGACGATGAGGTTGACGAGTGGTCCTTAGACTTGGTCTAAGTTGATGAGTGGATTGCATTATCCCTGGACTCTAGTCCTAAATGAATCTGGAGACTTGTGTATTCGTGAGTGGTCCTCAGACTTGGTCTAAGTTGACGAGTGGATTGCATCATCCCTGGACTCTAGTCCTAAATGAATCCGAAGACTTGTGTCTTCGTGAGTGGTCCTTAGACTTGGTCTAAGTTGACGAGTGGATTGTATCATCCATGGATTTATGTCCTAAAGAGATCGGGATTAACCATCCTGTAAGTGGTTCCGGATTGTATCATCCATGGCTTTATGCCTAAAGAGATTGGGATTAACCATCCTGTAAGTGGTTTCGGATTGTGTCATCCATGGATTTATGTCCTAAAGAGGTCTGGATTAATCGTCCTGTAAGTGGTTTCAGATTGTATCATTCATGGCTTTATGTCCTAAAGAGATCGGGATTAACCATCCTGTAAGTGGTTCCAGATTGTATCATCCATGGCTTTATGTCCTAAAGAGATCAAGATTAACCATCCTGTAAGTGGTTCCGGATTGTATCATCCATGGCTTTATGTCCTAAAGAGATCGGGATTAACCATCCTATAAGTGGTTCCAGATTGTATCATTCATGGCTTTATGTCCTAAAGAGATCGGAATTAACCACCCTGTATGGGATTAACCATCCTGTATGTGGTTCCGGATTGTATCATCCATGTATTTATGTCCTAAAGAGATTGGGATTAACCATTGTGCAAGTGGTTCTGGATTGCATCATCTGTGGCTTTATGTCCTAAATTGATACAGATTGATCATCCCATAAATGGATCAGGATTGCATCGTCCTTGGATTTATGTCCTAAATTGATAGGGATTAACCATCCCGTAATTGGATCATGTGTGTTGCAGATTATGATGCTGTTGATCAAGAGATCCAGACGATGAGGCTGTTGATCAGAATATCCATATGTTGATGCTGTTGATTAAGAGATCCAGATGATGAGGTTGTTGATCGAGAGATCCAGATGATGTTGATCGAGAGATCCAGGTGATGCTGTTGATCGGGAGATCCAGATGATGATGCTGTTGATCGGGAGATCTAGATATTGTTGCTGTAGCTGATCCAGTGATCGAGTGATGCAGACGATGAAGACTCAGTACTGAAGATGTTGATGTTCCAGTATTGAAGATATTAAAGATGTTCTAGTAGCTGTTTGAGTTACTGATGATGATTGAAGAAAGCTTCCAATGATTTATAGATGTATCATGTATGATGTTGTTGATGACTCCTTGCTCATGCAGATGTTGTTAGAATATCCTTCTCGTTAAGGGGGAGTATTGAAATATTGTAACTTCTAAGAATATTCTATTTGTACTTTATTATCCAGAGATGTTTATTCCTCCGTCGGGACATTATTGTATATCCAGAGATGTTTATTTCTCCATCGGGATGTTGTAACTAGGGTTATTAGACTTCCCTAGTGGGGTCGGCCATGAGTTAAGTTATTAGGGGTTATTAGACTCTCCTAGGAGAATTCGTCCCAGTTAGGATTAAAAGTCAAGTGAAGTAAAATATAAATAGAGGAGGTGTGTTCCTCATTTAACACACACTCACTCACTTGTGAAACTCGCATAGGAGAGAGAGAGATCTGTGAAGGAGGAGAAGGAGCTCTTGTTTGGGGATTACATCTTTGTATTTGTTGGTCATCTATATTGAGGAAGCTTTTCTGGGTTTTCTACCCCATGAGGGTTTCCCAGGATAAATCTGTGTCTATCTTGTGATTGTGTTTCTTTCAGTGATCCTTATTATGCTCTTGTTGTGATTTTTATGCTAAACATAACAATTACTCCTATTTCCTTATGTGATTTTTTATTATTCAAATTCCTTGTAGAGATACTCTATGAACAAAAAATGCTAACCAATATTTGTTTTGAACCTCCTTTGTTTTTTGAAATTCACAACATAGACACCCTATCAACTAATGTTTGTACATTTTTGAAAATAGAGTTCTAATAAATAATTGTCTTCAACCACTTTTTCCTTTCCATATTTGCAAAATATGGACACTCTACCAAATAATGCTATACATATTTGAAAATATGACAAGTTAATAACAAACACTAGAGGAATTGAAAAAATGACCTAAATTCAAATACGATAGGAGTCAACTTGCTCTCATGTAGGAACTTTCAGCCCAAGCTCTCAATATTTTTTAGCGCTTAGGTTTCCTTGCCACTAATACCATATAACATTTCTTTTCTTGTGCCAAGTAAATTAAGTGATAGGGAGAGAATAATTTTCTAGTGTTTATTTTTTGTTGGTATTTAATAAGGAGATTATGTTCCTTCTCCCACAAGGACATACTATTAATTGGGAGGCGCTTCAGATATTGCACATTCTTGTAGAAAGTAGCTTTGCTTTGCCCAGTTACCCTCTTTACCCTTTGTGAATATGCCTATGGAATTTCCAAAAAGATAATGAGTTGGTTGTGTTATAAAATTTGAATATATGCAATTAAATATTGATGCCAATGTATATAGGTTGGATTAGGTTGAAGAAGGCAAGATTAGCATGAGAACATTAAATGAATATTTTTTCCTTATCTCTGAAAAAAAATCATTATATTTGATATTTCTGAAAAATAAATAAAATATACATTGCTCTGTCTTGGATAGACTCAGAACCTACTTAGCTCACTAGAGATGACTTCTTCAAAGATATACAACTTGCAATTGCATAATATAGTCAACTACCAAACCTCTAGAAAGATTAAATCCGTACAATACAAGCTTCTTGTAGTGTTTGAGACAACTACTTCCCTCAAAATCCATCTCAAATATATATGAGAGTTATAATCTCAATACATTTAGGAAATTTTTTTTCTTTAGCAACCCCCAACCAACAAAAAATGCATCCCAAAAGACCCATTTCGTAAAAAAATATTTCAATGGTTGGTTGGAGTGTAAAATTAGTCACAACAAATCTATTGAACAAGAAAATCAATCACAATGATGTAAAACAAATTGGAGTAAAAACTGTGCAAGAGAGATGCATCAGTGCTATTTAATCCAGAATAGTAGAATTACAATACAATACTGTCAAAATGAGTGAGCAATTCGAATTAGCCAAGGAGGTCATTTGAATATACTGCATGGTGTAGCTTGG
This sequence comes from Larix kaempferi, assembly GCA_027924585.1. Lineage (NCBI taxonomy): Eukaryota > Viridiplantae > Streptophyta > Pinopsida > Pinales > Pinaceae > Larix > Larix kaempferi. The sequence goes on along the minus strand of BSBM01001460.1, from coordinate 3,103,358 downwards.
CTCCAACTAGGAGTCCTCATCATCAATTAGTGGTGGTCATCAATACACAAGTCACTGTCATCCAGGTGTCAAACTGAGTCTAACTGAGTGTAATAAGTGTAATTGATGGTAATGGAACTAATGTAGGGAAGGAGGCTCAGTGGAGGGTGCATGAGGAGTTAACTGGACTTAGAATAGGTAGTCAAGTCTCATCGGAGGTTAATCGGAGTGGAAACAATAGTTACGAGTCAGTCTAGCCTCAAATCAAGGAAAGACAACTAGCCAACTGAAGTGAACTAGACTGGTAGGTGAGAAAAGGTGCCCTTCTCAGGTGGTATATGAGAAGTGGGCGCCTTCCTGACTAGGAGGGATAAAACTGGGTGGAAAGTGGCTCTCGGGTGCTGGCAGACTAGGGACTAGGTGCTAGAGGCATCAAACTGGTGACTAGGCAACATGCGGATGCATGAATGCATGCAAAGTACATACTGAATGATGAGATATCCTAACACCCCCCCTCAAGCTATACTATGATGTAAAAAAAATAAAATGTAGGGCCCTGGTTACTGAGACCAAAGGTCACCCCAATACAATAATCCAAAAATGTTGAAAATAAGCTAAGTGAGGAAAGAGGGAAAATCCAGTGGGAAGAAATCCCCCCCTCAAAGCTAAACATAAAATGGATCTAATCTGTCTCCACCATGATGGAACTCACCCCCAACAGTGAATGGAGGTAAGAGAACTTCTTCTCAGTGAAGCTCTTAGTGAAGATGTCTGCAATTTGCTCATCAGTAGGGAAATATTGCAGAATGATGGTACGATCATGCACCAACTCTCGGATGTAGTGCATATGAATCTCAATGTGCTTGGTCCTCTGCCACTGAACTGGATCTGTGGAGATCTTAATATCACTTTGATTGTCACAAAATATGACAGTCGAAGTAGTGCTACCAAAATCAAACTCGGAAAGAATACCCTGCAACCAAACTGCTTGAATGCACGCATTGATTGCCCCTCGATACTCTGCCTTTGCTGAAGAAAGTGTAATGGCTGCCTGCTTTTTGCTTGACCAGCAAATATGGCCATGGCCAATCATGAAAACATAACCGGAAGTGTACTTCCGATCAATTCTATCACCCGCCCAATCTGAATCAGTAAAACCAATGAAATCTAGCTCAGAATCTGCAGCATAATGTATGCCAAAATGTCTCGTACCTTGCACACACTGCAAGATTCACTTGGATACCCTCCAATGAAGCTCATGGGGCTACTGCATATACCTTGATACAACACTCACGGTATAAGAAATATCAGGCCTTAAGTGTGTCAATTAGAGTAGTGAACCAATCAACTATCGATACATAGTGCAATCTGTAAGCGGTGTCGAATTTCCCTCCTCAAGACTGATTCCTGAGAGGAATGGAAACGGAACAGCCTTACATTCTGCCATATTAAACTTTAATAGCAGGTCTGAAGCATACTTTTGCTGAGATAATGTGATCCCATCAAAATTTTGAGCTATCTCCAAGCCAAAAAATTGCTTAAGCAAGCCCAAATCGCTCATGTCAAAAGCTACATTTAAAGTGTTTTTTAGCTTGTTGATTGTAAGGAGAGTGCTACCAGTAATGAGAAGATCATCAACATAAAGAAAAAAAATCATAAAATTACCTTTAACTTGCTGTAGGTACACATTCGGATCAGATTTGCATCTTTTGAAATTCTAAGAAAGAAGGAAGGAGTCTATCTTTGCGTACCAAGCTCTTGGGGCCTATTTCAATCCATACAAATATTTCTTCAATCTGCAAACTAATGATGGATCTGATATGTATCCTTCTGGATGCTTCATATATACTTCTTCATCAAGGTCTCCATGTATAAAAGCACTTTTCACATCCATATGGTGCACTTCCCAGTGCTTGGATGTGGAAATGGCCAAAACTAGGCGGATGGAATCCATCTTTGCAACCGGTGCAAAGGTCTCAGTGTAGTCCACTCCTTGGACTTGGGAGAAACCTTTTTCCACCAGCCTAGCTTTGTATTTTCTGATAGAACCATCAACAACAACCTTCATGCGGTAGACCCACTTACATTGTACCAATTTTCTTCCAGGTGGAAGAGAAACTAGCTCCCATGTATTGTTCTTTTGAAGAGAACTGTACTCTTTATCCATGGCGGTTTGCCATCGTGGATCTCGGTGGGTATGATAGTATGATTTGGGATCTGAAAAAATCATCAAATAAAATTTCTCAGATAATAATGGATCAGAAAATGAAAGATCCATACCTGCTCTTTGAAAGTCTGCTCTTGTTCTCCTTGGATCATCAGGATTTCCAATGTTTGGATCAATAGATTGTAGAGTGTTTTGGTCCCACTTTGGTAACTAAGGAGGATCATGATGGTCGGATTCTGAACCTAATATGTCATGGCCATCAAATTCTGATAAAATATCAGATCCAATGATTTCTTCATATTCTCTTGAATCTTCTTCTCGTGGAGGCTACGGATCGACAGTGTTTTCCTCGACTAGTTTCAGATCTTGAAGCGGTTCTTCAAACTTCACACTTCGCTCTATGAATATCTTTTTGGATATGATATTCATGAGTTTATATGATTTTGATGCTTCTCCATATCATATTAGGATGCATTCAATACTTTGTGGATCCAAATCTTTTTATCTTATCAGAAGGAATTCTAGCCCATGCAGTGGAGCCAAAAACCCTCAAATTGGGCACATCCGGTTTGTGACCAATGAATGCTTCGAAAGGAGTTTTAACTTTCACGGATGAATGTGGAACTCAGTTTTGAATGTATGTAGCAACATTCATGGCTTCAGCCCAAATATTTGTAGCCAAAATTTTTGACTCAAGCATACAGGTAGCCATCTCTTTCAGTGACCGATTCTTCCTTTCCGCTATGCTGTTCTGCTGGGGTGTGTAGGGAACTGTATGTTGGATCTGAATTCCGCTTTCGGCACAAAGTTGCAAAAACTCAGTCTTGATATATTCTTCACCATTATCATATCTAAGAGCTTTGATCTTGCTCTTAGTGGCGGTCTCAACAGAAGCCTTAAAATCCTTGAATTTTCCAAGCACTTCTGACTTGTTTTTGAGAAAAAATACCCAAGTAAAGCAGGAGAAGTCATCGATGAATGTCAAAACATACCTTGAACCATTCATGGACATATTTGGCAACGGACCATTGATATCATAATGTATGAGACCCAAAATAGTAGAAGCTCTGCTAGCTTTGCCGTGGTCGAACTTGTGCTCGGGGTGCTTCCCAATGATGCAACATGGGCAAATTCCCTTCGAGGAACGGAGGTGCGGAAGACCATCAACCATGGATTTGTTTTGTAATAGAAGCAAATACTTGTAATTAAGGTGTCCAAACATTTCGTGCCAAATCCTACTAACCTCATTGCCATGAGTGAGAAGAGCAGTGGGATTTTCAAGTGACACAAAGTGAGAAAACTTATAGTATTTTGCAGTATAATTTGCCTTTCCGACTACAATAATTCTTCCACTTTCAAGATCAGAAATTTCAACTTTGTTAGGGCCGAATGTAACTTGCTTCTGTGCACCAGTTTGTGTCATTTGATACACATAAAGTAGATTTGAAGCCAAGGAAGGCACATAAAGAACATTCTGAAAACTTCCATGCTCTAAATGGATGGTACCTTTACCCTTTGATGAAATTTTTGAGTCATCTTCCAAATGGATGGGGATGGAGCTCTTTGGATCAAATGAAGAAAATGAGTCAATATTTGCAGCCATATGATTCGAGGCACCGGAATATATCAGTAGAGTGGTGGGTTTCGAAACAGTTGCCATGAGTGCTTGACCTCTTTCATGATCATCATTTCTATCCTTCTTCCGTGCACCGTTGGGAAGAGTTATGTTATTCTTTTCCAAAAGGAGGGCCATTTGATCTATTCTTTTCTTCATGCACGAACTTTCAGGATGAAATCCATGGTTTCAATATGAATATTTAGATTTTTCTTTACCCTCTTTACCCTTTTGCTTGTTCCTTGAACCGGATGGTGCATCCGATGATTTGCTTTTCTCTCTTTGCTTGGTAGGCTCGAATTTGTGCTTTTCTTTCTTTTGCTTTGCTTTGCCATTCAAATTCTTGGATCCTTGAACAAAGAGGGATGAATCTTTGGAGCTTATGGACCCCATTTGAATTATCTTATCATGCTCTTTGGTAACAGACTCAATGAAGGCATTCAAGGTAGGCATCTTCCAATTCAGGTTAGTTAGCCGACCGGAATTGAAAGTAGAGAAAAATACCAAGAAATCTTTACCAAGTTTTGAAAGAATGGAGAGGATCAATTGCTTATCCTCTTTGATAACTCCACTGTTCTTCAATTGCAAAGACAAATGCTTGAATCTTGTGAAAAAGTCATTGATGGTCTCGAAATTCTCAGGATTCAAGGCAATCAATTCATTTTCCAATTGAAAAGACCGCATGTCATCTTGCTTTTCAAAAATCTTCTTGAGTTGCTCCCATACTGCTTTTGGAGTAGTCAATCCACTGAGGTGAAAGTGGAGATCCTTGGAAATATTGAGGCAAAGAAGACCATATGCTTCATCCAACTTGTTGAAGTGCTTTGATTTTTCAACGAGAGTATTGGGCTCAACTTTGAGTCCCATGGTGACTCTGTAGTACCCTTTTGAGCGCAACATAATCTCCATGTCATTCTTCCATTCAAACTAATTGAAAGGAGTGAGTAGCTTAGAAGAAGAAGAATCCATCTCAATGATAGCGAATGCACTTGATGGAGATGATAAACCTGCAAATCACAATCAAAACAAGAATAGTAAGGTCGAACAATCCACCCTTTTAGAGTTGCATCACACCTAGGATTGGAGATCAAGCAAGCTTGAATGATCCAATGTATCAAATCCAGGAATTCTGTGGAAAACTCAAGCTTCTGGAGTGGATTGGAGAGTATTTTTCAGCCTTGCATGCACATGAGCGAATGAACATGAGATTTTGCATGCCAAAACTTCAGTAATTTTGAGCAAATTCACTCAATTCTTCATGTAGAACACCTGTCGAAGAGAGATCTTGTCCCTGCCATGGCTCTGATACCATGTAAAATTAGTCACATCAGATCTATTGAACAAGAAAATCAATCACAATGATGTAAAACAAATTGGAGTAAAAACTGTGCAAGAGAGATGCATCAGTGCTCTTTAATCCATAATAGTAGAATTACAATACAATACTGTCACAATGAGTGAGCAATTCAAATTAGCCAAGGTGTTCATTCGAATATACTGCATGGTGTAGCTTGGATCCAACTAGGAGTCCTCATCATCAATCATTGGTGGTCATCAATGCATAAGTCATTGTCATCCATGTGTCAAACTGAGTCTAAATGAGTGTAATAAGTGTAAGTGATGGTAATGGCACTAATGTAGGGAAGGAGGCTCAGTGGAGGGCGCATGAGGAGTTAACTGGACTCAGAATAGGTAGTCAAGTCTCATCGGAGGTTAATTGGAGTGGAAACAATAGTTAGGAGTGAGTCTAGCCTCAAATCAAGGAAAGACAACTAACTAACTGAAGTGAATTGGATTGGTAGGTGAGAAAAAGCTCCCTTCTCAGGTGGTAGATGAGAAGTGGGCGCCTCCCTGACTAGGAGGGATAAAACTGAGTGGAAAGTGGCTCCCGGGTGCTGGCAGACTAGGGACTAGGTGCTGGAGGCATCAAACTGGTGACTGGGCATCATGCGGATGCATGCATGCAAAGTGCATGCAAAGTACATACTGAATGATGAGATATCCTAACATGGAGAGTACCCTCCTTGAATTCTTTTTCAAGTAAATCACCAACAATAGCCCATGCTAGTCTCACCAAGTTTAGTAGGGGGTTGATTAGTACCATTAATTTAGTTTTTGTGCCTAAATATTTTCTTTCATATTGTTTCCTCTAAAAGGACCTATGACAAAAACAACAAAAAACATATGCAAAACATTGCTCATAAAACGACACCACAAGTAGGAATCGGTCTAAAAAAATAAATATTTTCTCTTTAGCTGTATATATACTTACTAGTTATATGTAACTATTACTTATATATACTCATTAAATTTCAACTTTGTTGAACAAGTGACACACTTGCAAAAGCAAGGCAATGTCTAGTCTCGTGGATGGCTTTTTAGTCTTTCAATTTATGTATTGTGAATTCATTGATACTAGGAGGAAAAGTCATAGAAACTTTGTCAAGGGTCCCTCATAGACTCGATTGTCTTTCATATCAAAAGAGTAAAATAAATTTGTTGGATTATCAATTTCTCTTGATCATTTGTTGAAAGTAGTGACTAGCTTAACCTCGATTGGAATATTACTCTACTTACATAGGTCCAACTAAAACCCCTTAGGTGGTTTGTTGTGGGAAAAATAGTCACCAAGGGTGAGTGCTCTTCCCACTTGGAGGATCCTTGCAGGTTACAACAAGGACACAATAATGGAGATTGTGAATTAGTATTCCATACACTATATGGAAAAGCAAACTCAAAACATGAAATAAAACAAAATAAAATGGACAAGTGCTAAGAAAAACAAAAGAGAAAGAGTGTGCTAAACCAAATGATGGTTTCCTAACAGTAAAGATTGTTACAATGGTGTCACCTAGGAGGTGAAGGATTCAAAGGGAATCCAACAATATCCCTTAGGGAGGTCCTTTTTGTCCAAACAAATGTAAGATAACAAACTTAGAACAATGGAGAAAAATCTTGCTTCTTAGAGGAAGAAAGCAAGGGAGCTTGGCCTGCCAAGTAGTGCTAGGTAAGAAGTGAATCGAAAGTTGAGTTGTCAATGCAATTCTTGCAACATAACTTGAGATTAAATATTCTATTATAGAATGCATGCCCATGGCTTCCTTTTATAGTCCAAATGGAGGCCAAGAAACATCTTGAACCCAATATGAACACCCTTGCTAGTGAATTGGTTCTCCAAGTACATGTAGGGGGATGTTGAATCCTCTCAAGCATGTGAGGAGTCCAATTGAAAATTTGGAGTGAAGGGATATGTTATGAGCCTTGAATGCACCACATAATGTAAGTGGCCATGTCATTTTCATAGTCACATGAATTTCGAAGGAAAAGTCACATGGATCCGCATGGGTTGTTGAATAGAAGGTCACGCTATTAATGCGGGTCCCGTGATGCAAAGGTTGTGAAGTTGTTTATAATGATTGAGTTTTCCATTCTGAGGCTCAATTTCTCTTGTGGATTTGATGATGATGTCTTTTATGAGCTACATGCTATATGTTAATGATGTCTTTATGCAATATTAGATGAAATGTTGCATGTGTGTGAAATTTAAGCGTTAACAGTTGCCCCCTGATGTATGAGGTTTGGATGGTACTGTATGGCCAAAATGCATCATCATTTATTTCTCTCTTGTTCTAGTAAGTTATCAAGTATTGTGGATAAAAGGAATTTCCCATGGTGAAGGTTGTTGGTGATGATCGTTGAAGCTGTAACAAATGAATAATGTTTTATACAAATGAGATAGACATTCCTATGCTCATGAAAATATGTCAAGATGGGTTACAATAAGAGGAGACCAAGGGGTCAGCTCTCAAAACTACTGATACACGTATGAAGGTGGTTTAAATCCTTGTATGAGTGAATGAGTCATGGACTGTTGGTAATGTTACTTATGCTGAAGAAGAAGGACTGCTGATGATGACGAACATTCCATGGGGTTGGGGAACTTGAATAATATGAAGTTACTGGATGTGGAACTTCGTTATGTTAGCTGAGTTATTGCCCTTAATCATAAATGTGAATTCTGCTACAATGGAATGTATGACTCCCCCTGATGCAATACACTTGTTGGTGTCACGCATAGGGGGGGCCATTGAGTTAGGGAGCATTGATGACTCTCCCTACTTAGTTTGAGGTGATCTATTATTTTTATGAGAAGGGACCCTAAGGTACAATCATAACCACTTCAACTCTTAGAATGAGGTGATTTGATGTCGATGAGAGTTGAAGTGACAAGAGGAGGGTCTTATCATAAGAACCAATATAATTTTGTAACCAACTAGGATACTGATAAAACTGACACAAGGCTAGGAAATAAACGTGTGGCTCATGACTTCCCTTGATTGATGTAAATTGAGTGAGTGGCTGACGACAACATAATTCAAACAAAGATACAAGGTGTAACAGAGGGAAACATACTGTAGATGAAGGTTTTATCATAGGCATAATATTTATGGGTAGGAATCTAAATGATAAAATTGACAATGCTGGGGTTAAATGGACTCAAGTACATTGATTAAGGGCGACCAGGGGGTGTTTCCAAAACAATAATGAGATGGGGTTTCCACAATTTTGAGTGAGTTGGAGAACCATTTGTACATAAATAATATGGATGAGGTTCCCACAGTTTTGAGTGGGTTTGGGAACCAATTTTTACAAAAAGAATGATATGGATGAGATTCCCGCATTTTTGTATTGAGGAGAAGATGAGTGCCTTGTGAATGAATTCCATGCATAATGTTCTTGTGGGAATGACTGAATGATATTAGTGTCTTCAAAGGGTGAGGCCCCATTGTGGTATTTTCGAGGGTTAATGATATGAAGAGGAACGCATATGGTATATTGTTCATGAGGGGGATGAAAGGTTATCCGTGAATCATAATCATAGCGTGTGTCAAGGAATCTAAGGATGTGATTGGAAGAATGCAAGGTGATGATATGTGGTTTCAACTTGAAAAACTTGGCGAGGTATCAATTTACTTGGACTTGGTGGTTCGACATCATGGGTGCCAAAGTGTGAAGGGAGTTGTAATGGTGTGCACACCCATGGGGGTGTTAAATATACAACATTAGGAGACATTCTTCAAACCAATCTTTTGTAGCCAATATTGATCCTCCCGTATAGGGGTGATCACTTTGATTGCCTTCCATGTAAAGGTTATTCCTCCCGTATAGAGGTAATTGATCAAAGTAATTATGTTGTAAAGTCTTGTTGGAAAAGGCTCCGGACTTGTGTGTCAAGTCATGATTCTCATGTGAAACTTCCTTATAAAGGTATCCATGAGATGGACCTAACATATAGAGGTGGACCTTCTGTATAAAGGTCATGTTAAAAGCATTTAATGTTTTGTGATGTATTATTAACCATGATCAGTAGTTGCTATTAAGTCTCCTTTAGAGATTGCTCACCTCTAAAGTGAATTACTTTAGCATATGATCATTTAGTCCCGAATAATATAATATGATCACAACATCCGATAATTCTTCTTAGTATAATGTAATGTGATGGATAATTAGATCCAACACATATTGACCATGCAATAAAAGATAAAGAAATAAAAGATAAAGCATAGAGATCAAGAGAATTTGAAATTTCCCATGTAGACACTTTAGCTAATTAAAGAGAACTCGAATTGTTAAAGCTTAAGTCATAAAGATTCAGTTATAAATCTTCAATTATAAAGCTTCAATTAAGTATCAATGTATGCCTCAATCAATGCTACAGTTAAAGGATCTATTAAATATATGCCTCAGTTAACTAAAGAACTCACAGTGGTAACTTCAAGTAAATCAATCAACATGATTTTAGTTAACTAAGTGTTAAATAAGAAGGACTAGTTAACTAAAGTGTTTTCACTTTAGTTAAACTAAAAGGCGACACTTCAGTAAATCAAGGAGAATCAGTTAAAGAGAATTAACTTAGTAACAACAAAGAAGATCTAGTTAACTAAGTGCCGACACTCAAGTTAGCCACCTAAGTAAGTGAGAATGTCACGTCCCCATTTTGACCCCCTTTGTAAATGATGTAAATATTGTAACTTAATCATGGTGAGGAGCTCAAGGCCAAGGCCCCACCATTGATTTAGCGTTTATGTATCAGCAATTAAAATAGATGCCTATGGTTCTTGTGCGAGATGGGCACAATGTATATAAGACATCATGTAAATACGAATTTTAATGAAAAATACCCACAACCGGCTATGCAATGCAACAAAAGAGATGGGGCATGGTTCTACAAGGAATAGGGAGGGAAATTATTCAAACCCTTGAGCCAATAGTATTAATCCATGTGTCAATGGGGAAACCCATAAACCACCAACTACCCATTTTGTCTCATGTACCCAATCATTTAATTTTTTTCCAAGAAATTGGTTAAGGCAGTTAATGCCTTGGGAATGAAAGAGTATGGGCAAGCCATTTTCGTGCATGGGCAAGCCATCAACTTGGAAAATCGTGTTTTTGCTTGTGGGGCAAGAAACCACCCACGAAATGGTGCCCAAAGCCATGGGGAATGGGCAGTCTTCACTCATTCACGCAGTTGGAGTTAGCTGGGTCTTTCCATATACGTTTTTCATCAAAAATCCTGCATTTTTCCATGCCTGGGAGTCGTTTTTGCTTGGTATAACAGTTGGGAGAGGAAGGCCACGAATTGGGGACTAGGAGGGAGGTCGTTTTTGCCCCGAATTGACCCTGGACGTTTTACTAAAAACGGATTTGGCTTCCTGGGTTGCTCACCCACGTTCCATTTCGTTTTTGTGGGTTCCCACGTTTTTCTGGGTTAGTTGAAACCCCATCTCATGCATCCCACTGTGGAAAACGTTTTTCTCATGCCCAGCAAGTGGGGTTATGCTGTTATGTGCATCCTCGTTTTTGGTTTGAACCTGTGAATTGAAGTTTGGAGTGGTAGTGGATAGAAGTGGCTTGATAAACCTAGTGGGGGAGGCAACCTCTCAAGAAGATCCAGAGGGCTTTGGTTACTCTTCTATGCATACCCTGAGAGCATTAGAATAGGGAAGGTATGGCTTGAGGGACTGTACAGCAGTGAAAAGAATACTTCCTTGTGTTGGGTGTGTAGGTATTGTGGGTGCCAAGCTAGATAGATCTTGCAAGGTTATCCCTAGCTCTGTGCTGGAGCTCACTAGCTTAGCAACTCTTCCTTTCCATCTCCTAGCAGCCTGATAAACCCAATTGCAGATTGGCTTGGCTCATCTTGGTGTATACTTGGCTATGTGTGAGTCTGTTGTTCCCTGGTTCCTTGTAGAGATCATGCCCAGCTTGGGGGTGGCAGTGGTGCTGAGAGATTGAGGAGCACACTGGCCTACGGTTGGGTGGAACGTTGCAGTTGCATAGCCAGTTGCGTGGGACTACTTCTGTATAAGATAAGTAATTCTCTTGTGTGTGTAAATTGGCAATACTTATTTGATGAATATCTTAAATGTATGATGGATGTGCAATTCTTAATATTCCGCTGTGATCTTCTTAAAAACCATACATTTTCATCTATCTCTGTTATATTATGTTCATGCTTATGATTAAACGTTTCATAGGGCTAGACGCCCAGTTTAATATCACATATGTTATGCATTTGTATATGTATATATTATTTTTGATTTGAATGCTTGCTGAATGTGAATGGGGCTGGATGCCCGGTTTAACGTCACGATCCTCTCCACCTAGCTGGTAGGATGGGAGGGGACGTGACAGAGAAATATTTCAGTTAAGAGGCGATTTCATTCTAAGTGTAAGCTCAATGAGATAAAGCATTACATGAGAAGTGGAGCACACTTCTGCATACAAGATTGATACATCCAGTCTAAGGGCAAGTTCATCCAGAAGTTAGAAGAAGTCGATGCTTGAGAAGAATGTATAAATATGTTATACAAGATTGATGAATCCAATGTGAAGCGAATTCTCTTCTCCTTTGAAGTGAATTCTCGTCTCCTTTGAAGGAAAGGCACTTCTCTTTGTGTGCAGGATATTATTATTGAAGACAAGGCGCTTCTCCAATTGATATCTTTTCTCTATTACTTCCACATCTTCACCAAGAGTGCTTGGTGATCCCTTATATTCTGAAATCAATCTTCTATGTTGTAAAAGAAATAATTCTCTTATATATATTATACCGAGAAGAGTTGTTGGGATTTTTGTTCTCATAGTTTTGAGGATTTTCCCCAGGGTATATCTTGTGTTATGGTTGTATGAATTTCACGTAATTGAATTGTCTCATTGCTTCAAGTGTCAACTTCTAAAAGAATTAAAGATAAAAAATCAACCAAATTTCAACATGGTATCAGAGCTCAGGGAGTGAAGGAGCTCAGTTTTGCATGCCATCTAGAGCCTACGTAGATCTTGAGAATTTGAACACAGGATTTGAAGACTATGGCATCAATATTTGTACTACCGGAAGACCGTCTTGAGGGCACCTCAAACTTCAACACTTGGAAGGCTAGGAGGAACATGAATTGGATGGATATGTATCCACTGTGGTGGAGGATCCTACATATAATGTATGGCACATCAACTTCAAGAAGAATCAAGCTAAGGCCAAACAAATCATCTATGATTCAGTAAAAGATAATTTGATGCCCGTGATCACATTCCTGAAGACCGCGAAAGAATGTTATGATACATTGCCTAATCTATACGAGAAGAAGTCCCCAAGTCAAAAGAGGGAATTGAAGAATAAGCTTTGTGTGAGGTTTCCCACTGGGAAAATAAGGAATAAACTCAAGAAGGTAGGAAGAGATAGGCGTGAAAGCGCACTGTATTTCTCATTAACCAACTGTACATATAAATACAATGAGAATGTCCCTTGGGTTTCATATTCCCAAGTAGAATCTTGGACTCCTAGGTGACTCTTGGTTTACCTTCACATTAATATTCCTCACACCAAGGATTAGATTCCAACAAATCCCCCCTTAATTCGAAGGGTGTATACGAGTCCAAGAAAAAGAATAGAGATGAATAAGTGGAAGTGGACAGCTAACACCAGCTGAACATTTCTATATCCAACATCCTTTACTAAGAAGGTTAGCTAGAAGCTTGCACATGCTTCTGCTAAATACAAGAGCTCTCTGAAGGGATGGTTTTTAGGCTGACCATCAACCGAAATAGGCTAGCAGAAGGCTGAAATCTTCTACTATGTGTGTGGTTCAATGCTAACCACAAAATCTCGAACTTGGCGATAATACTTTCTCATAGGTTCACTGGAATGGTTGGTATGGGCTAACACCAAACTAACTGGAGAGATGAAAACAAGAAGTGAACAGCTGCAACTTGCTGAACATTTCCATCTTGACAACTGTTTGCCAAGTTATCTAGAAGCTTGCACATGCTTCTGCTAAATGAAGGTGCTCTTGATACCGATGGTTTAAGGATGACCACCAACTCTGGAGCTTAGTTGAACATAGATATTCACAGGCTCACTTGTTCCGGCTCGCTTGTTACTGACGGTCTTCATCCCCCCCTATCAGAAACAATGTGAGGAGAGGAGAGTCTCATGGTGTCATAACTAGACACAAAACACATGAGTACTCTATGTCATGGTTCTCTTCTGTTTGAGTGTCTACATCACTGAATCTGGCCTCTGAAATTGGATGTGGATCATGCTTGTTTGATCTCACTTACTTGTAGAGGGCCATGGATGCTTGTTGTTAGATGGATGCTTCGAAACTTGACGCCTGACATCATGTTTCCCCCTGCCAGATAAAAAGTGAGGAGAAGAAGATGTATCAACTGCAAGATGTGTCAATACTCGTGAATGAACTCTCCGGTATGACTTATAAATCTTCTTGGCTGTTGATGACCATTGCTAAGAAGCGATCCACCCATAATGAATCTTCTCTCTTGCAAGTTTCTTCAAACTGAAGCATCTGTCTGATGAGTGTGTATGTTTTCCACATTGCTTACAAAGGTGAAGATCAAAACAATGATCTTTCATGTGGCCAACTCGATCACAGTGTTGGCATGCCGAAATATGAACTAACGTGGATGAATATGGACTCTCATTGATGAATCCAACACTCTGAAAATGGATGGGCTTGGAGAAATCAGGAATATGAACTATCTCTTCCTTGTCGTATCCAAGACTGGTTCTGTGCTTGTTATGGCTGATCTCTTCCCATGGTCTGATGATGGGCTTGGAAGGAACACACAAAATATCTACATGCATGTCTTCATCTTCATTTTCTTTCACTTTTGTACTAGCACCACTAATTTGCTCATGTGCTTCTGAAGTGGCATCAATCTGTGCAGGATGCTGAATAGAATCATGAAGGGGATTCTTCTGAACATGAACAGGTTTAGAATGTCTTTCTTCTTGTTGATGCTGCAACTCAAGTTGTAGGAAATCAAGAGGGTATTGTGAATATTTTACACAATCTTTGATGTGAGTGAGAGTGATCTTGTCGATCATGACAGTGTTGACTACAGAGGAAAATAGTAGAGTGTTTAGTAACTCTACAAGACCACTTAATCTTGCCATTAATAAAGGGCTCACTCAAATTATGGAGAAGGGCTTCTTGCAATTCCACCCTTTACAAATAAGACTCAGCAACTCAAGTACTAGACTCAAGAAGATGAAAGGGTGTCGGATACAACCGAAATTGCACCCAAGTAAAATGCAATTCAAAATTGATGCTTACAAAGGAACAATTGCAAATATTAAAGTATACTTACAAAAGCACATTGTGCAAGTTAAAATCTGAATGTGAATGGTCTTCAAATATCAATGGTTTTCCTGAGTTGTTGTAGATATTCCCGTGTCATCAAATTGTTGCTGTTAGCCGCTCTCCACAATCCTTCAACTATATCTTACACAGTTGAAGTGTGTAATATTCTAATGAATACGTACTATAGCTCACTCTCCAATGCAGCAATAGACAGCTCCAATTCTCAATGCATCGATACATATACAGGAAGAGAGCAGTATTTAACACATACTACAAAAATGTAGGTCTTCTTTCACTTCTAATCACGGGAAGTGCTAAACAATAGGATTTGCAGTCACACCAATCTACAATTTATAATGAGGCTTGGCTGATTGATTGTTTGGAACGATTCATCAACAGTCTATAGCTTATACACTTCCATTCCACAACTTCAAAGTGATCGATGTTGGAAATTTTGTACAGGTATCTCCCCTTCAGAGTCTTTATTAACAAAATACAGGAACTCCTCTCAGCACATACATTGTGACTTCACCTCCAACAAGTTGCAATATGTTGTCAAGCTGCCCATTTGCTATACTATGACGATACACCTTCAGAGTTGATTTTCAATCTTTATGAATAAAATATGGGAGCTTCACCTTTGTTCCAAGAATTCAATACTGTATTCAAAGTTGGCGATGTGCGTCGTATACTACTAATATTGGCAGTTGTCCAATTGTTTATATGTGCATTGCTCGAATAAAGTAGGAACTAAGGATGAGCTCATTTCCTTTGCATCCCAGCTGTATCGTGACTTAAAAGTCCATAATAGTTTCTTCAAGTATTTACGGTAGAGGAGAGCCGTCTTAAACTCCGTCAATAGTAGAACACATCCTCCACGCATATGATCCTACTCAGCTTAAGAAGAATACTCAACCATACAGCTCCAGCTCCACGGTTCATAACGCAGGTCCAGCAGGAATCATTCTTCACTCTTCAGAGAACATGATGACGACACCCAGCTCCACGATCGGGCAATTCACTTTTTGTTTGCAGCTTTACGATCACAATCGCAGCATCACGGTGGTCACAACCCTTAATTCCACGAGGTTACAAAATTCCCATCACTTCTCCACACGGGCATGAGGAAATGAGGACGTAGTTCATACAGTCTTCAAAAGGTAGCTCCAGAATGAGACTGAGAGGGTGTTCACTCCAATCAATGCAGGAAACAACAATCAGAAATGATACACAACTTCGTTTCACGGTCTCCACGGTCCACAAGCACACATGCACACTCCATGCAAAACAACAGTTCCACGGTCTTCAACGTATAAGTGCTGGTGCATCGAGAGTTTCCTCAAACCTCCACGCGTCTTGCCAAAACCTCTTCAGTGCCAAAACTCTATGCAGCTATATGTCTTGCTAACATGTAGCAAGATACCTCCTTAGCCCGATCTTTTGTTTCATTCTCCATATTGTAATTTTCATAAGCCTCGGCATCATCAACAAACAATCAACGATTTCTAAACCATTAATTTCTTGTGCCTGAATTTAGAGTTTAGGTTTCAAAACAATATCGAATCCATTGAAGTGACAAATTGGCTCACACAATCTCTTTCAAAGCCTTCTCAAATTATGCGAGCATTCGGTTTAAGTGCCTCTAGCTGTAGGAATGTGTTACTACTTCCCACTCAAGTAACGTATACCAAATCTTGGTCACTTTCTTTTTTTCAATACGCAACAATGGTGGCCGCCCTTTTCAGCTGAGCCTGGAACAACGATTCTAGACATTCAATCGTTGGCTCTGTTACCTAGGGTTTGCAGGTCTGTGTTCTTCAAAAACTGGGCATGATCTTGTTGGCAATATGGCAGACGATGTAGATTGTCATTGATGGCAATCAGAAATGGCAGTGACAAATAGCCATTACAAGAGCAATAAATGAAGCAGTGATGCACGCCAAGAAAAGATTTGTGTAAGGCTGGATCATGTAGACCTTGGATAATTTCAAAAGTGCACGCCAGAGGTCTGAAATCTCATGAAAAGAGGACAGAGTTTGAAGACAAAGATTTAAAGATGTTGAAAGCTCATAAGAAGGGAATTAGAAGGGCAACTATGAACACATTTGGATACATTGCAAAGGCAATTGGGTCACATGATGTGCTTGCTACTTTACTGAACAACTTGAAAGTTCAAAAACACTAGAACTGTGTCTGTACAACTGTAGCTATTGATATTGTTGCAGAGACTTGCTTTCCCTTCACTGTGCTGCCAGCTCTTATGAATGAATATATAGGTGAGATGGGCAAGGACTACATATATGCAGTGACACCATCACTGGAAGATGCACTCATGGATCGAGATCTCGTGCATAGGAAAACAAACACTTCAGCAGTGAAACACACGGCTTTAGGTGTCGCAGGACTTGGATGTGAGGATGCTTTGGTCGATTTGATGAATTATGTATGGCCTAATATACTTGATACATCACCTCATGTCATAAATTCTGTCATGGAAGCCATTGAAGGGATGCGTGTTGCATTAGGACAGGCAGTAATTCTAAACTATTGCCTCCAAGGCTTATTTCACCCTGCAAGAAAAGTGCGCGAGGTCTATTGGAAGATTCATAACTCACTTTACATAGGATCTCAGGATGGGCTTGTGGCTGCTTATCCTACTTTAGAAGACGAGTCTAATAATATCTATAGCCGACCAGGAATCGTTTGGAAGCAATGTACACAAATTTGTGGGCTTATAGAGATGAACTGACAGAAATATTGAGAGCCAGAGCAGTCAAAGGCAGAGAAGCTGAATGGACAGAATGGGAGTGGGAGAAGCACCTTCGAGGACGGCTGGGAGGTGAGACGTCGTCTATGGTGGACGCTGCACTACGAAAATTAGTGTCCATGGAATTTGCGGGTCACGACGAGGAATGCGAATTGGATGAGGAGGAAGAGCCGTTCGATCTGGAGATGGACGGCGGTGGTTGATCTGGTTACTGGGATATATCCCACATCAACTACGACAATAGACTCCTATGTGTCTATAATGCCAAGGGTGAATACTTCCATTGGATGCAGAGTGCAGAGATAGTGGGGATCTCTGGGTGTTTGATTCTCCACGAGAAGAACACCAGCTTGGAGCTCGGGACGCCTATGTAGTTCCCTATTTTTTGTTGCGCGTGGCTTCTTCGATGTGGATGATGACTAAAAATGATAATGACGTGGCAAATGATGTATGGCAGACATGGCAACAGTGTGGCGCAGATGTGGCAGTTCGGATGTCTAAATGGATAATGACACGGCAGTAATGTGTTAGCAGACGTGTCATTGAGGTGGATGATGGCATGGCAATAAGAATGGTGATGTGTCGCCGATATGGACACGATCGCAGAAACAAGGGTTCGATGCCATGTGGAAATGGTTAAGTAACGAGCTTACGATGGCATAGCAATAAGGATAATAGTGTAACTGGTATGGACGAAGATTCTGTGTTAAGTGAGGTTGCAGCGGTTAAATGGAGAGGAGCAAGGGTGGCAGTCCACTCATATGCTTGAGTGTACAGAAGCTTAATGTGTCACTAACGTGTGTAACCTTCGTTTTATGTTCAATGAAACTAAATGTTATGAGGATTAAGGTCTTACAGAGCATAAAATGAATAATGCGCTAAATTAGAAATGGGATTACTTTTTTTTTTATATATATATATGATATTGTTATAACTATAAAATAAAAATATATATAGTTTATTTTTATTTTATTGTATTTTTATGAAAAGACACCTCCTATCATAAAAAGGTGTGAGTCTAAAGACATTATTTATGAAAATGCATGATAAAGGAGTATATAAGCAATACTTTCACAAGATGAATTTGGTCTCTTAGTTCTTTATGATGATACCCTAAGAAGAAGTAGAAAAGAAACCAAGAGTGGTGTGACTGCAAGTATGTATTGAAGATTAGAAGCACACGAAGAGGATGCATTAAAGATCAAAAGTAGATGCATTGAGGTTCAGAGGCAGATGTAGAATAAGCAGTAGTCCTAGATGTTAATGAAGAAATCTAATTAAAGGGTGGAAGGGTGGAGAAAGGGCAGGTTGGTGCCTACAAGTGGGAATAGGTTCTCCCATCAATTGTAGCTGATAAAACCTAGGGTGGCAGGGTGGAGCTAGGGCAGGTTGGTGCCTGTAGAAGGGGAGTTGGTGCTCTCCTTGTCAGTTGTAGCTGACTAAACAAGGGGGTTGTAGCCTCCTACCAGTTGGTGCTGGTGAATAACGGTGTGGGTGCATCTTGATTAGTTGGTGCTAATCAAATTCTATTGTAACTTGTAAAATCAAATTTGCAGATTAATAGAAATGACTTTGCGGTTTTCCCTTTAGGGTTCCACGATAAAATGTTGTGTCCATTTGAGTTTATTGTTTAAGGAAATGTTTAATATGTATGCTTAAAATAATTGGAATTAAAAGAAAAAGTTTACAATACTGACTCACCCCCCCTCTCAGTATTGTTGATATTCCATCAATTGGTATTAGAGTTGGTCCCTTTAAGGATCAGTCTAACAAACTGAAAGGGAGATCCAATTAACCACACATGGATGGGCTAGAGAGTGACTTTGAGAATGAAACTCCGTTACTAAAAAAAGGGATTACATATTTTGGAAGACAAAAATGGAATGTCAACTAAAGGCATTAGGATATGATGTTTGGAATGCAGTTATCAATGATTACCTTCCACCAAAAAGAATAAGGACTCCAACCCAGAAGAGATCCAAGCAAAGTAACTCAAAGGCAATGAATGCAATCCTTAAAGGATTACTTGGTGATGCCAAAGAGGAGATAGGTAAATGTGACTTTGCAAAGGAACTTTGGAACAGAATAAAGGACCTCTACACAAATAAGAAGATAGATGAAGCATGTCAATCAGAACAAAGTTCAGTCTCCAACAATTCTAGTGAAGATCCTTTTGAAGAAGACTCAAACTGTGAAGCAGAAGTCAATCTTGAAGCTGAGCTTGTGAGTGCTCTAGATGATCTGGGAAGATATAAACAAAGGTGTAAACATTTAAAGCATTTCATGTTGGAGCAAAGGATAAAGGAAGGATCAAAGAAGAAAGAAATTGAGCAACTCATAGTTGACTTTAAAATACAAGTCCAAATGGAGCAAGAGAGATTGGAATCCTTGGAACAATCTCTTAACAAGGAGCAACAAAAGGTTGAAGAGCTCAAATAAAAGTTGCTTGCAAGTGAGGAAGAAAATGAGACTTTAAGAAGACAATTAATGTCCTCAAAAGAGGAGCTACAAGGTTCAAGACAACAAGTAGCCATTAGCATAGAAGAAGCCAAGAAGGAAGTTGTTGAACTCAAGCATCACTTGAAGATTGTTGAAAAATTCAAGAAAGGAACTGAAGCCCTTGATAAAGTTCTCAGTCTACAGAGATATCCCTAAAATAGATCTGGTCTAGGATATAACCAGATACACATGATTGAAGGATCAAGATCTATTGCTCATATTGATGATAAGGGTTGTGATGATACCTCCAAAGAAACAACCATGCAGTAGAAGAACCACATGAAGGCAAACTTATGTGATCAGAAAATTTCTCATTCTCATTTGAAGGACTTAAGAAGGAATGACAATGTAAAGAACTATCACAAGTAAAGGAATCCTAACAACAAGACTGGTTTTAAAAGATACTTACAGATGTTCAGGGGTTACTGTTACTCATGTAATAACTATGGACACAAAGCATATGGAAGAGTTAACAAAATTAGGAGAAATCATGAGCCTTGTGGCCCTTCTCCAAATTATCCAGTTGAATGCTATAATTGTCATAATTATGGTCACATTGCCAGAAGATGCACAACAAGACCACCAAGACCAAGATACACAAAGGTATGGAAAAAAAAGACTGAAGTACTGAAACAAAGAAGATGATGAAAATCCCATCCTTGAAGTTGATGGAGTGTCAACAAAAGAGAAACATCATTCAAATGAAATATCATCTTGCAACAAGCCTGTCATAGAATGGATCAGCCGGTGATCACTAAAAGATCTTGAAAAATATTTTGAAGGAAGAGTGATGATACTTTAGAGGAACAAAAGGTGCAGATGTTCAATTGGTTGTAAAGAGATGACAAAGACAGAGCAGTATTGGAGTTCTAATTTGTGGACATCAGAAAACTATGTGATTTGCAATATGATAAGATGAGCAAGATTATGGAGCACAATGGCTTGTTATTGCAGGTACAAACAGTAAGGTTTGGAGTCATTCCTACAGGTTTTGGATAATCTTGATGTTGATGAAAATGATCAGTGTTTATGAGAATAGTCAATTTTCCATTTCACTAGCAGATCTTGGAATTATGGAAACAGGGCTTAAGAAGATGTCTCAGGAAGCCATGTCTAAAATGAATAAGTAAAGCTGTGGTGCTGTTATGATGGTGACCTTTCTGTTCATGAAAGAGGAAGAAGAAGAATGCTGTTTGGTTAGAGATTGATATTGATGAGTTTCATCCTCAGAACACTGTGCAGCCTTTAAGGAAGAACATAGGGTGTGCATAGCTACTATGTCTTTACAAAATAATTGAGGACACAGTTATTTATGGTGGAATCCATAGCGATTCAAAGGGGGATGAAGAAAGGATCTACAATTGATATCAGAATCTACAATTGGTATCAATTAGTATCAATAATCCATTCTCCTCTTCAGATTAAGGAAGATGAGATTATAGCACAATCTCATGGAGCAGATCCATCAATTGGTTCCATCAAGCACTACATGAAGCTTCACAGCTTATCATAGTGTTAGTTTGAGATGACATGGCAGTAAAAGACATTCAATGGATAATTATAAAGCATTGAACAAAAGAGTTAAAGGCAATTCCTTTAGCAGACTTGAAGATAAGGGAGATGTCACTCGAAGAGGTAAAATAGCTATAACAGCAAGAATGGGACATTAATGACAGGGGGAGCAGTCTGAAGAATGAGAAGAGTGCATGTGTACAAATGGAACATAGGAAATGCTTCTTCAATGCATATCCAAGATTTGGTATCAGATTTGCAATCATCCACAGTTACTGCAAATAGCCAAAGAAGACAGAGAATCCAAACAAAGTGATGATACAATTGAGAATTTCGTGGATGGTAGCTTCAGAGTTGATGATATGGATCAAGACTTCCCCAAGAGAATAAATATGGAAGAATTCCCAAAGAAGAGCACGATATGGCATGGGAAAACCTTAAAAAGGTTCTTGGAATCAAAAAATTTCAAGGCATTCCATGAAAATCACTCATGCTGAGGTGGTTCTGTTAAAAACTCACCCTGTTGAAAAAAAACAACTGGGAGAACAGAGCTATGGTGTTTGTTATGTTATGAAAGACAGGCAAAGGTTAGGGGTGATATCCTCTCCAAGTTAAACCTCTCATGAAACTTATGCATCAAGAGTAGCATCAAGTCAGGGGGAGATTTGTGATTTGAATTGAAGGAGAGTTGTGGTCAGATTTGAGGAAAATATGTGATTAAGTATGTGGATAAGGTTGAGGCAATCCATCCCAGTTAAAGAAAACGACGTTGCAGGGACAGTTGGAACAAACAGAATCTTCACTTCCACAGTGGAAGTCACATACATAAGCATCAGGTCAGGGGGAGTCAGAAATCAAAGTTAGGGGGAGTAATCAACCCTTTTCCCTTGATGTCAAAGGGGGAGAAATGGAAGTTGTATTGCCATCAATGCCATAGGGGGAGATTGCTGGCAATATGGAAGAGGATGCAGATTGTCATTGATGGAAATCAGAGATGGCAGTGACAAATAGCAATTACAAGAGCAATAAATGAAGCAGTGATGCACGCCAAGAAAAGATTTGTGTAAGGCTGGATCATGTAGACCTTGGATCATTTCAAAAGTGCACGCCAGAGGTCTGAAATATCAGGATAAGAGGGCAGAGTTTGAAGACAGAGATTTAAAGATGTTGAAAGCTCATAAGAAGGGAATTAGAAGGGAACCTATGAACACATTTGGATACATTACAAAGGCAATATGGTCACAGGATGTGCTTGATACTTTACTGAACAACTTGAAAGTTCAAAAACACCAGAACTGTGTCTGTACAACTGTAGCTATTGATATTGTTGCAGAGAATTGCTTTCCCTTCACTGTGCTGCCAGCTCTTATGAATGAATATGTAGGTGAGATGGGCAAGGACTACATATATGTAGTGACACCATTACTGGAAGATGCACTCATGGATCGAGATCTCGTGCATAGGAAAACAACAGCTTCAGTAGTGAAACACATGGATTTAGGTGTCGCAGGACTTCGATGTGATGATGCTTTGGTCCATTTGATGAATTATGTATAAAGCAAGGAGATGCTTTCTTATGACTACCATGGCATATTTAGTTTTTGAGTAACTCACGAAGAGACATCCGCACTAAGAGGTGACCCATTTGTACAATGTGGAGATTCTTTTCAAAGAATCCACTAAAGAAATATCATGCGGATAACACCTCAAATCCGCAGTACAGATTGTATTGTACTAAAAGTTTATTACATAGTGGATATTCGTCAGAGAACCCATGAAAGACAAACATAAAGAAAGATGCGGAAATCAGACAAGATCCGCAGAACAAAATCATTGTACAAAGTGGAGATTCATTAGAAAACCCATAAAAGACATGATAAACAATTCTTTAGGTACAATTATTAACCATAGTCAGGCGGACTATGATCAAAATCAAATCCTTCTGACCCGAACCCATTATGGTTTGTATCATTTTCTTCTTAAGAGCCCTATTGGAAGTATTGTCTGTATTGTCCAGTACCATATTGTAGGATATCTTCCATCCAATGAGGGGGATTTTCTCTGAAGCAAGCGAAGAAAGGAGACTACCTGAAATGCGGAGGCCTTGCATATCTAGGAACCGAAAATTCACCAAAGAAATGGTGTTTGATGACAAGTTGGAGTTCCTGTCCTATTTCAACTGATGGTTTAACAATGGCACCTTTCCAAAGGATATCAAACTGAAAAACACCATAAGTGAGGGATCCTCCATGTAATTCATCCTGCAAAACAGAACTAAACACCTGGGGAGAGGCATGCACTAAGGCCGAGATTCTTGGAACATAAAAGAAGAATAATATTTTCATCCATGGGCTCCATCGTCTATGACTATTTTGAACGTCTTCACAATAAAAGCAGATAATAACTTTACCATTAGCTCTGGAAACCTGATGTATAGCATAAAAATCAATCCATCGGAGGGAAGGATAAAAAATATATGCAAAGAATTGTTGTTCTCCTAAAAGTAGATGGAAATGCCCAATAACCATGTTAACATGGTTAATCCCGAGAAGGGGATTATTAAAGTCGAGATTATAACTTCGACGTCCTTCTGGGGAATCTAACCTATCTTGGAGAATCCTTTGCTGAATCTCAAAAGGAAGAGTTTGGACCTGTTTGTGAAAACAATCTATGCAATATGTATAGGAATATTCGTGGCAGACAAGAACTGGATTGTTTGCTGATGATGACTCTCCTTTTTCGAAGACTTTGACTTCTCTGAAAAATGATCCTTCTCGAGTAAGCATATCAGCAAGATGGTTATCTTTGCTGGCTTTATAGATAATCTCAAAATCAAAACCTTGAAGCCAAACTTCCCATCTTAGAACTCCGGCATTACCATGTTCTAACAGTTTTCTGTTAGCTAGCATTCCCTTCATATGTTTGAGGTCCGTTCTTATTGTAAAACAAACACTCTTGAGAAAGAGTCTAAAGCGATGAATACCTTTTTTGACGGCTAAGATTTCTTTGTGTGAAGATGGATATTTGAACTCTGCTTCAGAAAATGTGCCTGATGTGTATGCACATACTTCTTCTTTTTTTGAATGTTTTCGCAGCAGAACTGCTTCCCAAACCTGATCTGAAGCATCAGTCTCTAGAATGAATGGGAGATCTAGAACTGGAAGAGATAGGGGAGGAAGCTTCTGAATATTTATTTTGATTCTTCTGACTGTATCAGTCATTTCTGCTGTCCACTTTGTTCAAGGATTTAACCTTTTCTACAACAACTTTGTGTCTTTTGCCTGTGCTTGATAGAACTGTCTAATATAGTTCAAACAACCAAGAAATCACTGTACTTGATTAATATCCTGCAACTTATCAGGGAACTCTAAAAGTTTTTGCAAAACATGCGATTGCAGAATTATTTTCCCTTGGGAAATATGGAGTCCTAAGAACTCAATAGATATTTGTGCAACAACAAACTTATCTGAGGCTGCTAAAAGAGCAATTCCATGTTTAAATACAACTTTATAAAACTGCTCTAGGTGCACCTTATGCTCTGCAACATCCCTACTAAAAATGAGTAAATCATCAATATATACAATAATAAAATCTAAATGGCGAAAAATGTCTTCCATCCTTTTTTGGAATTCTGATGGATCATTTTTCAGGCCGAATGGCATGATTGTCCACTGATATTGGGCATGAGGAACTACAATTGCAGTCTTATACCTGTCTTCTAGTGCAATGCCAATTTGCCAAAATCCGCTTTTAAGATCAAACTTATTGAAGACATTTGCCCTTGCAATTTTAGACAGAATTAAATCTTTATGAGGCAAAGGATACTTGATTGGTTCTAAAGCTTTATTTAATTCTCCATAATTGACTACCAACCTTTTCTTTCCTCTTTTCTGCTCAGAAAGTTTGTTGACATAGAATGATGGGCATGCCTAGGCGCTTTTACAAGGTTCAATCAACTTTCTGTCTAGCAGCTGCTGTATCTCCTCTTTACAGGCTTGCTGCTCTGTTTTGGATCATGTTATTTGCTGATGCTTTTTGAGGCTTGATCTCTGCATTCTGCTTATGTGCGAGAGTGACATAATATTTTTCTCTTTTCCAGAAAGCATTTGGATGATCAGAAGTACAATCTGTCTTCAACTTCTATATTATGTCTGCAAGGATCTCTTGGCCATGGAGGTCTGCATGTTTGATTATTTTCTTGATTTTGGCCAGATCTCTGACTGATTCTTCAATAATGTCTGGCTTTTCAGGAGAGATTCTGATAATGAAATCAAACTTTACTGACACCAAAATAAATTGTTGCGGAACACAAGACTAGAAGTCAAGAACTTGATACCAAATAAATAGCAGTAGATTATATTACAAAACACACTTCAGCTCAACTTTGGACAGCGAAGATCATCACTGAACACAGTGGTATACCTTTGCACTACGTACTGAGACCATTTATCTTTCAAACATCAGCAAGCTGGAGTCTACTCGAATGCTCCTGGGATGCTCAGCATATGCAGACTAGCATAAACACACTAGGGAATTCAAGAGTGCCGAAGGAAACTCTCTGCTCGTTTCTCACACTCAAAACTCAATACAGACTTAGACTCAATACAAACTCAGACTCTTGCACTCAAATTCCAAATTCCTAGAATGAACCCTTGTGCCCTTATATATACAAAATGAGAGGAGTGCATCACAAGAAAGGAATCAGTGACTCATTAACAAGGACAACTCAACAGTAGAAGCTGTCTGTACCCAAAGTAATGACTCATGAAGCACGGAGATGCTTTCTTATGACTGATAGGGCATCTTTGGTTTTCGGGTAACTCACAAAGAGACATCCACACTAAGAGGTGACCATTTGTACAATGTGGAGATACTTTTCAAATAATCCACTAAAGAAATATCATGCGGATAACACCTCAAATCCGCAGTACAGATTGTATTGTACTAAAAGTTTATTACATAGTGGATATTTGTCAGAGAACCCACGAAAGACAAACATAAAGAAAGATGCAGAAATCAGACAAGATACGCAGGACATAATCATTGTACAAAGTGGAGATTCATTAGAAAACCCATAAAAGACATGATAAACATTTCTTTAGGTACAATTATTAACCATAGTCAGGCGAACTATGATCAGAATCAAATCCTTCTGACCCGAACCCATTATGGTCTGTATCACTTTCTTCTGAAGAGCCCGGTTGGAAGTATTGTCCAGTACCATATTGTAGGATATATTCCATTTAGTGAGGGGGATTTTATCTGAAGCAAGCAAAGAAAGGAGACTGCCTGAAATGCGGAGGCCTTGCATATCCAGGAACCAAAACTTCACCAAAGAAATGGTGTTTGATGACAAGTCGGAGTTCCTGTCCTATTTCAATTGATGGTTTAACAATGACACCTTTCCAAAGGATATCAAACTAAAAAACACCATAAGTGAGGGCTCCTCCATGTAATTCATCCTGCAAAACAAAACTAAACACCTGGGGAGAGGCATGCTCTAAGGCCGAGATTCTTGGAACATACAAGAAGAATAAGATTTTCATCCATGGGCTCCATAGTCTATGACTATTTTGAATGTCTTCACAATAAAAGGAGACAATAATTTTACCATTAGCTCTGGAAACCTGATGTATAGCATAAAAATCAATCCATCGGAGGGAAGGATAAAAAATATATGCAAAGAATTGTTGTTCTCTTTAAAGTAGATGGAAATTCCCAATAACCATGTTAACATGGTTAATCCTGAGAAGGGGATTATTAAAGTCGAGATTATAACTTCGACGTACTTCTGGGGAATCTAACCTATCTTGGAGAATCCTTTGCTGAATCTCAAAAGGAAGAGTCTGGACCTGTTTGTGAAAACAATCTATGCAATATGTATAGGAACATTCGTGGCATGCAAGAACTGGAGTGTTTGCTGATGATGACTCTCCTTTTTCCAAGACTTTGACTTCTCTGAAAAATGATCCTTCTCGAGTAAGCGTATCAGCAAGATGGTTATCTTTGCTGGCTTTATAGATAATCTCAAAATCAAAACCTTGAAGCCAAACTGCCCATCTTAGAACTCTGGCATTACCATGTTCTAACAGTTTTCTGTTAGATAGCATTCCCTTCATATGTTTGAGGTCTGTTCTTACTGTAAAACAAACACTCTTGAGAAAGAGTCTAAAGCGATGAATACCTTTTTTGACGGCTAATATTTCTTTGTGTGAAGATGGATATTTGAACTCTGCTTCAGAAAATGTGCCTGATGTGTATGCACATACTTCTTCTTTTTTGGAATGTTTTTGCAGCAGAACTGCTGCCCAAACCTGATCTGAAGCATCAGTCTCTAGAATGAATGGGAGATCTGGAACTGGAAGAGATAGGGGAGGAAGATTTTGAATATTTATTTTGATTCTTCTGACTGTATTAGTCATTTCTGCTGTCCACTCTGTTCCAGGCTTTAACCTTTTCTGCAACAATTTTGTGTATTTTGTCTGTGCTTGATAGAATTGTCTGATATAGTTCAAACAACCATGAAATCGCTGTACTTGTTTAATATCCTGCAACTTATCAGCGAACTCTAAAAGTTTTTGCAAAACATGCGGTTGTAGAATTATTTTCCCTTGGGAAATATGAAGTCCGAAGAACTCAATAGATGTTTGTGCAACAACAAACTTATCTGAGGCCGCTGAAAGAGAAATCCCTTCACTGATTTAGGATCTGGTCATTTTCCATGCAATCAAAATTAATGATTAGAGTATTTCCAAATCCTTTGGACAAGTCTTTGGAATCAATCTTAATATCTACATTTTTTAACTCATTTGTCCATTTGTTGAATGGACTGCGGAACTTATTCTCGCTGATATCAATGCCAGAAACCCTTCTTGCTTGATTTTGGAAGAAATGAGACTCAGCTCTGTTTCTCTTAGGATTAGAAGTTTCACCCATTGCTGAATCCATTGAGATGGTGGAAGAAGCCATCTTGATATATACTTGAGACATCACCTCATGTCATAAATTCTATCATGGAAGCCATTGAAGGGAAGCATGTTGCATTAGGATCGACAGTAATTCTAAACTATTGCCTCCAAGGCTTAGTTCACCCTGCAAGAAAAGTGCGCGAGGTCTACTAGAAGATTCATAACTCACTTTACATAGGATCTCAGGATGGGCTTGTGGCTGCTTATCCTACTTTAGAAGATGAGTCTAATAATATCTATAGCCGACCAGGAATCATTTGGAAGAAAGGTACACAAATTTGTGGGGTTATAGAGATGAACTGACAGAAATATTGAGAAGCAGAGCAGTCGAAGGGAGAGAAGCTGAATGGAAAGAATGGGAGTGGGAGAAGCAACTTCGAGGATGGCTGGGAGGTGAGACGTAGTCTATGGTGGACACTGCACTACGAAAATTAGTGTCCATGGAATTTGTGGGTCACAACGAGGAATTGGAATTGGATGAGGAGGAAGAGCACCTTATTTCAGTCAATTTATTGAAAGACTCAGTAGCCGTTCGATCTGGAGATGGAACGCGGTGGTTGATCTGGTTATTGGGATATATCCCACATCAACTACAACAATAGATTCATATGTGTTTATAATGCCAAGGGTGAGTAGTTCCATTCGACGTAGAGTGCAGAGATAGTGGGGAGCTTTGGGTGTTTGATTCTCCACGAGAAGAACACCAGCTTGGAGCTCGGGACGCCTATGTGGCCCCCTATCTTTTGCTGCGCGTGGCGTCTTCTATATGGACGATGACTAAAGATGATAATGATGTGGCAAATGATGTATGACAAACATGGAAACAATGTGGCGCAGATGTGGCGGTTCGGATGTCTAAATGGATAATGACGCGACAGTAATGTGTTAGCAGACGTGTCACTGAGGTGGACGATGGCATGGCAATAAGAATGGTGATGTGTCACCAATATGGACACGATCACAGAAACAAGGGTTCATTGATATGTGGAAATGGTTAAGTTAAGAGATTACGATGGCATAACAGTAAGGATAATAGTGTAACTGGTATGGACGAAGATTCTATGTTAAGTGAGGTTGTAGTGGTTAAATGGAGAGGAGCCAGGGTGGCAGTCCACTCATATGCTTGAGTGTACAGAAGCTTAATGTTTCACTAATGTGTGTAACGTTCGTTTTATGTTCAATGAAACTGAATGTTCAGAGGATTAAGGTCTTAAAGAGCATAAAATGAATAATGCGCTAATTTAGAAATGGGAATACTTATTATATATATGATATTGTTATAAATATAAAATAAAAATATATATAGTTTATTTTTATTTTATTGTATTCTTATGAAAAGACACCTCCTATCATAAAAAGGTGTGAGTCTAAAGACACACTATTTATGAAAAGGTATGATAAAGGAGTATATAAGCAATACTTTCATAAGTTGAATTTGGTCTCTTAGTTCTTTATGATGATACCCTAAGACGAAGTAGAAAAGAAACCAAGAGTGGTGTGACTGCAAGTATGTATTGAAGATCAAAAGCACAAGAAGAGGATGCATTAAAGATCAAAAGCAGATGCATTGAAGTTCAGAGGCAGATGCAGAATAAGCAGCAGTCCAAGATGTTTATGAAGAAATCTAATTAAAGGGTGGAAGGGTGGAGAAAGGGCAGGTTGGTGCCTGCAAGTGGGAATAGGTTCTCCCATCAGTTGTAGCTGATAAAACCTAGGGTGGCAGGGTGGAGCTAGGGTAGGTTGGTGCCTGCAGAAGGGGAGTTGGTGCTTTCCGTGTCAGTTGTAGCTGACTAAACAAGGGGGTTGTATCCTCCTACCAATTGGTGCTGGTGAGTAAGGGTGTGGGTACATCTTGATTAGTTGGTGCTAATCAAATTCTATTGTAACTTGTAAAATCAATTTTGCAGATTAATAGAAATTACTTTGTGGTTTTCCCTTTTGGGTTCCACGATAAAATGTTGTGTCCATTTGAGTTTATTGTTTAATGTGTCCATTTGAGTTTATTGTTTAATGAAATGTTTAATATGTGTGCTTAAAATAATTGGAATTAAAAGAAAAAGTTTACAATACTGATTCACCCCCCCCTCTCAGTATTGCTGATATTCCATCAATTGGTATCAGAGCCGGTCCATTTAAGGATCAGTCTAACAAACTGAAAGGGAGATCCAATTAAGCACACATGGATGGACTAGAGAGTGATGCTGAGAATGAAACTCCATTACTAAAAAAAAAGGGATTACATATTTTGGAAGACAAGAATGGAATGTCAACTAAAGGCATTAGGATATGATGTTTGGAATGCAATTATCAATGATTACCTTCCACCAAACAGAATAAGGACTCCTGCCCAGAAGAGAACCAAGCAAAGTAACTCAAAGGCAATGAATGCAATCCTTAAAGGATTACCTAGTGATGTCAAAGAGGAGATAGGTAAATGTGACTCTACAAATGAACTTTGGAACAGAATAAAGGACCTCTACACAAATAAGAATTTAGATAAAGCATGTCAATCAGAACAAAGTTCAGTCTGCAACAATTCTAGTGAAGATCCTTTCGAAGAAGACTCAAACTGTGAAGCAGAAGTCAATCTTGAAGCTGAGCTTGTGAGTGCTCTGGATGATATGAGAAGATATAAAAAAAGGTGTAAACATTTAAAGCATCTCATTTTGGAGCAAAGGATAAAAGAAGGATCAAAGAAGAAAGAAATTGAGCAACTCATAGCTGACTTTAAAATACAAGTCCAAATGGAGCAAGAGAGATTGGAATCTTTGGAACAATCTCTTAACAAGGAGCAACAAAAGGTTGAAGAGCTCAAACAACAGTTGCTTGCAAGTGAGGAATAAAAGGAGACTTTAAGAAGACAATTAATGTCCTCAAAAGAGGAGCTACAAAGTTCAAGACAACAAGCAGCCATTAACATGGAAGAAGCCAAGAAGGAAGTTTTTGAACTCAAGCATCACTTGAAGATTGTTGAAAAATTCAAGAAAGGAACTGAAGACCTTGATAAAGTTCTCAATCTACAGAGATATCCCTAAAAAAAATATGGTCTAGGATATAACCAGATACACATGATTGAAGGATCAAGATCTACTGCTCAGATTGATGATAAGGGTTGTGATGATATCTCCAAAGAAACAACCATGCAGCAGAAGAGCCACATGAAGGCAAACTTATGTGATCAGAAAATTTCTCATTCTCATTTGAAGGACTTAAGAAGGAATGACAATGTAAAGAATTATCACAAGCAAAGGAATCCTAACAACAAGACTGGTTGCAGAAGATACTTACAGATGTTCAGGGGTTACTGTTACTCATATAATAACTATGGACATAAGCATATGGAAGACTTAAAAAAATTAGGAGAAATCATGAGCCCTGTGGCCCTTGTCCAAATTATCCAGTTGAATGCTATAATTGCCATAATTATGGTCACATTGCCAGAAGATGCACAACAAGACCACCTAGACCAAGATACACAAAGGTATGGAAAACAAAGACTGAAGTACAAAACAAAGAAGATGATGAAAATCCCATACTTGAAGTTGATGGAGTGTCAACAAAAGAGAAACATCATTCAAATGAAATCCTTACATTAAAAGAAGCCCCAAAGCATGGAATATCATCTTGCAGCAAGCCTATCATAGAATGGATCAATTGGTGATCACTAAAAGATCTTGAAAAATATTTTGAAGGAAGAGTGATGATACTTTAGAGGAACAAAAGGTGCAGATGTTCAATTGGTTGTACAAAGATGACAAAGACAGAGCAGTATTGGAGTTCTGATTTGTGGACATCAGAAAACTATGTGTTTTGCAATATGACAAGATGAGCAAGATTATGGAGCACAATGGCTCGTTACTGCAGGTACAGACAATAAGGTTTGGAGTCATTCCTACATGTTTTGGATAATCTTGATGTTGATGAAAATGATCAGTGTTTATGAGAATAGTCAATTTTCCATTGCACTAGCAGATCTTGGAATTATGGAAACAGGGCTTAAGAAGATGTCTCAGGAAGCCATGTCTAAAATGAATAAGTAAAGCTGTGGTGCTGTTATGATGGTGACCTTTCTTTTCATGAAAGAGGAAGAAGAAGAATGCTGTTTGGTTAGAGATTGATATTGATGAGTTTCATCCTCAGAACACTGTGCAACCTTTAAGGAAGAACATAGGGTGTGCATAGCTACTATGTCTTTACAAAATAATTGAGGACACAGTTATTTATGGTGGAATCCATAGTGATTCAAAGGGGGATGAAGAGAGGATCTCTAATTGATATCAGAATCTACAATTGGTATCAATGAGTATCAGTAATACATTCTCCTCTTCAGATTAAGGAAGATGAGATTATAGCACAATCTCATGTAGCAGATCCATCAATTGGTTCTTTCAAGCACTACACGAAGCTTCATAGCTTGTCATAGTGTTAGTTTGAGATGACATGGCAGTAAAATACATTCAATGGATACTTATAAAGCATTGAACAAAAGAGTTAAAGAGAATTCCTTTAGTAAACTTGAAGATAAGGGAGATGTCACTGGAAGAGGTAAAACAACTATAACAACAAGAATGGGACATTAATGACAGGGGGAGCAGTCTGAAGAATGAGAAGAGTGCATATGTACAAATGGAACATAGGAAATGCTTCTTCAGTGCATATCTGAGATTTGATATCAGATTTGCAATCATCCACAGTTACTGCAAATAGCCAAAGAAGACAGAGAATCCAAACAAAGTGATGATACAATTGAGAATTTCATGGATGGTAGCTTCAGAGTTGATGATATGGATCAAGACGTCTCCAAGAGAATAAAGATGGAATACTTCCCAAAGAAGAGCAGGATATGGCATGGGGAAAACCTTAAAAAGGTTCTTGGAATCAGAAAATTTCAAGGCATTCCATGGAAATCATTCATGTTGAGGTGGTTCTGTTTAAAACTCACCCTGTTGAAAAAAAAAACTGGGAGAACAGAGCTGTGGTGTTTGTTATGAAATACAGGCAAAAGTTAGGGGTGATATCCTCTCCAATTTAAACCTCTCATGAAACTTATGCATCAAGAGTAGCATCAAGTCAGGGGGAGAGTTGTGATCTGAATTGAAGGAGAGTTGTGGTCAGATTTGAGGAAAATATGTGATTAAGTATGTGGATAAGGTTGAGGCAATCCATCCCAGTTAAAGAAAACGACGTTGCAGGGACAGTTGGAACAAACAGAATCTTCACTTCCACAGTGGAAGTCACAGACATAAGCATCAGGTCAGGGGGAGTCAGAAATCAAAGTTAGGGGGAGTAATCAACCCTTTGCCCTTGATGTCAAAGGGGGAGAAATGGAAGTTGTATTGCCATCAATGCCAAAGGGGGAGATTGTTGGCAATATGGAAGAGGATGTAGATTGTCATTGATGGAAATCAGAGATGGAAGTGACAAATAGCAATTACAAGAGCAATAAATGAAGCAGTGATGCACGCCAAGAAAAGATTTGTGTAAGGATGGATCATGTAGACCTTGGATCATTTCAAAAGTGCACGCCAGAGGTCTGAAATCTCAGGATAAGAGGGCAGAGTTTGAAGACAGAGATTTAAAGATGTTGAAAGCTCATAAGAAGGGAATTAGAAGGGAACCTATGAACACATTTGGATACATTACAAAGGCAATACGGTCACAGGATGTGCTTGATACTTTACTGAACAACTTGAAAGTTCAAAAACACCAGAACTGTGTCTGTACAACTGTAGCTATTGATATTGTTGCAGAGACTTGCTTTCCCTTCACTGTGCTGCCAGCTCTTATGAATGAATATATAATTGAGATGGGAAAGGACTACATATATGTAGTGACACCATTACCGGAAGATGCTCTCATGGATCGATATCTCGTGCATAGGCAAACAACAGCTTCAACAGTGAAACACATGGCTTTAGGTGTCACAGGACTTCGATGTGAGGATGATTTGGTCCATTTGATGAATTATATTTGGGCTAATATACTTGAGACATCACCTCATGTCATAAATTCTGTCATGGAAGCCATTGAAGGGATGCGTGTTGCATTAGGACCAGCAGTAATTCTAAACTATTGCCTCCAAGGCTGATTTCACCCTGCAAGAAAAGTACGTGAGGTCTACTGGAAGATTCATAACTCACTTTACATAGGATCTCAGGATGGGCTTGTGGCTGCTTATCCTACTTTAGAAGATGAGTCTAATAATATCTATAGCCTACCAGGAATCGTTTGGAAGCAAGGTACACAAATTTGTGGGGTTATATAGATGAATTGAGAGAAATATTGAGAGCCAGAGCAGTCGAAGGCAGAGAAGCTGAATGGACAGAATGGGAGTGGGAGAAGCACCTTTGAGGATGGCTGGGAGGTGAGACGTCATTTATGGTGGACGCTGGACTACGAAAATCAGTGTCCATGGAATTTACGGTTCACGATGAGGAATGCGAATTGGATGAGGAGGAAGAGCACCTTATACCAGTCAATTTATTGAAAGACTCAGCAGCCGTTCGATCTGGAGATGGACGATGGTGGTTGATCTGGTTATTGGGATATATCCCACATCAACTATGACAATAGACTCATATGTGTCTATAATGCCAAGGGTGAGTAGTTCCATTCAACGCAGAGTACAAAGATAGTTGGGAGCTCTAGGTGTTTGATTCTCCACGAGAAGAACACCAGCTTGGAGCTTCGGACACCTATGTGACCCCCTATGTTTTGTTGCGTGTGGCTTCTTTGATGTGGACGATGACTAAAGATGATAATGACGAGGCAAATGATGTATGTCAGACATGGCAACAATGTGGCGTAGATGTGGCAGTTCGGATGTCTAAATGGATAATGATGCGTCAGTAATGTGTTAGTAGACGTGTCACTAAGGTGGATGATGGCATGGCAATAAGAATGGTGATGTGTCACCGATATGGACATGATCGCAGAAACAAGGGTTCGATGCCATGTGGAAATGGTTAAGTAATGAGCTTACGATGGCATAACAATAAGGATAATAGTGTAACTGGTATGGACGAAGATTCTGTGTTAAGTGAGGTTGCAACGGTTAAATGGAGAGGAGCCAGGGTGGTAGTCCACTCATATGCTTGAGTGTACATAAGCTTAATGTGTCACTAATGTGTGTAACGTTCGTTTTATGTTCAATGAAACTGAATGTTATGAGGATTAAGGTCTTAAAGAGCATAAAATGAATAATGCTCTAAATTAGAAATGGGATTACTTATTATATATATATGATATTGTTATAACTATAAAATAAAAATATATATAGTTTATTTTTATTTTATTGTATTCTTACGAAAATACACCTCCTATCATAAAAAGGTGTGAGTCTAAAGACACACTATTTATGAAAAGGCATGATAAAGGACATATAAGTAATACTTTCATAAGATGAATTTATTCTCTTAGTTCTTTATGATGATACCCTAAGAAGAAGTAGAAAAGAAACCAAGAGTGGTGTGACTGCAAGTATTTATTGAAGATCAGAAGCACAAGAAGAGGATGCATTAAAGATCAAAATAAGATGCATTGAAGTTCAGAGGCAGATGCAGAATAAGCAGCAGTCCAAGATGTTAATGAAGAAATCTAATTAAATGGTGGAAGGGTGGAGAAATGGCAGGTTGGTGCCTGCAAGTGGGAATAGGTTCTCCCATCAATTGTAGCTGATAAAACCTAGGGTGGCAGGGTGGAGCTAGGGCAAGTTGGTGCCTGTAGAAGGGGAGTTGGTGCTTTCCTTGTCAGTTGTAGTTGACTAAACAAAAGGGTTGTAGCCTCCTACCAGTTGGTGCTGGTGAATAAGGGTGTGGGTGCATCCCGATTAGTTGGTGCTAATCAAATTCTATTGTAACTTGTAAAATCAATTTTGCAGATTAATAGAAATGACTTTGTGGTTTTCCCTTTAGGGTTCCACGATAAAATGCTGTGTCCATTTGCGTTTATTGTTTAATGAAATGTTTAATATGTGTGCTTAAAATAATTGGAATTAAATGAAAAAAGTTTACAATACTAATTCACCCTCCCCTCTCAGTATTGCTGATATTCCATCAGATCTTCGCAGGTATGAGAAGAGATATAAGTGTGAACAAAAGTGGACATATTCACAACCAAAAAAAATGACGGTGAGATGAATACACATAACATGTGGAGATGAATATGCATAACCACTAGTTGCATGTGTCGGGATATGCAAAACGTAAAAGGAATCCTTTCCAAGGACAAAATCGAGCTGAATAAGCAAAGGAGATAAGCGTAAGTTCTAATGGAGATCCGGTGAAGGAATACTACCTACAATTAGAATTTTCACACTGAGAGGGAAGTCTCCTTGAAGCATAGATATTTGGTAGTGTACAGGACTGAGAAGATGGAGAAAGGAATTTTCTGAAAAATGACATAGGTTACAAGCTTATAATAGCTAGATTACGAGAGACAACACACATAGATTAGATTGCCACGTATAGATGTTTCTCTTCCATGGAAGGAGAATGGAGAGAGCAGTAGCATGCAACAGTGATAAGCCATAATAACGCAGGAATAACATGTTGGATCAGTATTAATAAATAACAAGCACAACATAGAAATGGTAAGCTCTTACATAAATATTATATCTCCTGTAGAAATATAGCTTCCAGCTCTTCATTCTCATGCAGATGAAGCTCTCACAGGCCTAAGAACAAGGCATACTCTAATGCCACTGTGAGGTTTCCCACTGGGAAAATAAGGAATAAACTCAAGAAGGTAGAAAGAGATAGGCGTGAAAGCACACTGTATTTCTCATTAACAAACTGTACATATAAATACAATGAGAATGTCCCTTGGGTTTCATATTCCCAAGTGGCCTCTTGGACTCCCGGGTGACTCTTGGTCTACCCTCACATTAATATTCCTCACACCAAGGATTAGACTCCAACACTAACCACTTACACTATGAAACGAGAACTCGACACAGTTCTTGTTTTTCTCTCTCCTAATTTTAGTAGCTATTTTTAGCTTCGTTTCAAAAATGGGTGATACCAATATCACACATTTTCATTTAGTTGTTGTTTTTACCTTCATTTCAAAAAGTGATGCTACTGGTAGCACCATTATTTTTTTCAGAGCTAAATTTACAACTTTTTTGAAACCCCGTCGAGTTTTCTTGCAATAAAAACCATAAATTGACCATGGGTTGAAAAATTGGTGTTTTTGGTAGCAATCAACTCTTAATCGAGGGCTAAAATTACATCTTGATTGACGTTGTTTCCTTAACAACCGACGTCGTTGCAATGAATAAGCCAAAATCAATCTCCGACACGAAAATAAGTATTACAAATAGCATTCATTTCCTTTATGAAGTTTCATTTTCCTCAGTTTGGTTTATTTTTTATTTTTAAATAAAAAATTTAACAAATAAAACCTTATGAAAATATTAAAAAAAAATAAAAAAATAAACCTTTAAAAAAAGATGTTAATTAGAAAAAAAAACTAAAGAAAAATTAACAAAAAAAAAAATTAAATAATCAAAAGTTAAAATTTAAATAATAAAAAACCAAAACATTAAAAAACTAAACCAAAACCTTAAAAAACTAAATAAAGAGGTTAATTTTTTTTTTTACAAAAAACAATAAAAAATACAATATAATATTAAAAAAATTAAAACGGGGAGGGAGGATGGGAGACATCCTTGGCTCCAGTAAATGGTCGATAGGTACAGCCTAACTTCTAAAGGTTGTGGCATGACTGCCTCCAAGAGGAGGGGCGAATCTAGAGCAAGTCAATGTGCATCAAAAGAAGAAAACCTCGACAAGAATGAAGAAAGGAAAGAAACCCTTCTTCCAAAAGAAGTTCTCTCATCCAAAGAAGGAGTTCAACAAAGGATTTGACAAGTCAAAATCTAGATGCTTCAATTGCAACAAGAAAGGCCATTTTTCAAGAGAGTACAAAGCAAAACAAAAAGCAAAGTTTCATGCTTCTACCGCCATAGAAGATGAAATCACTCAAAATAATGCATCCGAAGAAAAGAAAACAAGAAGGGAGTATTACCTTGTCTCATCCCTTTCGGGATCCATCATCACAAATGCATACACATGCTTGTTTGAAAATGGCGCATCCAAACATATGAAAGGTTACAAGAGTGCCATCACTGACCTAAAGGAGAAAGAGTTCACATGCATGGTAGAGTTGGGGGACAACTCAACATATTCGATCCAAGGAGTTGTATCCACTTCAATCTAGCTAAGCACTGGTGATATTTTACATGTGGAGGACATTCTATATGTTCCAGGATTGAAGAAGAACCTCCTTTCAGTTTCAGTTCTTGAAGACAAAGGCTTCCGAGTTATCTTCATGGATAACGAAGCACTTTTATGGTCGAAGAACAAAAGCCTAGAATCTGCTGCTATGATTGGAGTTCGAGAGGGAGGACTCTACAAGGTACCCGAGAAGTACTTTCAAGCTATGATTCACCACACTATCAGTCCATGAGATCTATGGCACCGAAGGCTTGGACGCCTATACTACAAAGCGCTACCAAGACTTCAAAATATGGTAAACGATATGCCCGAATTTGATTTTGAGCATGATAGTGTATGTTGGGGTTGTGCACTTGGGAAGAATGTTAAGAAAATATTTTCCAGCAGTACTACTAGATCTAAAGGGATTTTAGGTTTGATACATTTTGATATATGTGGTCCCATGTCATCCCCCTCCCTAAGTGGCTTCTTATATTATGTACTGTTCATAGATGATTTTTCTAGGAAGTCATGGATTTAGTTCATGAAGGCTAAAAGTGAAACTCTTAGCAAATTTAAAGAGTTTAAAGCCCTAGTTGAACATTAGAAAGAAAAGAACATCCGTGCATTAAGGTATGAAAATGGAGGTGAATTTGATTCACATGCTTTTAATGAGCTATGTAGTGATTCAGGAATATGTAGACAATTAACATTACCATACAAACCCTCAATAAAATGGGGTTTTCGAAAGGAAGAATAGAACCATATATGAGGCTGCAAAATCCATGATTCATGATCAAGATATGTCTACCTCATTATGGGAAGAAGCCACCCGTACAACTGTGTACATCCAGAATAGAAGCCCGTATGCCATTCTAGATGAGAAGACATCGAAATAAGTGTTTACCGGTGAGAAGCTAGACATCTCACACTTGAGGATCTTCGAGAGCCTAATATACATTCATGTACTGAAAGAAAAGAGAATAAAGATGGAACCTTTTGGAAATAAAGGTACCTTTGTGGGTTATAGTGAGTCATCCAAATCATATCGAATATATGTACCTGGTGAGAGACACATTGAAGTCATCCGAGATGTTACCTTCCATGAGGAATATGTTTTCAAAATATCGAAAGAGATTCAATGTGATTCAAAGATGGAGGATCCTGAGTTTGATTCTCCCCCTTCAGAGTTTGAGAGGTAGAAACTAGAAGATGTCTCAGATTCGCTAGCTCCTGAAGAACTAGTAGAACTGATTGATAGGTCACCTGATGAACCTCCTGCTAAAAGAAGATCTGCTTGGTGCCAATACATCTTACAAAACACAGAGAAACATGGGGCACCAATAGGATAATCCAAAGAGCGCAAGCAACCTGACAGATATTCAGGGTATGTTGCACTAATGAGTCACATCAGTGATTCATAACCATCCTCATATGAAGAAGCTACCAAGCATCAAGTTTGGAAAGATGCAATGACATAAGAGTACAACTCTATAATGAAGAATGATGTTTGGGAGGTTGTTCCCAAACCTGATAGGAAGTCCATTGTGACTTCCAGATGGAGTTACAAGATAAATCATGCTGCGGATGGTAGCATTGAGAAGTATAAATACAGATTCATTGCCAGATGTTTCTATCAGAAAGAAGGCATCG
Organism: Larix kaempferi; assembly: GCA_027924585.1. Lineage (NCBI taxonomy): Eukaryota > Viridiplantae > Streptophyta > Pinopsida > Pinales > Pinaceae > Larix > Larix kaempferi. The sequence goes on along the minus strand of BSBM01001460.1, from coordinate 3,063,317 downwards.
ATTATGATGAGATATTTTCCCCTGTGGCAAGGTACACCACAATCTGAGCAATGATTTCACTTGCATCTGTTATAGGATGGAAACTTCACCAGATGGATGTGAAGACAACCTTCCTCAATGGTGAGGTTGAGGAAGAGGTTTATATTCAACAACCTGAAGGATTTGTGGTGCATGGGAAGGAGTCCTATGTTTTCAAGCTAAATAAGTATCTATATGGGCTTAAGCAAGCCCCCGCGGCTTGGTACTCCATAATTGATAGCTACCTTTAGAAACTGGGCTTCTGTAAGAGTGAAGCTAGTCCAAATTTGTACTTCAAAGTAGTGAAGAATCAAGCATTGATATTGGTTCTGTATGTTGATGATTTTTTTCTCACTGGACATGAACACATGATTGCTTGGTGCAAGAGGGAACTCACCTTAGAGTTCGAGATGAAATACTTAGGTCTAATGCACTACTTTCTTGGCCTTGAGATCTGGAAAAGAAAAGATAAAATTTCTATGAAATTCTTGGCATGATAGATTGAAAATCTATGACTACACCATTGGTTTCCAATTTGAGGAAAATTCAAGAGTTAGGATCTGGATCAGATCCGGTAGATCCCACTTTGTATAGATAGATTATAGGCTCTCTAATGTACTTGATACATTCAAGGCCTGATATATGTTATGTCGTGAGCATTCTAGGTCAATTTATGTCTGTTCCAAGACACATACACTGAACAACTGATAATCATGTGCTTAAGTACCTTCGAGGTACAATTTCATATGCACTCAGATATGCCTCTAGTGGAGGAGTCATGTTACTTGGTTATACAGATTCATACTGGGGAGGAAGCATTGTGGAACGTAAGAGTACATTTGGCTACTGTTATAGCCTAGGATCAATGATGATATATTGGTCTAGTAGGAAGCATGGCTCAGTATCCTAGAGCACTACTGAAGCAGAATACATAGCTGCTAGTGTTTCCTTCCGAGAAGCAGTGTGGCTCAGAAATCTACTTGGAGGGTTGTTCGATGAAAATACTGAGCCAATAGTTATTAGGTGTGACAAACAAAGTTGAATCAAGTTTTCCAAAAACCCAGTGTTTCATGACAAGTCAAATCATATTGAAATGAAGTATCACTTCATCTGATACATGGTCTAAAAAGGTACAATGAAACTTCAATACATTGCTACTACTGAGTAGATTGCAGATGTGTTAACAAATCCTTTGTCAGTGACAAAGTTCAGGTACTTCTGAGACAAGATTGGTATGGCAGAGAATGCCTCCCTTGCTGAGAGGGAGTGTTAAATATACCACATCAAGAGACATTCTCCAAACCAATATTGTGTATCCAATATTGATCCTCCTGTATAGAGGCGAGCACTTTGATTGCCTTCCGTGTAAAGGTTATTCCTCCCGTATAGAGGTAATTGATCAAAGTAATGATGTTGTAAAGTTTTGTTGGACAAGGCTCCGGACTTGTGTGTCAAGTCATGATTCTCATCTGAATCTTCCATATAAAGATATCCATGAGATGGACCTCCCGTATAGAGGTGGACCTTCTGTATAAAGGTCATGCTTTACTTGTTAAAATAATTTAATGTTGTGTGATGTATTATTAACCATGATCACCAGTTGTTATTAAGTCTCCTTTAGAGATTGATCACCTCTAAAGTGAATTACTTTAGCATATGATCATCTGGTCCGGAATAACATAATATGATCACAACATCCGATAATTATTCTTAGTATAATGTAATGTGATGGATAATTAAAGTTAGCACATATTGACCATGTAGTAAGAGATAAATAAATAGAAGATAAAGCATATAAATCAAGAGAATTCGAAATTGCCCATGCAGACACTTCAACTAATTAAAGAGAACTCGAATTGTTAAAGCTTCAGTTATAAAGCTTCAATTAAGTATCAATGTATGCCTCAATCAATGCTTTAGTTAAAGAATCAGTTAAAGATATGCTTCGGTTAACTAAAGAAATCACAGTGGTCACTTCAAGTAAATCAATCAACATGATTTCAGTTAACTAAGTGTTAAATAAGAAGCACTAGTTAAACTAAAAGACGACACTTTAGTAAATCAAGGAGAATCAGTTAAAGAGAGTTAACTAAGTAACAACAAAGAAGATCATCCAGATAACTAAGTGATGACACTTAAGTTAGCCACCTAACTAAGTGGGAAAGATTTCAGTTAAGAGGTGAGTTCATCCTAAGTGAAACCTCAGTGAGATAAAACACTACATGAGAAGGGGGGGCACTTCTGCATGCAATATTGATACATCTAGTATGAGGGAAAGTTCATCCAGAAGGTAGAAGAAGCCAATGCTTGATGTATAAATATGTTATACGAGATTGATGAATCCAATGTGAAGTGAATTCTCTTCTCCTTTGAAGGCAAGGCACTTCTCTTTATGTGCAAGATATTATTATTGAAGGTAAGGTGCTTCTATTTGTCTGTAGGATATTATTATTGAGGGCAAGGTGCTTCTTCGATTGATCTCTCTTCTCTATTGCTTCTGCATCTTCACCAAGAGTGTTTGGTGATCAGGCTTATCTTCTGAAAGCAATATGCTATGTTGTAAAATAAAGCATTCTCTTCTATCCATTATATTATATTGAGAAGAGTTGCTGGGGTTTTTTTTCTTATAGTTTTGAGGATTTTCCCTAGGGTATTGCTGTAAACACAACATATCCCATTTTTTATTGATTAAAATGGGAGCCCCACTATTATTTTTGAAGGTAACTTGATCTATTTTTTGAGTGTTTTTGATTTTTGTCCCTATCCTTTCTTATTTCCATGCTTTGGATTTAATAAGATTTGCTGAAAAATCCTTTCTTTTGTGCATTTTGAAAATTGCGAAACAACTCAATTTTTCTTGAAATTATGTCGTTTCCGCAACCCTCAAGATCCGCAATGCAGATGATGAAAATTTTCGGAAAATAAACTTCTTATTTCTGCAATACGCAACCTGCAAATGTGGATTGCAGATGTCGGGAAACCTTTTTCAATAAAATCAAATTTTGCTTCCGCAACTTGCAACCCGCAAATTGCGGATTGCGGAAAGCAGAAGCCTCTTAGTTAATGTAGGGTCCTTCCTGTAGGGTCCTTCCGTGTTAACCTGAAACTCAATAACTTGATACAAAAGAGATTAGAAACCATAATTACTCAATATATATATATAAAATTAACTAAATAATTTAACAAAAGTATAACAAAACCATGACCTGTCAACCCGATCTAGCAGGTCCATTGCCGTCCGCGTCTTCCGTAGGATCCCTCAAGCAAAGCTCGTTAAACCATTGGCGAAGCAACCATTAGCTTTTCCATCCAACCATAGGCTCATGGTTTCAGTCGCATGGCCTCCCCCAAGCTTTGGGTCGTAAAGTTCACACACCTTTCAAGAAACTCCTCAATGGGTTCCCCCCCCATAAGAATTTCTAGCCAAACCCCAATAGCAGCAAGTCGCATCTATCGCAAGAATTACGATATCCATCCAAAAACTGGGTCATTTACCCATCCCCAAAGCCTTCCTTAAATAGGAAATTCCCCCGCGACACATGTCGCTTCATGCAAAATACCCAATTTCTTAATATTCAAAAAGTACTTTATCTCACAAATCCATGTGTCAAGTTTCCTAGAAGAATGCACCTACTTTCCTAAATTTACTCAAGTTTGTCTCTGAGATGCTCACTCTAAATTCTATTTTGTGGGTGTATGTGGTGTTAGCTAAAGGCTCATGCCTTGGATTCCATTTTGCTCCTAAAATGATTATTTCCATTATTTTAAATACTAAAAAGTATTTCAATGTGCAAAGGCCTAAAAATAATTATTTCGATTCTTTTTAATGTTAAAATGTATTTTTATGAACAAGTGTTCTAAAAACAATTTATATGGTTTTTCTTTTTGCAATTTTTTTATCAATTAATCCTTTCTAGGACCTAGGTACCACACCGTTGGGTCCATCTTTCCTTTATGATCATCATTCATCATGGTACCACTCTGTCGGGCCCATTCATCCGTTGTATCCATTTCTTGCCAAGGTACCACATCGTCGGGTCCTTGCGTCCATCCTTTCTGTTTCTCGACAAGGTACCACACCGTTGGGTCCTTCTGCCGATATCCTTTCATTCAGACTTGCAGGAACTCCATGTAGGGATTTCAGGAGCCATTACCTTCTATCTTCCATCTACATGCTTGTTGGCAGGTGGTTTGGCAAGGAAGAATCGCAACATCGCCAATGCTGCGACACGTCAGAAGAGGTCGCGGAAGGCAGCAAGTTGGATTATTTTATGTATTTTTGAGTCGATTGTACCACAGAATGCGGGTTTTTGGGTCATTGGACCATACGATATGTAATTTTGGGTTAATTGTACCACTGTAGGTGGGTTTTTGGGTAATTTGGACTGCGTTAGTTAGATTTTGGGTCATTTGTCCAAGTGTCGGTTAGGAAGTTGTTAGTAAGTGGACAAGCATTGTAAAGGCGGAAGCCTATATATAGTCATAAGTTGTAAATGTAATGGCATCTTAGTACGGATCTTTGGATGTTGATTGTGCGCATCTTTTGAGTCTGTATATGAGATCAAGAGATATTGCCAAGATTTGGTTTTGCGGAGATGTTGTATCAGGGTTTTTGCTGAAGTAATATGACATGACAAAACTGTTTGGTGAAATTCCTTGTGTACCTTTTATGCATGTTGCGATGGTTTCTTGCTGCAGTTAATACTTTAATGTTATACTTGTCACGATGAATGTTTCTGTGGAATGATGCTATGAATATGAATGATGTTAAACTTGAATGCATAGATCTGTCTCGAATGTTGCGATAAGTTAAGTAAGCAAGTATTGCCACAACCATCCTCCTTCATTCGGCGGAAACATGGTTCCATCCACTCTCCCTTGATCGCCTTGGGTGAGACCTCATCTGCTCCGCAAGTGTTGCTGGACAGGGTAAAACCTGTCTGGGATGGTGCTCAGGGATATCGCGGTGGGTTGGTGTTGACAGTGATGGGAACCCCTGTCGACTGAGTTTGAGTCAATAAATGGTTCCGTTGCCGGGACCATGTGCGAAGTGAAAGGAGGATATGTTGTGGCATCCGACGCAACCGGAGATACAGAGCTGGTTTGATCAAAGGTTGTAGGAATTTGCTGAAGAAGAAATCCGGAACACTCGATTGACGGTAGATCAGTGGCTGGATAGATATATTCATGACGGTCTGCACGAATGGTTTTTTTGTGAATTCCCGATCCTTTTGTTCGAGTGGTTGGAAAAGTTGACCTATCAGAAGAGGAACTACCAAGGTGGTGAGCCAACGACCTGGACCCCGGAGCTGATCCAAGAACTGTAGGAAGTCGACAATAAAGCATCGCGGGCTATTGAAGTGTGGCTTGATAGCATCTTGGAAGGGTATATCACTGAATTCGCGGTTGATACGCAAAAGTCCTATAGCGAAGCTAAAAGATATTTCTTCCGCGAACCCCGGGGAAGGTTTTTGCTGTGGCTCCAACTGTCCATTAAGATGCTTATTTGCGAAAAGGGTATATTGAAGATGCATATAGATCGGTAACTAGCTTGTTGGGCGGAGGCCGTGGGTATCGCAACAGCGGGGGGGGGGGAGGGGGGGGGGGGGTGGATGGAATGATCAGGTGTAGATGGGTACAGGTCACGATGAGACTGTGAGTGAAGCCGAGGAAGAGAGTGGTCTTACAAGGGGAGGAGTGAGGTTTTGACAGGAAAAGAGGTAGAGGATAGGAGAGGGTCCTACTGTGATCGAACCACGAGTTCGTGAAGGAAGACCACACGGGACGAAGCGAACTCACAGTCCGGACAAGGATGCACAGGCTACGCCTAGGATAGAGGCAGGACCTAACCCCAGCAGCAATGTACCCACACCTCCGCTCATTATCTGTCAACCAGTGAGAAACACCACTTCGACCCACAGGGTCAACAAAACTTGATCGCTAGTAGTTCAGTACCTGCAGGAAGGAAGCCCAGGATGGTGAGTGATGATGCTAAGTTACCATTGTTCCATGGGAATGGGACAGATAACCCAGAACGATATTGGTTTTTGTGTGAAGCAGTATGGACCGTAAAACAGATCATTGATGATGACACTAAGAAAGGACATCTGGCAACAACTATGCGAGGTTGCGCCTTAGATTGGTTTATGAAATTTGTTCTAGTCCCTACAAGAGCTCCGACGAAGTCACTTGATGAGATCAGGGATTGGTTGATTGCAGAATTTAGGAAGCCCAAGTATGAGGCTCAATATATCACAGAATTGAAAGAAATTAAGCATTATCCCAACGAGACGGTGTGGGATTTTGACCAATGGTTCAAAACGCTGATGGAAAGGGTTAGTTTCGATATGAGTGTTGTCCAACATAAAGAGTGGTTCATCGCGGCACTGCTACCGCACATTCGGCTACCATTGATGCAACAGAACATCACAACGCCCAGTGAAGCTCTGGAGATTGCAATGCGATTGGAAGCGTCGTAGATTGGTGAAAATGCAGTTGGGATGTCGCAGATACAGACACAGCTAGCTAACTTGACCATACAGCTGTAAGATTTGAAGAAGGGCAAGGAGTAGCGCAAAGAAGTATGGTGTACGCGATGTCGAGGAGAAGGGCATACGAAGGACAATTGCCCCGACTTCCGCAACTATTTGGTTTCAAGAGCGCGAAACCCGTTGAATGGTGATGGCATGCCGTGGTGTTGCGTTTTTCAGGTATTTGGGCACCGCCATGAAGAATGTCCATATATGCAGAAAATGGTCACCAAGCCGATGAATATGTATTGCACTTTCGGTAAATCGGTGGGACATGATGACAAAGATTTCCGGGCATATGGGTTGCTTCACGAGAGAATGTACGATGCATTCTACATAAAGGATGACCAACGTGTCATACAACAATCGCAACTGCAGCCACAGGTATCCCAACCGCTACCTCAACCGCAGGTACAGTTTGTACCGCAGCAACAGTTTGTGCCGCAATATGCCCCGATGCAAATGGCTACACAACAACCACAGTACGTTCGACAACCGCAATATGCGCAGCAAGTGCAAGGCATGCAACCATCTCCGATGCAACAATAATATAACCAACCATAGTACCAACAACAGGGTGGATTCCGTGGAGGATTCCGGGGTGGACGCGGCAGAGGATTTGGTGTGGAGGAGGACAAGGAGGTCGCAGACCTATTCAGTTCTATCACTGTGCAGTATGGGGACACTAGATTAGAGAAAATTTGGGGTCTAAAATGGGCCTTATAAGAAAACGTGTTTGAGCATGGGATGAGTAAGTTATTTTAAACCAATAGAATTTTAGTATTTTGGTCAACCGTCATGGTTGAGTTGGACAATAACTAACTACATATAAAACTCACCTTGGTTAAGATTTTGAAAAGTTAATCTCAAAATATGATAAATATACCTGAAATAATAAATATAGAGTATTTTATATTATCACTACTTCTAATTTCTTTAAAATATAAATCTCACATTAGTTAAAAAGATTGTGGAGCAATTTTGAAATAATAAATATACTTGAAATAATAAATATAGAGTATTTTATACTATCACTACTTCTAAATTCTTTAAAATATAAATCTCATATTAATTGATATGATAGTGGAGTAATATTGAAATAATAAAAACATTTATATAACTAATCTCTTAAAAATAAAAATAAATAAATTTAAAAAATGTCATAAATAAAAGCAAAATAGGAGAGAGATAAAATAATATTTCACTATTTTTGCAATAACTTTCACCTCCAAACTTGGAATTTGACATTTTTGGTACCGTTGGAAAGGACTCATTGAGACCTTTCCAACAATACCAAAAACGTCAAATTCTGAGTTTGGGAGAGAAAGTTATCACAAAAATAGTGAAATATTATTTTATCTCTCTCCTATTTTGGAGGAGAAAGTTATTTTTGCGATAAATTTCTCCTTCGAACTCGGAATTTGACGTTTTTGATACCGTTGGAAAGGTCTCATTGAGACCTTTCCAACGGTACTAAAAAACGTCAAATTCCAAGTTTGTAGGAGAAAGTGAGACCTTTCCAACGGTACTAAAAACGTTAAATTCCAAGTTTGTAGGAGAAAGTTATCACAAAAATAGTGACATATTATTTTATCTCTCTCCTATTTTTCTTTTATTTATGACACTTTTTTAAATTTATTTATTTTTATTTTTAAGAGATTAGCTATATAAATGTTTTTATTATTTCAAAATTACCCCACTAGCATATAAAAGACTTCAAAGTAATGATCATATAAAATAAAAATAATGATTGTTTATTTTTAGTATTATTGTAATTATATTTTTTCATTATAATTTTAGTTTTTTTTAGTTTTAAATTTTATTAAATATATAAAAAGAAGTAGCGGTACATTTATTAAAAAATTTACCACTATATCATTTATTGTGCATGCACAAGAATTTAAACCTTTCATTATTATTTTCAGCCATCATCTCTTAACTCTACACAAACCCAACATACTTGTCAACTACCATTAATGAGATATTATAGGTTGACCTTCACTAGATAACACCTTTAACTTAGTGTGACATGGCATATTTGTAGTGTGATGTGGATTTTTTAATTATTTTCCTTAGGAGGTCCATTTTAGACCTCAAATTTCCTCTAATTGATCAGCGCGATTGTCCACTCCCGCAGACGTAGTGTACATTTTTCTTTGTTACAGATCATACAGTGAAGAACTGTCCACAATTGATTGCATGATGGCAGGTAGGGAATGTTCTGCAGTTGCAGAACCAGGCACAACCGCCAGTACAGAATCAGGTGCAGCAACCAGTACAGCAATCGGTGCAGAACCAGAACCAACGTCCCATTCCGAACGCTAATCAAAATGTGAACCAACCAGGGAACCTGGCGCCAAATCAGAATCAGGGTGCGAATGTTGCGGCAATTTCTGTGGAGCTGAGACCACAAGATGCAACTGTCGCAGTTATTACGTGGGGAGGCGCAACAACATGAGGGGACATTCAAAGGGCCGGGCAGAAGAAGTATCATTTGATGTTGAGTCGGAGCGCAATACATTCTTTCAGGCATGTCGTGCGTTGGACTAGGATCGCGATAAAGCTATCATCTACGACATGCCTCCTGTTTTTGATGCGACTTCAGAGGCAGGTCCATCAGCACAGTCTGGAACCTTGCAGAAGTTTCTTGAGAGCTATTTATTGTTGGAAAGAGATCCTGCAGCCCTTGTTGATATTGAAGGGTTGTTGCAGCGTCCAGCTAGGGGATGGAAAGAGTCCGCGGTAAACTCCTTATAGCAGTGGAAGACAGGTAAGGAGATGCGAATGAATATCCAAATTGGGGATTATGACGTTGATTCAGTTATTCTGGATCTTGGTTCGGATTTCAACATCTTAACTAAGTAGGAATGGCAGAAAATGCGGAGCCCCCCATTGAGCTGGTCTCATGTATAGCTCCAGTTAGCTAATCATGCTAAAGTGACGCCGATTGGGAGAGTCTCACGGTTGGTGGTGGATATTGATGGAATGCATACCTACGCTGAATTTGATGTCATCGAAGTGGTTGAAGGAGGGAGTTCGTATCCCGCGTTGCTGGGGATCGGATGGGCTAATGATAGTGGAGCGGTAATCAAATTCAAGCGGAAGATGATGAATTTTGAAAACCGTGATCTTAGAGTCATAGCCCCATTGGATCCGGCTGAAGGTCACAGATACACTGAGATAGTGAAGGACGATGATCCCAGTGAATGGGACCATGCATTTAACATTTTGGAAGACTATATTCATCCAACTGCCAACAGTGATCTAGTATGGCGCAGTGACAGCTCTACGTCTTCCGACTCTGATGACGCACTAGAACAGTGGCAGAACCGCTTGCATGAGGTGTTGTTCTGCAAGTGTGGGTTAATCATGCAGTCATTATGCCGCGTCGCAACTGAAACGGTCACACTACCAGTATATGAAAGGCTTCCTGGTTTGTCTGACTTTTTGGCGAAGTTCGAGGAAAGAGTCTCAGAACCACAACGATTGTTGGCATTGGACAAAGCATTGAAGGCTGCTCCAGCACGCTGGTGGGCGACACACAAGGCATCAATTGATGGATGGTTGACATGTAGAAGATTGTTGACGGTTCGCTTCGGTGATACTGAGGTTTACCACACAGGGAAATATGATGGTTGGAACGATCCTGGAGGCCATCTGATGGAGTGTTAGACATTATGGGCATCGCGACCAAGAGATGAGTGGGTCCATGCATTTATCCATACCTTGGACAAAATGCCGCGGTTATGGTATACTGTAGCTGAATTACGGGGAGAAATCACTACTTGGTTGGAGTTGACAATACGTTTTACTCATACGTTCAGTTTTGCTGATCCCAACCCAGATGTCCATAACACTCTACAGATCATCCGTGATGTGGTTCTAAAGATTGTTCCTGTGGCGTACCCGATAGATCCACACACGCACTGCCAGATGCAATCCATAATGGAATGTTATAATATCACTGGTGGGCCCGAAGACGGTGATGATCCATGGAATATCAATATCCCGGAGTCTGAAGGAAGTCACGACGTGGTTCCACTTGGTGCGCCAACTGATCCGTTCAGTCAGCCCTTGAAGCTTCGCAAGATCAATATTGGGACGGAGGCCATTCCCAAGTTCGCGAATGTTGGAGATTATTGGGATGATGAGATGATGGGAAAGGTCACTGAGATGCTGCATGAGTTCCAAGACCTTTTTTCTACCAAGTTCTCTGAAATGAAAGGTATTTTGTGTGATCTAGGCGAGATGAAGATTCCATTGAAACCAGATGCTAAACCGATCAGGCAGCGACCTTATTGGCTAAATCCGCAACATAAGTAGAAGGTCAAGGCAAAACTTGATCGCATGTTGGATGCTGGTATCATTGAACTGGTTGAAGAGTCAGAATGGATCAATCCAATGGTGGTATAGGACAAGAAGACTGGTGAGGTACGCATTTGTGTTGATTTGCGGAAGTTAAATGATGCCTGCTTACATGATCCCTTTCCGACCCCATTTACTAATGAAGTACTTGAGGGAGTATGTGGCCAGGAGATGTATTCTTTCACGAATGGGTTCTTAGGCTATCATCAAATCCGTATTGTAAAGAAGACCGCCACAAGATGACTTTTGTGACAGAATGGGGATGTTTTTAGTATAACGTGATGCCGTTTGGATTGAAGAATGCACCTGCGATATTTTCACAGTTTGTTGTTTTTGCATTCAAGGATTTCATCCAGAAGTTCTTGCAGGTATATATGGATGATTGGACAGTTTATGGTTTGATCTGCGATCATCTGGCCAATCTGCGGTTGATGCCGGAGCACTGTTGCCAACACCAGATATCCCTGAATTTGAAGAAGTGCATCTTTTGTGCACTGTTTGGAATATTGCTGGGTCACATCGTGTGCAAACAAGGATTGTTAGTCGATCCATCAAAGATTGCGCTCATTGTGAGCTTGACCCCGCCAACCACTGTTAAGCAGTTGAGGGCGACGTTGGGGCATACTGGGTATTATCGCAAGTTCATCAGATGATATGCAGCAATCACCGCCCCTCTAGAGAAGCTATTGAAGAAAGATGCAGTATTTCAATGGAGCACTGAATGTCAGGATAGTTTTGAACAGCTGAAGGCTAAGATGGCTTCAACACCGATACTAGTATTCTTAGATTGGAGGAAGGAATTCCATGTCCATATTGATGCATCGTCAATTGCACTCGGTGTGGTGCTAGTGAAACCAGGAGAGGGGGATCTTGATGACCCTGTTGCTTTCGCCAGTCAGAAGCTGTCATCCACGGAAAGGAACTACACCACTACCGAACGGGAAGGATTGGCGATGATCTATGCGCTACAGAAGTTTCGACACTACTTATTAGGAAGACATTTTAAGATGTTCACAGACCACTCTGCCTTGAAGTACCTGGTCAATAAGCCTGTGTTGGGGGGGACGATATGCCGTTGGTTACTTCTCTTTCAAGAGTTCGATTTTGAAGTGATTGTGAAGCCTGGACGGTTGAATTCCAGCCCTGATCATCTATCGCGGATTGACACAGGAGAGGATCCAACTAACATTGAAGATGGGTTGCTTGATGCACAACTGTTTAGGGTTGAAGTAGCAGATGGCTATTTTTAAGACATCATTCAATTTCTGGCAATAGGTACCGCACTAGACGAGTTCAACACTAGTCAAAAGAAGCAGTTGGTGGTTAAAGTTGCTGACTTCCAGCTGATCGCAGGAGCGTTATATAAGATGGGTGCATACGAGATATTGCGATGGTGCGTCTTGCCACATGAGCAAGCTGTTAGAAAAACAGGATCGCAGAGCAATAACAATAAACATAAATGCAAATATAATCACACATACACATTACAAGAGAGACACAGATATATCGTGGTTCACCCAACTTGGGCTACGTCCACACTGAATTTGCCAGTCCTTATTATTATTACCGTCCAGCAAGTCGAAGGGATACAACCTGCAGTACAACCACTGCACTTCCTCTTCTCTGTTTCACAGTATCTCTCATGATCTCAAAGATCTTTACAATGCATAAAACCTAATACATCCTCTTCTCTAGCCGTATTACAATGTCTTTCTTTTATAAGGGAAATACAATCCACCTACATATCATATAAAAACTGGGGTACAAACACGGCTGATACAATATCATCTATGAGACTAGAAGATCTGGCTCCACAACCAACACAAGTGCAGATCTTGTCTGAAGCACAAGGAGGAGTGGCCGGAGGGCACTATGACGGTCGGGACGACTGCCAGGAAGGTGCTTCGTGCGGGGCTTTGGTGGCCCACGCTGCATAGTGATGCGACAGACTATGCGCGGTTCTGCGATGTTTGTCAGAGAACCGAGAAGCCATCCAGGAGGGATGAGATGCCACTGATGCCTCAGTTAACACTACAACTGTTTGAAAAATGGGCAGTCAATTTTGTGGGACCAATCAATCCACCGGGTAAGCAGATTGGTGCCAGATATATCATAACAGTGACAGATTACTTGAAAAGATGGGCGGAAGCTACACCAGTCGTTGATTGTTCTGCAGCCATGGCTGAACAGTTTTTGTTTAACAACATTATCACTTGCTTCGACTGCCCCAAGATATTGCTGAGTGATCAAGGCAACCACTTTCTCAATCACACCATCAGCGCATTGACGGAGGAGCTACAGATACAACATAAGAAGAGTACGCCATACCACCCGCAGGAAAATGGCACGGTGGAATATTTCACTAAGATATTGGAACATGTGCTGATAAAGGTGTGCAACACGAACCGCGATGATTGGGATCTGAAAATCCCAGCTGTGTTGTGGGTGTATCGCACCACATGTAAAAGGCTGACGGGTCAGACACCATTCAAGTTAGTGTATGGACAAGAAGCGATTATGCCAATGGAGTACATCATTCCAAGTCTACGTATAGTGGCAGTGACATGTATGGATGAAGCAGTAGCATTGGACGGATGTCTAGCGTAGTTAGTACAGCTGGAGGAAGATCACTTTATTGCAGGTTTCCACCAGGGTGTGGAGAAGGATCGCTAGAAGGCTTGGCATAACTGCAACATAAAAAACAAATAGTTTCAATAGGGTGACTTGGTGCTGTTGTATGGCAGCAAGTTTATGAAACATCCAGGAAAATTGCAGATGCATTGGCTTGGTCCGTATCGCATAAGTAGCATTACTTCAGGAGGAGCAGTCCAGTTGCAGCAGTTGGACAAAGTAATGCTCCCAAAGTTGATTAATGGTAGTAGGTTGAAGCCCTATCGGTCGGGCTTGGAACAACGCGATGCCTGAGTCGTATTGAAAAAAAAATGTATGTGTAGGTTGATCGATGGCAGGAGGGCGCACCAATAGGAACAGAATGCGGAAGTAGGGAGACAGGTGCCGTGAGTTAGGAGTGGTCTGCGACAAGTGGTAGGGTTGCGACTGGATCAAATCAGCAATAAATGCCAAAAGTTAAAACAATTAATTAACGACGCTTGTTCGAATGATGGGAATTAATGGTGGATCCGGCTGATCAGCTGACAGGATTGACGACGGATTTGCGTCATTAATACAGGATTTCAGTTGAGTTAATGCAGGATTTAGTGATGATTACTGAGGATTTGGTTGGACGCTATAATAATGGGTCAAAGTTGGTCGGAAGGCACTGAGAATTCAGTTGGTAAGTGCTTGTGCAGTGCTGCTGAGCATCATTGTTGCCTACTGCGTGTAGTTGTGAGTTGGGAAAGGTTCAGTTGAACTTGCAGAGAGCTGAGCATTAAGTGGGTCCGTCAATTACGCCAGTGAAGCCATCATTTGTGAAGCTGGGTAAGGTATGCCACGCGAACTAGAAACAATTGAGATTAGCTGTGAAGTCAAGTCTCCTTTCACCGTGATTTCCATTGAAGAAGAAGTCGAGTCTGCAAGAGATGCCAATCTTGAGGCCGAGATTGAAAACATGCCTGTGGGAGAGTCGGTAATTGCTAAGAAGCATCGGGGAGGTCAGCTGTCTGAATCACAACAGAGAAAGCGTCAGCTTCGGTCCTCCACTGCTATGGCGGGGGAAGCTCAAGGGGAAGTGGGGCCATCTAGTCGTCAGGTTGATGAGTCTGCCACATGGGAAGGACTCTTGGCCACTAATATCCCAGGGTATGTCCCCCCTAGTCGACCCGGGGCACCTTCCAGGAAGGTGCAGAGGAATCAGAAGTACCCATTGCAAATTCCTGCACTACCAGAAGGAATGGAGTGCTCTGTTGACATTGGACCAGCACTGATGCATCTAAAATATGATGATCATGATATGGTGGCATACAAGGAGATTACGTCGCACTCGTATGATCCAGGATCACAATTGAGCGGTAAGCCGGTTCCGCGTGATTGGGCACGGGGTTTGCAATAAGCAGGCCTGCTAGACCTTATCAATATGCCCCATTTTGGACGGTTTCCAGAGGTCAATGCATGTGTGAAGCAGCTGCTGGAATTCTTTCATGACGGTACGCTGTGGCTGGACGAAGGAATTCCCGTAACAGTGCACTTGATCATAGAGATCACCGGGTTTCCTCAGGATGGGGTCGACCCGTCGCAGTATCTCCGTGGAAAGGAAAATGACAAAAAGCTGGCTGCGTAGTTGGTCAAGCGCTATGATTTGGAGAAGGATGGCCGAGGTTACCGCACCAGCAACATCAATGACCAGGTGGTGCTCACCGACACCAAGATACTTTCTTGCAAAGTGGTACGAGGTGGCCGACCCAATCAGTGTAATTCAAGCATTGTGGCGTGTGCTGAATAGTGTGCAGCTAGGGTGCAGATGAACGAGTTATTGTTTCTATTGAATCAGTTGACGGAGAATGCCGCAACGGTCCAAGCCAGTAAGGGCTCGTTCACATATAACTGGCTGCTGCTACTGATTGCATTCGTGGCTTGGAAGGAGCTCGACGTGTACCAGGGTATGGAGGTTGATGCTGTGAAAGAGCGTCGTGGCGCGCGGTATCAAAAACTGTGGTTTGTTCGAGAAAAAGAATAGAATAAGGAATGTACATTGCTGTTATGGTTATACTGGGAGATGCTCTGTGCGGCTGCGATGAGGGTGCCCCATTTGTCTGAAGAAACCACAGCACAGTTTAAGCCGGTCATGTTATTTGCATTTCGACTGCATTCAATTTATGTCCAAGTTCACCGTGACCCAGATAGGAAATGGTTGCTGACATCATATAAGGTAATGACGACAGTGTTGGAGGCTATTGTAAACGATTGGCCAACGGAATGGTGTGAACCTATGGGGTTGGCCGAGATTGAGGCTGGGGAGCCAGCGCAAGGTCTAGATGATTGTGTATCGGTGCAGGTCCAGCACAGTCATCATGACTCAGACTGAGAATCCATTAAGACACTGATAGATGATGATAGTGACCGCGCCCTAGAAGAAAACAGAACAAAAGGGAACCAGGACCCTGCGAATATCAGTGGGCTGCCCCTGTCAATGGAAGTGCAGTTGGGCCGATTTATAAAATCAATCACTGATGTATCCACCATAGCAACTCAGAAGATGACTATGGAGACAAATGAAGGATTCCATGTGCTCACTGCTCGTATGGACTCTTTTTGTGACATGGTTTTACGGAGGGCACTTGAAGAAGCAGTAGCACCACAAGTTAGCACAATCAGCACCAAGCCACGGGTCAGGAATGTGGAGATTCCCCCGACTGCGATTATGACTAAAGATGAGGCCGTGAACACCTTACTGCAGCAGTTGAAGAAGGTGTCCATCAATGTTAACGTGTTGCCGTCGCAAGGATTGACAACTATGCAGATGGTGGATACCCGAGAAATGGCTGACAGAATGCACAAGATCAGTGTTAAGTGCACAACGTTGCAGGAGCACAAGGCAGCCATTGCAGAGTTGACGGGACAGGCCACTGCAGCACGGAATGATGTGGATGATCTCGAGGAAGATATCAAGAAGGAACAAGCTGAGAAGGCTCGCGAGATTGAAGAATTGAAGAAAGAGCAGGACTGCCTCATCGCGGAGAAGGCCCATATGTGGGATGACAATGTGCAGGTAGACCGGGCCATTGCGAAGGCTTATCACCATGTTCCAGAGCCCACTGAAGAGGTGGATATGCTTCAACATGTGTAGAAAATGAGGGCTGTCATTGTCCAGTTACGACATGAGAACTAGGAGCTAAAAGCTCAGGTGAACCTCGACACCCCTCAAGTAGAAGTGGATGATCGCAAACGTGCAATTAAGGAGATAGCAATGCAGCTGGCGGAGCTGGAAACAACAGTAACGAGGCTCACAGCTGACACTGTGCAGTTCTGGGGCCGGATAGTTTAGGATGAGCAGGTTGAACAGCTGATGAAGGTTCTACAGGAAGCAGAGGGGCAGTTGGCGACGCTGAAGGCGGCGATGCACGTGATGCCACCCATGGAGCAGGTTTCCAAGTTTGCGGATTTGAAAGATCTGCAGCAGCGCGTCGTCAAGGCCGATGAGCTACAGAAGAAGCGTGCCATGCAGCTGGAGGAGTTCCAGGATGTTGGTGGCCAGTTTATGACAAAGGCTGGCGAAGTTCTCCAGGAAGTACAGGGACATCGTCAACACGTGGCTGCGAAGCTAATCGAACACTCATTGCCCTAGGATTTCGTTGACAGTCAGGCGACGGCTATGGAAGCAAAGGAAATGGTGATGACAGTCGAGTAGCAGTATGAGGACTTCAAAGTCAAGACCAAAAAGTACACCATGTCCAGTTGACGTGGCTCGAGGGAGAGCCACAAGATTGTGTTGGGGGTCTGTTGGCATGCAGTTTGGAAAGGAAGAATTGTAGCATCGCCGATGCTGACACGTTAGAAGAGGTCGCGAAAGGTAGCAAGTTGGATTATTTTATGTATTTTTGAGTTGATTGTACCACGGAATGCGGGTTTTTGGGTGATTGGACCATACGATATGTAATTTTGGGTTAATTTTACCATTGTAGGCGGTTTTTTGGGTCATTTGGACTGCGTCAGTTAGATTTTGGGTCATTTGTCCAAGTGTCGGTTAGGAAGTTGTTAATAAGTGGACAAGCATTGTAAAGGCGGAAGCCTATATATAGTCATAAGTTGTAAATGTAATGGCATCTTAGTACGGATCTTTGGATGTTGATTGTGCACAACTTTTGAGTCTGTATGTGAGATCAAGCGATAATGCCGAGATCTGGTTTTGCGGAGATGTTGTATCAAGGTTTTTGCTGAAGTAATATGACATGACGGAACTGTTTGGTGAAATTCCTTGTGTACCTTTTATGCATGTTGCGATGGTTTCTTGTTGCAGTTAATACTTTAATGTTATACTTGTCACGATGAATGTTTCTGTGGAATGATGCTATGAATATGAATGATGTTAAACTTGAATGCATAGATCTGTCTTGAATGTTGCAATAAGTTAAATAAGCAAGTATTGCCACAACCATCCTCCTTCATTCGGCGGAAACATGGTTTCCGTCCACTCTCCCCTGATTGCCTCGGGTGAGACATCATCTGCTCTACAGGTGTTGCTGGACAGGGTAAAACCTGTCTCGGCCGGTGCTCAGGGAGATCGCGGTGGGTTGGTGTCGACAGTGATGGGAACCCCTGTCGACTGGGTTTGAGTCAACAACACTATTAAGCACTAATGGCGCTGAGGAGTAAGTCCGTCCTTACTGTGTGCCCCTCAACTCGTATGTGACCAACTCCTTTGTGGCCCACCCGCACGACCTCACGATTCTCCTGAGTAAGCAGATCAATGCTTATCTACTGATGCGTGGTATTCCGTCGGAAGTCGACATCTCGTCACTCTCCCCATGTGTGATTTATCCGTACTCTACGACCCTTCAATTCCCTTTTGTGTTCGTCGGTGAACCATTTCACCTACCGCTACACACATTTCTCACAAACATATATTAGTAGTACTGTCCTCAATTATCATAATATGATTCATAAATCTGCTATTTGGTTAAGCATTTATAGTTTACTCATAACATTACTCATTCATCTAATCAGAAATGCATCTCGTCAATGTTTACTTTCTTCGTTCTCATCACATAATCAATCATACAACTAGTCGTTAAGCATCATTCACGTGTACATTTTTCATAATCAAAGTTAATCGTTAAGAAACATGTAATCATTTATTTACATCAACTATCCAGATACACTATATCATTATTTTATTGATTCACAATTAGTCGTAGTTATGAATATACTCAATATAACATCAAGGGGTCATTTTATTAATGTTTCAATCAGTCAGGTCACTCAAATAGGTTCCCTCAAGGTCTGCAGTAGTCTAGGGGCACTACATCCACCCCTACTTATTTAGAACTTCATCCCGAAGTTCAGAATAAATGCATAAAGCTATGATGTACCTCAATTGCGTCCTCCCAAGTCGCATAGCTAGGCCTGTTTTTGTCGCACTGCACTTTGACTTGATCAATCAAGGCTAATCATTAAGCGAGATGTAATCAATCAATTATCCCACTCCACACATATAATTTAATTCCTTAATTAATTTATCAATTATTGTCATCATTCACATCTTCAAGTTTTCCTCAATCATTTAAGACATAACAAGGCTCAAGAGACCACTATATAGAAGTTGTTCAGCCGGGTCACTTGACAGGTGCCCTTAAGGTCCATAGTCATTCTAGGGGCATTAGATACACCCCCTATTAAACAGAACTTCGTCTCGAAGTTAATTTTGTTCTTGTACTTTCGACACTAGGATTAACTTTTAATTTACTATTCTCATCTTCTTGTCATTCTCTTCTATTTTTCTCCAACATTCAAGGCCATAAGCACTAGTGGTTCTAATTGTAAGTTTTCTTTTTCATCCCACATGGTTCCAATACATCCTTATGAACTCAATCGTAATTTCGTATAATATCAATCCGATAATACATTCATTCATTGTTAGTCCCAACTAGATTTCCTATATTTCTTATTCATTCACGAGGGTTTATGATGTCCAAATTATCAATAAGTTGCATTGCGTCAATGGTCATCCAATAGTTTTTTTCAAAACATAACAAATCCAAGCAAGGATTCAAGTCTATTTGGTTATCCTCCCTTCAAGGCGAGAAGGTAAACATCATAAAATATTCAGTAAGATATAATCATGGTTTTAACAAATCAGGAGAGACACTCAAATAGTCCAAAAACCAAATTTCATAAGACTACTTACAAAACCCTTAAATGTTTTGATAATGCTGGTTCCCAATTTGATAAGATTTCAGGCATCGAAATTTAGTGACTTAGTCGAACATATAAAATTTAACTACCTTGTTGATTCGCCAGTGTCCTAATGTCCAATGCAAGGAACTCATCATGTCCTTACCTCATTTCCTCATTCCTGTTGTCATATGACTCCTTCGACATATTTTCCCTATTGCGTCATGTATGGGTTGTAACAATCTCATCGAGTTGTATCATGGGAATTAGTTGTATTTCCATTTAGAATTCATCATCTCCGATGATTAGAATCATTGCATTCAGCTTGTCGTGTTTATCGTCTATATACTTCGGTTGACAAGATCGTCTTCAATCAACGCTTCGACAAGATCTCCAAGTTCTATGTTCCGATTTATCATATCATGGTCAAGTCAAGTTTGTAGTCTTTAGATTTCATAAATGGTGTTTTATAAAGCAAAATTCATGGCGTTGAGTTCAACTCATCATGCTGGTTACATTGATGTTTCGTCTTTCAAATTCCGAATTCGTTTCACCTTATCGACCGTTTGTCGAAGTCTCGACAAAGGGGTCTTAGTGTCAGGTCATTTAAAATTGATCTTTTAACAAAATCTCCACTTATCCTAGAATTCGATAATATCTTAGGTGCTTCCTATATGACCTAATATGTATGGGGTCATAAGGGGATTTACCAGTAAGATGATGACATGAATCTACAAATCAGAAACTTGCAAACGCAATGAGTACCTAGTGATATAACCATTCTAATTGTTTGGTTAACAACTGATCACATAACCCTTTCCTCAATACTTAAGTATAATGTCAAACAAACACTCTATACTAACCATCTTTATCTAATGCAAGATTGTATATCTAAATATATTCATTGTATATGTCAAAAGCTAAGTGCACATAACCTTCTCCATATTATTATGGAGTTGATAATTTAAAATAAAACTTTACAAAACTTCAAAGATCTTTCTTTTAAATGTATATATGCAAATCTATAACCTAAATCACATAACATTACTCATATATTTATTTCAAATAAAACTTTCATGACTTCAAAGCTTTTTCTTCAAAATATATGTATTCAAATCTATAACATTACTCATCTATTTATTTCGAATAAAACCTTGATGCCTTCAAAGCTTTTGCTTCAAAATATATGTAGAAACCCAACTATAGCAGAAAATCTAAATGAGCCATCAAACAATGAGTTCCGTCAACAAATGATTAAAATTGCTTTAAGTACCCTTTGCCCATTTATAGTAAAACTCATTGTATTTTCTCTACCTATTAAATATCTATTATTCACATAAGTCTCATAATTACAATAATCCTTGTAATACCCTAAGAATCGTCTAAATTCGGGATCGTCTACTTAAACAAATTTTTTTTTTTTAAAACACAATTAGCTTATATTACTCAAGTAGAATTTTGTAATTAATCACCAAAATTTCATATTCCCTTCCATATACCATTTCTTATCCTTAAACACCATTTGTCGATTTGAAGCATTTCTATACAATCATGACTATCATTTGACATCTAACTACTTATTCTTTTCAAGTTACAAACTATCATCCTTCAATAAAATAATAAAAAGCTCTATCATTCTCCTCCAAATAACATCCAACAAAATAAAAGTATTATGAATCTTTGTTACTAAACATTACTAACCTAATACATAGTTCGATAGCAATGTAATGCAAAATGAAATCAACTTACATTATCAACAACGGCACTTAAATGTATCTCACGATGATCTCCATAACCATACAATGCATTATGTCTATACTATCCCTAAATACTAATATGTTACATTAACCTTTAAAAAAAGTGATACCAAACCAATTCTACATTAACAAAAATAATCTCTCAGGTGTATACCACAATGGTCTTCATAAACAATATAATGCATTAATTCTATACTATCATTAAATACTAACGTAATGCATCAACCTTTGAACAAATGGTGTACTAACAAATTTATATTATTATTAATAAACTCTCACGAATATGCCAAATGATAAATATGTTTACACTACAACTTACTATGACTACTCCTCTTGCTCATCAACATTATACTATACCTTAAATAATAACCTTGACTTTACTATAACAACATTATACTACACTTTTATCATACCCTTAAAACTTACTATAAAGTTTCGCATATATGATAATCCTTAATTCCAAAATCTTAAATAGGAGGATTAAGTAGCAAATATGAGACACCTTTTATATAATTCCTATTCCAAATATATTATCATCAATCGTAGCCTAAATTTAAAGGTCAGAGAACTGAGATTAGGGTGTCTGCAATCTGGATAAATACTAGAGTCAAAATTTCAGAAAGCAAGCATTGAATACGGTCTCTGCCTATCGGCGTTTAGACAAGAAGGGCAGTACATTACAGAGAAAAAAAAAGCCATACAAAATATAAGATTGGAAGGGAAAAACAAAATAGACAGACATACGGATTGCAATTCTCGATTCTTTTAATTAACTAAAACCAATAATTTTCCAGGCTATGTGCGTTTATTAGATAACCAACAGATCGTGTTTATTTTCGACTCAGTATTGAAATATACTATGTTTCTTTTAACTTTGACTCACAAAAGATTGCACAATCCACTTTCTCAGATTTGGCAGCGATTTGGCAGCGAGTGGCTCACAGTTCCTATAGTTCAGTCAAGCATAGATTTTGTTTGCTAAAGACCCTAAAGAGAACTTTACAGAGTTCATGCAATCGAATAAATAAAGAGCAGATTTCCATTTCTTATTCTAACAAAATAAACATTTTAAAATAGTAAACAATAATAAATATACTTGCAATCATCATATAAATGTACAGTAAATTAAGGCATGTAACATGTCCCCGATGGTCGATCTACTTACCATCAAATACTTGTTGTTCCAGCCCTTGCCGTCGATCTTCTCCAAGCCTCCTTGATTTTACCGCAGACCCCTAAAAAAAAAATAAAAAAATACGAGTCCGGTGCCCTCAAGGCTCGACCTGTTAAATTCTAGCATAATATGCACAAGCAAGATCACTGAAAGAAACATAATCACAAGATAGACACAGATATACCCTGGGAAACCCTCATGGGGTAGAAAACCCAGCAAAGCTTTCCTCAATATAGATAATCAACCCAATACAAGATAGTAGTCCACCACAAGAGCTCCTTCTCCACCAAATGCAGAACTCTCTCTCTCCTATGCGCACAAGTGAAGTGTGAGGACACGTGAGTTAAGTGAGGAACAACCTCCTCTACTTATACTTGTTTTCCAACTGACTTTTTACCCTATGAGGCCGACTTGTCAATTTAAGTCTAATAACCTCCGATAAAATAACTTCGGGCCAATCCCTACATATGAGATTTTATAACCCTAGTTCCCATAATCCAATGGAGGAATAAACATCTCCGGATATACAATAGAGTCCCGTTGGAGGAATAAAACATCTCCGGAATAATACAAATATAATATTCTTTGAAGTTACAATATTTCAACACTCCCCCCTTAACGAGAAGGATATTATAACAACAACTGCAGGAGCAAGGAGTCATCGACTACATGATACATGATACATCTATAAATCATTGGAAGCTTTCTTTATACATCATTAGTAACTCAAGCAGTTACTGGAACATCTTCAAGATCTTCAAAATCTTCAATACTGAGTCTTCATCTTCTGCAACACTCGAACAGCTACATCATCATCACACGATCATCAGCATCATTATCACACGATCATCAGCATCGTCATCACACGATCATCAGCATCGTCATCAACTGGATCCACTCGATCATCAGTACAACAACAACATATCTTGCAATACACATGATCCAATTACGGGATGATCACTCCCTCTCACTTTAGGACATAGGTCCAAGGATGATACAATCCTAATCTATTTACAGGATGATTAGTCCTTATCACTTTAAGACACCTCACCATGTCTAGGGATGATGCAATCCCAATCAATTAACAGGATGATTAGTCCTTATCACTTTAAGACACCTCACCATGTCTAGGGACGATGCAATCCCAATCAATTAACATGATGATTAGTCCTTATCACTTTAAGACACCTCACCATGTCTAGGGACGATGCAATCCCAATCAATTAACAGGATGATTACTTATCACTTTAAGACACCTCACCATGTCTAGGGACGATGCAATCCCAATCTATTAACAGGATGATTAGTCCTTATCACTTTAAGACACCTCACCATGTCTAGGGACGATGCAATCCCAATCAATTAACAGGATGATTAGTCCTTATCACTTTAGGACATAAGTCCAAGGATGATGCAATCCTATCATGTACATTTTGAACCAAATGCTCAGGGATGATGCAGTCCTATATACCTCCGATAAGGACCATATTCTCGAAGACATCTGTCTACGGATCACTTTAGGACTGAAGTCCAAGGATGATACAATCCTCATCGTTCGCTAGGAACCACATTCTCGAAGACATCTGTCTACGGATCACTTTAGGACTGAAGTCCAAGGATGATACAATCCTCATCGTTCGCTAGGAACCACATTCTCGAAGACATCTGTCTACGGATCACTTTAGGATTGGAGTCCAAGGATGATACAATCCTCCACCAACCTCATCGTTGGAACAGACAACCTCATCCTCAACCTTAACGTTGAAACATGTAGGCATATCATCAATGCAAGTATCCTCATCAATACAAGTATACACATCATCAATACAAGTATCCTCATCAATACAAGTATACATATCATCAATACAATTATCCTCATCAATACAAGTATACACATCATCAATACAAGTATACATATCATCAATACAAGTATCCTCATCAATACAAGTATACACATCATCAATACAAGTATCCTCATCAATAGAAGTATACATATCATCAATACAAGTATCCTCATCATTACAAGTATACAAAACACAGATGCAAGGAAACAAATCATAAATGCAGGTATCCTCATCAATACAAGCAACCATATGATCTAGATAAGCAATCTCATCATCAATATAGGTATCCACATCGATACCAGTACCCAAAGATATCTTCATCTATCATATCACTCCCCCTTTCGAGGAGAGTCCTTTTGAACTACACCAAGCTTGTCTTGGAAATGCTCAAACTTTACACGAGACAGAGGTTTTGTTAGTATATCAGCAACTTGCTGGTCCGTGCTCACATAGTCGAGCTTGATAACTCCTTTTTGCACCATATCCCGTATATAGAAATAACGGATCTCTATGTGTTTTGACTTATCATGAAATACTGGATTCTCAGTCATCTTGATACAACTCTGGTTATCACACAGAATCATAGTGGGTTCCATCTCTAAGTCAAACAGTCCTGATAATAACTTACAAAGCCATACTGCTTCACAACTCGTAGAGCAAGTAGCTATGTATTCTGCTTCAGCTGTGCTGAGAGCCACACTAGACTGCTTCCTGCTATACCATGAGATCATAGTAGATCCCAGACAATAACATCCTCCCGATTGTTAAAATTTAATATGCTAAGACAGAAAATAGCAGCATTACACTCCATTTCACAATAATAGCATATACAGGATCACTGAAGAAACAACAAGCACAGCATAAACACAAGAGACACAAATTTATCCTGGGAAACCCTCATGGGGTAGAAAACCCAGTAAAGCTTCCTCAATATAGATGACCAGTAATATACAAAGATGCAAACCAAAGACATGATCTCCTCCTCCACCATAGCAGACCTCTCCTCCACAAGTGAGCCTCTCTCAAGTGAATGAGTGTATCAAATGAGGAACACACCTCCTCTATTTATACACTACACTGACATATATTTTACACAAGTACATGTAGGCTCGTATTTAACCATTAGGTTAAATACCCTATTATAACTGACTGGGCCGACCCCCACATGGTGGGTCTAATAACCCTAGTTACCACAACTTCTCGGAGGAATAAACATCTATGGATTCATAGTATAATCACCTCGGAGGTATGGAACATCTCCAGAATAAATAATATACAAATATAATATTCTTAGAAGTTACAATATTCAACACTCCCCCTTAACAAGAAGGATATTATAACAACATCTGCAAGAGCAACGAGTCATACATCATACATGATACATCTATAAATCATTGGAAGCTTTCTCAACATCATCAGTAACTCAACCAGTTACTGGAACATCAACATCTTCAGTACTGAGTCTTTATCTTCTGCAGCACTCAAACAGCTACAGCAACATCAATATCTGAATCCTCACGATCGTCAGCATCGTCATCACATGATCATCAGCATCGTCATCACACGATCATCAGCATCATCATCACACGATCATCAGCATCGTCATCACACGATCATCAACATCGTCACATCATCTTGATCTACAACATCTGGTTCATCACGATCTACAGCATCGTCATCATACGATCAACAGCATTGTCATCAACATCGTCATCATACGATCAATCAGCTTCGTCATCATATGATCAACAACATTGTCATCAGCATCGTCATCATACGATCAACAGCATCATCATCATACGATCAACAACATCGTCATCATGCGATCATCAGCATCGTCATCAGCATCGTTATCAGCATCGTCATCATACGATCAACATTTTCCAGGGTGATCAATCCTGCTCTCTTTAGGACATACGTCCATGGATGATGCAATCCAGTCATGTACCTTTTGAACTGAAGTCCAGGGACGATCCAGTCCTATCATGTACCTTTTGAACCAAAGCCCAGGGACGATCCAGTCCTATCATGTACCTTTTGAACCGAAGCTCAGGGACGATCCAGTCCTATCATGTACCTTTTGAACCGAAGCTCAGGGACGATCCAGTCCGATCATGTACCTTTTGAACCAAAGCTCAGGGACGATCCAGTCCAATCATGTACCTTTTGAACCGAAGCTCAGGGACGATCCAGTCCTATCATGTACCTTTTGAACCGAAGCTCAGGGATGATCCAGTCCTATCATGTACCCTTTTGAACCGAAGCTTAGGGACGATCCAGTACTATCATGTACCTTTTGAACCGAAGCTCAGGGACGATCCAGTCCTATCATTCAATTCTAGGAGACCTCATGTCTACGGCTCAATTCATAGGACCAAATTCCAAGGACGATCCAATCCCCTTACCTGTTCATTCAGGATTTTTATTCTCGGAGACATCATGTCTACGGCTCAATTCAAAGGACTAAAGTCCGAGGACGATCCAATCCCCTTACCTGTTCATTCAGGATTTTGTTCTCGGAGACATCATGTCTACGGCTCAATTCAAAGGACTAAAGTCCGAGGACGATCCAATCCCCTTACCTGTTCATTCAGGATTTTGTTCTCGGAGACATCATGTCTACGGCTCAATTCAAAGGACTAAAGTCCGAGGACGATCCAATCCCCTTACCTGTTCATTCAGGATTTTGTTCTCGGAGACATCATGTCTACGGCTCAATTCAAAGGACTAAAGTCCGAGGACGATCCAATCCCCTTACCTGTTCATTCAGGATTTTGTTCTCGGAGACATCATGTCTACGGCTCAATTCAAAGGACTAAAGTCCGAGGACGATCCAATCCCCTTACCTGTTCATTCAGGATTTTGTTCTCGGAGACATCATGTCTACGGCTCAATTCAAAGGACTAAAGTCCGAGGACGATCCAATCCCCTTACCTGTTCATTCAGGATTTTTTTCTCGGAGACATACGTCTACGACTCTCTTTAGGACTGAAGTCCAGGGATGATCCAATCCCCTCAAGTCCACCAAGGACTTCATTCTCGAAGACATACGTCTACGGCTTTCTTTAGGATTGAAGTCCAGGGATGATCCAATCCCCTCAAGTCCACCAAGGACTTCATTCTTGAAGACATACGTCTATGGCTCTCTTTAGGACTGAAGTCCAGGGATGATCCAATCCCCTCAAGTCCACCAAGGACTTCATTCTTGAAGACATACGTCTACGGCTCTCTTTAGGACTGAAGTCCAGGGATGATCCAATCCCCTCAAGTCCACCAAGGACTTCATTCTCGAAGACATACGTCTACGGCTCTCTTTAGGACTGAAGTCCAGGGATGATCCAATCCCCTCATATGTCAATCATGGGTACAAGTATCTTCATCCATACAAGTACATCAAGGCATCATGTATCCTCATCATCAAAACATGTATCCTCATCAATAGCATCAAATACATATATCATTAAAGGCATGTATACATCTATCATCAAAAGCATGTATTCTCACTAATACATCTATCATCAAAAGCATGTATACATCTATCATCAAAAGCATGTATTCTCACTAATACATCTATCACCAAAAGCAAAAATATAAGGGTCCTAAAAAAAATAATTCTAAGTAACTAAGTGCAGTAAATAGGTAACCTCATCATTGATGAGACAGACTTGTTATCAGATACTATGCTACTCCCCCTTTCGAGGAGAGTTCTTTTGAACTATACCAAGCTTGTCTCGAAAGTATTCAAACTTCACTCGAGACAGAGGTTTAGTCAAGATATCAACAATCTGATCCTCAGTGCTTATATATTTGAGCTTGATAGCTCCTCTTTGCACCATATCTCGTATATAGAAGTATTGGATCTCTATGTGTTTTGACTTATCGTGGAACACAGGATTTTCAGTCATCTTAATGCAGCTTTGATTGTCACACATAATCACAGTGGGATCCATTTCTAAGTCAAACATTCCATATAATAGCTTCTGAAGCCACACTGCTTCACAGCTGGCAAAGCAGACAGCCATATATTCTGCTTCAGCAGTACTGAGAGCCACACTAGATTGTTTCTTGCTGAACCATGAGATCATGGCAGATTCAAGACTATAACATCCACCTAATGTACTCTTTCTGTCTGAGACACTTCCTACCCAATCAGAATCTGAGTAACCATGTAAACGGAGTTCATGACATCCAAGCTAATATAGACCATAAATCTAATGTACCTTTTAGGTACCTCACTACATGCTTTGTAGCTATTAAGTGAACCTTTCTAGGTTCTACTAGATACTGACTTAGGGTATTTACAACAAAGCATATATCTGGCCTAGTATTTGTTAAATACATCAATGACCCAATGATTTGTCTATATAGGGTTAGGTCCACTAAATACGATGAGTCATTAACTAATAACTTCAAGTTGGAGTCCATGGGAGTGGCCATGGCTTTATACTCCAACATATCAAATCATTTTTAGAAACTTCACAGCATACTTACCTTGATTTAAAAGATTCCTTTTGGATCTTGCCATACTTCTAGACCTAAGAAGTAGTGCATTAATCCGAGATCTTTCATTTTCATTTCTGCAGCCATTTTCATGACCTGTTTCTCATTCCTTGTCAGAAAGAGATCATCGTCATACAATAATGGTATGATAGGTTCATCATCCACAACCTTAAGGTAAAGGTTAGGAACAGCTTTACTTCTGGTAAATCCCAAGCTTTGTCATGAAGCTGTCAAATGTCCATTATTCACACTCTGCATTGAGTGATCTTCTGCATATCTATCTGTGCCATCTCTCGTCAGATGGGTCTACTAATATGAGCCTCAAAATCATTCGAACTCTGCGGTGAGTTCCTTCTTGCATCCATGTCATATGTGTATAGAAGCCATATTCAACCTTGTAGCAAAGGTTGAGATCCACATCACCCATGATGATCATTAAGCTCATCAATTTACTACCGATCCTGGGTACCCATACAAAACCCGATTCACATTTCTTCTTTAATTACATCATTAAGAGAATGGTCTTATCTAGTTCCTTGGAGCAAAACATCTCATCATGATTCTCTTCCTCTTTCTAAGAGAATCTCTTAACCACAAGCTTTCTATAGTGTGTTTGATTTGTAAATCTTTTGTTGAACATCCATCGCTTGTTCAGAGTTCAGAGTTCATCATTCATCATGATCTTTCCTACAAATCAAAATTAAGTACATGATTAGTAATACTTCATAATCATCAAATCATATTGACATGATAACCTATTATGCATACATATATCATTTACATAGTTATGCAACTATTTTGACCAATACTTTGGCACAACACTTTCCCATATCCTGTATGCATATAGTGGCTATCTAGATGCCTTCCATCTCTACCAGAACATACTATCGAGAGTGTGCACAGCTCTCAGCATGTTAGCAAAGAGGTTTCATTCTAGACAAGCAACAATGGAATGTTTGTCCAACTTACCAATCATATGCATATTAGTAGTATACTGTTCAATGCTTTATGAATGTTTACACTCAGCATGATATATTCTAGGAATACAAATATGCATACAAGCAATATCATTTACTATTTCTAACAACAACTCAAATACTTATCTTTTATGTTTGTGTGATTGCCTCCCGCTTGATCTTCTGTATGTCTTCTGAACTTCTATTCATTCTGTACCACTGTGCATGCTCAAGTGTACACTAGTGTCATCCTCATGATCTCATACACAAACATACATTCATTAGTATATTCTCAATATTATCAAAACATTCTAATTCTAAATAATCTTGAATATGTACAGTCATGATCATTAGTATTCAGGGTTTCAAGGAAGTCTTCTTTTACTCATGCATATTCTTGTTATGACCTCAATTGGACTCTCTGAGAGAGAGTTATGCCAAGTGTCGCAACGTGACCTGTTTATGGGATAAAACAGGAGAGAAAACTTGTACGGCATGCCACGTGTCACTGGCTCAGTTTCGGTCTCTGAAAAATGTTTCTTGAGATAGTACAGTCTGTGTACTACCTTTCACTTTTTACGAAATTTCATTTGGAGCTTCCTATCCCAAGTTATGACCTTTTTGCCTAGGTCACCTGATTTTGACTGAGATCTAGAAGAGGCAAAAACCCTAACTTGTACTGATCATAACTTACAAAGTACAATGAATCGGAGGGTACCCTTTGGACACAAGATACCTGGAGATGTTATCTACGACTTGTAAAGGTTTCAGATCCCGAACCTTTGCCAAAATGGATTTATAGCGAAAGTTCCACGATGACTGGTTTTTGCTATATAAAACCCTAACCTTCAAATTGTCGTAATTAAAGCAAGTGTCGTAAGTGCCATACCTTGTCTTCCTTCAGGTTAGCTCTGATACCATGTTAAAATTTAATATGCTAAGACAAAAAATAGCAGCATTATATTCCATTTCACAATAATAGCATATACAGGATCACTGAAGAAACAACAAGCACAACATAAACACAAGAGACACAAATTTATCCTGGGAAACCCTCATGGGGTAGAAAACCTAGTAAAGCTTCCTCAATATAGATGACCAGCAATATACAAAGATGCAAACCAAAGACATGATCTCCTCCTCCACCATAGTAGACCTCTCCTCCACAAGTGCGCCTCTCTCAAGTGAGTGAGTGTATCAAATGAGGAACACACCTCCTCTATTTATACACTACACTGACATATATTTTACACAAGTACATGTAGGCTTGTATTTAACCATTAGGTTAAATACCCTATTATAACTGACTGGGCCGACCCCCACATGGTGGGTCTAATAACCCTAGTTACCACAACTTCTCGGAGGAATAAACATCTCCGGATTCATAGTATAATCACCTCGGAGGTATGGAACATCTCCGGAATAAATAATATACAAATATAATATTCTTAGAAGTTACAATATTCAACACCGATGTACTCTTCCTGTCTGATACACTTCCTGCGCAATTAGTATCAGTGTAGCCATGCAAATTTAAATCATGATCTCCACTATAGTAAAGACCAAAATCTATCGTACCTTTTAAGTACCTCATCACATGTTTTGCAGCTATCATGTGAACTCTTCTAGGTTCCACCAGATACTGACTCAAGGTATTCACAGCAAAAATATGTCTGGTCTAGTGTTAGTCAAATACATTAATGATCCAATAATCTGTCTATACAGAGTTATGTCCTCTAACTCTGATGAGTTATCTACTAATAAATTCAAGTTGGAGTCCATGGGAGTGGCCATGGCTTTACAGTCCAACATGCCAAATCTTTTCAAAATCTCCACAGCATACTTGCCCTGATTTAGAAAGATTCCTTTTGGGTCTTGCCATACTTCTAGGCCTAAGAAGTAGTGCATCAATCCGAGACATTTCATCTCAAATTCTGAAGAGAGCTTCTTCTTGCACTCAATAATCTGTCTCTCATTTCCAGTCAGAAATAGATCATCTACATACAATAATAATATAACAGGTTCATCATTCATAACTTTGAGATAAAGGTTAGGATCAGCTTTACTCTTGGTAAAGCCCAAGCTTGTCAAGAAATTGTCAATCCTTCCGTACCAAGCTCTAGGAGCTTGCTTCAACCCATACAAAGCCTTCTTCAGTTTGCATACATGAGTTCTTCCATCTTCTACCTCAAATCCAAGTGGTTGTTCTATGTACACTTCTTCTTCAATTACACCATTCAGGAAGGCTGTCTTAACATCCATCTGGTGTAGTTTCCATTTCATCATCGATGCAAGTGCCATGATAGATCTAATGGAAGTGTAACTAGCAACTGGTGCAAAAGTTTCTTCATAGTCAATTCCCTCCTTTTGAGAGAATCCTCTGGCTACAAATCTTGCCTTATATTTTTCAATGCTACCATCCGCAGCATGTTTTATCTTGAATATCCATTTGGAGGACACTACACTTTTATCTTTTGGTTTGGTAACTATATCCCAAACATCATTTTTCATTATTGACTGGTATTCTTCTGTCATTGCTTCTACCCATTCTTTATTCTGAACTGCTTCTTCATAGCTAGTAGGTTCCTGGTCCACTAGTTTACACATCAAAGCCATATAGTTGGATACTAGCTTTGGTTTCTTTCTTTCTCTAGTGGAGCCTTCAGGAGCTCCATATTTTTCAGCTCCTTGAATAATGTCTCTGGCCCATGCTGGCCTTCTTTTCCTTGATAAGTTTGAAATGGGGGGTTCTTGTGGTTCTAGCAAGTCATGGTCTTCAGGTGTAGTATCTTCAGGAATGGGTGCAGCGTTTGTGATCCTGGAAGGTGTGTCTTCTTCATAGATTTCTTCATGTTGGCACTTCCTAGATCTTTTGAGAGCTGCTTCTTCATCAAATGTCACATCCCTACTAATTTCCATATGATGAAAACCTGGGATGTAAATTCTGAATGCTTTGGATGATTCACAATATCCAACAAATATTCCCTTATTTCCAGAAGGATCCAACTTGGTTCTCTTTTCTTTTGGAATGTGAATGTATACAGGACATCCAAATATTTTAAGATGACTTACCTCAGGCTTCTTTCCTGAGAACACTTCTTCTGGAGTTTTGAAATCAAGAGCACTATGGGATAGTCTATTTTGTACATAGACTGCTGTTCTAGCTGCTTCAGCCCATAAATACATAGGTAGGTCTTGATCATGTATCAATGTCTTTACAGCTTCCATGATGGTTCTATTCTTTCTTTCCGCAACACCATTTTGTTGGGGATTGTAGGGAGTAATTAGCTCTCTCTTGATTCCAGCTTCTTTACAGAAATCTTCAAAATCTTTTGAAGTATATTCTCCGCCATTATCTGTTCTGAGTATTTTAATTTTCTTTTCTGAATGATTCTCTATTAATGCTTTGAACTCTTTGAACTTTCCAAAAACTTCATTCTTCCCTTTTAAGAAGTATATCCAAGTTTTCCTTGAATAGTCATCAATAAATGTGAGATAGTATTCATATCCACTTAAGGATGTGGAGGACATTGGTCCACATACATCTGAATGGATCAATTCCAAAATGATTTTGGTCTTTGTTTCACTCTTTGGAAATGGGTTCTTGATGTTCTTCCCCTTTGCACATCCTTTGCATGTGCCATCATGGTCAACCTTTAAGTCTGGTAGACCTACAACTACCTTGCTTACATGAGGTAGTGCCTTGTAGTTAATGTGAGCAAGTCTCCTATGCCATAGCTCATTTGGGCTAGTGACTTCATGTATAAGGGCAGCTTCTGGATGACCCTTGAGCTTGTACAAACCTCCTTCCTCTTCACCAATAACAATTACATCCTTAATAGTTTTACCTTTGGACCACATTAAAACTTGTCCATCAATGAATGCAACTCTATAGCCTTTCTTGTCCAATGCTGAGATGGAAAGCAAGTTCTTCTTCAATCCTGGAACATACAAAACTTCCTTCATCTTCATGGGGGTTCCAGAATCAAGTTTGTAGTTTGCTTCATCAATTCCCTTGATGGGATATTGATAGTTATCTCCTAGAGATACCTTTTGTGGGGAGGTATTTTCTTCAAGTTTTGATAGAGTCTTCTTTTGTCCCGTCATGTTCTTTGAAGCACCACTATTGATAACCCATGTACCTTCTCCAGGTGTTATAGATCCAGAGAGTGCGGAGAATAGAACATACTCTTCTGCATCTTCTTCTTCACTTCTTCTAGATCTTTTCTTGAAGAAGGTCCTTTCTTCATCTTCTTCTTCTCTTCTAGGTCTTTTCTTGTAAGGCCTTTCTTCCTCTTCAACTTCTTCTTCACTATCATCTTCTGCAAGATGTGCTTGATGTCTTTTGTAGTGAGTACCCTTTTTCTTCTTTAGAGGACAGTCCTTAGCAATGTGTCCTATTTTGTGACAAATAAAACATTGGAATGAGGAGTAATCTCTTCTTTGATTAGGTCCTCTTTTCTTTTGAAATCTTTGTGGAGGATGAGACTCCTTGTGACTATCCTTCTTAAAGTAGGATTGATTTCTTCTTCTCTTGGTGTGGGTGGCCAAGGCTTGGTCAACTTATTTGAGCAATGCTTCTCTATTGGAAACCTTGGCTTCCTCTTGAATGCAATCTTCCCAAACCACATCAAACTTCATACTTTCTTTTCTGGCACACATGGTTTGGATGAAAGATTCCCAAGGTCTAGTGAGACCATTTAGAGCAGTCATGACTAGTTCATCTTCATCAAGGGTATCTCCAATAGCATCTAGTTGTTCTTTGAATTGAGAAACCCTTGAGAAATAGTCTTGAATAGATTCTCCTTTATTCATCTTGGTGTTCTTCAGTTGAGCTCTCAGGTTCATCTTCCTGTTGATGTTCTTTCCCTCATACATTCTGGAGAGAGCATCATACATTTCCTTTGGGATTTTCTTGGAAGCCACTTGGGGAATCAAGTGGTCTTTAATAGAATCAGCTATGATTCTCTTTTCCCTAATCAAATCCTTTCTTTGCTTCTCTTTGGCTTCATCTCCTTTAGGTTTTGTAACTTCATCCTTGATGTACTGAGCAAGATCATTCTCTTCAAGAATGAGACCAATTCTGTATTTCCATGCCCGGAAATTCTCTATACCTTCTAACTTGTCTTCAAGCTTAGTGCTTGGAGCCATCTTCTCTTGGGGGAGTCCAAGAGACAAGAGATAGAATAGTACTTACCTGGAAACTTTAACCCTTTTAATTTTCCGGATCCTGGGACAGAATTTCTGGTTTATCGCACTTTTGGTAAAACTAGGGTTTGACTTTCCCGGAGTTCTACCCAACCAAAAAGTTCGATCTAGGGCTCAAAAGATTGGTTTTGAGAAGGGCTATCCAGCCATGTAATTAGAATTCAACAATACCAAATTTTTGCAGAAACCAATTTTTGGTTTATCGCACTTTTGGTAAAACTAGGGTTTGACTTTCCCGGAGTTCTACCCAACCAAAAAGTTCGATCTAGGGCTCAAAAGATTGGTTTTGAGAAGGGCTATCGAGCCATGCGATCAGAATTCAACAATACCAACTTTTTGTAGAAACCCTAATTCTTACCGGAGAGAGAGAGATATATTCTTACCTTGTGAGAGATATCCTATTCAGGCTAGCTCTGATACCATGTTAAATTCTAGCATAAATGCACAAGCAAGATCACTGAAAGAAACATAATCACAAGATAGACACAGATATACCCCGGGAAACCCTCATGGGGTAGAAAACCCAACAAATCTTTCCTCAATATAGATAATCAACCCAATACAAGATAGTAGTCCACCACAAGAGCTCCTTCTCCACCAAATGCAGAACTCTCTCTCTCCTATGCGCACAAGGGAAGTGTGAGGACAAGTGAGTTAAGTGAGGAACAACCTCCTCTACTTATACTTGTTTTCCAACTGACTTTTTACCCTATGAGGCCGACTTGTCAATTTAAGTCTAATAACCTCCGATAAAATAACTTCGGGCCAATCCCTACATAGGAGATTTAATAACCCTAGTTCCCATAATCCAATGGAAGAATAAACATCTCTGGATATACAATAGAGTCCCGTCGGAGGAATAAAACATCTCCGGAATAATACAAATATAATATTCTTTGAAGTTACAATATTTCAACACGACCGGCTCTGATACCAAATGTAGGGTCCCTCCTGTAGGGTCCTTCAGTCTTAACCTGAAACTCAACAACTTGATACAAAAGAGATTAGAAACCATAATTACTCGATATATAAAAAAAATTAACTAAATAACTTAGCAAAAATATAACAAAACCATAACCTGTCAACCCGATCCAGCTGGTCCATTGCCGTCTGCGTCTTCCGTAGGATCCCTCTAGCAAAGGTCGTTAAACCATTGGCGAAGCAACCGTTAGCTTCACCACCCAACCATAGGTTCATGCTTTTAGTCGCATGGCCTCCCTGAGCTTTGGGTTGTAAAGTTCACACACCTTTCAAGAAACTTCTCAATGGGTTCCCCCCCCACAAGAATTTCTAGCCAAACCCCAATGGCAGGAAGTTGCATCTATCGCAATAATTACGATATCCATCCAAAAACTAGGTCCTTTACCCATCCCCAAAGCCTTCCTTAAAAAAGAAATTCCCTTGCGACACATGTCGCTTCATGCAAAATACCCAATTTCTTAATATTTAAAAAATAATTTATCTCACAAATCCATGTGTCAAGTTTCCTAGAAGAATGCACCTACTTTCCTAAATTCACTCAAGTTTGTCTCTAAGATGCTCACTCTAAATTTTATTTTGTGGGTGCATGTGGTATTAGTTAAAGGCTCATGCCTTGGATTCCATTTTGCTCCTAAAATGATTATTTCCATTATTTTAAATACTAAAAAGTATTTCCATGTGCAAATACCTAGAAATAATTATTTCTATTCTTTTTAATACTAAAATGTATGTTTATGAACAAGTGTTCTAAATGCAATTTATATGGTTTTTCTTTTTGCAAAAAGTTTATCAATTAATCCTTTCTAGGACCTAGGTACCACACCGTTGGGTCCATCTGTCCTTTATGCTCATCATTCATCATGGTACCACTCCGTCGGGCCCATTCATCCATTGTATCCATTTCTTGGCAAGGTGCCACATCGCCAGGTCCTTGCGTCCATCCTTTCCGTTTCTCGGCAAGGTACCACACCGTCAGGTCCTTCTGCCGATATCCTTTCATTCCGACTTGCAGGACTTTCATGTATGGATTTCAGGAACCGTTACCTTCTATCCTCCGTCTACATGCTATTAGGGACTAATGGCACTGAGGAGTAAGTCCGTCCTTACTGCGCGCCACTCAACTCGTACGTGACCAAATCCATTGTGGCCCACCCGCATGGCCTCGGGCTTCTCCTGAGTAAGTGGATCAATGCTTCTCTACTCATGCGTGGTATTCCGTCAGAAGTCGACATCGTCGTCGCTCTCCTCGTGTGTGATTTATCCGTACTCTACAACCCTTCAATTCCTTTGTGTGTCCGTCGGTGAACCGTTTCACCTGTCGCTACACACATTTGTCACAAACATATATTAGTAGTACTGTCCTCAATTATCATAATATGATTCATAAATATGCTATTTCGTTAAGAATTTATAGTTTACTCATAACATTACTCATTCATCTAATCATAAATGCATCTCATCAATATTTACTTTTTTCGTTCTCATCACATAATCAATCATACAGCTAGTTGTTAAGCATCATTCACATGTACATTTTTCATAATCAAAGTTAATCGTTAAGAAACATGTAATCATTTATTTACATCAACTATCTAGATACACATATATCATTATTTTATTGATTCACAATTAGTCGTAGTTATGAATATACTCAATATAACATCAAAGGGTCGTTTTATTAATGTTTCAATCAGTCAGGTCACTCAAATAGGTGTCCTCAAGGTGTGCAGTAGTCTAGGGGCACTACATACACCCCTACTTATTTAGAACTTTGTCCCGAAGTTCAGAATAAATGCAGAAATCTATGATGCATCTCAGTTGTGTCCTCCCAAGTCGCAGAGCTAGAACTGTCGTTGTCGCACTGCACTTTGACTTGATCAATCATGGCTAATCATTAAGCGAGATGTAATCAATTAATTATCCCACTCCACACATATAATTTAATTCCTTAATTTATTTATCAATTATTGTCGTCATTCACATCTTCAAGTTTTCCTTAATCATTTAAGACATAACAAGACTCAAGAGACCACTATATCGAAGTTGTTCAGCCAAGGCACTTGACAGGTGCCCTTAAGGTCCACAGTCATTCTAGGGGCATTACAGTTAAATAAAATGGAAATAGGAAAACACACTAAGCGAAAGCGAAATGTAAACCCGCAACCCACAATCCGCATTGCGGATTGTAGAAAATTGATTATTCCCTTAGCTTTTCGCCGCTTCATCTTTCCATTGCGGATTACGGATTGCGGAAACACCAAAACACTTAAAAGCTAAACTTGCATTTCCGCAACCCGCAACCCGCATTGTGGATTGTGGAAATCAAAAAATAAAATTACAAAATTCGCTCCCGCATTTCATTTCCGCTTTTTCACTTGTTTGAATCTAAACCATCGATTCCTTTTGATCTTACGGTCTGGATCGACCCCGCTGTTGCTTAAGTATTTTCGATTTTATGATTTTTCCATTGTTTTTAGAATTACGAATTTCATTTGGGCGAAATATTTTACTGCGAATTTTTTACTAGAAATACCAGTTTGTTCTTGTCTTCGACACAGGTTGGTTTTCGAACACTTTCATCCTTATTTTCGTAATAATTCAGAGTTAAAAATTGGTTTTTATTTATTGATCTTCTTGTTTTATCAGATTTCTAAGCTACCCAACCATGTTGAAGAATACCCGCTCCAAAACAACATTAAAGGAAATTAAAAACAAAGACTCCAACAACGGAATCCTTTTTGATACAAACAGTAGGGTGTCTGAGACTCTTCACCTGGATTGGGCCCGAATTTATTCCATTTTTGACAATGATGACCTTTCTGAAATCCAACAAAACCAATCATTTTATGTGAACATTAGCAAGTCTCAATTGCATGCCATTGCAGCCAGACCGACCCTCATGCCCTATACTGATGCCATCAGATGTATCATAGACCATGCTCAACCTCAAGACCGCTCCTTCATTGACAAGTCTGGGGCACAATTAACTTCCTTCCAGCCTAAAGCTTTTGCTAGAGCTTATGCCGTAAGACAACCTGACCG
Source organism: Larix kaempferi (assembly GCA_027924585.1). Lineage (NCBI taxonomy): Eukaryota > Viridiplantae > Streptophyta > Pinopsida > Pinales > Pinaceae > Larix > Larix kaempferi. Next base: position 3,024,152 of record BSBM01001460.1, on the reverse strand, counting down.
ATTGCTGAATTCCAAATTCCTGGACTCCGCCAAAACCCAATTTAACTTTGATGAAATGCTCAAATCATGGATGAGTAACCCCACAAGCTTCACGCCCAAGGCTAACAAAGAATACCCATTTCCTGGTTTAAAGTTCTGTTCTCCCTACTAGTAGCCATGCTTTGCCGATTATATGGGTTACCAGATTGCTCAGTATTCAAGGCTGAATGGGAACCCCTTTCTCATCATGTACTCACTACAGGAGAGTCCTTTAATTGGGCTCAAATTCTATCAGTGGAGATCAAGGCAGCAATTGAGAAATACTAGAAGATCCTAGCCTCCAGAAAACCCACTTTCTTTTACTCGGCATACATCATGGATATATTTTGTTCTGCTTTGCAGTTTTCTTCCATGGGATGGATCTAGACATTGTCCACACCTCCTGTGCATATTTACTATTCTGCATTATGGGAAGGAAATTTCATGCCTCTAATATATGATATCTTTGACCATTTTGTTGGCTCAATTCATTTGATGATTTTCAAGGAGAATGCTCCCACTTTTTCTGAACATGCCAAGGCACTGGTCTCTACTATGGGTGATTGGTATGTAGGGGAATACTTCTCCTATGTCAAGATTTGGGGCAGCAACACAACCCATCTACTACCCATAATTGTTCCAGACAAGTTGCTGTTGGAAGAGGTTTCTTATCAGACATTAACTGACGGTGTCTTCCCAAAACTCACTGGGGCCAAAAGAAGAGGATGGGAAAATTTCCCACTTCATCTTGGGCCTCTGTTAATTCAGAATTCAACCCATGCTAGGTTTTACTTGGAAAAAATATTGCTGCTCTTAAGCTTGGAAAAGCTCCGAAGAGGATGCATGATCCTAAGTCATTTATGGTAAAACATTTTGTATATGAGCACATGAAAAGTGAGTATGCTCATCAGACCAATCCAGATGACTCCATTTACCGGTGTGTCAATTCATTTGCTGAGGTCCTGAACAAGGCTTCCTCTCTGGAAGAAAACAATTTCATTTTTCAGTATCAACATGAGCTCAAGGTTCAATTCCTGCAATACCGAAAGTTTGAGCTATAACTTGATGATAAATTTCAGAAGGACATGGCAAAAAAAGAAGCTTGGAAAGCAAGCACCCCCTTGATGCTTACTTACCATGCTGATGACAAGGGCAGGGCCCCTGTTGAATACACACCGCAACCTAGCGATTTGAAAAATATCAATGCTTTGATTCAGTCAGCGACTGCAATGAAAAGGGAATTGGAAACATTAACCTTGGTGGTGGAAATTCAGACTGTTGCTGCAGCCACTCCACCGAAGAAGCAAAAGGTTGAAAGGCCTATGGCCAAGGTGACAATTATTGACATAGAAGACAGTGATGAGGACGATGAAACTCTTCCTTCTAAGTTTTCATGTACCATTTCTTTTCCTGACACTTTGCCTGAAGTTATTTCAGTCACCCCAGTCTCTTATGACCCCTTCAAGGACATAAATGTTGATGCCTATGTTCCTAATTTTCACTTTCCAGAGGTCATTGTCGCAATAGATGCAACATATCCTATGTCATTGGATGTTCCAATCATTTCACCTTCTATCTCGTTTTCTGATGTCTTAACTCCTGTGCTCACATCAACTGAACCGCTGGCAATCCCTATGATGACTTCACAAGAGCCAGTTGTGGTCCCAATTTCTGTCATACTTACACAGGATGTTGAAACCCAAGTTCCCACCACATCTGTAGAAGCACATGTGATTCCAACCTTTGTTTCATTCCTAGAGATCATTTCTCCACCTTCCTCTTCCTCCCCCTTACGATCAGTTTCCAATATCATTTCACCTTCCATATCCACCACCCAAATCACTATCCCAATTCCTACTTTTGTTGTCTCCCAAACTCCACCTTTGGTCTCAACTTCTGATGTGTCTACTTCCACAGTGGACATAGTGGAAGATTTTGGGGATGATGCTGTAGTTTCCTTGGGAGAATATTTCTACAACAAATCTAAGAAGGCAATGGTGAAAAGAGGAACTAAAAGAAAAAGGGAAGGGACTGCCATGTAGGGTCCTATTCCCAACCAAGTCATTTGGAAGAAAACATCTACTGATGTGCAGTAAGAAGCCCTCGAAACTGCTACAGCAATGGGAGCCTTTGCAGGGGCTAATTACGACTCTATTACTTCATTTAACAAAGAGATTGAGGCCAAGCAGCAAGAACTGCAGAAGCTTAGGCAAGAGTAGACTGAAACCAATGAACAAAATCAATCTCAACTTCAAGACTTGAGAAATGAGCATGACAGTCAGCTGAAACACTTGCAGGCACAAAATGCATCTCTCCAGCAACAGTTACAGGAAGCACAAGTGCTAAACGTTGGCTATGCTGAAAACATCACTCTACTTGAGAAGCAATTGAAGGATTCAATAGCCGAGGAAGCCACCTCCTCTTTCTCTATATTTTCCAAGGAAGAGTTCAAGGAGCTAGTGTCACGTCCCCATTTTGACCCCCTTCGTATTAAATCGTAAATGATGTAAATATTGTTACTTAATCGTGGTGAGGAGCTCAAGGCCAAGGCCCCACCATTGATTTAGCTTTTTATGTATTGGAAATTAAGAAATAGATGCCTATGGTTCTTGTGCTAGATGGGCACGATGTAAATAAGACATCATGTAAATACGAATTTTAATGAAAAATACCCACAACTAGCTATGCAATGCAACAAAAGAGATGGGGCATGATTCTACAAGGAAAAGGGAGGGAAATTATTTAAACCCTTGAGCCAATGGTATTAATCCATGTGTCAATGGGGGAAACCCATAAAACCACCAACTACCCATTTTGTCTCATGCACCCAATCATTTAATTCTTCCAAGAAATTGGTTAAGGCAGTTAATGCCTTGGAAATGAAGAAGTATGGCAGCCAATTTCGTGCATGGGCAAGCCATCAACCTAGAAATTCGTGTTTTGTCTCCTTGGGCAAGAAATCACCCACGAAATGGTGCCCAAAGTCATCCTGAATGGGCAGTCTTCACGGATTCACGCAGTGGGAGCTAGCTGGGTCTTTCCCTACACATTTTTCATCCAAATCCTGCATTTTTCCATGCCTGGGAGTTCGTTTTTGCATATGCAGTAGCCTGGGAGAGAAGGGCCACGTTTTGGGGACTGTAGGGAGGTCGTTTTTGCCCCTGAATGTCCAAGGACGTTTTTCTAAAAACGGATTGGGCTTCCTGGGTTGTTCACCAACTTTCCATTTCGTTTTTGTGGGTTCCCACGTTTTCCTGAGTTAGCTGAAACCCCATCTCATGCCTCTCACTGTAAAAACATTTTATCCTGCCCCAAAATTGTGTTCTGCTGTTGTGTGCATCCTCGTTTTTGGTTTGAACCTGTGAACTGAAGTTCTGGGAGTGGTAGTGACAGAAGTGGCTTGATAAACCTAGTGGGGGAGACAACCTCTCAAGAAGATCAAGAGGGCTTTGGTTACTCTTCTATGCATACCCTGAGAGCACTAGATAGGGAAGGTATGGCTTGAGGGACTGTACAGCAGTGAAAAGAATACTTCCTTGTGCTGGGTGTGTAGGTATTGTGAGTGCCAAGTTAGATAGATCTTGCAAGGTTATCCCTGGCTCTGTGCTGGAGCTCACTAGCTTAGCAATTCTTCCCTTCCATCTCATAGCAGCCTGATAAACCCAATTGCAGATTGGCTTGGCTCATCTTGGTGTATGTTTGGCTATGTGTGAGTCTGCGGTTCCCTAGTTCCTTGTAGAGATCATGCCTAGCTCGGGGGTGGCAGTGGTGCTGAGAGATTGAGGAGCACACTGGCCTACAGTTGGGTGGAACGTTGCAGTTGCATAGCCAGTTGCGTGGGACTACTTTCACATAAGATAAGTATTCTCTTGTGTTTTAAACTTTGCAATGGTTCCTTTGATGATTAGTTGGGATGTATTATGGATGTGCCAATGAATTTACTTCCGCTGTGATTTTATTAAAATCATACATTTCCATATGTCTCTGTTATATTCTGTGAATGCTTATGGTTGAAAGCTTCATGGGGATAGACGCCCAGTTCAACATCACGTCTGTTATGCACTTTCATATGTATATTTTCAATTAAATTTGAATGTTTGTTTAATATGTATGGGGCTGGATGCCCGGTTTAACCTCACGATCCTCTCCATCTAGCTGGTAGGATGGGAGGGGACGTGACAGCTAGCTTTTAAAATAAATAAAGATCACAAGAAACTCTTGACTGAGCTATTTGAATCCCTGAATGACATTCAAGAGACATACAATGTTTTTGAGCGGCATTCTGTTATCCTTGAACAACATAATGAGAGAAGAGGAGAAACATCCAAGGCTGTTGAATATGTGGTTTATTAGCATAAATACATTAAAGAAAAACCTGAAGATATCCATGTTCTGGACAATTTCAAGTTCAAAAGAATTAGAATCTCCTAGGATGCATGGGAACATGCTTGTGAATCGGTCGATGACACAATACAGAAAGCACAAGCAGTTTGTGGCATGAGGTGGTATGCAGCTGATAACATAATGATCATGCTAGAATTTCCAACCATGGACCTCATTGAAAAGGCCTGTCCATCTAAGCTTACACTTGAGTAGGTTGATGAGAGATGTGCACAGTCCAAAGAGCGAATTCAACAACTAGAGTACATTCAGATTTCAGAGGTTCAAGAATTAATCAAGGAATCCATCAGTTTCGGGATAAAGATCAACCTTTTTCTGTGTGCATGGAATAAGATCAAGAAAAACGAGATTGATTCTTTCACTTGTAATACCCAGCTGGCACTTGAATTGGAAAAATATATGGATGTGGAAGAATTATTAGATGTATGGGTCAAGTGGCAAATTTCCCTTGGCCATGTCTTTGATTAGAACTATTTTGCAATCCCTGTTTTATGGGAGATCTGTCCTTCGTAATTTGATGTAATTTTTATTTAAAGGGATTAAATCTCATAGGAAGAGAGGGAAAAGTCACAAGAGGAGAACTGGAGACGCTCTGTTTCTTTGAGACATTGTAATTTTTTGCAAGCTTGATGAATTACAATCAGTTTCTCTTTGCCATCTCTTTTGTATAATTTGTCAAATTTATTTGATAGATTCTGATTTTTGATTTCCATTATTAAATTAACTCTGTTTTATTTTGCAAATTCAATGAATACATCGATCTGTAGGTTGGATTTATCCTAACATACAATTCAGGTGTTATTATGTGTTGAATGAATTTATTTTCTTAACTCATTTTATCTATTTCTACAAATGGTGAACAATTATAATCACATTGATGCTAGTTTGTCAATTAGAATGTTGTAACAGAACAGTCTCATACACACTTTAATTCTTTAGGTAAAATTATTCAATTGTTATTGTTGGTTTTGTCTAAGGATGATAGGTACAGATCCAATTCATATGTTTATTAATTGGTGATATGCTTGTTAGACAGTTAGGATTTGATTGTTAAGCAATTCAAACCACTTTTATTAATTCTAATCTAACTTAAATAGATATTTCCTAAGTCAACCCTTAGACCTAGAACACCTTTTAAACTTCCCTGACATGAAGACAAATCCACTAGGATCCATTTTCATAAGTGCCAGTGGAGGCCTAATATTCGTAGGAGGACATCACACCAAATAATTTTGGGATAGAACCACTCTTGCGTAGGGTTGTTTGAAGCCTTTCAGATTGTCCTGTCACCTTCTGTTGATTGCCTTGGAAAATATTCCAGCATCACACTCTGGGCTTCAACAGGTATATCTTGTGTTATGGTTGTATGAATTTCATGTGATTGAATTGTTTCACTGCTTCAAGTTTAGACATCTAAAAGAATTAAAGATCAAATATCAACCAAATTTCAATAGGGGGAACATGCTATTTCTTGATAATGACATTGGTGATGAGTCATTACCGAGGAATTGGGACTTATGGATACTACTCGTATCACTAGATGAGTGTAATGTAAAAAGAGGGAATACATTGCCTATATCCAAGGTCGATATGATATACTTGTGAGTAGGGCATGTACACCATTTTGGATGCCAGGGGAACTGCTTCTTGGTTATAATATTGCACACATGACACAAATACCTAAGCATAATAATGATCATGACAAGAATTTTGACAATTCATAAATGATTGACAAGAAACTAAGCATACCTAAAGAGATGGTGAAAAAACAAGTGCTTGATGAAGCTTCGGGGGAAATAAAATAGATGACGATGTCTATAGTGTTTTTAGTGAAAGGACAATGTAGTGGGTGAGAAGGGGTGTCACCTTGGTGTGGTGGCTTTTTGGAAACCGTTTGTAAATAGGAAATAGGTGCAACTTATCTATGATAGAATGTTTGCATGTCCATGCTCCCATTCTCGTGACTTAGGGGCGGGGGTTACTTTGTATACAACCCTTTGACTAGGTTGTTTGGAAGGAATCCTCAAGGGAAGTATCTTGGGGTTATTGGTACAATAAATATTGAAATGAGGTTTTTACAATGAGCCAAATTTTGTGTGGGTGAGGTGGTGTTCATGTGAATTGGTTCTATGTCATCTACTACAACAAGGGGTGGGAATTTGTGATGGATTGGGGCCCTCCTATGATGATAAAGACAAAGTGTCATCCATAGTAGACATAACTGATAATGATGACATATTGATGATATCAACATTGTTGGTTGTATCATGTATGAGGGGTATTCTTTTTCTTTGAGGCAAAGATGATGGCTTTTCTAGGGGAAGAGAAGGGTTGTCTTGCAACCGCAAATTTGTTCTAATTGTATGGCTCATTCTGTGAATAGTTTGGGGAACTGAAACGAGTAATCAGTTAACAACACTAACAAATGACATGGACAAGTAGCACATGAACGATTAAGTGTATGAGATGGGATTAGTGGCCTTGATGTGTGGTTAGGTGGGGCCATGCCTATGGCTGATGGGATCACGTGGGTGTGATTCCCACATGACAAACACTCATCGTGTGTTAGAAAAACATGATGACACAATAAACAATATGCAAATATGCAAATATAAATCAAGACCACAATAAACAATATGCAAATATAAATCACATAAACACAATACAAGAGAGACACCAATATATGTCGTTCACCCACTCTAGGCTACGCACACAGAGAAATTTTCAGTCATTTTACTATTATACCATCCAAAAAATGGAGGGATACAACCTCCAGCTCATCCACTGCAACTTTCTCTTCACTCTCTCACAGTATCTCTTACACAATTATAGAGATCATTACCATGCAACAATACATTACACAAGCGTATTACAATGTATTCCTTTTAAAGTGGAATTACCATGGGAAAAAACCACGAGCTACCAAATACCATAGGCTCGCAAAATATTGGACAACAAATAACCCAAAAATTTCTTTCGGGGGTGCTACCCATGAATCCCCCATTCGAGGGGGATAGTCCCCCTTGGAACCCCGTGGGGGGGCTATCCCTCCCCCACACCCCCCTGATGGGATGGGTGTACAGTCCACTTGCACAACATATAAAACTGGGATACAAACACAGCTGAAACATTAACATCTTTGAATCAGGAAGATCAGGCTCTACAGCCAATAATCTCCCACCTTGAGACTGATCACAACAACTCCACTGTTGCTGTACTTGTTGGACTATACTATGAAACCTAGAAAATTTCTCATATTCACCTTCATGTTTGAAGGAAAACTGAAACCGAGAAGGAACTCAATCTCTCTATGGTTACTACCTTTATCAACATGTCTGTAGGATTCTGGGTAGTGTGTATCTTTTCCAACTTCAACAGTTCATCTTCCAGAACATACCGCATGAAATGATACTTGCCATGTATATGCTTATTATTAGAGTGGAAGGATGAGTTCTTTGCAAGATGAATGGCACTCTGGTTGTCACTATACAACATTCTATTCTCCTACTTCTTACCCAATTCCTCCATGAACCTCTGTAACCAAATCATCTCTTTACTAGCATTTGTAGCAACAACATATTCTGCTTCCATTGTTGAAAGTGAAACAACCTTTTGCAGTTTTGAAATTCGACTTACTGCTATTCCACCTATAGTAAAGACATACCTTGTGGTGCTTCTCCTGCTATCTTTATCACCTTCCATATCTATATCAACATATCCCTGTAGAACAATGTCTGAACCTCCAAAACATAATGCATGAGTAGTAGTACCTATCAAATACCCGAGAATCCACTGTACTGCCTTCCAATGTTCTTTACCTGGATTGTTCATATACCTGCTCACAACTCCCATTGCATGTGCAATATCTGGTTTTGTGCACACCATGGCATACATCAAGCTGTCAACTGCTGATGAATAGAGAACCTTGGACATGTATTCTATCTCTTCCTGTGTCTTGGAAAACATCTCCTTACTTAGTTTGAAATGGTTGGCCAAAGGTGTACTAACTGGTTTTGCATTCTACATTCTAAACCTCTCGAACGCCTTTTCTATGTAATCACCCTAAGATAATGTCAATTTATGATTTTTCCTGTCTCTTGTTATTCTCATACCAAGGATTTGCTTTGCAACACCCAAATCCTTGATCGCAAATGAATTAGATAAATTCCTTTTGAGCACATTTATATCCTGCATGTTAGACCCTGCAACAAGCATGTCATCCATATACAATAACAAGATAATATATCTTCCATTATCTAGCCTCTTGAAATAAACACAGTGGTCATTATCTAGCCTTGTACCGCTTCTTTCCTCCATCTTCTTCCTTCAACCTGTAAACCAATTTATTCTGCAATGCCTTTTTACCTTTAGGAAACTGAACTAAATCCCAAGTCTGGTTTCTTACCAATGAGTTCATCTCCTCATTCATGCCTTGCTCCCATTGCTTTCTAGTTTCCACCTACATTGATTCTTCATAGCATTTTGTTTCACCAAAATTAGTCATCAATAAATAATACAGTGAAGGAGAGTATCGTTCATGGGGTCTACTTAATCTGGTATATCTTCTAACACTTGCAGGAGTTTGAGGTACCTGCTCTTGTTCTTGATTTTCCGGCACCTTTGGAACTTCATTTTCTTTGATTTCATCAAGCACTTTGTACTCTGTGTTTTCCTTTTCCTATTCCTTTCCCTGCAATGGATCTTTATACATGAAATTTTCATTGAATACCACATCTCTACTCCTAAATATTTTGTTATTTTCATAATCCCATAAGCGATAACCAAAATCATCAACCCCGTATCCAATAAAGGTACATTTTTTGGATTTAGCCTCAAGCTTTGTTCTATTTTCTTTATCAATATGGACAAATGCTTCACAACCAAAAGTTCTCAGAAATGATTAGTTTACCTTTTACCTATCCATGGCTCCTCTAGAATACCACCATACAAAGTGCTTGAAGGTCCTCTATTTATTAAGCAAACAACAATATCTACAACATCTGCCCAAAAATGTAAGGGCAAATCTGCATGCAATCTCATACACCTTGCACGCTCCATGATTATTCTGTTCATCTTTTTTGACACACCATTTTCCTGTGATGTTCCTGGGACTGTATTCTCCATACGAATCCCATGGTATGAACAATAACTATCAAACTCCAGTTGCCGCAGTATTCACCTCCATTATCATATCCGAGACACTTCAACCTTTTTCCTATCTCATTCTCAACCAAATATTTCCACTTCTTAAAGGTAGAAAACACATCATATTTCTGTCTAATGCAATAAACCCAATTTTTTTCTAGTTGCATGATCAATAAAAGTAACATAATAACGAGAGCCATCAAGAGATTTTCCCTGATCCGGTCCCCATACATTTGTATGCACAAGCTCTAAATTTTCACTCTTCTTCTGTTTTCCAACCTTGAGAAAGATGACTCTCTTCTATTTTCCATAAACAAAGTTCTCCAAGAATTCCAAACTTACTTGCTTTAGATCTGGTAGCAACTTCCTTGAGTGGAGATTCTGCATCTCCTTCTCACTCATGTGGCCAAGCCTATGATGCCACAATGCTGTATCTATTCTTGTGGAAGCTACAGAGATAGAACAATCAACATTACGAGGACATAAATACAACGTACCTATCATGTCTCCTTTTTCTATCGCCATTGATCCTTTAGTGATCTTCCACCATGTTTCTCCAAATGTAGATAAAAAACCACCATCTCCCAACTACCTCGTTGAGATCATATTTATTTTCATAGTAGGAATATGCCTTACATCTTTCAACAACCATTCACCTCCATTCTTTAACTTTATCCACACCTTACCTATTCCAACAATTTTACATGGCTCATCATCACCCAATAAATATGTCCAAAATCACATGGAACATAATCATGGAATAATTTCCTATGGGGTGTAGCATGACATGAAGCACCTAAATCTACTACCCAATAATCACTAGTATTATCTAATGCAAGAATCAAATAATCTTGTAACACATCACCTGCTACATTTGCTTCCTGAGTAGTCTCCTGTTGTGCATCTCCTTTCTTCTTTAGAGATCTGGAGTCTTTCTTCAGATGTCATTTATTTCCACAATTCCAACACTCTATATTTCCCAGTCTAGACTTGGATCCGCCCTTCTTGGACTTGCTGCAATTACATGGGCTCTTTCCTCTTTCCCTTTGTATTCCCTTGCTCTCCATGGTCAACACATTACCTGATGTCTCATCTGTTCTTTTCCTTGGCATTTCCTCGTTAAGAATAACACCAACAACATCATCAAATTTTAAATTTTTTGAACTAGATACAGAGTTACTTACAACGATGACCAAGTCGTTCTAGCTTTTTGGCAATGGATACAATATTAAAAGATCCCTAACCCCATCATAAAATTTCACTTTTACAGAACTTAGCTGATTGGTAATCGTATTAAATTCATTTAAATGATCAACAACAAATCCACCTTCTGATATCTTCATATTAAATAAACGCTTCATTAGAAATACCTTGTTGGAGGTCGAGGGTTTTTCATACAGTTTACCCAATGCACTCATTAGACCCTCCGTTGTCATTTCTTTTGAGATATTGAAAGCCACCGATGAAGCCAAGTACAACTGTATTGTTCCTAGTGCCTTTTTGTCAAGAACCTCCCATTCTTTGTCCTTCATAGCCGCCGACTTTTTTGCTTTTCCTCCCAATGGTAGGAATAGATTCTTCTGATACATATAGTCCTCCATTTGCATCTTCCATAACTGATAGTTTTGGCGTTAAATTCTCGACGTTAAACTTTCCTTCTTCCGCCATTGCTCCCACTCGAACCCGGAACCCTTCTTTCCTGTGAGTTTATTTTCCAAATAGACCTTTGGCTCTGATACCAATTGTTAGAAAAACAGGATTGCAGAGCAATAACAATAAACAAGATGCAAATATAAATCACATAAACACAATACAAGAGAGACACCAATCATATGTGGTTAACCCAATCTAGGCTACGTCCACAGAGAAATTGGCAGTCCTTTTATTATTATACCATCCAACAAATGAAGGGATACAACTTGTAGCACATTCGTTGCAACTTCCTCTTCAATCTCTCATAGTTTCTCTTACACAATTTTAGAGATCTTTACAATGCTACAATACATTACACAACCGTATTACAATGTATTCTTTTTAAAGGGGAATTGCCATGGGAAAAAACCACGGGCTACACAATACTATGGGCCTGCAAACTGTTTTCCAACAAACAACCCAAAAATTTGTTTCCGGGGCTTCGCCCCTGAACCCCCACCTGGGGGCCCACTGGCCCTCGGACCCCCCTAGCCAAGGGGACAGTCACCACTGGACCCCCATGGGGGAGCGATCCCCCCACCCCCTCCCTAGGATGAATGTAGAGTCCACTTTCACATCATATAAAACTGGGGTACAAACACAACTAAAACAACATCTCTAAATCAGGAAGATCAGGCTCCACAACCAACATCGTGCTCTTCCTTCGTTGGCTTTGATGTAGTGACAATGCTGATGGAAGTAGTTTCTTGGTAAGAAGGTTGTTGAGATCTTTAAACCATGGGGTGTGTGGGGCGGATGGTTTCTAATGCATCTCGAAATCGAGGGAGTTTAGGGTAGTGATGTGTATATTGAGCAAACTGTGAAAAAATTGTGCAAACATGATTGGTGCATAATGTTTTCGTATTGGTTTTGCTATTGGTCATGGAAAAGGTGGCCAATGTGCCCCCGACTAAAGAGATGGCGTCATGTATTGCTGGTGTTTTCACACCAAAAAATTCCAAAAGGTACCTACCAAGGTTTATGGATACCAAAGTAGAGTTTCAAGAAGGATGTAAACTAAATAAAATAAATGACATAAATAGAAACTAAACAAAACATGTGAATGAAATAAATCTAAACTAATATTGTATACATTCTTCAACAATCATATAGATGAAAGAATGATTTTTGCAGTATATGAATGGTCTATACATGGAACAAGGAATACCTTGGAATAAAAATGGCAAGGGCCCCTTGTAGCCTTCTGAAGTTGAGTGCTCTTGGTTCTCCTTAGTAGTCTAGTGTTCTCCAACTACACGTCACAAGGTGCAAAATATGCAAGAAAGGTGAAACTAGAATGCTCAAAGGGGAGTTAGGGTTTCAATGAAATTTTTAGCAGAATAATGATATACGAAATGTATGGAGAAAGATATATGAATTGAGGGAACTTCACATTCAATATATAGGAAAAATGGTTGATGATTTTGGTGGCCCGTGGTATTTGGTAGCAAAACTATTGATGGTTTTGGTGGCCCGTGGTATTTGGTAGCAAAACTATTGATGGTTTTGGTGTCCCGTGGTATTTGGTGACCACTAGTATTTAGATAGGCATTAGGTTTTTCCCTCTTTTTTTATTGGATTTTATCTTTTCTTGCTTCTTTTTTACTTTTTTTGGAATTTCCTATTTTTTGGGATTTTTCTCTCTTTTCCCATTTTTAAGGAATGTGCCAAGTTCCTTCTTTTTTGGAAAGAGGAAATATCCAAAATATTAATTATGAGCCAATTTAATTTTCACCTTTTGTATTTTAGACATGTGAAGGTCAAAGTGGTGGAAATAGAAAGTGGTCATGATGTAAGGATATGGTGTGGCTAGGGGATGAGCAAAGTGGACATTTTTTTAGTGTTAACAAATTGACCCTGACGTGTGAGGGTAAGAGCTCATCGTATGGTTGACAAGCATCATAGGATCTTTCTTTTCCAAGATATAAGTGTAATAGTAGCATAAAGAATGGAGACTATGTTGGAGGGTGGAACATGCTTTTCGTCAGGACTACAAGGGATGAATTTGCAAATACCATACTAAAAAATGTGGTTCATATAATCTCAAATATATGAACGAGGTGGACATTCCCATGCTTGTATCAATGTCTCAAAATATTCAAAGTGGATCGAAATCCAAAGGGGGCCTGATTGATACATAGATGACTGCTATATAAATCATAGGTGTCTAATGAGAAGATGAAGAAATTGGACTGTAATCATGGTCCAACCAAGGCTGATGTGAATAAATGAGAAAATGGCTTTCACCAAGAATGCAATATCACAATAGTTGATGCTCTACTGGATCTGAAGGTATACAATAACTATAAGGACTCAAACAATTGAGAGTCATAATATTAGAGGTATAATGAATGGCATTTGCAAGTAGATATACTAGGAAGCATGGAACTAAAGGTTTTCCAAACACTATATCCAAGGCATCCCGGATATTACAAGGAACATAATACTAGAAGTTCTCCAAAGAGACTCACCAATGTGCTAGAGTCAAGGGACATCCGAGGTCTTTGACCAAATGATGAAGGAACCAAAACCCTGTTTGAATCTCAACGATGCGATGATGTAGCTGATGTCAAGCACGTGAGAAACAACCGTTCTAAGGGGCACTGAGGTCTCCCATTAGGTGGTCCAAGGGTATTACCAATGATGGTTATGAGACCAAGGTACATGGACCTCTAGGTCTATCCTATGGAGTATATGTGTTGGCGTCGACAGAGGGAGACCTGCAAATGCCAAGGAAATATTTGAGGTCTAAAATGGGTCTCCTAAGGAAAAGAATAAAATAATAGTTAAAATAATAAAATAATATTTATTAATTTTGGAGGAAGAAAGAAAAAAAAACTTTTTTGTTCGTATTTTCAACATATCTCCCTCAGTGTTTACTCAAATTTCGATTGGGAGCACTCGTTGGATGCATAATTAAATTCCGCATCCAAGGAGTACCCACAGTGCATACTTTTGACAGACCCCTCTTCCCCCAATACAAGAAATACCTAAAAAAACGTGATGATGATGTAGTGCTCCTGCTCGAAATTTGAGTAAAAAAACAGGGGAATATGATGAAAATACGAACAAAAAAAGTTGTTTTTTTATGACAAATATCTCAAGTCAACCATTATGGTTGACTCATTTTATTGAAATTCTATTGGTTATTGAATTCCAACTCTTCAAGAAATTATGGTTGGCTTGTTTTCTTATAAGGCCCATTTTAGACCCCAAATTTCCTCTAATGGTGGTTCCTTGACAGGAGCAAGGGGGATACAACCATATAGTGAATGTAATAGGACACGTGGTTGGGAAATTGAAATGGGATACAAGGGCACATGAGTAATGGGACTCAAACTTCCTTTGTTTAGAGTATGATGGAAGGGTTGACTTGGCAACATATGAAACTGATCTTGGGGGAGGGGAACATAGATGGGGCGGCTTGGTGGGGATGGATGTATTGGGTAGCCTTAAAGGGAAAATAGATGACCGTGGGTTTATAAATGGATTCAAAGGTGATTCATCACATAATACTTTGGAGACTAGGAATGCTGTTGTGATAAGGGACTATATGCGATCTGCAGTGGCATTGAGAGGCCCCATTTGGGATTTCTTTTGTGTTTAATGAGCTCAAAGAAGGGATATAAGTGTGCTCATATGGTACTATCCTGTGTTTTTTTTTTTATCCTGAGAAAATCAATGCTTGTTGGTGTTTTAAATTTTAAGGAGTCTGAAAAACATAAAGAAAAATCCATAAATGTTCTTTTTCATATAGTTAGTCTTCGAAGCCCAAAAAAACATAAAAGTATACAGGGGAGAAATCTTCCTGTCAAAAGCGACTAGAGTATACCTTTTTCGTAATTAGTCAATTCAGTCCGAAAAAGGGGTAAAAATCATATCGAACAGACGTTCTTTCAAATCCTTTAATGAGAATGAAAGAAAACAAGCTTGCTCGACATATTTTTAATTCTTTAGGGAGTCCGTTTATAGGGAACGATCAATGAGTGACAATGTGAGGGAATGCATGCAAATTTGTTTATGTATGTCAAACTATAAGGACTCCCGATCCTATGCGGATATGAATGACATGAGCACAAATAAAGGGGGTACTAAAATAATCACCCATGTAAGGTAGGCACTACTGTCGAGAAAGGGCAAATGCAATGGTGGCTGGACTGAGCCACGTACTCAGATAGGGGGGGATCCTACATGTGTAAAGGGGAGTCTGGATCAATGCATATATACTCTGGGGGAGAAGATGACCTATATTCCAGTTAATAGGTTATACCTATAGGGGCAGACATCACCAGAGAGGAGGAGCACCGCAATAACCTGTATCTATACACAAACCAAGGATACCTGGGTGTAAATGTACATTTGGAACTTAAATATAACATAAATACATATATGAGGTGACTTACACGATGTCACACAAATCGAGGCGATCCTTTAAATGGCCCAAAGGAAAGTTCAACGATCATAGAAAAGGTGTAAAAGAAAAAGGTAAAAAATATATTACATCGAACAAAGGGTTCAGTCAAATTAAGCATAAAATCTCTTGAGATGCAACCCATTGCGGGGGTTGTTCAAGAGGCGACCTACAGTATCATCTAGTAGGTATGCCCCCTTTTCGAAACAATGTTTATCAACATATGGGCCCTTCCACATGGATTCAAACTTCCCTTTCCTAATTTTGACATGGGATTGATCATAGACGAGGACGAGGTCCGCTTCTTTGAAGGTACACAGGTGAACATGCACATTTTAATGGGATTTAGATCGATGCTTGGTAGCTTAGATAATATGGATGGCAACATGACGATATTCATTTGATTTTTTAAGCATGAGAAAGCATTTCTCTAAGGGATATGTATCTAGTAAAAGCTCAATGACAATGCACATGGCTGGGATTGGATGTGTAAACCAATCAATGCTTCCATGCAGGGTGAAATCTTTTGAATCAATAGAGAATTGACCTAATGATGGTGTAGTATATTCCTTGGGAATAAAATATGCACAATGGTGCATGTCATCCCAAGGAAAATTAGGTTCAATTAAGGTTTCAAGTATCTCTTCGTTGCTTTGAAAGCATTTGCTAAAGAGATTAGAGGGAACAAAATTGGATGACGACGTGGAAGGTTGATCAGGTGATGAGATAAAATAGATGGTGTTTTTCCCATTCAAAGAAGATGTTGGGGGTGGAATTCTTCAATGACAGTGAATTTAGACTCCAAGGAGATTCTACGCAATTCAACTAGAACATATCAATATTTGGGCATATCCGGGCAGTGATGGGAGTAATGGACGTAAAGGCCACATACTGGACACAGATGGTTTGTGCGTAGGGACTTGTTTCATACTTGGGGAGTGTCGGGAAATTAGACTAGTACAACATTCTCGTTGGGATCATCATCTAATGTATGGATATGAGTGTGTAAAATAGGTAACTCAGGAAAATTCTAGGTAGTGTGACTCGTACTGTCACACAAGGTGCAAGGTGGAGGTGATTAAGATGAGGCTTAGGAGGTGGGTTCATGGATTTGTTCAGAACTAGAATTGTTGGGGCCTTTATGGTATTTCCTCCAACCTGCTTAGGAGGAGATGGGGGGGTTTAAGGATGTGGGTTTGGGTATGCTGGGAGGTGGGTAATTGGTAGTACTAATCAGTTGCATAGGTTGCAAAACAACTTATGGGGTCATGGGTGGGTTTTTTGAAGGTAGGTACATAATGGGAATGCCTAACGTCAATCCCAAAAGGTTAAAATTTTCCATCATAGGCATGCTAATGAATCCCAATGGTGGAAACAAGAACGAGATTGTATGTATAGGTGTATCTCCCACTAGGTTGGGAACTGATGTCAATTTTGGCTGGGACTGCGGTTGAGGTGTAGGTTAAGCCACAAGTTGCAGTTGGGGAACAAGTTTACCGAAGGAAATGGTGAATAAATATGATACCTATGCAGTTGAGGGGTTTGGGGGAAAGGCCTAAAAAGTGGCAGTCATGGGAGCATCATAGAGAGGACCCGAACCTATGGAAAAAATAAATGGGATGGAAGCACCGCAGATAGTGCTGTCGATCATGGGGAGGACATTTTCCGAAGTGCCTGACCCCTTGGGGTTGTAGTAAGTCAACTGGTCAATTTTGAAGACCTTCACTTCATGAGGGAACATAATGAGCAAGAAGGATTACAAAGTGACTTCTTTTATAACATACATGTAGCTATGCCCAAGGAGGAGGTTGTAATCAAGCTAAGTGTTGGAAACCTCAATGTCAATCAGGATGATTTTCTAGCTAGATGACATGAACATTTGGGATAAGTCCCTAGAGTTGGGAAACGTGACCATCATAAGCACCTAATGATGTCATGGATGGTTGTAACTTAGGGGACCCAAGATTCCACCAAACAAAGGTTGATGTGACGCATGTGGAGGCACCCTCATCGATAATGTATCAATGGATAACTAAGCTCTAGATTGACACAAGAATATGGAATGCGATTGATGAAGACATTCTGGGCTCCAACTAATCCAACTAAAATGTGATCAAATGTGAATTAGAAGGATCTATCACACCTAAATTTGAGAGTAAGGATTTTCATTGTGCGTGGCAGTTTCTGAGAACTTCCAAAGTTGACATGGCAGTGGGAGATTGTCCCAAATCATCCACAATACTATAATTAAGAGCGGCTTGAGCATTAGGGTTGTTCGTGATGCGACGCAAAGTAAATTTGGGGACTTTGGGAGTCCCATCAGTCGGGGGTCTTGGTAGATGCAAAGTCAAGTCCATAGGGTTGGAGTCAGAAACCTTGTCAATGGGGATGGTTTTGGTAGCTAAATCCTATTGGTTGTGGTGAGTCTGGAGGTTGACATCAGAAGCTAACATTAAAAGGTGTTGCACTTCTAAATCAAGAGGATGACTCGAGGATGCAACATATGTAACCATGGGTTGTGCTGTAACTAACCCTTGAGTGGGTAAAGGGTTTTGCAACACCATCGGTTGTTGAACCAATTGAGGTGGGTTACACCGGGCTTAAGGGGATCCAGTTGTGTCTCATCGATTAGCCTCATCCCAAAGTTGGAAAGCTTTAGCCAAATAGGGTCAGTGATGTGTTTAATGTCTATAGATGTTACAAAAAGAATACGGATGATTGGTCCATAGCTGTGGGTTCTTTCCTTGCTTAGGAAGTTGATTGGGATCCTGATTGGTAGGATTAGCTCCATTATTGTAAGGGGGGTTTGGAGGTTGGCCGCACCCTCCTCAACGTTGATTGTTTCCATTGTTACTATTTTTTTTTTCCGATTAGACTTCACTCATTGGTTATTGGGGGATGGTTAGGTTGGCGATTTGTTCTGCTGTGCATAAACTTGCCCTTGTGGAAAAGGTGGATCTTGGGGAGAGGCCTGTACTGGAGCTACTAGCGGTGTCCCAATATAATGATAATAGGGGTTGATGGTCGATGGTAGTGCATAACCTTGAGGAGTACCACCATATGCAGGTCCTTGATAGGAAGGTCCATGGACATGAGAGGTAGGTTCCGGTGGCACAAACGAGGGTGTCACTCCTAAATGAGATGACGCATGGGATAGATCAGGGCCATAACCTGGTGTGGGAAATGAGCCCATTGGATGTTGCACAATGTTAGGGGTGTTTCCATATGTGTAATTGGTTGTCATGGGGGGTAAATACGTATGTGGTCTAGGTTGGCATGCGGTAGTTCCAATGACACCATCTGCAGCATGAGATGCCCCCGGTGAATCCTTTCTAGAGGAGTCTCTGCGAGGGGTGTCAGGGAGAATGGTGTACAAGTAGCCCGAGTATGCATAAATAAGGTCGAACTATTGTGCCTTAAGGATTTCTTCTTCCCCATGCTTTGGGCATTTGGAATCCATGTATTTGGATATGGGGGGGAGAGGAGAGTTGAGGAACTAGTCTAGGAATATCCTATCGTCAAGTTTGATCTTACACAAACTTCGACATCTACACTACTCATGGATATGGTTCGTAATGTGTGTGGAGGAATTTTTTCGACAATATAGGAGGATCCCAACTCCATCGTCATTCCGAATGAAAAATTTAAATAATTGCAGGAAAGTGGAGGCTAAGGACACAAAATTGGGATGTGCCCCATGTGGTTGATCATTGTACCAGTTAGTTGCAACACTAGTTAAGGTTATATGAAAGGTGCGCAGTCTAATGGAATCGTCCACTATGCTGTTGGAGGAACACCATAAGTGGAAATACATCATGTGGCTCTAGGGGTCTTCCCCGACCTTCCCTTCAAACTTTGGGATGTCTAACAGGAGTTTGGTAGGCATGGGGGGCTAGGTAGGATTGTGTCTAATAGGGTCATTGGTTAGTCTAGCCAAATTAGGAAGGTTGAGATTGGCCAAAAATGGAAGACTAGCAATAGGTTAAGACATGGTAGGACCAATGGTGGTGTTGTCTGTGGAGGCGGTCATGGATCGAACAATTGTGGTTGTTGCAGATGGGATCGTGGGGATATTTCAACCTAGATTCAAAATCATTGTGGAACCAAGAACTATGTGGGTTGTAGTGGCGCTTGTGGGGCCGACACTGGGAATAGTGGTTCCTGTTGAACCAATGATTGTGTTAGTTGTGGAAACAACTGTATGGATGCTGCCACTTCCCCTAGAAATGGTCCCCCCAACGAAAGGAGTTGGGATATTTCATATCATCCGAATGTGCATGGGTGACTTTGACTGAGAGGATTCATAATCAAAATCTTGGAAAGTGGATCCAAAGATGGTGAAGTGTGCCGAATTAGGGTTCGACATGCATGGTCTAAGAAACCGTATTGTGGTGATTGCCCCGAAGTCTTCGAGAGTACCTCGGAGGAAATATAGTGACAGGATTGTAAAAACTGAATGAGTATGATATTTATCTCGAAAAAATGAAAAATATCCCAATGCAACCGAATGTGCAAGAGGAGAGCAGCTTAGTCCAACAATAGGATCGAAAAACCCACTTCCACCATGTGTGAAATTGTATGAGCTACAACAAAATGGAAACAAATCCAACATGCAACACTCCTATAAATAAAAAATGACTAACCTATTGAATAAAGGAGAAAGTAGTCACCTATCTAAAAGATGGAATCCCTCACAAATTGTTTCCCTTGCAGGGTGATGAAATACGCACTCAGAAAAAACAAAATGGAAGACCAATATGGCTCAAGGATATCCCCCTACCAAAGGGGATCTTAGGTAAAAGAGTCCTAAAAGCAAGGATTCTAGGCTACCGCATTCATGACACGTCAGGAGTGGTTACCTAGAGCTTTAGTCCGAAGAAAATGATTTGGATGATATTTAGTACTAAGTGGAGTGTGGAATTCCACCCAGCCAACCTGATCTAGTCTTGCCACTTAACCTTATGAAACGAGAGTTCCGCCCACAAATCGGTCTCAACAACGTCCACAAATACTAGAGGATTTTGGTCCCCTAAAAAGATGACTGCTATGTATAAAACGTAAATGATGAAGGGGAATTATTTGGATGCCTATCCCAGTGTCCTAACCTAACTACAAAATTGTTTTTGGTCCTCAAGTGAGGTTAACATTTGTTGTGTTAAGGTTAATTTTAAGGCTGAGCTTGGGGTCATGAACCAAGCATCAATTTAGGGTGTGAAATGTGTGCACATGTGGTGTGTACCTAGATATAAATCTAAAAATTAAATGCATAATGGAAATGATAAACAATACTAAGTAATACATTTTTTTCTTTTGGAAACCATTTCAACTAAGGCTAAACATTTAATTTCAAAGTAAAAACAAGCAATGAATTTTCAACACACAACTTACGGAAAAAAGAACAATGTAGTCCTAATAGATTTGAATGTCAACCAAAGATGTAGCAAATACTCAGGAAGTATATTTTTCTTCACTATAGGGATTTCACAAAGGCAGATCTACATCCAGGTACTCCAAGCAAATGTATGCAAGCATAACAAAAAGGGAAATGCAAACGAACAAGAGTGGAAAAATGAAATTGGTATGTAGAGGGAAGATGCTAGACAAAGTGTCTAGGGGGTTGGAAATAACTCAGGAAATACAAATAGTCATAGATAGCACTTGTCTAAGGAACAAAGGCGAATTGGGTTGCACATAATTGAAAAATAGTTGCGATAGGAGCATAACAACCCAAAAAAGAGTTAGGTCGCACTTTTCAAGGATTTTTGTGCAATAGGTCACACTTTTCAAGGCGTTTTGTGTGATAGGTCGCACTTAACTGAGAAAAATGAGTGACTTGGGTCTCACTTAATGGACAAATAGGTGCGCCTTGGTCAAAAAGAGAAATTTTTGAAAAACAAAGTGCCAACAAGGTCGGTCTGGGAGGTTAGGGCTGGTTTTATGATATGGATCTAATAGACGGTGACAAAAAATGTGAAAGCAAGGTGAACCGAACAAAATAAACTGAAAAAAACAAAACAAAAATAACTTGGAAAAGGTGGTCAAACAAAACCGCAGGTTGATAGAGATCGAACCCGGTGGAGTCACCAAAAATTGTCGCTAATGTTTTCACACCAGAATATGCCAAAAGGAACCTACTAAGGTTTATGGAAACTAAAGTAGAGTTTTAATAAGGATGCACACTAAATAAAATAAATGATATAAATAGAAACTTAACTAAACATGTGCATGAAATAAATCTAAACTAATATTGCAGACATTCTTTAACAAGCATATATATGAAATAATGATTTTTATATTATATGAATGGGCTATACATGGAATAAGGAATACCTTAGAATATCAATGGAAAGGGGTTCTTGTATTCTTCTGAATTAGAGTGCTCCTTGTTCTTCTCAGCAGCCCAATGTTCTCCAACTCCATGTCACAAGGTGCAAAATCTCCAAGAAAGGTGAAACTAGAATGCTCAAATGGGATTCAGGATTTCAATGGAAATTTCGGCAGAGTAACAATATATAAAATGTATGGAGAAATATATATGAAATGAGGACCTTCACATTCAATATATAGGAAAAATGGTTGATGGTTTTGGAGGCATGTGGTATTTGGTGGAAAAATGATTGATGGTTTTGGTGGCCCATGGTATTTGGTGACCACTAGTATTTGGATAGGCATTAAGTTTTCCCCCCTTTTTAATGGGATTTTATCTTTTCCCACTTCTTGATTTTTTTGGAAATTTTACTATTTTGTAGGATATTTCTCTTTTTCCCATTTTTAAGGAATGTGCCAACTTCCCTATTTTGTGGAAAGAGGAAATATCCAAAATACTAGTTATGAGCCAATTTAATTTTCACCTTTGGGATTTTAGACATGTGAAGGTCAAAGTGGTGGATATGGAAAGTGGTCATGATGTAAGGATATGGTGTGGCTAGGGGATGAGAAAAGTGGACAGTATTTTAGTGTTAACATAATGAGTATCACTAACATGTGTGTTGAGCAGATTCCTGAGCTCCAACAATGTGGGGCATAAGTTTGTAGCATGTCCCATCTTACCGCACAAAGCACATGGTTGGTTGAATTTGGGGGCAGTGTTGAGCACACTAGGAGCACTGAGAGGGGGTGGCGAATCAATGTTCTGCACTAATACTCTTTTTCAATTGATCAATCAACAATTGATATCATTCATTAAACATTCAATGTAATATATCAACAAATTGTACATAGTAGACACATGATATATATATGTAAAGAAACTTTGTAATATATTGAATCACTCAATTGTTTACATCAACTTGGTGATCTCCAACCACAATTTGTTGTACTCTTATATTGTCTTCTATTCCACCTGCATATGAGCCACAATTTCCCCATTGATTTTTCTACACCCACAGGCTATGGTTGACCCACAACTTTCTTTATCCACCCACTAGCACTGGTTGTTCCTGTTGGGATTGGCCCAGATGGGGTATTTTTGAACATGAATAATTTTGAGAACTGTGGAGCTAAGTGTAGTTAAGTTTGAAAAATTTTGGGATAAGTTTTGGTATGCTACGAAGTTGCACGTAGCATAGTGTTAGAGGAGATGCGAGGTCGATACTGCGAAGAATACAGCACCGCGATGTGCCACGTCAACGAAGATCCAACTAAGCAGAGCATTGACGGATAAAGGTAGTTATTTCGATTAGGTCACAGAAGACCTATTTTTTGGCAAAGATCGTCGATAAATACCAAGCAGTGGGTAGGTGTAGATCAGAGGTAGGTGACTGATCACAACAGGAAGAAGACTACTACTACTCGAACCAGTCATCTAAGGTCGGAAAAGAAGGAACAACTCGACAGAAGCAACCTGTTGGCGCGCATATAACAGAAGATCCACTGCCAGATATCAGTAGTCTGGTTTTGGGAAAACCACGACAGTTTTGAAAACCTAAGGGTTCTGCCTTCAAGATGTAAAAGACATGACCTACGGGTCTTGATCTATAACTAAGGCAATTTTTTAAAGGAAAGGGGTTAATTTCTCATTTTGTTGATTAGTATTGAATATTGTGAGATCTGTTAGAGTAAAGCATTGTAAAGGCTCTGCAGCTGAGTGCACAGAGACCTAATTTTGAGAGAGAAAGAGAAGAGCATCTGCAACTGAGTGCGCAGATGAAGAACTATTGTACCCTTTCGAAGATAAATAAACAACAGTTCTTGTGGACGTAGCTTCCCATCCGGGGGGGTGAACCACGTTAAACCATTGTGTTATGTGATTGCTGTGTATGATTGCCATTAATCCGTGATCTAATTTACTTATAGTACATGCATGAAGTTACTATTGTTTGTTATATGTTTACTTTATCTGTATTCACTATGGAAAGGATGGGATAAGATGCTAAGTAGTTCATGTATGGAGGAATATTAATAGTTAAGCACCTATAAGTCTCGGATGAATGGATCGATGAGATAACCACACAGTTAATTGTTAAGGATGGGATCGCAATATCAAAGTACACAGCATTGCGCATCTCACATATTTGCATAAGTTACGATGTCTTTCAAGCTAAGTGATGATGAATGATTAAGGATTATCGAGTAAGAATTGAATAGAAGGGATTAGATCTCATAAACCCACTACATGGCTTGGGGACGCAATGAAGGTGCAAATATATTTGTTCCTAAAAACACTCGACGCGGAGTAGAAGACTCCGCACAGTGATTGACCGCAGCGTGCAATTCGTACCACGCTGTACATAAGTCATTTGAAAACACTCTCATCACAAGGTTGTGGAAACCTGCTTCTGCAACCACCCCCTCAACTTCGCCTCGGGTGAGACCTCAGGCTACTTGCAGTCTGTTTCCGAAAGGGCCGGTGAATAGGGGTTTTGTTGGTATCTCGTACCACGAAGTACCTGGGTCTACATTGGAAAACCTCTAAAACAGTGCTGCGACCAAAAAATGGTTCCGTTGCCGCGCTAAGACCAGTGATGCGATAGTGTATTCAAAAAAGTAATGTCTGATAGTTGGCATCCAGAACATAAAGAAATCTGGCTTGGTGCGATAAGATCAAAAGAGACTTCACAAAGAAAGAAAACAGACATCCACGACTATTTGACGTACAGTGGCTAAACAAATACTTGTGGAGGGACATCCACAAAAATTTTTGGGCTTCGTTTCCAAATGAGCTACATGAGTGGATATCGTGCCTAGCAGAAAGAAAGAATTGTTCCCAAGGCGGAGTACCTACAGAGTGGAGTCCGGAGCTTACTGAGCAGCTCAAAGAAATCGACAGCCCACTATCACGAGCAGTTGATTTTTGGGTTGATAGCATACTAGAAGGTTTTGTGACTGAGTTTGCTATAGATACGCAAAAATCATACAGCCAAGCTGAAGCATACTTTTTCGAAGGATTCAGAGGTAAGTTCCTAAAAAACCTCATTTTATACATTAAAAGGATTTTAGCTGAGAAAGTTGTTTTAAGAATGCAACAATAGTTCTAAATCTGTCATGGTAGAGAACACATACATTGATTCTGACGAAGAAAACCATACTTTGAGAAGTGGGAAGAGATACAAGCTTACTAATGAAAAGAAACCCACACCATCTAGAAATCGAATAGATACCAAAATTCCATGTGATCTCAATAATACAAACACTCAGTTATCAGCCACAATCCACTGTACTATACCTCAAAATCAATCAGTCCAGAACCCATCCGCTGCGAGTGTCGCACAACCCATACCACAACTCAGTAATACTACTAACACCGCAGGAGCAAGTTCTCACAACACTACGACTCAGACTATTCCACAGAATACTGTCCCTAGCAAAATCCAGCAGCCTATATCTACTTTTGTTACAGGGAATCCATTCCAAAATAGTACACAATCCAGAAGAAGAATGACAGATAACGATCTAAAACCGTCGATATTCATGGGAACGGGTCAGGAAGACCCTAATCAACACCAGTTTCTATGTGAAGCCGTGTGGAGTGTTAAGCAAGTGACAAATGATGCTATAAAGAGAGCGCAACTCATAATTAATTTTAGAGACAGAGCGCTACACTGGTTTATGAAGTATTCTCAAGCACAACCGAGAACCCTAGCAGATATCAAAACCATGATTGCAACAGAGTTTAAGAAACCCAAATCAGAATCACAGTGCATAATAGACTTGAAAGAAATCAAGCAGAAACCTACTGAATCGGTATGGGAATTCGACCAAAAATTCAAAACATTGTTGGACCAAGTGATCTTTGTTATAGCTTTGCAACAGCATCAAGAATGGTTAATTGCTGTGATATTTCCCCACATCAGACAACCACTAATGCAACTGAAGGTTGTATCTCAAGCTGAGGCCTTGGAGATCGCAATGAAGTTGGAAGCTTCACCAATTGGAGAAAGTAGTTTTGGGATGATACAAATCCAGAACCAATTGGCTACCTTGACATTAGAATTACAAGGTATGAAGAATGGAAAAGAGCAGAGAAATGAAAAACGACATGAATTTTGGTGCACAGGATGCAAAGGAGAGGGCCACACTAGAGAACATTGCCCCTTATTTCAAGAATACTTTAACAGTGGCGCACCAAACCCAATAAATATGAATCAAAACCAGGCACCGTGGTGTGAAATTTGTAGAAGCAGAGGACACAGACCTGAGGACTGCTACCTAATACAAAAATATGTAAAGACACCTAAAAACCTATACTACAATTTCTGTAAGTTAGTTGGACATGATGAATCCAACTATCGCGCTTATGAACTGATGAATGAAAGGAAGCGAGATATGGAAGCAATGCGAGGTGCTGGAATGTACCGCGTTCAAGAGGAAAATCAACCAAAGCAAGAGAACACCCACTATGATCAAGGAGGATATAGAGGCCGCGGTGGTGGATATCATGGGAGAGGAAGAAATACTGGGCAAAATCAAGGAAGAGGACGAGGCCAGGTCATATGCTATAACTGTGGTAAGCCAGGTCATGTATCAAGAGAATGTACTAATCCATGCACCACATGCAACTACTGTAAATCATTTGATCACGTGATTGAAGATTTCCCTGTTCTTGAGGTAGAAATGCATAAGAGGAGAAGAACATAAACACCGAACCCTAACATCTAGTTGATTGCATCAGAGAACAGACCTACAGGTCAGAGTGTCAACGTAGTAACGTGAAGTGGCACTAACACAGGAAAAGAAAACAACACAGAAGCCTCGACTTCTGGAACAACTGATCCTAAGAATCCTAGAGAAACAATAGGGATTAGAAAAGCTCTTGGGAAGGAACCTCCATTAAACTTACAGAAAAATAAGGAAATATTTAAAGAAGCACAAGACATGTTTAAACAACAACCACCTACTTCACTAAGGATCCCGTTGCGAAGTCAAGAACCACAAATAGAAGACATGCCACTAGCATATGATCAGATGCGCACTGCACCAGATGCCTGTAATTTTGTTGTGTAGTTTCTATAGAGCTGCATCAAGATATTAAAAAACAAGGATACCCTTATGGAATTTGAAAAACTGATAAATTAGTACGAATCATGCAGTAAGAAAGGAATAACACATGGCGTAGTACATAACATTAGAAGTCCCAAAAGAACTGGCAGGTAAATGCGGTTCACTGCATAGATAGGAGACTATGAGATGGATGGGATCATTCTTGATCTCGGATATGATGTGAATGTCTTAACCAAGCAGACATGGCAGGCGATGGGAAAACCAAAGTTACAGTGGTCACCTATACAGTTAAGAATGGCTAATCAAGGCATAGTTATACCACTGGGAAGGTTAACCAACACCATTGTCGACATTGATGGCATGCGAAGTTATGCAGACTTCGAAGTAATTGATATTGTGGATGATAGCAATCCTTATCCAGCACTACTGGGCATCGATTGGGCAATGACAAACTCCACCATCATCAATCTGAAAACAATGAAAATGATATTTGAAGGCAATGACATAAGGGTCATTGCACCATTGGATCCTTTGCAGGGGGAGCGATATGTTGAACCTATTTAAGGAGAGTATAGAGCTCAGGGCCTTGACCGTATCTATCAAATGACAACAAATGCTGCAGATTATATTGATCCTACTGTGGATAGAACGCTCAGCTGGTGCTGCGATAGTTCTTGCATCTCAGACTCAGATGCAGGATTAGAAAACTGACAACACAGAATGCATGAAGTATCTACCAGGAGATGCGCAACAATTACAAAGTCACTTCGCTGGATTGGAAAGCAGGTAAGTCCAATCCCACTTATGATGGCACAACTAACATTTATTCATTTATCAAGGAATACACTGCAACAGTGGCATATGAACATCGCGTCTCAGCATTAGACATGGTACTCAAAGAAACACCTGCCAGATGGTGGGCTACACACAAAAAGACAATGACAACTTGGGACCAATGCAGAATAAAACTACAAATTAGATTTGCTGATAAGGTCACACTACCATTTGAGAAATATAAGGGTCAGAGGGATCTAGGAGATCATATCGTAGCATGTGTACAAGCTTGGAAGGAAAGACCGTAGACAGAATGGGTACATCTCTTTGTGCATATGTTGGAGGAGCCTATTCCAAAAAAGTGGTACCTACAGGAGGAGATGTGCACAGGAACCGTGGATTGGTTTGTCCTTACTGTGACCTTCCAGAAGGATTTTAGTTTCCAAGATGACCAGCCGACTATACATGATGCACTGCAACTGATCAAGCGAAAGATATTTAGCCCACAGCACAAGGAGGAAAATATAACACTAGAAGAGTTTTTTGACACAAACAATGTACTTGCGGGTCTACAACTAGATTGGTTAGAACATATAGAGCAGGATTTAGACTGCTACAACATAGATGAAGAAGTTGAAGATAGCGACACAGAGCACCCGCGCAACATAAAAATCCTAGAATCAGAAGGAGTACGTGAGGTAGAAGGGCCTCCATTAGAAATTCCTGATATGAGTGGACCGGTCAAAACAAAGAAAGTGAACATCGGTACTAGTGAAGAGCCGAAGTTCGAAGCAATAGGAGACTACTGGGATGATGACACAGTTGCAGAGATCGCAACTATATTACAGGAATATCAGGAAGTATTCCCAACAAAATTCATAGAGATGAAAGGTATCCTGGGAGACTTAGGAGTGATGAGAATTCCTCTTAATCCAGGAGCGAAACCTATTAAACAAAGACCATATAGACTGAATCCGCGCTACAAAGAATGAGTTAAGGCAGAACTCGACAAGATGCTCGATGCAGGAATCATTGAGCCAGTTGAAGAATCTGAATGGATAAGCCCAATGGTCATCCGAGATAAGAAAACAAAGGGTGAGATTAGGATCTGTGTTGACCTCAGAAAGTTGAATGATGCCTCTATGCATGATCCATTTGCTACACCTTTTACCGATGAAGTTCTTGATAACGTTGATACTCTTTTACTAATGGATTTTCTGGATACCATAAGATAAAAATTGATCCAACCAATAGGCACAAAACCACTTTTGCAATAGAATGGGGGTCATTCCAGTATACAGTGATGCCTTTTGGCTTGAAGAATGCACCAACCATATTTTCAAGAGTGGTGATCGCAACATTCAAAGAATTCATCCACAAGTTTCTAGAAGTTTACTTTGATGTTTGGACCATTTTTGGTTGATTGAAAAACCATGCCGCGAACCTCAGAATGATGCTGGAAAAATGTAGACAGCATCAAATTTCATTGAATTTAAAGAAATGTATTTTCTGTGTTCCTTATGGGATTCTACTGGGACATATCGTGTGTAAGAAAGGCTTAATGATTGATCCAGTGAAGATAGCATTTATTGTAAACTTGCCTACACCAAATTCAGTTAAACAATTGCGCACTACACTAGGGCATACTGGATACTACAGGAAATTCATAAGGGGTACGCACATATAACTGCAGCAATGGAGAAGCTTTTAAAAAAGGATGCATCATTCATTTGGAATGAGGACCGTGAGAAAGGATTTGACACATTGAAAGAAAAAATGGTCAACACGTCGATCCTCATTTTTACAGACTAGGAAAAGCCATTTCACGTACATGTTGATGCTTCTTGTATAGCATTGGGTATCATTCTTGTGCAGCCAGGAGAAGGAGGAATTGATCATCCCATTGCATTTTCCAGTAGAAAGCTATCATCTGCTGAGAAAAACTACACCACTATTGAGAGGGAAGGACTTGCAATGGTATATGAGCTACAGAAATTCAGACACTATTTGCTTGGTGCGCACTTCTCAATGTTTACTGACCATTTTGCATTAAAATACCTGGTCAATAAGCCAGTGTTAGGGGGGCGAATTTGCAGATGGCTCTTACTCTTCCAAGAGTACGATTTTGAAATAATAGTTAAAACAGGCAGATTAAATTTAGGCCCTGATCATCTATCAAGGATCGAGTCAGGAGAAGAACCAACGAATCTAGAAGACAATTTGCTCGATGCACAATTATTTGCTATACAGATTGCCGATGATTACTATCAGGATATCATTGACCTTCTAACTACCAGGTTTGCACCTACTGAATTCAATACGCAGCAAAAGAAGCAACTGATAGTGCGAGCTGCAGACTTCACCATTATCGCAGAACATCTCTACAAGTTAGGACCTGATGAAGTGCTGCGGAGATGTGTGTTAGAACATGAGAAGCCATTTATATTAGTTGATGCACATTCAGGAGTCGTAGGAGGTCATTATGTAGGAAGGGCTACTGCGCAGAAGATATTGCGCACAGGGCTATGGTGGCCTACGATTCATAAGGACTCCAAAGAACATTGCCAGAACTGCGATGCCTGTCAGAGGACAAGGAAATCGTCAAGAAGAGATGAAATGCCGTTGAACCCTTAGCTCACCTTGTAGGCATTGGAGAAATGGGCAATTGATTTTGTTGGACCTATTAACCCACTAGGAAAAAGAACTGGTGCGAGGTACATTATGACAGCAACTGATTACCTCACCAGATGGTCAGAAGAAAAACCAGTCAAAGACTGTAGCGCAACTACAGCCGCAAAATTTATTTTTGAGAACATCCTTACATGATTTGGATGCCCAAAATTTTTGATGAGTGATCAAGGCACCCATTTTCTAAACAGAACTATTGAATCTTTAACTGAAGAGTTCTACATCCATCATCAGCGCAGTACGCCTTATCACCCACAAGCGAATGGCACTGTTGAAGCATTTAATAAGGTACTTGAGATGCACTAACCAAGGTATGCAATGTAAACCGCGATGACTGGGACCTGTGCATTCCATCTGTATTATGGGCGTATAGAAGGACATGAAATAAATTAACTGGACATACACCTTTCAAATTGGCTTACGGACAAGAAGCAATAATTCCAATGGAGTATATTATACCTAGCTTGAGAATAGCTGCATTTACAGGGATGGCAGATCACGCCGCACTATAATAAAGGCTATCACAATTGATTGGGTTAGAAGAAGAGCGCTTCATCATGGGATTCCACCAGCAAGTGCAGAAAGAACGAGAAAAAGCATGGCACGATTGCCACATCAAGAATAAGTCTTTTCATGTAGGTGATCTAGTCCTACTGTATGATAGTAAATTCATGAAGTTTCCTGGAAAATTTAAAATGCATTGGCTTGGACCATATACTGTAATAGATGTTACTAACAGTGGCGCAGTCCAGTTAGCTACTTTAGCCGGTGATACAATACCCAATTTGATAAATGGAAGCAGACTAAATATTTACCGCAATAGTTCTGCTTCGCAGCATCTGGTATAACCGTAAAGAAGGAAAAGTTTCTAGGTGCCAAATATAGTCAGAATTTGGCACTAGAAACCGTGGAAAAGTCTGTACATAGACTGATAGAGATAGATCTATACAGCGCACTGTGTTGAAAAAAAAGAAAAAAAAGAAAAGAAACAATGCATTGTTGCGACATTAAAAAAGCAGCAACTGGAAAGAAAATAAATTATATGCTGCGAAATCACTGCGCAGAACCAAAGATTGCCTACCACGTAGTTCGACGCAGACCTCCAGAAAATAGCCGTTATAGTGTCGGTTGGGGATATAGCCGTTATACAGTAATTCCCTATCGACCGCTCGGGCATTTAAAGCACAGATAGCCGTTCTGATCACAATTTTGAAAGATAAGACGACAAAAGCAACCGGATTTGGCCAACGGATACCACCATTAAATGCATATCTAGTCGTTCAAGGGCACAGAGAAGGGTCCACCGCTCCTATAAATAACACTGCTTATCATCTCGCGGGCATATCAAACACTTAGAATTTTTTGCAAATACTTCTGTCTGAGCTAGTTTTCATAAGCCATCTACAACTGTTGAAAGTGTTTGCATGCCTAAGAGATATTTATTTGAAGAAGAGTTCACAGTTGAAGAGACTGTGAGGTTGTTCCAACACAGAGGAATTGACGAATTAATGAGAACCCCAAACAAGAAAATCGTTAAAGAATCAGAACAAAATCCAAGGAGATCACCAAGACACGGCCCCTCAATGCAAGACAAAGGGAAAAATCCAGTAGCGCCGAGATCAAAACTACCGCGAAAAAGTTCGGTAGGGCCAAAAAAGCCCCTTGCCGATAAAGAGATACTGTTAACTATGACTCTAGACTACATCTCGCTGCGTGCAGTGGATTCGCCGACCATTAGACTGCTGAAAAGCCTGAAGTATGAGATACCACTCTCACCAATATCGAAGCATGTTGAGGTGGACAAAAATCTGTTAGGAAAGATTCCAGATTGCAAATGGGAGGACTATGATCTGCTAGCAATGCAGAAGGAGAATCCAACTGAACCAAATTTCCCACAGTTCCAGCCCGACAAATACATGTGCTGGAAGAAGAATGCGAAGGGTGACCTCACCTTGGTCTCCAAGAGTTGGTTGTCAGTAGTAGCCAAGTCGGGGCTTCTCAACCTGCTAAGGCTTCCACATTTCGACAGATCACCGGAGCTCAATGCGGTGGTGTGAACTCTTATGGCTCGCATCAACCAGGGATATTTATGGCTAGACCAGAATATCGACCTGACAATTGACTTAATCCACCGGATAACTGGATTAAGCAAAAGGGGAGAAGACCCAAGGAAGTTCTTCCAGGTAAAAACAAAGGATAAAGAGGTAGCAGCATTAATGAAGCAAACACAATCTATGGTCAAAGGGAAGCGAGGCTTCCAGACTGATGACATAAAGGATGATGCAATAAGGTTTGTCACACAGTTGTTAGCGGGCAAAGTCTTAAGGAAGTGCAGACCATTAGAAGTAAACGCAGGCGCAGTACTACTTGGCACTGCAGCCGCTGAGGGACAAGAATTCAATTGGTCCCAACTTCTATTAAATGAATTCCTCGAAGAACTCAATGATACACAAATCAATGGTGGATATTTCCATTTCACCTGGCTAATCATATTGATCGGCTTCTTGGGGTGGAGGGAACCGAAGCACTACGTTGGAGTGGTCACAAACACTTCGGACTACAGAGGTGCTCGATTTCAGAATCTATGAGTGAACATGAATCCAGAAAGACAGCACAAGACAACGCTGGTCTTTTATACATATTACAACAAGCTATGCGGGGCCATCATGCTTACACCTCGCATACCAAAGCAAGTGACAAGCAAATATATCCGCATTATAAATTTTTATGTTGCGATAAAATGCATCTCCATTTCACCCAAAGCAGAGAAGAAGAATGCTGATTGGTACCCAGGAAACTACCATATGTACGAGGAAGATATTGAGAACTTAATGAAAGAATGGCCAGTTGAATTCCGAGTTGAGGTTGTGGATATCGAAAGTGATTCTGGCAAGGATAACCCTATCCCATGTCCCATTGTAGAAGATAAAGAGTCAGGCAAAAGGAAGGATGTTGGAAGTCCTTCGGGGCACAAGGAAAAAAGGAAGAAGAAGAAAGCAAACAAAGCCCAATTAGACACAGTGCTTTGCGAAGATGATTATTTAATGATTGCCGCGAGGGTAACTAAACAAGTGGAGGAACTTTCGACAGACAAAGAGAAGAAGGAAAAGGAAATTCAAGACAGCTTAAACCAGAACCTCACTACACTGCAAGGGTTATCCCAAAAATTTGATGAAGTTAGCAGAAGATTACCCTTGCACCACGAGTCAATAGCGGAAAAAGGGTCCGCGGGGACTCCATAGCAGCAAATAATAGTTCCTGCGAGGTCCCATATTGTCCATTTGCAGCCACTATCTATGAGGTTTCCATTACAAGATCAAGCAATGCTAGATACAAAGAATGTGGAGCGCATGGAGCTTGATCTTGCAACCATACCATTGTCAGGGCTCCATTACTTACAGACGCAACTCGGTGAAGAAATGCATGACAGAACCATAGAAGCGCTAAAAGGACAGGCAGAGTTACAAAGGCAACTTGAGGAAGAGAGCTCATGGAGTACTGTGCAATTACAAGATGAAAGAGATCGTCGATTGAGATTGGAGAACACGATCACTGCCATTGCAGATATTATAGATGAATTTGAAGTACAAACAGAACCAGCAGATACCATCGTCAAGATTGGCGATTTGGTCAATAGCCTAAAGAATGAGAAGGAAGACATGGAGATTCTCCATGAATCTGAAATTGCTGCCCTGAAAGCGCAGATCAATCCATAGACTCCACCAGATGATCAATAGTTAAGACAAGGAGTAGTGAAGACCGCTGCACAGAATATTTCTAGCGAATTCACTAAGTGCCAAAGTCTACTGGAAGCAGCATTGAAGGCATTTAGTGCCCTTGAAGAAGATCAACAATTACAGGAAGTAAAGGAGGAAGTGAAGGAAAAACAAGAAGTACTAGAAAATATGAGTGAGAAGGTTAAGGCGCTACCAGCAAGGGAGAAACTCCTAAAATACAGGGAAATCAACAACCTAAAGAAGGAAGTTAAAGCATTGCGGGAGAAGAAGACAGAAATGGGCGATAAGTCGCAGCCATTATTAGAAGACACCGGCACAATCTCACAGGAGATCAAAGAAAAGTTGAAGGAGTTGAACTAGAATCAAGAGTAGGTGGAAGGCCAGACTGGCCAAGAGATAATATTAGAGATGGTGGAAACAGTTGGGAAAATTGAACAGGATACGAAGACCGCGGTAGAAAAGATGATGGAAAGATTCAATGAGTTCACTGCGAAGATTAGCTCACAATCAGCGGAACACCTTCAAGGAGTTCCATGTGGTTCGGGGGAGAGCCACATGTAAGTGTTACGGGCCTGTTGGGGCTAGCCCAGATGGGGCATTTTTGAACAGGGAGAATTTTGAGAACTGCAGAGTTAAGCGCAGTTAAGTTTGAACAATTTTGGGATAAGTTTTGGTATGCTGCGAAGTTGTGCGCAGCATAGTGTCGGAGGAGCTGCAAGGTCGGTACTACGAAGAATACAGCGCCGCGATGTGCCACGTCAACGAAGATCCAGCTAAGAAGAGCATGGATGGATGAAGGCAGTTATTTCGATTAGGTCACAGAAGACCTATTTTTTGGCAAAGATCATCGATAACTACCAAGTAGTGGGTAGGTGCAGATCAGAGGTAGGTGACTGATCACAATAGGCAGAAGACTACTACTACTCGAACCAGTCATCTAAGTCCGAAAAAGAAGGAACAGCTCGGCAGAAGCAACCTGTTGGTGCGCATATAATAGAAGATCCGTTGCCAGATATCAGTAGTCCGATTTTGGGAAAACTGCGACAGTTTTGAAAACCTAAGGGTTCTGACTTCAAGATGTAAAAGACATGACCTACGGGTCTTGATCTATAAATAAGGAAATTTTGTAAAGGAATGGGGTTAATTTCTCATTTTTTCAATTAGTATTGAATATTGTGCGATTTGTTAGAGTAAGGCATTGTAAAGGCTCTACAATTGAGTGTGCAGAGACCTAATTTTGAGAGAGAAAGAGAAGAGTGTTTTCAACTGAGTGCACAAATGAAGAACTGTTGTACCCTTTCGAATATAAATAAACAACAGTTCTTGTGAACGTAGCTTCCCATCCGTGGTGGTGAACCACGTTAAACCATTGTGTTATGTGATTGCTGTGTATGATTGCCATTAATTCATGATCTAATTTACTTATAGTACATGCATGAAGTTACTATTGTCTGTTATATGTTTACTGTTATTTGTATTCGCCGTGGAAAGGATGGGATAAGATGCTAAGTAGTTCATGTATGGAGGAATATTAACAGTTAAGCACCTATAAGTCTTGGATGAATGGATCGATGAGATAACCACACATTTAATTGTTAACGATGGGATCGCAATATCAAAGTACACAGAACTACGCATCTCACATATTTGCATAAGTTATGATGTCTATCAAGCTAAGTAATGATGAATGATTAAGGATTATAAAGTAAGAATTGAATAGAAGTGATCAGATCTCATAAACCCACTACGTGGCTTGGGGATGCACTAAAGGTGCAAATATATTTGTTACTGAAAACATTCGACGCGGAGTAGAAGATTCTGCGCAGTCATTAACCGCAGTGTGCAACTCATACCACGATGTACATAATTCATTTGAAAACACTCGCATCACAAGGTTGTGGAAACCTGCTTCTACAACCACCCCCTCAACTTCGCCTCGGGTGAGACCTCAGGATGCTTGCAGTCTAGGGCCAGTGAATAGGGGTTTTGTTGATATCTCGTACAGCGAAGCACCTGGGTCTACATTGGAAAACCTCTAGAATAGTGCTACAACCAACAGTTCCAATGCTTCTTTTTTGTACCCATGAATTTCTGCACCCACAAGCACTAGTTGTCTCAATGATTTAATAATGCACCCACAAGTACTGGCTATCCCAATGCTTTAATTCTGCACCCACAAGCTTTGGCTTTCCCAAAGATTTATTTATGCACCCATAAGAATTGGCTATCCCAATGTTTTAATTTTGCACCCACAAGCACTAGCTGTCCCAATGCTTTAATTCTGCACCCAGAAGCTCTGGCTATCCAAAATATTTATTTCTTCACCCACAAGAATTTGTTGTCCTAATGCTTTAATTCTTCACCAACAAATAGTGCTTCCCACAAAGGATGTCTACCTCATTGTTTAGCTTCTGTCCATGAATATCTTATGCTCACTAAATCTCTGCATCAAACCCTAATTCAACCTGTCTACAATATATGAGAAATATCCTTTTTGTCTTAGATCAACAAGATGTTGATATCTATGTGCTCCCTTTTTCCTTACCTTCTCTTGTTACCTCAAATCCATCTTTACTTCAATTTCCTCTATTTCATTTCCACTTGCCGAACCTTTTGCTTCCTGTTAACCCCAATTATTTTATCTCATATATTTCTCATTTTTCATTTTCACACTTGTCAAATGGAACACAACACTTTTTATTTATACACATCCAATTATGTTATTTTTCACATTATAGCCAACATTCACATTTAATAATTAATATTTTTCTTTTATAAATCATATGGATCCGACAAATTATTATGTTTCTTTTCTATAAACATATTAATTTTATTTCTTGTCAATTTTCTTTTAGGGCCAGAATATAATTTCCATTTCAAATGCGAGTATCTTCATTCGAAAGGAGCCTCAAATATGTTTTCCATGGTTATGCTTTAATGTTGATATTCATATGGATTGTATAACCTCTATAGATTGGATTAATGCCAATTCTTTGAGTCTGACACCCTTTAAACTTCTTCAAGAAATCCTTCAAGTGATAACTAGATCAAGATATATAGTCAAATTTAAACACTTGAAACACACCTTGTTCACCTTTGTCATTAATGAGCATCAATGATAGTGATCATACAATGACCATCATGCCTTGACATCAATGACAAAAAATCTACCAACAATATCCCCCTTTGGCATTGATTTCAAACTAAAGTAAACTCCTCACCAAACTCTCTTTTTCACTGTGGTTTTACTGTACATTCATTCCCCCCCTTTTGAATTAATGAAAAAGGGTCTAGTCTTGATTCAATTGGTTATGACTTGCCATCAAGAATGCTTCTGTTGTCATCAAAATTGTTGTAGATTTGCTTCCCTTGTCAACAATTCTGCATGATCATCTCCTAGTTTCCTCTTGGTTTCTCTTTATTGATACATAGGATCCCCCTATCAATTACACTTATTTTCTTTGAGTATGTTAATTTCTTTGGGTATTGTCTCCCCTTGCTTTGCATAGTTATCATCTCCCCCTGAACTTATAGTCAACATTAGCTTGTAGAAATGTATTCTTCAAGTTGCTTCCCTTATTAAATCATCTATTACTTCTTTTGGATAGCTTTATTCTCTTAATTTTTCATCTGGTAGTCTACTCCCCCTAGGGTTATGCTTCATTTTTATGCCAATGCTCCCCCTGAAATGGTTGTTTCTATTCATTTGATCATGTCTTCGACTTCATGTTGCAATTGTTATGGGTGAGGATGAAACATCTGCAAGTTTCTCATGTTCATTGTTTAACATCTTATTGTTTATGATATTATGCATGGCAATAACCCTTCAAATCGTTTCATTTGTTTTGACTGTCTTCCAAGGCACTTTCCAAAAAACATTCGGTGCTATGAATGCCACTCAAACCCTCCTTTTCATATTTTTGAATTGTATACTCATCCACTATTTTAGATAGAAATAATATTTTCCCATCAGTTGTTGATTGTTCACTATCAATATGACCAACAAAGACAACATTCATGCATGACCTTGCTTCCACCTCTGGTTGTGATTGAGCCATTTAATGTCAACTCATTTAATTTCAACAATTCAAATTAGGTACAACCCGCTCTTCATAACATATCAACGCACTGTTACTCTCGTCATCTACCATTGACCTGAGTGTCCTGATTCCTTTGAAATATTTGTGCCTCATCAAATTGTATATCCCTTCAACAACTTTCCATAGATATACAAAGAATTTTCACAACCAAAACAAGAAAATACATGTATTTTTCATCTTAAAAGTCCCCCAATAAAAATTTGAATTATGATCAAAGGATATAAACCATGCGATATTTGTATGTAACTCTTCATAATATCCCACCATATTCATAATTTGCAAACCAGTTCATGTTGTACACCATCAGGACAAGGAATTCCTCAACTCCCGTGGATCGTGAACTCTTCCACGAACTTCATTTATTGGAATAGACAATCTTGAACAATAGCATGATGATGCAACCTTTTGCTGGAAATTCCAATGGATTCAGTATAGCATTGGCCCACCATCGTCATTTTCTTGGCTTCTCAGTCAATACTTCAAATGGGATGATTCAAAGATTCCATCGATGCGGTCAAATGTGTCCATATTTCATTGTTCGAAATTGATGTTCCATTTAGGATAAGACAGTGTTCAAATTTTAACTGTATGTGACCTTCCTTAAAGATACAATAATTCCATACAACATGCCCCAAGAAATCAATGTCTTTGTGACTGACCTCATAAAATGTTAAAATGATGTTGAAATTTCAAAACTGATTCCAAAGCAAAGAATTCTCCTGAGCATACCCAACATACCAAAGATGATTCAAAACAAAAATATCAATAAAATGATCAACGGTCACCTCATCAACTCTTCAATGGTCGACTTATTCAATTTTTCCAAAGGTTATTTCCAATCATCCATTATTAACTACTAGTCAATTATGATCCTTCTGAGGAGATGCGTTGATATCATAGCTCGATGGATTGAATTCATTACTGTCATATTCAAGTTTTGAAAGAGGCTCCATGTTATCATTCTTCAATTCAGTAGAAACCAATCTAGAGATGTTAGGCTCATGAGGCGCAAAGAATTCTTCATTATTGTGTCAATAACAAAGTTCTATATGTAGATTCGTGGATTCTTAGTCTCCTTTAATAGCCAAATCATTCGTGAGTGCATTATGGTCCAAGCCATCATTAAAATGTTTCATTTTTGTATGAAAATCCTTGTGAATTCTAAAAGTTTCCCACTTCGACTTTGACATCTCATCCCAATTGGGATATCAAGCAAGATATGAGGGTGGTTCTCATTTTCCTAAAAAGATAATTCTTTCCTTCTTCTTCTTATTAAAGTTACTATCCTATAGATTTATTTCCTTGTTTGATTGTCATATCAAAGAAAAGATCACTGTGCAATAGTTTGAATCCATCTAGTATGTGCGTTAGAGTTTATCTATCTGCATCATAATGTTTTTCTCGAGGATGCGTGGATTCTCTACTCTGTTTTTTTTACCATATGATTCCCTGAAGTTTCCATCTAATGGTTGTTGAGACTTTCACAATTGTGGAAATTCCTTCCAGCAAACATTACATTAATTTATCCTTCCAAAAAAAAAATGTGCTCAGTCTTACTATAATACAACGGCTAGCTCTTTTGCACCAATCAATCAACGATTTCATCAAGGATAACCTCTAACACTCTCCAACGTTAAACAACTAGGATTTTCCAATTATCTTTGTATTAAATGATTCTCTTGTAGCGGTAAATGTGGACCTGTGAGTCTTTCACCTTGAATTAAAGGAGAGGACCCACTTGTTATAACAATCTATCAATGCTCATAAATTCCTTTCAAACATAGAACAATGAATTGCATTCCTCTCTTTGTTACATCATCAACTTCAACAGTTGTTGTTCAATTAAGAAATATAGTCGCTAATTTTGAACACACCTCCTTTGGTGTGTCAAGTCCTTTCAAATATTCCTCAAGCCTACCTTTATTAGTTTGGCTGTCAAACAACCCTCTGCGTTGGTGTCATATTTACTTTTGGCAGGTTCCTGACGCTGTTAAGGTGCTCGTCATCCTAATACCGACACATTGCATATTTGTGATTCCTCCATCCATCCAAATATAGAGGTTTGATAACTTGAAGGAAAGCCAAATTATCATTGTGAAATTCTGTAACACAGCAGATCATTGAGCCTAGGAAAATATCACAATGAAAGAATTATCAAGGAAGAAGAATTGCAGTGAAATATAACAAGAATTGAGCAGTAAAATTAAACATGAAAAGAAACTCATATGTGCATCAAAACTGGTGTCATATCCCATTAATATGTATAGTAAAAGAATATAGTACAATAGA
Source organism: Larix kaempferi (assembly GCA_027924585.1). Classification (NCBI taxonomy): domain Eukaryota; kingdom Viridiplantae; phylum Streptophyta; class Pinopsida; order Pinales; family Pinaceae; genus Larix; species Larix kaempferi. The sequence continues at coordinate 2,983,458 of BSBM01001460.1, read as the reverse complement.
GATAATTCAATTGTACACGAGGAATTTGAATCCATGTCAGTCTAGCATAGGAATTGTCCCCACTACAGTAATCCGATGGTGCCAAACTCAACTGAATGTTAGTGAAATGAAGCTATTTTCAGTTAAATGATCATGAAGGGTGCATCAATGTGTTTATGATGAAAATCATAATAGAGAGGGTGCATTAGTTGACAATTGGTGGAAATCAGAGATCAAACCCCCCACTACAGTCATGAACTCAGGTGGACTGAACCAAATCACTGAGTTAGCTCCTAAAATGTAGGGAAATGACTTTGCATGGCCTAAATTCATGCATTCATGCGTGCATGGCCTAAATTCATGCTTGTAGGATGAATCGGTTGGATACTGATTCCTAGATGACAACTAAACACCACTATGGGGTCAACAAGATCATCCAATACTAGGAAAAGGGAAATAATACTAAGGTGGAAAAAGGTCAGAGTATTAATTATCCTAACACCCCCCCTTAATCCAAACTTAGAAAACCTGGGCCCTAGTAACTGAGACCAAAGGTCACCCAAAAATAAAAAATAATTGTTCATGAAACTAAGGAATTGGGGAAAACCTCATGGGAACCCCCCCCCAAAAAATGAACAACAGGAAACTCAAACAACCTTCACACCAAGATCTGAGATAGGAAAATATCTTCTGAGTAAAATACTTTGTTGAGGTGTCTGCAATATGCTCCTATGTAGGATATAAATGCAGGTGTTGGATCTGGATATGGATCTTCTAATTTGATGTACCTCCCACTGTTTCGAAGCTGTAGTTGTAAAAACTAGTATGACAGAATCCATTCTTGCTACTAGGGTGAATGTCTCATTGTAGTCCAAGCCATGAACTTGTGAGTACCCTTGGGAACCAATCGAGATTTATACTTGGTTGTAGATCCATCAGAAGCAAGTTTTGTTTTGTATATCCCCTTGCACTGGACTAGCTTTCCCCTTGGGGAAAGATAGATAAGATCCCATGTCTCATTGTTCTGTAGTGACTCAAATTATTCATCCATGGTAGCCTGCCATCTCAGATCATGGCAAGAATTTTTGAAGGATTGTGGATCAGATCCCACCATCATGTAGCACCTCTCTGGGAGAAGTGGATCTGTATGACATAGTGCAAGGTTTGCATCTTGAAACTGAGATCTGGTTCTTCTATGGTTAGATGGATCCCCAACTACGTTCCCAGCAGTACCAAGGAATTTTTGAGCCCATTTTGGCCTTGGATTGGGAGCACGTGCTGGATTTGGATTTGGATCTGCTTGAACTTAATCCTTAACATCAATATCTGATTTAACTTGGTCCTCATATTTAGAATCTGAATCTGGATAATCATAAGAGACATAATTCTGATCTTCATTAGATGTAAATGGAGTAGGTAGCGAGTATGGAAAAAAAAAAAACCTTTGAGGCATGGTTTTCAACACCTTTCACTAATACCTTCCCAGAAGATATCTCTGCAATCTCAATTGTGTCAGGTCCAAAAACACCTTTCTTTGGTGAAATTTTGTGTGTCATCTAATAAACAAATAACAAGTTTGCTGCCAAAGAAGGCACATATAGAACGTTTTTGAAATTTCCATGCTCCAGTTGTATTGTTCCCTTCCCTTCAGCAGAGAACTGTGAATCATTTACCATGTGAATACTGGGATCATCAGTGAGATCTAGAGAGGAAAAAGACTCCCTAGAGGCAACCATGTGGTTGGAGGCTCCAAAATCTACAAGGAAGGCTTGCAATTGTGAGAATCCAACCCTAAGTGCATGGCATCTCTCATGATCATCTGTCTCGCTTCCAGAATCAGACCCCCTTGCACCTTCTGGGAGGGAAATGTTGTGCTGTTCAAGAAATTTGTTCATTTGATCTATCTTCTTCTTCTTCATGCAATATCTCTCTGGATGGTTTCCTTTCTTGCAATATGTACACTCGGTCTTCTAAAACCTCTTTTGCTTATCCTTCTTGGAGTTGGATGCTTCTTTTGATAGATTAGACTTCTCATATGGTTTGGATTCATATTGCTTATTATCCTTTCCTTTCTGCTTCCCTTTAGAGTTCGCATTTTTGGACTCCCCAACCATAAGAGCCTGATTCTTGGAGGCCTTAAGGGTTCCCATTTGGATCAGTTTGTCTTGTTCTTAGATCAGGGATTCAGTGAATGCATCTAATGAAGGAATTTCCCAATTGGGAATTTATAATCTCCCAGAGTGGAAGGTAGAAAAAAATATTGAAAATTTAGGCCAAGCTTACTCAGAATGAATAGCACCAACTGCTCATCCTTCTTGTCAATTCCACATTGTTTGCACTGCATACCCGAGGTCTTGAACTTTGAAAAGAACTGCTGTATGGTTTCAAAATTGTTGGGTTGAAGAGAAATTAATTCATTATCCAAAACGTGGCCTCTTAGCTCATCTTTCTTACCAAAGAGAGTTCCAAGCTTTTTCCAAACCTCCCTTGGGGTTTTCAATCCATCAATACAGAAGAGAAAATCTCTAGAGATGTGAATACACATAAAACCAAAAGCCTCATCTAACTTGTTAAGGTACTTTCATTTCTAAACAACTGCCCGAGGTTCGACCTCCTTTCCCATTGTGACCCTATACAGAATCTTGTTGCACAAGACTATCTGCATATATTCCCTCCAATACAGATAATTGAAGGGTGTCATGATTCTTGGTGTCAAAGGAGCATTCAAATTATCCATTTGTAGCTACCGGAGCGAATACAAAATGGTACTGCTGCACTGAAAAAATCTCAAAATATTACATAAAACTCTCAAAATGAAGATAAACCAGCTTTGCTGAGCTCTTATACCATGTGAAATTCTGTAACATAGCAGATAATTGAGCCTAGGAAAATACCACAGTGAAATAATTATCAAGGAATAAGAATTGCAGTGAAATCTAGCAAGAATTGAGTAGTAAAATCAAACATGCAAAGAAACTCAGATGTGGATCAAAACTGTTGTCATATCCCATTAATATATATAGTAAAATAATATAGTACAATAGAGATAATTTGGTTATCCAGGAGAAATTTGAATCCATGTTAGTCTAGCATAGGAATTGTCCCCACTACAGTGCTCCGATGGTGCCAAACTCAATTGAATGTTAGTGAACTAAAGCTACTGTTAGTGAACTAATCATGAAGGGTGCATCAGTGAGTTTATCATGCAAATCAGGCTAGAGAGGGCGCATTAGCTGATAGTCAATGGAAATCGAAGCTAAAACCCCCCACTATAGTCATGAAATCAAGTGCACTGAATCAGATCACTGAGTTAGCTCCTAAAATGTAGGGAAATGACTATGTATGGCCTAAATTCATGCATGAATGGAATAAATTCATGCATGAATGGAATAAATTCATGCATGGATGGCTCATGAAGTGGATAGTGAGGCCTAGATGACAACTGAACACCACTAGGGTGTCAAAAACATCATCCAATACTAGGAAAATGGAAATAATACTAAGGTGGACAAAGGTTGGAGTATTAATTATCCTAACAATCATATATGCCAACCTTCTCCAACTCTAAAGAAAAATCATTGATACAACTTGAGGTCTTTTCTTTGGATTTGTAAGGATGTTTACATTTGAAATATCTATTCACAGTCTCAGCCTTGAAGGAACAAAAACTAGCCACCCTATCATTATTCCTATATGATAATGTTTCTTGTTCATTAAACGGAAATGCCTTGTGTTATCTATGCATAACGCCCATACTATTATCATTAAAACATATTATAATTTGCAAACTGATACGCCACCTTTCTATTTTCCCTATGTTCTAATGCAACCGGGCTTCTAGCAATTTTCATGTTGGTTTTATGGTTTCGTTGGTGTGTATTCTAAATTTATAGACTGCCCTATCTATTTCGATTTGCCATCGACGACATGCTTGCATTGAGCGTCATGCATGACACTATCTGTGCACTGTTTGTGAGGATAGTTTGTGTGTTATTATCTATTTCGCCAACTCCTATAGTCGAATTCCTTAGAATCTTATCCAATGGTCCTCCAGCGTCACCTTATGTGCACCAACGGTATTCTATCAAAGTTCTCATATTCAATTTTTCGGTTTGGTAAATGTTCTCCAATGATCAACTATCATGCTTGAAACTTAAGCAAGCATTAATTATATATAATATAAATAATAAATAATAAATGCATATAATAATAGTAAATAGAAATAAGGCACAAATCCTTATGAAGAGTCACCTTGTGCCTTAGTATTATATATATATATATATATATATATATATATATATATATATGGGCACATTTATCCTTGTAAATCACCATTTCAATTATTCATTATTCAATTTCTATTATCCTTTGTGAATTATTGTGGGCTGTTGTATTTATATTGGAAGTTTCATATATGGACCCAGATTTGGATGGTTATCGTAATTGTGAAAAAGTGAGTGACTTGCTACTATTGGGGTTTGGATAGAAATTCTAGTGGGGGGGAACCCAAGCTGAGTTTCTTGAATTGTTGTGTGTGAGCTCTATGACCCAAAGCTCGGGGGTGGCCATGTGTCTGGAAGCATGAGCCCATGGTTGGGTGGCGAAGCTAACGGTTGCTATGCCTATGGTTCAAATGAGCTTTGCTAGAGGGATCCTATGGAAGACGGGGACGACAATGGACAAGATGGATCGGTCGACAGGTTATGGTTTTGTTTATTTTTGTTAAGTTATTTACTTAATTTATATTATTTTTCCAGTATGATAGCTAATCTATTTATATGAAGTTGTTAAAGTTTCAGGTTCAGTTTAGGAGGACCCTAAAGGAGGGGCACTACAGAGTTGGGGGGAGCACAGTAACAACGGACTTACTCCTCAACGCCATTAGTCCCCAATAGCGTGTAGACGGAGGATTGAAGGTAACGGATCCTAAATTCCTACATGAAGTTCCCGTAAGTCAAATGAAAAGATATCGGCATAAGGACCTGAGGGTGTGGTACCTTGCTGAGAAACAAAAAGGATGGACGCAAGGACCCGACGATGTGGTACCTTGCTGAGAAATCGATATGATGGATAAATGGAACCGACGGAGTGGTGTCATGTCGAAAGATGAGCATAAAGGACAGATGGGCCCAACGGTGTGGCACTTAGGTCCTAGAAGGGATGAATTGGTAAACTTTATGCATAAAAACCATATAAAATTGCATTTAGAACACTTGCTCATGAAAATACATTTTAGTATTAAAAATAATAGAAATAATTATTTTTAGGCATTTGCACATGTAAATACTTTTTAGTATTTAAAATATTAGAAATAATTATATTAGGAGCAAAATGGATACATAGGATTGAGTTATTAGCTAACATCGCATGCACCCACAAAATAGAATTTAGAGTGAGCATCTTAGAGACAAACTTGAGTAAATTTAGGAAAGTAGGTGCATTCTTCTAGGAAACTTGACACATGGATTTGTGAGATAAATTTCTTTTTGAATATTAATAAATTGGGTATTTTGCATGAAGCGACATGTGTTGTAGGGGAATGTCCTATTTAAGGAAGGCTTTGGGGATGGGTAAAGGACCCAGTTTTTGGATGGTTATTGTAATCTTGAAAAAGTGAGTGACTTGCTGCTATTGGGGTTTGGCTAGAAATTCTTGTGGGAGGGAACCCATTGAGGAGTTTATGGAATGGTGTGTGTGAGCTCTACGACCCGAAGCTTGGGGGTGGCCATGCGACTGAATGCATGAGCCTTTGGTTGGGTGGCGAAGCTAATGGTTGCTTCACCAATGGTTAATTGAGCTTTGATGGAGGGATCCTATGGAAGACACGGATGACAATGCACAAGATGGATTTGATTAACGACAACTTCTCCTCAGACAACAGTCACGACCTATGGTCGACAGGTTATGGTTTTGTCTATATTTGTTAAGTTATTCAGTTAATTTATTTTATTTCTCTAGTGATTATGCTATCTAATCTGTTTTGTATTAGTCTATTAAGTTCCAGTTTAAGCACAGAAGGACCCTACAGGAGGGGCTTTATATTTGGTATCAGAGCCAGTCGAGCCTTGAGGGCACCGAACTCATATTTCTATCAGGGGTCTTGTCGGTGATTCTTAGAGACTGACAATTGGAGATGAATTCTTCATGGGAATACACATCCGACCAGAGTAGCTATTTCTTCAGGTTCATATATACTAAAATATCCCTTATTTTATTTCTGTGTTGATAAATCATTTGTTCTGAGATCTATGAATTCTTTTTACTTCTGCCACGATTTTGAGTGACGCCATACTTTATTTTCTGGGACGAGAATGATTTATGAAGTCTATACTATTTAACCTCTGCATATTCTAGATGATGTAATTGTTTCCATTAAAATATATTCGAATCTCTATTTATGCACTTAAAATTACAGTTCAATAGATCCCTACATCTTTTGAATGGCAAAATCGTTTTTCATTGAAAGTGTTTAAAACCCTGTTCATATTTAGGAAATTGCATCATAATGTTGATCTCTGTAACTTTTAGAAGATGTGGTCGTTTCATTATTTTATTCGAAACTCTGTTCTTATTTACGCAGAAGTTGTATTACAAATCTAGATCATGGAATCTTTACACGTTTTATATGGTGCAACCATTTTAGTTAATCTAAGTCGAAACCTTGTTCACTCAGGAAATTTAGAATGCATTAATTATTTCTGATCTCCGAACCTCCGTGATCTCCGAACCTCCGTCGACTCTCTAAAATGCTTATTCATCCTGAATTTGTGTGACCTCTATCCTGTCTATACTTTCTGTATGATCACAAGATCTATGTGTGAGACCTCTGTGTATGGGTTCATGAACACAAACCGCATTAGTTAAATGAAAGGAAATTCTGTGTTTTAATTATTTTAAAACTCTGATTATGAATTCGAGGATATACCAAAATATTTCGTCCTTTTGTTTTTTATTATTTTAGAATTCTGTTATGAATTAGAGGAAAGACTAAAAAGGTTTGTATCTGTGTTTTAATTATTTTAAGAATCTGATTATGAATCTGTTCTGTAACTACAATTCTAACTACTACCAGTCTTCGGTTTCTATTCGGCGTGAACCTCTATAACTTTGCTATGCATTAAACACTGATATAATACCATTGAGATTAATAGACCTCTGGACTTCCCCGTGTTGAATACTGTAACCATGTTCGTATGTACCAAGCAAGATTCAGAGATCCTTACGAACCACGAAACCTGTGCTGTCAATTGAATATTGTTTTAGTCTCTCTGGTATCAACGATTTTAGATCTAATGTTGGAATATCCCAGTTTCGCGAGTTCGATCCAGTAGCACCATTATCCCTCTGACATTAAATGTTTATATCTAGTTGGAATCCGATTTCGATCGATTGTTTTGGTCCATACTTCCATCATTATCCAGATCTTTATTTTTTTAGAGTCACACAAATTCTGGTGTTTCTCTAGCTCCTTTAAAAGTACTTTGTTGGTATAAACCTGAATGCTTCGGATTCGTGATCTCTGGATCTCATTGATTTACTCAGTTTTGAATCGGATTCTAGAACTACCAGTTAACTGGATGCACTGTTGTGACTTAACCTATCCCATCAAGCTTCTCCTTAACATGTAGAGGCGTATTGCAATCACCTCTTAGTTAGAGCTCGAGTCTAATAACAACATTATCGGAGAAATCTTTTTGATCGGGAAGCAGTTGGAAGTCTGGAGGTAGTATGGCTCGGCTTTAGCACATACGGCTTGGTGATTCTGGAGCAGAATTATTGTAGACGTCAAGAAGAGTAACGGTAACGGTGGGGTAATTCCCTTCTTTTACTCTGTCATCATTAAGCCGAAGTTAACGTATTTAACTATTTTTGAACTTGCAGATATTAAGGAGAATGACTCTGTGCTTTATGCTTGTTAATAGTGATACGTAATAATTATCCTTTGCACCGATATGTCTTTAGTTAGTTAAATGAATGTTATGATATCATTCGGTTCTAACTGGACCTTTGTATAAAACTGCCTTGTAGCTAAAGAACTCATCAAATCCACGCCACACAATTCCCACGGTTACCCTGCATCCTAACTAATTCTTGCTCGGGTCTAAGCTTTCAGGCGGCGATCAAATCGGAATTACACCTATTATCTTACTGTACTCTTTAACTCCATTACAGACTTCTGTTGGAGTGAATGACACGTATTCTGAGTAGGTGAATGCTCCTATCTAAACAGAGTTCACTTTGAACTGTAGCTCCACTAATAAAAGAAGCAATTCGTGCCTCCCTCTTATCTACTCATCATTGTGTTGTCTTCATTTTATCCACTCATCGTTGTGTTTTTACTAATGAGGATTTTAAGTTTGGCCTAGTTGTGGAGAAATCGTATCAATTAAGCTACTGAAGCAATTAAGCTACTGAAGCAGATACCAGGCCGTGTACTGCTCCATAACAGAAGTTAGGAATTAATTATTGAAACATCCACACATTGTTTCAAAATTTCAATTCAATTTAAATCGTGCAAATTCATTGCCTCCATAATGCAGTTAACCACTAGTTAACCATCTGAAGACATTTTCCTATGGCACCGGTCAACTGAGTATACAGTCGAACATATGACTTTGCAACGGAGTTTTCTTACTGTCTCTTGCTTTAAATTTCTGAAATGTATCCTCGTCTTCATCCTCAGTAATTTAACATAGTGTCTTATGAAGTTGTAAGTCATTTATGGTCAAGTCAATGTCATATTTTTTAATTTAATTATATGTATGCATAAGATAACAACTCAAACAATTAACATTAGTGACTAAGAGTTTTATGAATTGCATCATAAGTCTTAATAGCTGTTAATTTAACATAGTGTCTTATGAAGTTGTAAATCATTTATCGTCAAGTCAATGTCATATTTTTTAATTTAATTATTTGTATGCATAATATCACTTTCGTCCTATGTTATGCATTTCATTTTTTAGAGACTAAATGTTTATCTTGATGATATGAAGGGGTCGTTGAATCACCCTGAGGATTACTGAGCTATCGCTAACTAACACCCCTCAATTCTATTTGCAATGGACAAGTAAGACAGATAACATCCAATTAGTAGCCTTCAAGTGTTTCAAATTAACTTACAGCACTTTACTGGCTTTTTAAGTTATTATTATGAATATGAAGAAGAATATGTGCTCTGCGATTTTACTCAGGTATATCATCGTATTTATAACAGTTTGTTATGGAGAAAGTTTTGTACGTTAAATCCTATATTCCTTATGTCTATTCTTTAGGAAAAATTTGCAAAGTTCTACAAGATACAATTTCTTGCAAAATTATGGAGAGGACAATGTAATATTTTTCTCTTTCAATAGATAGATACAATACTTATGTGAGTATTATTATATAGTTCTTATAAACTATACGATACGATTATGATACCAATACTCACTCTTTATGCCTCGCTTTTATATGGAAAATGTATTAGTATCTGAATGCATACACTAAACATTGGAACTATGTGCACAAAACCTATATAAAATACTAAGTGCATAGACCTAATATTACAATGATACGTACTCATTCTACCTTGCACAAAACCATAAGTTGGAATCTATTTCATTAATCAATTGCGTGGTATTATATGCATGGTCTAACACCTTGGGTTACAATTGAATGTAACGAGGCTTAAGATATAATATTACAATGTAATGTTTTGTCAACTTACCAATTACTTCCATAACCCCGTAGGTACACGATGTGTTAACCTCGTAATGGGAAATGGGTTGGCATGCACACAACGAATCAGTGGTTAGAGCATTTAATAACACCTTAACTACATTGTGAGTGGATTGTTTGTTAGCTGCTCTCGTGTCTAGGTCTCACGTGTAGTGTCCTAGAGTTGATATGAAAGGATCCTAGTTGGATCTATGTGTTGGAAAAAAAATGTGTAAAATGAGGATATGGCTGTGAAAGAACCTTTCCTCGTTGGTTTGATCTGCATCGCCGATCTTATGGTTGATCTCGGGTTTTGGGTTAAACCCTAACTCTAGCATTGATATGCTTCAATACTCAAGATTTGATTCATTTGCGAAAGAGAGCGGAGGCCGACAGGCTCTCGACCCTTCAGGGTTTTGTTGGGAGGTGTTTCGAGGGTTCGATAACCTGACCTCTGCTTAAATGCTATGTTTCCAGTGTTTTAACTCGCAAGTGTACAGGTTTTAACGTGAACAGAGTTTGTTGTGTGATCCAATATTTTGGTCCGTGGTTGTTGCTAGAGTTTGCATAATTAGAGGTTTGTCATTTCTATTATGCACAGTGTTGTGCTCTCCCTGGAGTCTCATGTCGACTTCATACTTCCCATCGAGTATGTGATGAGTTTGTCATACTCGACCGTGTTCCATTAATTTACAGGTGAAGAAGCTGTTTGTTATAAGTTTCAATGGTTGTTTTACAATTTAACTTTTCTACGGTTAATTTTTATTTCGTCTTTAACCCTTCGTTGTGAATGATGGACAGGTGACCTTCTCTGCAGTGGGTGCTGCTGGACATGAGGGTTACGAGATGGTGAATGGGCCCTGGTAAGCCTCGGAGACATACTCATGGTGACCCAAGTATTTAGTAGTTTTCAGTGTTGAGCCTATGGCTTTAGATCGGCCTTCGTTGAAAAATGAGACAATGTACTTTTGTTTGTTTTTCTTCTGGTTTCTTGATGTAGTTAAAGGTTCAAACCGTATGGAAAATGAATGGTTGTAATAAATTGGAGGTATGATTCCCGAGCCCTTCATGGCTCTCGTTGGGGTTCTCCGACGATTTGGTAAAAGTGCAGGAGTTTTACTCTGAAATGTGTAATGTTTTAAACTTCGAAGATGGTGAGTTACTCTCGGCCGTGAGTCCACAATTTAAAAGAATTTACAGTGTTTTGTTAATTGTAATAACATGGCTCATTGCTACTTAAGTATACAATAGGGTTTTTGTTTCTATTGTGTAAATGTTGATTGCATTTTTTTTTTTGATAAATATTACTGCTCAGTTTTTCAAATAAAGATAATGATTTTGTTTTGTAATAATACCTCCATTGGTTCTAAAATATTGTTTGGTTTGAGAAACCAATGCCAGTCATTGAAAGTTTCAAATGAACCTGTGTCGAGTTTGTCAAGTCTTTGTATTTGAACTTGGCTTATGAAATTTTCTTTAATGTCTAAGAGATTTTTCTTTCAATGTTTTACCAAAAGGATTTAGCTACAGGATTTGAGTCGTGAGCCAATGCCTGATACCTTAAATATAAATCTTGTTAATAAAATTCAAAAGAAAAAGTATATGAACGTTAGTCGACTTTCTGTAGGTTAAAGAACTGTGGTTTTAAGACGGGGTTGAAAACCCTAACCTTAAAAGTTGGAAACTCATTCTCTATGTCTAAATACGATATATGATAATTGTTTAATACATAACGTATTGTTTTCTAGTGAACAAAAGATGTTTGTTTACCTAGTTATTTTATTTCTAGTTTTGTGTGGCTGCACCACATGTTGTTTCGATGAAGATAGTATTTATTCAGTAGTAGTTTGAAACTTTGACAATATCTCAGTATTTGTAAGAATTTATATGAGTAGTTGTAAATAATTATACAGTGAATTATTTTGTTAAATTTGGAAGTGTCTCTTTGTAAAAACTGGTTTTACATATTGTTTCTACTAAAGATTGAAAAGAGATTTACTTAAAATACTATACTATTATAGAGAAAATAAAATAGGGTTTGAATGTATTGCATAACTAGGAAATATTTGGAGTGTTTGCATTTCTTATTTAAAACCCTAAGATGTCTATTACTTTAAGATCATAAAGGAATATTTAAATATTATAACTCTGTTTATAACTAAATCATTCAGATTATTCAATGCCAAAAATCATTTTGATCTATATTAATTATCCTTTCCTGTACTAGAGTACAACATTGTATTCAATATGTGGAAAAATGCAGGAAAGCAATTTTATAATCAATCATTCTGTCATTTTAACTACATCATTCCTATTGCATTTTGTCCCAATAGTAATAATTTACAGAAATGAAATGTTCACCAACTAAGGCAGAATATCTTAGATTACATCGGAGAAACTAATAACATAAACGTTCCTATTTAATTTATTAACATGCCATAAGTAAATAAGATAACACAATGTGAACATAGAAACTGTAGAAGAAGAAACAAACATCCAAAGGAGCCCGTTCCACCCAACCAATCTCCTGAAGACATCCAAGCTACTTGCCTTAGGACCCCCGAGCCTGTTCACTGAACCACTAGGACGAAGATGCTGTGTGAAATAATGGAATAAATTCCCTTGCAACTCAGAAGTAGCACTCAGCAGAAGCACTTCCCGCCTTTAGCAATATTGAACTCCGCAATGTGGCTGCACTAGTTCAGAATGCAGTCTTAGTTCACTCAATCACTTCTAAATTTCCCCTCATCAAATCTCTTGTGCTCAGAAATTATCACAAGGTAGGAATAGAACAGCCTCCTGCTGAATTTGATGGATAGATAAATAACATGCCTAGGTCTTTTGGTCAGTTTATTTCAGTAAATGAGCCACCTGCTGAGTTCCACTTTCTTGGGGAACATGACAATAAAAATAGAGAATTTGCTCTCTACAACAGTTAGAAGTGAGTTGAGGATGCTGCCAAGTGTCAGTTTGCTCTCCACCACAGTCCATTCCCCCTAGTGGGTCAGTGAACACTCATTCAATAGTGTCCTTTGGATATTTGTCTCCACTTTTATTTATTTATAATAAAATATTCAAAGTAATTAATTACAATCATCCATGACCCCACTTGGTAAATAGTCATAAAAATTTACAATAAAAATAAAACATAATGTTTTCTCAATAATATGAAATGTCTAGAACTTGGGTACATGACAAACACCCCCTCTTAGGTTCAACATCGTCCTCGATGTTTTCTTTATTCATCATCCTCATGTTCCTCTTGGAACAACATTGGATATGCCACCCACATATTACTTTCCATTTTCCAAGTAGCTTCATTCGGACTAAGGTGCTTCCACTGCACTTTAACTTGTCCAATGGTACGATTACGAAGCAAAATTTACCTCTTGTCAAGGATACAGTCCGGTTCCACTAGAAAATATCCTTCAGGTTCCACCTGTACATCATCCCAATTAATCACATGAGTAGTATCATGCACATACTTTTTCAAAAGAGAGATGTGAAATACATTATGTACTTTAAGATTTGGTGGCAATGCCAACTAATATGCCACTGGTCCTACTTTGGACAAGATTTCGAAAGGTCCACAATACCTGGGTGCTAATTTAGCACAACTTCCCAGTCTTACGGAACTTTTCTTAGGTTTTACCTTGAGGAACACATGTTCACCAACCTAGAACTCTTTCTAAGTTCTTTTTAGATCTGCATGACTTTTCTGTCTATCTTGTGCAATATTTAAATTTCCTTGAACATGTTTCACGGTTAGTTCCAATTCTTTTAACAAATCAGGTCCTAGCATTAACCTGTCAACCAGACTACTCCAAGAGATAGGAGTATTGCATTTTCTGCCATATAAAATTTCAAAGGGACTAAGCTTTGCTGAAGCTTGATAATGGTTATTATAAGCAAATTCAGCAAGATGTAAATAATCCTCCCATTTACCTCGCTGATCTCTAACATACATTCTTAGCTTGTCCTCAAGAATTTGATTAACTCCTTCAGTCTGCCAATCTGTTTGTGGGTGAAATGATGTACTAGAATTCAAAGTAGTATCTAAACCTTTAAATAAAGATTTCTAGAAATTTCCTGTAAACTTTGAGTCTCTATCAGAAATGATAACCTTTGGAATACCATGCAAACGAAAAATCTGTTGATTTCAACAATGTTAGAAGCTTTGTGAGTTGTCTTAATAGGTATGAAGTGGGCTTCTTTGCTGAGCTTGTCCACAACTACCATCATGGAGTCATTTTATTTCTAATTTTTAGTTAATCCAGTAATAAAATCAATACTATTTATGTCCCACTTCCAATCTGGAATAGGTAGTGGCTACAACAATCTAGCTGGGTGTTGGTGTTCAGTCTTTACTTGCTTACACTCTATACACCTAGCAATATATTCACCTACTTCACTTTTCATACATGGCCAAAGATAATCTTTTCACAACATAGTTATTATTTTTTGGTAACCAGGGTGTGCTGAGTATGGGATTTTATGCAATTCATTTAAAATCAACAACTTAATTTCAACAATATTAGGTACATAAAATCTGTTTTTATACAACAGTAACCCTCTTGCATCAATTATGTAATCTTTTATACAATTTTCAACATTATCTTCAACAATTTTATTAAGTAAATTCTGATATTTTTCAACCATTCCGATTCTTTCCTTAATCTGATTTTCTAGATCAGTTTTATAAGTATTGATTGCTAAAACAAAACTTACTTTTGCATTTCTATTCAATGCATCAACAACTTATTTTCCTTTCCCTTAATGTGGTGAATCTCGAAATCATATTCGCTAAGGAAAGCTAGCCAACTAGATTGCCTTGCGTTCAGATTCGGTTGATCCAATAAGTATTTTAACTCTTTATTATCAGTCATTAAGATAAATTTTCTTCCAATTAAATGATGTTGCCACATTTTTAATGCATGTATTATAGTAGCCAATTCTAGGACATAAGTTGCATAGTTCTTTTCATGAATATTTAACTTTCGAGACTCATATGCAACTGCGTGACCTTCTTGTGTTAAGACCCCGCCAAGTCTATCATTGCACGCATCCGTGCATACAATGAAATCCTTGTTAGGATCAACAATTTTTAAAATAGGTGCTGTTGTTAATAACTCTTTTAGTTTTTTAAAATTTTCTTCACATTTTTGATCCCATACAAATTTCTTACCTTTCTTTTGTAAAGAAATTATAGGATTTTCTATCCTAGAAAATCCTTCGATAAACTTACGATAGTAACCTGTGATTCCTATAAAATATTGTACACCTATTACATCTTTTGGGGTAGGCCAATCATTAATTGCTTTTATCTTGTCCGGGTCTACTGCAATCCCATCCTTGGATATCACATGCCCTAAGTACTGAATTTTATCTTTATAAAAATCACATTTGCTGAACTTAGTGTACAGTTGGTGTTCCCTTAACACTTGTAAAATTATCTTTAAATGTTTGTCATGTTCCTCTTTCGTCTTAGAATAAATTAGAATATCATCAATAAAAACCACTACAAATTTATCCAAGTACTTATGTAATACGTTGTTCATTAAACACATGAAGACCGCGGGAGCATTGGTCATCCCGAAAGGCATAACCACAAACTCGTAGTGTCCATAGCGAGTTTAGAACATAATCTTAAAGATGTCCTCATCTTTAATTCTGACCTGGTGGTACCCCGACCTTAAATCTATTTTAGAGAATATCATTGCACCACACAGTTGATCAAACAGATTGTCAATGCGGGGCAGAGGATACTTTTTTTTATGGTCATTTTATTAAGCTGACGATAATCTATGCATAAACACATAGTTTCGTCCTTCTTTTTAACGAAATTTACAGGTGCTCCCCATGGAGACACACTGGGCCTTATATAATTTTTATCAATCAATTCTTTAAGCTGTGACTTAAGTTCATTAAGCTCTAGAATATTCATTCTGTAAGGATCCTTTGAGTTTGGTACTGCTCTTGGTATTAACTCAATGGTGAAATTGAGTTCCCTTTTCGGAGATAGTCCTGGAATTTATTTCGAGAATACATCAGAAAATTCCTTAAGAATGGGTATGTCTTCCAACTTTAACTTATCTTCATTAGTGGACTGTTCATTATTAATTACATTTACAACAAGCAATTTACACCCTTTTTGAACAACTTTCTTAACTTGTAATGCATAAATTTCTCGAATATAAATCTTTCTAGGAATCCCTTTTACTGTTATAGTTTCAAATGCATCATTTAAACACGTAAAAGTCTTTTCAAAGAAATTTAATACAACTCTATGATTTTCTAACCAATCCATTCCAATCAGAATGTCATAAGATCCTAAAGGTAACACATTCAGTTTAACACAAGTCCTAAACTAATTCATCAGTAATTCACATTCTTTCACAAAATCAGTCACCTTTCTCTTTGTGCCAGTAGCTAATTGAACCAACTATGATTTATCAAACTTATATACTTTTAGATTGCAACATTTAAATAAATCAGGTGAAATATAGCTAAGACTTGCCCCTGGATCAATCAAAATAGAAATAGGTTTATTTTTCAGCATACCTTCCACTTCCACCATGGAAGTTTGATGATCAGCTTGTCTGTTCTCCAAAGCTGCGCTTATCCTAGTGTAAAATTTATGACACAGTAGGAACTAGCTACCATGGATTCCTCACAGCTGAAAGTTTAACTCATTAAGCAAGTAAACAAGTTGAAACTATTACATAATGAACAAATGATCAAAACTTAGCACAAATGATCAAAATTCCAAAAATGCACAAATGATCAATGAAGTGGGAGGTGGATAACCAACTTTGGGGAGAGACATAATTCACCGCATTGATTTTGGTAGCTACACCACCCACAAAATTTGAAGAACCTAAAGGAGAATGAGTCATATATTCTGCCGAACGTCGTTCCTGCCAAGGCTGTATGTCTTTTCTCAACTTGCTCAGGTCCAAACCATTAGGGCTATATGAGATATTATTAACTGTCCATTACTATGAAATAGATTGGATCATCCTTATATACAAAATAGGAGGAAAAATATCCACTTGGAGTGTCCACACTTAGCTAGCTTAGATTTACCCAAATCCCCCCTAGGTTGACCAAATAATTTCCAAAATAACCCACAGGTTCGAATTGTGCATGTGAACACTGAGTAAGCATGGGGAACCAAGATGGAGCTCACACATGTGAAGGAGATGGTTGGGTGGAAGTTAGGTGGGCTAGGATAGGCTAAAAACAACCAAAAATGGGATAAATGACCACATTCAATGTATGGGAGCCTATGGTCAAAGCAGATTCCTTAAAACAGGGGATAAGGGTGCCTCAGGCATGCTGGGAATTAAATGCTTGGAGAAGCATGCCTAACAGCTAGTTTGACCACCTCTTTGGCCCAAACCATGTAATCTTGTTCACACTAGCCTATACAAGTTCTAACCACTTTATAATAACGAGTTTCACACCTAGGAGGCATTATTAACTAGTTTAGCACCAAATAATAATAATTTAATTAATGATTAAGGTACTAAGGTATAATATTTCTCTAACACCCCCCCATAAGCTAGACTTAGTGGAATATAAAAAATAAGGCCTTGGCAACTAAGGCTCAAGTCATCTTTTACATCAGAAATTTATTTGTCCATGTAAAACGAGGAAAGAGGCAAAACCACATGGGGAAAATACTCCCTCAAGAATGAACATGACATAGAGATGAACAAAATGTCTTCAAAAGGTCTTGTTCTTCACTTGAATGAGTTGAATGAACAACTTCTTGGTGAAAGACTTGGTGAAGATTTGTGGATGCCATGATCATGCACCAATGCATCAATGTTGTGTAGACAAAAAACATGTTGGGAGGATCCTTGAAACTCATCATTTGATGATGGAGGAGCATCATAGGAATGCTTCTTGCTGCATACATACTTATATTTGAATACATAATAAAAAATGCAAAATATATCTCTGCAAAATCCTTCCCAAAAAGCATAAAAAATCTCAACAAAATCAACATTTTGAGGAGCTTCCACATGGCAAATCAAGCCATGAATCTTCCTTCTGAACTGATGTAGAACCTTCCCAAATATGTAATAGAGATCATGTGGCTTTGATATATTATATTAGGATCCATATGGAGCAGCAAAAAATAGAGTTATAATGTCTCCATGATCGAATGGTTTTACAGTAAGAGAAGAGTGTGTATCTAGATCACACTGACAGTTGAGCAAACTTGAAGGGTCTGGAGTCTTGAGTTTTGAACCATAGGTGGTAAGATCAGGTCCAAAAATTTGTAACAACAACCCCATGATGGCCAATGACATGGATTTCCAACCAAGGAATGAAATGCAAGACATAAAGACAACATAGGCAAGTGACACAGTTTTGGAAACGATGAAATTGCCAGATTTTCCAATGTGAGAGCTTGGGGGTTGCATGGTATTTTGGACATCTAGTGGTTGGGAAAATGGTTTGAGGTCTGTCATACCCTATAGATAAGCCTGCATATTACCTTCCATATCAGAATGGAAAGGATCTGAATGAAGTTGGGAAGAGCTTTCAGAAGGCATGTCAAAAACTAGTTAAAAATGACTAGTATTGGCGGAAAGCTTCGGTGAACTGGATGGAGATTCTTTCAGGGAAGAGAATGAGTTTTATGAATATGATATATCATAATTTAAATAAGAAACAGATATATCAGAAAAATATTTGGCTCTTGCACCCAAATCATAGAGCTTTTTACCTTTGCATGTGGCATAGAGATAATGTTCTTGCTCCACAGAGACATTGGCTTCTTAGTTTCTTGCAAAATATGGAACATCAATGTTATGTTCTTCAAGTAACTTAATCAAGATGTTCAGATGCCTTTTGTAACAATATTTTTCATAATGAGAACCTCTACAATAACCACACTTGGCCCTTTCTTTCTTGCTCTTCACCTTCTTGACTTTCGAATCTTCATCACTAGAACTTGCGCTTTCTTCATTTGACTGCTTCTTCTCCTTCATCTTCTTCTCTTGGGGTTTCCAGAAGGGTTTTTGTTTGCCTCTTTATTTCAGATCTCCAGCAGCAAGCACTTGGTCTTTTTGCTTAATGGAACCCATTAAGACCAACTTGTCTTGCTCTTGAGTTAGCATAACCATGAAATCAGCCAAAGACTGTGAGCTTTGTGGAGTTGAATGTAGAAACAAAAACTGAGTACTCAGGACCCAATTTTGAAAGAATGGACAAGATCAATTGTTCTTCATTCTTATCAATGCCACACTGTTTGATTTGCAAGACCAAGCTTTTAAACTTGGTGAAGAAATCCTGGATGGATTCGAAATTGCTTGGACTCAGTGAGATCAACTTATTCTCAAGTTGATGCCCTCTCATCTCATTAGTCTTCCTGTGATATCCCTCTTTTATGCCCCTATTAGTTTTATAAATGTATATTGTAACTATGAGATTGGCCCTAGTGAGGAACTCAAGGCCAAGGCCCCACCACTCGACCTTGGAAGTCTAATTGATTTTATTTTTCCTAGGTTGAAACTGTTTAGAATAACACAACAAAATGATGGGCTATTGAGTCCACTAAGGTAAGGGTTTGATGGTTAGGAGGTCATGTGAATCTAAATATTGATGACAAGAGTCATCTTGGTGCCATAGGCACTTAACGAAAAGTAAATTTTTCCCAACGGCCTAAATACTTTAGGTATCATCCTAAAACTAGGGTCAGACATAAGCGGAGAAACTATTCGTTATAAACAAATAATGAACTTCTATGAGCTACATATTAGCGTAAACCTAAATACTATTAAAACATCCTATGAAGAGTAATTGTTTATTCATATGAATAAATAGTCATTGGCTAAATGAGTAGAGTGTGACGTGGTTTTACGAGAAGACTTAATAATGGTTATAGTTTATACTTCCAAATCCTTATAAAAATGAGAGACCATTAGTATGAATGAATATTCACCTGATTTAATGAATAAAGGCGCTATAACCTATCTATATATATATATAGACTAAGTATTATTATAACTTCCACAGTGTTGGAGTTAAGTAATCATGATAAAGTTAAATTTTAATAAGTATCATCATGATGCTTCGGGTACACGAACAAAGCAAGTTGAAAATATATGTGAGTAAGTATGACTTTGAGCTTAGCTTCTATCCCTTGCTAAATCATAATCCATTACATTATCCATGTGAAGAAGGGAATAGTTTTCCATTTCTTACCTATGTGAAGGGATAAACTATAGCCTAAATAAGTATTTAATAATTCTTTTAAGTGGGCACATCGTATTGTGCCTAAGAAGAAATCCCTAGAACGATTGTGGAGTAGAGTCTATGTGTAGTGGATCTTTAATGCGCTCGCCACTTGTTAAGACTTAGAGAGGTCCTTTGGAAGTATCGCCCACTCGTACGAATGGGAGTGCCTCTACCTCATAAAAAGGAATATTGTTGGTATCTCCTCGACATGTGGCAGCTTTCGTTTATTATTAAAGTAGTGGGGCGATGTTATATGGGGGGAGCGGACGAGTAGTTGGGGAGGAGGGATTCTATTTTGAAATTGGAAATTTTGTGCAGTTTGCGTGTGATCTCTGCCATATGATATAGGACAGAGTCGAAGCGCAACCTGATAGGGAGTTGAGAGTTTTTGAGCTGGGAAAGGAAGGTGGTTCTGCGATAAGAATATTGGTCTTTGCAATGGGAGTTAACAAGCAAACTCTGCGTTAAGAGTTGATCTCCATGTTAGAGAAAGAAATCTCTGCGCGAAGAGTTGGCCTCTGCGGGAATAGTACGATATGAGTTGGTAAGCAATCGTTGCACATATTGATTAACATATGTTGACCTCTGTGCATATGTTTACTTGACAAGGTTTTTTGTATTAGAAACCTCAGATTATGTTTTGCTTGATCTTTTTTCTTGTATGGCAATCCATCCATACCTAAATGACATAGTTAGTAACATATGTATATATATCTCTGTTATGTGAGAAATCCTTATAAAACGATCTCTGCTGCAAGAATGACCTTGCCTACTTATTGACGGAGTTACCAATCCACATGTATGGATCTTCGTTCTGAGAGTGATCTGTCCAAAACGATTGCTGCTGCAAGAATGACGGAGTTACCAATCCATATGTATCGATCTCTTATCTGAGAGTGATCTCAATCATTTCCATTTCCTTTAATTCTATTTCAAAGTGATAACCATATGCTACTAGTAAACCGATCTCAGCAATCTAAAGTGATAACATAATCTCTTGTTTGTTAGTTTAGCTTTTCTTTATTTTCTTAGCTCCACATCACACATTTGGGCAGATTTCTTGTTAGTAGATGCTAGTATCTCAGTAAAATATTGAATTGGTTATTTTTTATGTGAGGATTTGATTATTGGGTGAGAACATGTGATATCCCTCGAGTGCAGCTGGGCTCTTCCTAAGATTTATGCAATCTATGTGTTATGTTGAGGATGGGCTCGATCCCAAGCTATACGTAGTCTGTATCTTTATTATAACTGTTATCCCTTTCTAAATTCTGGAGTCTCATACTCTGCTAAAGGCGACTTGTAATTACAGAGTTGTCTGTTATCATAAACCTCAGGGTAGTTCGGTTATGATACCCTTATATTGGGCGATCTTAGGGGTTGTTTGCCTATCGATGTTATAGCTCTGCTATTATCGCTTTGTAGATTAAATCCGATGCAGATTACTTTTATCATAATATCCCCACAACTTGTGTTGGGTGCATCGAAGGGCTAGGTCTTAAGCTGGAAATCCCTTTTGAGTTCCGATTATAATTATCCCGGCAAAGTGTACAATCTCGGTGTTTGTCTTATTGTAATCAGAACCTAAAATTCCCGTTAATATGCAATCTCAGAATGAGCTGGATTCTCGCATGGTGTCGAGCTCGTGTATTTAATATCAGCATGAACTGGATCCCTGCATGATGTCGAGTTCGTGTAGTTACACTTAGTTGGAGTTGTTATGTTGAGTTGGAGATTTACCGGGATAGTGTTAAATAGATTTGATGTTTATGAGAATAGATCGCTATTGGTTCGTTTGGTGAAGCTGAAATGACTTGCTAAGATATTTACTGGAGATAGATCTTATCTTGAAATATTAGAATAGAGCCTTGTCTTTGTTTATGTAAAGTCGAAAGGTCTTGTTAAATAGGAATACTCTGGCTGTATTCCTTTCGTTAAGGATCTGTATTATATGCTTTTGGGATTGCTATTGTATTTATTACAGCATTAAATCATATGAATTATTGTTTGGATGCAATATGACATTGAATTGTGTGAACCTTTGTTAGTCGTATTACATGAGAAAGAACGTTATGATCCAGGTTAGGGAGTATGGATTGCTGTGCATTCATTATAGTGTTGACCGTTTTGATTTATGGAGTCTCAATCATGAATAGTGGTCCATGCATGCTGGTTTACTGAATGGATAGGTGTTAATCCCCGTTGGGAAAGGGTTTTTATTTTATTTTGATAGATTGTTCTCTGCTGGAAAGATATATGAGCAGTTAAGAATTTCGAATTGTTGAGGAAATGGATGCCTCGCTGAAAGATGTAACCTTTTATCTGAATAATAAGAACAAGATGTGACTGTTCTGGTGGACGTAGCCCACAGTGTGGGTGAACCACATGTATATGTGGTCTCTGACTTATGTGTGATGGTGATTTATGTGTGATTGAGATGATCTTATGTATGATTGTGGTAGTCGTGTATAAATGATGCTTTGTCATTAAATATTTGGTTATACATGTTGCTTATACGATTTATGTGTGATTGTGATAGTTGTAGTATAAAGGTATGGCTGTCAAAGTTAATCCTTGGTTATGCATGACGTGCATAGGATGATTATTTAAACGCATTCAAAAGTTTTGTCAAGTACGAAAGTTCATCATAAATGGATAAGAAGTTCACGAAGAGGTCCAACGAAAAGATAGTAAGAATTAAATTATCAGCAGTTGTTTAAATGGTTATTGTTTTAAATTTTGTAAAAGAAATTGTTATCATAGTACAAGGTGTGGATAAAGACCCTTGCATAGATATTCAAGGTTTATAGGAATGTCAATTGTAGGAATGAAGATTTAATGCACAATGGCTATTCCTATAATAAATCGTCTTCTAACAATGCTGTGATGGCGGACTTTTGTCCTCATTACAAAAGGGTTTTATTTTTAAAGTGTTAATGGATGAAAGTTTTAAGTTTCACCAAATATATAAATATGTCTTATTTCTCTTCAAATTTATAGAAGGGTAAGACGCGTAATGCATGATTATGCAGTTTAATTATTGGTCCTCATCAATATTATGTAGTATGAACTTCTTTTATATAACGAAGAATTTTTTTTTCGAGGCAATTTATTCATTAAATACTAATCTATTCATCGGAGATGTTACACTTCCCAAATAGAGACTCAATATTGAGCCAAACTTCATTGGGTGTAGCTATACTTTCCACATGAAATAGGAGGTCTCTCGAAATACTGAGACAAAGGAGGCCGAATGCCTCATCCATTCTGTTAAAAAACTTTGATTTCTCTACAACAGAGTTGGGTTCAACCTATGTGCCCATTGTGATCCTGAAAAGACCCTTGGATCTCAACAAAATCACCATTTCAGCCTTCCAATCAAAATAGTTGAAAGGAGTGAGCAAATTTGGATGAGATTTCTCCATCTTCTTCTACTGCTTGCACACTAGGTGACAATGGTGCTCTTGGAAACCTGCAAAAAAATCTCAATCACTTAGGAGGGATCTACACTAACAGATTCGAACCTTGTTTGATGGTGGGTGCATTTGGGAGAGCATCACACCTAAGAAGAGCCACTAGATTTCTCCAATAGACTCAATGCAATGGCCTCAGAAATTCTGTGGTTTCTCCACTGCTTCTGGAAAGCCACTAAAACAGTCTTGCTGGTTCAAATAATAGCTCCAAGAGCTCTGATACCATGTAAAATCTATGACACAGTAGGACCTAGCTACCATGGATTCCTCACATCTAAAAGTTTAACTCATTAAGAAAGTAAACAAGTGCAAACTATTACAGAATGAACACATGATCAGAACTTAGCACAAATGATCAAAATTCCACAAATGCACAAATGATCAAATATGAGATATTATTAACTATCCAATACCATGAAATACATTAGTTCATCCTTATATACAAAATAGGAGGAAAAATATCCACGTGGAGTGTCCACACTTAGCTAGCTTAGATTTACCCAAATCCCCCCTAGGTTGACCAAATGGTTTCCAAAATAACCCAAACAGGTTCGAATTGCGCATGTAAACACTGAGTAAGCATGGGGAACCAATATGGAGCTCACACATGTGAAGGAGATGGTTGGGTGGAAGTTAGGTGGGCTAGGATAGGCTAAAAACAACCAAAAATGGGACAAATGACCAGATTCAATGTATGGGAGCCTATGATCAAAGCAGATTCCTTAAAATAGGGGATAAGGGTGCCTTAGGCATGATGGGCATTAAATGATTGGATAAGCATGCCTAACAGCTAGTTTGACCACCTCTTTGGCCCAAACCATGCAATCTTGTTCACACTAGCCTATATAAGTTCTAACCACTTTATAATAACTAGTTTCACACCTAGGAGGATATATTAACTAGTTTAGCACCAAATAATCATAATTTAATTAATGATTAAGGTACTAAGGTATAATATTGCTCTAACACCTAGGCATCTCTCTTGCTAAGTCACCAACAATAGCGTCCTCCTGTATAGTATGGATGTTGTTGACAACCTTCTTTCTGAGTGGACAGTTTGATGCATAGTGAGGTCCCTGACATTCCCAACACTTAATAGGTTCCTTCTGTTCGTTATTTTTAACAAAGTTTTTAGGTGGTTCACTTTTCCTTGTAGCTGTAAATTTTGACTGTGTATTACTTGCTGCATTATTTCTGGAAAACTTTCTGTTAGAATAATTACGTGAATTATTATTACCGAAATTATGATTAAAAGAAAACTGCTTCTTCCTTTGCTCAAAGTTGTTAGGCATTTTTTCTTTCCATCTTGGTATGCCTTCTCTTCTCTTATTCTGTTCAAAATAGATATTCTCCTTTCTCATGGCCTCTTCAAGAGTTTGAGGACTATCGTATTCAATTCTGTCCTTTATGTGAGAGGGAAAGTAACTCAGAAACCTCTGTACCTTGGGATTTTATTCAACGAAATAAGGAACATATCTTAACAAATTCAGAAACTTGTTTCACAACTCTCTCATATCCATGGAACCTAGCTTTAAGTCATAAAACTCCTTAGCTCGTTCCTCATAATACTGTTTTGACATAAATTTTCTTTTAAAGTACTTCTTAAAATTACTCCAATTCACACTTTTCTCTTTTAAACCTTTAAGTATTTTCAGATCTTGCCACCAGATGTCTGCCTTTCCAGTTAAATTATAAATTTCCATTTTAGTTTTTAGGTGACTTGAGTAATTATAAATCTGGAAATACTTATTCATCCCGGACAACCATGCTTCAACTGTCTCACTCTTTTCTGTTTCTCCATTAAAAGTTGAAGGTTTGATCTTTTTAAACTCGCCAGAAATTTCTTCGTAGGGGCTATACTTATTTTTATTAGTGTAACAGTCACTGTCACTACTATCACTAGAATACTTATGCTCTTTCCGGTGAACCCTTTCACCAGATTCAGAGGATGAACTGCTGTCATATTCAGTTAATTTTATCCTTTTATCCTTATGTTGATAGGACATTGTTTCAGATTCAACATTATTTGTTGTTTCATTATCTTGATCATTTTTATGAAAATTATTCAGCTGGATGTGATTCAACTCCTCTTGAGGTTTCATGATTCATTCGTTTTCTTCCTTAACTGTTTTTATCTCAATCTTTAAATCTTTTATAGTCCTTAATAAGTCAGATGAATTATCATTCAATTCGACAAATAAATTTTCTGTATTTATGTGTCCTTGTTCATTATTAAGATGTTCGTTATTAAGGGACCTGTTGTCAGTCGACTCTGTTGGTCCTTCCATACCTGCATACAGCAAAATATAACTGCTGGAACTGGAAACAAATAATTTAAATCAGTAATTTGTAATTCTGTTATAGATTTTCATTTGTGCGCATGAGCCACTTCAGGCCTAGTATTTGAACTTGCACTTTGATACCACATGTAACATCCCAAAAAATTCACAAAAATTTAAAATTTTTAGACAACAATAAATGCTTGTGTCACTTGGCTAAAAGTGTTAACTTCAATACGACTAAACATTAAACAATGTACTTAACAATAACAACTCAAATAGTTAACATTAGTGACTAAGAGTTTTATCAATCGCATAAGAAGTCTTAACGACTGTTAATTTAACATAGTGTCTTATGAAGTCGTAAGTCATTTATCGTCAAGTTGATGTTGGATGTTTTAATTTAATTATTTGTATGCATAGTGTCACTTTCGTCCTATGTTATGCATTTCGTTTTCTAGAGACTAAATGTTTGTCTTGATGATATGAAGGTGTCCTTGAATCACCTCGAGGCTTACTTAGCTATCGCTAGCTAATGCCCCTGAATTCTATTTGCAATGGACAGGTAAGACATAGAACATCCAATTAGCAGCCTTCAAGTGTTTCAAATTAACTTACAATACTTTACTGGCTTTTTAAGTTATTATTATGAATATGTAGAAGAATATGTGCTCTGCGATTTACTTAGGTATATCATCGTAGTTATAACAGTTTGTTATGGAGAAAGGTTTGTTTGTTAAATCCTATATTCCTTATGTCGATTCTTTAGGAAAAAATTGCAAAGTTATACAAGATACAGTTTCTTCCGAAATTATGGAGAGGACAATGTAATATTTTTCTCTTTCAATAGATAGATACAATACTTATGTGTGTATTATTATATAGTTCTTATAAACTATATGATACCATTATGATAGCAATACTCACTCTTTATGCCTAGATTTTATATGGAAAATGTATCATTATCTAAATGCATACACTAAAGATTGGAACTATATGCACAAAGCCTATACAAAATACTAAGTGCATAGACTTAATATTACAATGATATGTACTCATTCTACCTTGCACAAAACTATAAGTTGGAATATATTTCATTAATCAATCGTGTGGTATTATATGCATGGTCTAACACCTTGGGTTACGATTGAATGTAACAAGGATTAAGATATAATATTACAATGTAATGTTTTGTAAACTTACCAATTACTTCCATAACCCCGCAGGTACACGATGTGTTAACCTTATAATGGGAAATGGGTTGGCATGCACAACGAACCGATGTTTAGAGTATTTAATAACTCCTTAACTGCGTTCTCAGTGGATTGTTTGTTGGCTTCTCTCGTGTCCAGGTCTCACGTGCAGTGTCATGGAGTTTGGTGACAACTTTGAATGCTTAGTGTGCAAACTCTTCGAGTTGTAAAACGTTGATATGAAAGGATCCTAGTTGGATCTCTGTGTTGGCAATCAATTATGTAATGTACGTTGTGGTATTAACTGCTATTAAATGAGAATATGGCCGTGAAAGAAACTTTCCTCGTTGGTTTGATCTGCGCCGTCGATCTTATGGTTGATCTCAGGTTTTGGGTTAAACCCTAAACCTAGCATTGATATGCTTCAATACTCAATATTTGATTCATTTGCGAAAAAGAGGGGAGGCCGACAGGCTCTCGACCCTTCAGGGTTTTGTTAGGAGGTGTTTTGAGGGTTCGATACCCTGACCTCTACTTAAATGCTATGTTTCCAGTGTTTTAACTCGCAACTGTACAGGTTTTAACGTGAACAGAGTTCGTTGTGTGATCCAATATCCTAGTCAATGGTTGTTGCTAGAGTTTGTATAATCAGAGGTTTGTCATTTGTATTCTGCACAGTGTTGTGCTCTCCCTGGAGTCTTAGGTCGACTTCATACTTCCCACCGAGTATGTGATGAGTTTGGCATACTCGACCATGTTCCATTCATTTACAAGTGAAGTAACTGTTTGTTATAAGTTTCAATGGTTGTTTTACAATTTAACTTTTCTACGGTTAATTTTTATTTCGTCTTTAACCCTTCATTGTGAATGATGGATAGGTGACCTTCTCTGCAGTGGGTGTAGTTGGACATGAGGGTTACGAGATGGTGAATGGGCCCTAGTAAGCCTCGGAGACATACTCACGGTGACCCAAGTATTTCACAGTTTTCAGTGTTGAGCCTATGGCTTTAGATCGACCTTTGTTGAAAAATGAGATAGTGTACTTTTGTTTGTTTTGCTTCTGGTTTCTTGATGTAGTTAAAGGGTAAAACCGTATGGAAAATGAATGGTTGCAATAAACTGGAGTTACGAATCCCGAGCCCTTCATGGATCTCATTGGGGTTCCCTGATGATTTGGTAAAAGTGCAGGAGTTTTACTCTGAAATGTGTAATGTTTTAAACTTCGGAGATGGCGAGTTACTCTCGGCCGTCAGTCCACAATTTAAAAGAATTTATAGTGTTTTGTTAATTGTAATAACATGGCTCGTTGCTACTTAAGTATACAATAGGGTTTTTTTTTCTATTCTGTAAATGTTGATTGTGTTTTTTTTTTTGATAAATATTACTACTCAATTTTTCAAATAAAGATAATGATTTTGTTCTATAATAATACCTCTGTTGGTTCTAAAATATTGTTTGGTTTGAGAAATTGGGGCAAGGCGCATCATTGAAAGTTTCAAATGAACCTGTGTCAAGTTTTTCGAGTCTCTGTATTTGCACTTGGCTTATGGAATTTTCTTTAATGTTTAAGAGATTTTTCTTTCAATGTTTTACCGTAAGGATTTAGCTACAGGATTGGAATCCTGAGCCAATGCCTGATACCTTAAATATAAATCTTGTTAATAAAAGTCAAAAGAAAAAGGATATGAACGTTAGTTGACTTTCTATAGGTTAAAGAACTGTGGTTTTAAGATGGGGTTAAAAACCCTAACCTTAAAAGTTGGAAACTCATTCTCTAAGTCTAAATACGATTTATGATAATTGTTTAATGCATAACGTATTGTTTTGTAGTGAATGAAAGATGTTTGTTTACCTAGTTATTTTATTTCTAGTTTTGTGTGGCCGCACCACATGTTGTTTCAATGAAGATAGTATTTATTTAGTAGTAGTTTGAAACTTTGACAATATCTGAATATTTGTACGAATTTATATGATTAGTTGTAAATAATTATACAGTGAATTCTTTTGCTAAATCTGGAAGTGTCTTTTTGTAAAATCTGGTTTTACATATTATTTCTGCTAAAGATTGAAAAGAGCTTTACTTAAAATACTATACTATTATACATAAAATAATATAGGGTTTGAATGTATTGCATAACTAGGAAATATTTGGAGTATTTGTATTTCTTGTTTAAAACCCTAAGATGTCTATTACTTTAAGATCATAAAGCAGTACTCAAATATTATAACTCTATTTATAACTAAATCATTCAGATTATTCAATGCATAAAATCATTCTGATCTATATTAGTTATCTTTTCCTGTACTAAAGTACGACACTGTATTGAGTATGTGAAAAAATTCAGGAAAGTAATTTTATAATCAATCATTCTATCATTTTAACTACATCATTCCTATTGCATTTTGTCCCAACAGTAATAATTTACATAAATGAAATGTTCACCAACTAAGGAAGAATATCTTAGATTAAATCGGAGAAACTGATAACATAAACATTCCTATTTAATTTATTAGCATGCCATAAGTAAATAAGATAACACAATGTGAACCTGGAAACTGTAGAAGAAGAAACAAACAGCCAAAGGAACCCATTCCACCCAACCAATCTCCTGAAGACAACCAAGCCACTTGCCTTAGGACCCCCGAGCTTGTTCACTGAACCACTAGGACAAAGATGTTGTGTGGAATAATGGAATAAATTCCCTTGCAACTCAACAATAGCACTTAACAGAAGCACTTCATGCCTTTAGCAATATTGAACTCAACAATGTGCTACACTAGTTCAGAATGCAGTCTTAGTTCACTCAATCACTTCTAACTTTCCCCTCATCAAATCTCTTGTGCTCAAAAATTATCACAAGGTAGGAATAGAATAACCTCCCACTGAATTTGATGGATAGATAAATAGCATGCTTAGGTCTTTTGGTTTGTTTATTTCAGTAAATGGTCCACGTGCTCAGTTCCACTTTCTTGGGGAACATGACCATAAAAATAGGGAAGTTGCTCCCTACGACAATTAGAATTGAGCTGAGGATGCTGCCAAGTGTCAGTTTGCTCTCCACCACAGTCCATTCCCCCTAGTGGGTCAGTGAACACTCATTCAACAGTCTTGGATATTTGTGTTCACTTTTATTTATTTATAATAAAATATTCAAAATAATTAATTACAGTCATCCATGACCCCACTTGGTCAATAGTCATAAAAATTTACAATAAAAATAAAACAAATGTTTTCTCAATAATATGAAATGTCTAGAACTTGGGTATGTGACATAACGTACCACCAAGTATTAGCTTTGTGTACATAATCAACCCTTAGATGGTCGAATTAAAGTTCTTACTGACCGTTACCATGCTCACAACTTCGTTGAAGTCGCCAAGCAACTTTACCATCTTTCTATAATTAGCTTTAGAGATAATAGAGTTCAGATGCATTGGAGTTAAATGATTGCAAATGTAGACTATCGGTTATCGATCAATCATATACTTTTAAGTGATGCGAACCTTCTTAGATGGGGCATGCAATAATCCAAGTATTTAAAAAAATGGTTATAGTTGTAAAGGAAATTAAAATCATCGATCAAAGGATCCATATAATTTTACATTTGGAATTATGATCCATTTTAAAAATATATTCATAAGTATTTATATATATCCTTTTAAAAAGTTCGTATCTTGAAACGGTGGAAGTAACACGGATCCATATTATTATATGTTTGGAATTATGATAAGTATTCACAAGTATATGTGTTTGCATATATAACCTTTTAAAAAGTTTGTTCATATGCTGAAAGGGATTCATATAAATATATATTTGGAATTATGACTTAGTTTTTAAAATATTCATAAACCATATGTGTTTATATATATATATATATTAAAAGATTATATATATATATTAAAAGATTATATATATATATATATATATATATATATATATATATATTAAAAGATTGAAATGTTGAAAGTAAAGGGATTCATATAAATAAATAGTTGGAATTATGATTTTTTTTAAATAAGTATTTATGAGTATATGTGTTTATAAATATTAGGAGTTAGATCTATGTGCATGAATACTCAATTGTGTAGTGATATTCTCTTATGAAAAGTTATATTTATGGGATTGAAAGAAAGACGATTAGAGAAGTATATATAAGTTTTGTTTATAAAATTGTCATTACAAAATGGGAGAGTATATAATTCATAATTGTGTTTAGAGTTATGAAACTCAAGAAATTATGTATATTCTTTTTATAATGACTTAATGGTGTGTAGAATTATAAATTAGGAGAAGGTATGTTATAACCTGAGAAACATGAAAATGTTAAAAAAATGATAAGAAAGAAGAAGCTAGGTTATAAAGCTTTGATCGATGAAGATAAAGATGTTTCTAACCTACTCACAGTGGAATTTAACCTTGATATTAGCAAGGTTAAGAGCTTATTGTTAATTTTACCTATCTTAAAGGATTTATATTTGTATGGTGCAACAATTCTGTTTAGCATGGATCTAGTCTCATGTACATTGATTGAATCTATTTTATACTTAGTGGTGTTATCAAATTTGGCTTTAGTTTAGCATGGATTTATTTCGTATATATA
This sequence comes from Larix kaempferi, assembly GCA_027924585.1. Classification (NCBI taxonomy): domain Eukaryota; kingdom Viridiplantae; phylum Streptophyta; class Pinopsida; order Pinales; family Pinaceae; genus Larix; species Larix kaempferi. The sequence continues at coordinate 2,951,980 of BSBM01001460.1, read as the reverse complement.
CTAGTTGTGTCAAATTAGTTGTAGCTTACTATCTATAGCACCTTATATAAAGGGAATTACATTGAAAAGTGAAATTATGTAAGTTTAGCATTGATCTATTTAAATCATATATTAATTGTAAGGAATTTAGTTGTAGCAAATTAACTTGCTGGAATTTTAGTAATGAGTGGAAATCCATGTTATTATTATCCCTTGAAATTATAGTCATGTAGGTATTGGAAATACATTAGAAGTTCATGTGCATAAGCTTGTATGGTAAAATAGGTTTATATTCTTGAAATTATGGTTATGTATGTAATTATAAAATACATGTGGGTTATATCTACTTAAGGGTTGTAAGACATCTTATAGGGATGCTTCAATAATATACGTATCCTTTAATCAATTTATTAAGGGGATAAATAGGAAGTAATACCATGTATAGTTAACATAATCTATCAAATGATGTGATAGTAGTTGGAGATCTCGTCATTTCATAAAGAATAGATCTTGACAAAAGTGAATGAAAATGTTGAATTACAAGATTATGGTTATGGTGGAGTCATTTGCTTAGAAAATATAAATGAATTCTAGAACATTTAGGGAAATGTTCTACAAGGTTTTTTGGGTTCACATTATAGAATATAGATACGTTAATTAGATAAGAATGTGAATTGATGTGAACCTGAAGTAGAATGTGATATATATATATGTGTGTGTGTGTGTAGAGAGAGAGAGAGAGAGAGAGAGAGAGATGAGATCGGAATGAGATTCGATAGTTGACTGAGGGATAAGGGAATAAACATGAAAAAAGATGTTGATGTGGAGATTAGAGATAATCAAGCGAAATACAAAAGTCAAATTTAGGAGATTGTAAAAGATATGATTTGAGAATTTAAATGGACAAGTCAAATTGACTGAAAACCAAGAATAATGATGAAATTGAAATCAAAGGAAAATGTATTTTTCCTAGAGGGGATTCTAGGATTAGACGTAATGAGAACAAGATCAAGTTAATGCATTAGGTAAATTCCTTGGACGACATGAACTTAATAATTTAGATTGACAAGACACCTAGATGCTTATAGTTATGAGACTTTGACAGATTGTCGAGTAATCGAAACTAACTTAAAATTTGAAAAATAGGATATCAATATTACCAGCGTGAGGAGCTGTTCCCAACGACACAAATTTTCTATCATGACATTGTTGTTAAAATGAATGAAAAGTACAACTCGACGTGACCATGACGATGGTAAATGAAGAATTAATAATTGGGATGGTCCACCGAAAGAAGACAATTTCAATAAAACGAAGCATGGAGATGATCAACACAATGAACTTGAACACAATGAAGCTAACCTTAGGTCTTGATCAAACCTTGATGAAAAGAAAACTAGCCTCAAGATGGAACTTGATGACACTAATGAAGTGGTATTATGGAAACATAAATGATGAAATGAGGTAGGGGTGTGATAAGCTCATTAACCTCGACATGTTGATAATGACGAAGGGAATAAAATATAAATTTTAATATGTTCGACTAAGCCGCTAAGTTACGACACTAGTAGTCCTATCGAATTGAGAACCAAAATTTAGGGTTTTGGAAGTAGTTTGATGGAATTTGGTGTTTTTGGACTATTTGACGGTCTCTCCTGATTTGTTAAAACCGTGATTATATTTTATGATTTGTTATGATTTGATAAACTATTGGGTAGCCATTGACATAATGCAGGTTATTGATAATTTGGACATCATAGACCTTCGTGAATGAATAAGAGATATAGGAAATTATAATTTAAGCTTAGTGTGGGAATTACGAGAACAAAATTAACTTCGGGACAAATTTCTATACAAGAGGGGGTGTATGTAATGCCCCTAGAATGACTGTGGACTTTAAGGGCACCTTTCAAGTGACCCGGCTGAACAAAATTCAATAAAATGGCCCTTCGAGTCAGGGATGTGTCTCAATAATTGAGAATCACCTGATGATGTGCATGACGACAATCGATAAATGAATTAAGTGATTTTATGATAGTTATGAAAATAAATAATTATCTAATCTGAAAAATAGCATGTTGTGTATTGACTAGATGTATGATGAATTATGTGATGAAAACGAAAGAAATACATGTAACGTAATGCCTTACTGATTAACAAGATATAAGATGTTATGAATAAATTGTAATTTCCTAATGATTAGCATATATATAATGATTATGATGAATGAGGACATGATTATTAATATGTGTTTTTGAGAATGTGTGTAGTGACAGGTGAAATGGTTCACCGACGAACACACAAAGGAAATAAAGGGTCGTAGAGTACGAATAAATCACACACAGAAGGACGACGACGGTGTCGACTTCCAATGGATCCCATGGCCGAGTTCAAAATTCCTTATCCGCTTACTCGGGGTTGCGTGAAGTCGTGCGATGTGGACCACGATAGAGTTGGTCATGTACGAGTTGTGGGGCGTGCAGTAACAACAGACTTACTCCTCAACGCCATTAGTACCCAATAGCGTGTAGATGGAGGATTGAAGGTAACGGATCCTAAATCCCTACATGAAGTTCCCACAAGTCAAATGAAAATATATCAGCAGAAGGACCCGACGGTGTGGTACCTTGCCGAGAAATAAAAAGGATGGACACAAGGACCCGCCGATGTGGTACCTTGCTAAGAAATGGATACGATGGATAAATGGACCCGATAGAGTGGTGCCATGTCAAAAGATGAGCATAAAGGACAGATAGGCCCAACGGTGTGGCACCTATGTCCTAGAAGGGATGAATTGGTAAACTTTATGCATAAAAACCATATAAAATTGCATTTAGAACACTTGCTCATGAAAATACATTTTAGTATTAAAAATAATAGAAATAATTATTTTTAGGCATTTGCACATGTAAATACTTTTTAGTATTTGAAATATTAGAAATAATTAGATTAGGAACAAAATGGAATCCTAGGCTTGAGTTATTAGCTAACACCACATGCACCCATAAAATAGAATTTAGAGTGAGCATCTTAGAGACAAACTTGAGTAAATTTAGGAAAGTAGGTGCATTCTTCTAGGAAACTTGACACATCGATTTGTGAGATAAATTACTTTTTGAATATTAAGAAATTGGGTATTTTCCATGAAGCGACATGTGTGACAGAATAATTTCCTATTTAAGGAAGGCTTTGGGGATGGGTAAAGGACCCAATTTTTGGATGATTATTGTAATCTTGAAAATGTGATTTACTTGCTGCTATTGAGGTTTGGCTAGAAATTCTTGTGGGGGGGAAACCCATTGAGGAGTTTATGGAATGGTGTGTGTGAACTCTACGACCCGAAGCTCGGGGGTGGCCATGCGACTGAAAGAATGAGCCTATGGTTGGGTGGAGAAGCTAACGGTTGTTTCACCAATGGTTAATTGAGATTTGCTAGAGGGATTCTACGGAAGACTCGAATGACAATGCACAAGCTGGATCGGATTAACAACAACTTATCCTTCGACAACGGTCACAACCTATGGTCGACAACTTATGGTTTTGTCTATATTTGCTAAGTTATTTAGTTAATTTATTTTATTTCTCTAATGATTATGCTATCTAATCTGTTTTGTATTAGTCTGTTAAGTTTTAGGTTAAGCATAGAAGGACCCTGCAAGAGGGACTTTATAGTGGGAGGCAAGATAGCGTTAACCTCGGGAATGTCAAACAGATGTGAAGAGTGCAGTAATGGCACTGAACACTCCCTAATAAATAGTGATTTTGATAGCCACGAATATTTCCAAAAGGAATCGGCTGAAAGGAAAGACCTAGGCAATACGAAATGTTATAAAGTATGCATACGTTGGAGGCATGACGTTGCTTAGAATGCATGAGAAGAAAATATTATTTTGCTGTGTGATCACTTCTGTGTTAAGCAAGGATCATTCTGAATAAACTGTTAAGTTTGACAAAGGTTAACGGTCTACACTCTTGGGATGCACGATTCATCTCGGGGGTGCTTAAAACAAGTGTACAACCTGTTCTAGATATACGGTTGGGAGGAGCGTTGCAGTTCCTGACCTATTTTCTACTATGATTCACAACAGGTTTTAATTTAGTTCAATTTTAATGAATAGTTATTTTCATATAGTTATTTAAATGGTAAACACAATTGTTATCTTGATCGATATATTCCTCTTGGTAATCTATTTTAAATGTTCATATGGGATGATTATGTTATTTGTATATTTTGTGTATGCGTGGGATTTGGAGGAAAGTAATAATCCTTGGAAAGACCGTACAAGGAACTAACAAATCATGTAACTGCATCTGACCATGTTGAATGGTGTTATTACCTATTACAGGCAGAGTATTTAATCCTATTAATTTCTTCAACGATTATCTTACAAACAGTTAGGTTAAGCTTTGAATATATTCCACAGGTGGAGATAGTCCTCTTAAATTATGACTAGAACGTTCATTCTTATAGAAGTTTAAACTTAGGGCCTAGAACTACTTTAAATTCTTTAACTCAAAGCCGTAAAAGCCAAAATGGTAAAACGATTCAGTGCAGAACCTTGATACCGAGATCTATTCTTTTACACTCCAATAAAAGGAAATGATGAATCCATATCCAAGAATTTAGGTGTTTCAGAATCAATCAAGCTGTACATATCTTCTCCAGATGCTTTCAACAAACATTGAAGCCTAGATTTCTATTGACTACTTGTTGTTTATGTTTTCGTTTAAAAGAGGTAGTCCAAGTTAGTTTAAGTTATATACATATATGTTCCTTTATTTAAGTTGGAAGGACAAGAAGTAAACTAATTCAAGCTTCTAGTTAAACATATAAGAGTCACACAGGTTTTGTTGTACCTCCCTGCAACATTTCAAGTTATTGACCTAATTAATTGAGTAAGGACTAGATCCAGTTTTGAAGTATTTATATGCCCGATTTTTCAAAGGATAAAAGTCAAACTAATGATATACATGTTTATAGACTCCAACATAAAAAAGTATAGTAGAAACTATTTCGTATATAATCAATTATAAACTATGAAAAAAGGGTTAAGTCATAGTTATTGTTACCCAAGTAAACATTGTGAATAAAATGTAGACTCTAATAAGGGTAACCCTCGAAACAACAGAATGAGCGTAGACTCAAGAAAGAATACAACTATAAACGTGGAACCTAAGAATACTGCCTAGCATGACCAAGCTCTAAATGGAAATAACGATAGGACAAATGTAAAGTATCAACTATAAGATTTCTAGGAGAGTTTGTACCACCATTCAAGCTAGGATAGTATTACTGAATGTATTACAAAACGACAGAGGCCAAATTTAATTATCAGCTAGAACCTTTTAATAGCATGTAAAGTAATATGACTTGGACATGATTCTTAAATATATTTGGAATAGAGAGACAAGAATAAACTATATAAAGTAATACGACTAGTAAATGTGGAGTCGAGACCCAGAACTTACAGAATGGCCATATTGGAATTTAACTAAAGGTTAATAAAATCGAAGAATAAACCCCATATGCCTAAGCAAAGTATAATAATTTACATTGTTTAGATAGGTGATATTATAATCAAATATTCCAGATCCAACTCATTCAAAATGAAGAAAACCCTATGAAAAAAGGGTGCATAACTATTCATTATAGATAGGTTAGGAACCATGCCCTGAATGTGGCTAGTAAATATTTTAAACATTGTATAAATAAAGCCCTGCATAATTTAAAGAAAATAACCTGGAAAATCAATCAAGCCACTTGTTGCCAGTTCGTGGAATCCTTAAACCCTCTGGATTTCTAAACCTGTAAACTCTTTGGAATCTAATTCCAACGCAGAGAAGTTCCAAACTTTTGAAGATTATTGGTTACCTTTTAACTGGAAACGCGGTTTCCCTGTAACTCAAACTTCATGCTCAGACCTGCCAAGAGCGATATAAAAATGTTAAAATTTGTAGATTAGAACTGTAATGCTAAAATAGTAAAAATTCCATGTTGCAAGTAAAAGTTAGGGTATAACTGTTGAAATGTGTAACGAACAAAGTAGCATAAAATGGATTGAAATGATGCAGAGAGCCATGGAATCCTCTCTCCAGAATAACCCTAACCCTCATAGAGATAAACCAGAAATCCAATGCTGAAAACGATAATACCCATACAGAGTAGCACCAAACCACTCAAACTTTTCTAGCAATGCCCGCTAGCATGCTATAAAGTTATCCATCTACTAGTAAAGGTATAGGGCGTTGATGGTGTATTGGTAATACTAAAAAATTTAATGAGCTTGTCCTCCAAGGTTGATGTCTTAATGTGGACATGACTTGTCCTAACATGGAAATGTTGAGTTTCAAGGTTGAGGGTATGGTGGAAACTAGCACTTAATAAACCCCCAACCAGAATCAAGATTATAAGGGTCCTTAGTGGTAGATATCGAGGTCATAAGTGACCTTAGAGTGTAAGAAGCCTAAAAATCATAAAACCTACTAAATAACAATATAATATTAAAGATGCATACAGATCTATGAACCAATACAAGAATCTCATAAATACAATGAATCTGATATCATGTAAATCTATAAAACCAGTATACAACAAGAAGCATCATGCAATGAAAGATCTGTAACAACAACAGAGTGTATCTAATCAAGAATATAACGAAAAATATGCTATGAAAATCATACCTGGTTAGATGACCTAGGAGCTACCATTACCTTGACAGCTCCCATAGTGCAATTGAAGGTGGGGGGACAACTCTCCACCCAACCAACCCCCAACCAAAGGATGAGGCCCCCGAGCCCCCAACGATTAACCCTATGCCAGCGCTATCTTGATTTCCTCTCCTCCAGAGCTCCTCTTCCAAGATGACCAAAGACAAACAGATCCCTCTCTTCACTTCTTCTCCTCCTTTTATCTCCTCCTTCTCCCAATTTCTTAATTTCTTATTTAATGCAATTTGTTTTTCTTTATTTTCTTTCATATTCCGAATTATATTATTATCTTACATTAATTTATATTACATTTTATTAATTCTATTAAATATTCTCTATATAAGGGTTGTTACATACTCCCCCCCTTCAAGAAACTTCTTCCCGAAGTTATAATATTCAAGCAATAAATACAATACTTATTCAATCAATCAATCAAGTAAATAGTAGAATATATAGGTAGCTAGTACTATTGTGAAGTTTAGAGATTTATATGTGTGGCCACCACATAGAAGTCTCCAATCCGCACTAATACAATCAAATGCCCTAAGTTACAACATGCTCTTAAGTAATTCCCTATGAGTCTAGTATGCAACCCTATAAACAATCATGCATCATACATACATAAGCATTAGATAATTAATTAATAATTAATGACTGTGTGTTTGTTTACTTCCTCTTTCCTTACTCACCCTCTCCCTGAGAATCATACCATCCAATCAACCTCCCTACACCTCCCCTCCAACAGACCCTCTACTGTAACCTGTCTGCGGATCATACAGTAGGCATCAGAAGTTCCCCATGAAGTTACTACGGCATTGCCACCTTCCCAAATTCTGGTAATAATACGGCCTCATCGGTTTCTAACCGGAATCTAGGCCTCATCGGTACTAGACGGCATCTGGTTCTCGGTACCCCGATCCTGATACTCTCGGTACTCCCAATCCTGATATCAGGATCATTATACCCCGAGAATCTCAGAAGGCTAGACTAAACATCCTCCCCAACACCCTCAAGGCACTAGCCCTAGGCATGAGAAGTCTTTCTCCATAAACCTCCCTCCCAGTGAGTATGTCTCCAACCGTGGACTCTGGTCACATTAGAAGTTCTCCGGGAAGTATCTATGGCACTGCCACCTTCCCAACTTCTGGTACTAAAGTCAAGTGCTGCTGGCATAGAGCTAATTGTTGGGCTTGTTCCCCATCCCATAATTTATTTATAGTAACCATTCTCATTTGTGGTTATGGTCTCCCACGAAATGATAGAATACTTAGCCTCATCAGGCTATTTGAATGGATCACTTGGAACAAATGGCACTTGCCATAATGGATAATAATTAGTAACCATTTCTCAATATAATAATATCATGGATCAAACTTAAATCCTGTGCTGACAAGAATGTCTAGCCACCAATTCATATTGCATTGCATTACATCATAAACCATTGTCACGATAAGTCATGCCAAGTTTAACATCCAATGCATTTAGGTGCTTTTTGCTACCATCATAACATAATTGGTCATCGCAATCTCATAATTTCACTAATCATCTCATAAACATGTCATCATAAGCTGCCATTTTTCAACATTAGTACTATCAACATGGAGTAACAACCAACATAATCCAACATCATGTCAAATATTCATTCTACGGGAGCAATAAGGGTTAGCATGAAACGATAATATACATGATACCAAATATCATCACTAACACATAACATAGCTGTAAAATACCAAAATTAATCACAACATGCTTTCATACCATTTATGTGCCAAATGTCATTTATCTCTAGATGCAATGGTAAGCTATAAAATCATTTTATGTTCCACACATCATCTATCTTATAAAGCACCATAACGTCATGAAATAACATCAAGAAGTATCACATGCACAACCCAATCATCAAATTTCACATGAATAATGCATGACCATGAATCACATGTCTATAAGGCATCATTCTAAGAACAACGTGTAATAACACCATATCATGTACCACATAACTTACATTTCAAGATGCTATAAATAAAACTATAAATTACCAATTGAGTATCAACAATCAATGTATCATGTATCTCATGTCCTATACATCTAGAAACCATAATAAACTAAGTATCCACATGAAATATGCATCATGGAAACTAAGTAGCTACATGAAAAACTAAGTAGCATCATGGAATATGCAACATATGTCGTCTAACTTGAGTGAGCAAGGAGGAGGTTATGGTCACCTTGTCCTTTACAAGGTCCTATTAACTTTTATGTATTTGCAATGCAAAACCTCAAATTAATATTTATTACACAATAATCTAAATTATTGTACAATAATTAAAATTTATCATACAATAATCTAAATTACATATAGATTAATTAAAATTTATTAAACTAAAATTTAAGTTATTTGTACAACTTGGTATTTATAATCCCTTTGTGAGTTATAAAATGAAGATATAGGTGGTAGTCGTGTAAACCAAAACCTATAATGTCAAACACTTCAATATAAACTTTGTGAATGTGAACATAAAGGGACTCTAATATCATTCCAAAACTAATATATTTATTTTTAAAATATTCTGAATGCAAAAATATTTATTTTAAACCGTTATGAAAGCAAAATGAGTAAATATTGCTTTACCAAGGAAAGTATTGGGATTTCTAAGAAGGGATCTTTTAATGCTTATGGATTGCAACTTGTGAAACATACCTGCGTTGTCAATTATATCATCCTTTTATGGAGAATGATTGGGGTTCTCCATTGTTTCTTTGAATTTTGGTTTCTATTTTATTATTATTATTATTATTTTTCGAACCACAATAATGACCTAAACAGTGCTCATTACCAAATGCACTTGAGCACAGGACTAAGTTGCGTTTCTGGTTTTGTTTACAAATATTGTATGGTAGAAGATGTTGTGCATAGAAGACAATAAATTATCAAATGTTTCGCAATCCTTGGCCATATCAGTTTCCTGAAAATTATTATCACATAACCGTAGTAAGACTAGATTTAACCCTAGAAAAGCCTAACAGAAGTTCATAATAACTTTTGGCATTAATTTATTTGGATTAGTGAGAGTTGTCCTGAAGCTTACCGTGAGAATATCAAGAGAAGTTTATTTTTGATGTTGAAATTGCTGGAGATGCTTCTCAAACCAACTTTGTGATCAGTGCAACCGTGAATACCTTTAAATAGCATTTCATCATCAAGATTTTTTTACCCTTAAGTGACTCATAGGTTGCGAAGAAATTCAAACCATCTGCTCTGCTACCTCTACTAGAGATGAATTTCAAATTGTTTGTGTCGTCATACAGAGTACGAGGAGTTACTCGCTCCGATTGTATTACTGCTACGTGTCAAATAAATAGGAAGTTTGTTTGTTGACCAATGTTCATTAATAGTCTCATGCACCTTATAATGATTAGTATAGTGGAAAGTAGGTAGTGGAGAACGTTGGCAAAAATAATAGCAAAACGCCCATGCAGTCTCACGCACAGATTTGCCATGCAGTCTCACGCACAGATTTGCCAAGAATGCAAGTCGAAGCATAGTGAAAGAGGCGTTACAAGGCTGTCAGGATACACACCAGATGTTACATTTGAAGGTGATTAGGGAATCCTCACGCAGTTGCAGGCAGAAGTGGCATGAAAGCCCCTAAAGACATCAAGGTAAGAGAGCCAAAACCCTAGCACATGAGAAGTAGCCTCCAATATGGACACGTTGCACCATGAATGAAAACGTACACAACAGGAATTAGTCAGAGGGAAAATAACGATAGTGGGCAGGTGATTATGGCGAACACTTAGTGAATACATGGCACCAGAAAGCCGTTTTGGAACGAATAAGAAAAAGGGAGTCCATTATTCAAGACATGCAGAGTAGGTGGACAAGAGAGGTAGACTTAACACCAATTGGACGTGGCATCCTATCTTAACACACCTTTGCGAAATACAGTAAGGTGAGGATTACAATATCGTCATCGTCCAGCACTTCCAAATGTCAAAAATCCGTGCAGTGATTTAACCAGATCTGGGAACAGGAGACTATCAAGCTCTTTAAAATATTCTAAGCCATAATATGCTTAAGAGTCCTGCCATAATCATATATGGTACGTACAGGGAAAGAATTGCAAAATAGAAACTACTCCGTTAAGTGCACCATTAGAGTTTAAAACTATTAATATGGGTCGACAATTGTAAAATTAATTCTGTTAAGTGCACCATTACAGTTTAAAACTATTAATATGGATCGACAATTAATTTAAATATTAAAGTAACATTAATACAGATAGGCATGATCAAATACTAACTTTAAATATTGAACATACAATTAATATCGGACTACTATACACATTACATCAGGTTTCAAAATGTGCCCAGCATTATTTTGTGGCTTACTTGATTGCATTTTACAATTAATTTTTGTTAAGGAATTTTCATGGGAATCACTAATTTTTCTTCTTGAAATGGACTGGATCTGGATCTCTCCATAACCCTAATAATTTAATTATTTTACAATTAATTTTTTTGTTAAGGAATTTTCATGAGAATCACTAAATTTTCTTCTTGAAATGGCCTAGATCTGGATCTCAGCTCTGGGTACATACAACAATCAACTGAGAACATACCCTAAATAACTTTGTGAAGTATGATGCCTTTCGGTATCAGAAACCGGTACCAGAAACCATCGCTTAAGGTCTAATGCAAAAGCTAGAAAATGAATATCAAGAAGACAAATTAAATTTCAAAACGACCAATCAGTTCAGCATGCACAGATTTGACAAAAGATGAGTGTTTTTATATTTTTAATGTTTTTAAATTGTATGTTGTTATGAACACCGTGATTGAATCGAAAATTGTCGAGAGAATCCAATTAAAGTCTATAAAATGAAGAAGGATAAGCATCTTATTAGCATCCACTTAAACCAAAATGGAATGGTTTGTGGGACATGTATTAAGTCCTTTTATTGGCGGGGTAAACCAACACCAACACCAGGAGGTCAAACACCTACCATCTCACACACAGGGTTCTATACCTTTGCTCATTTACATTTACATATAAATCTGGTTTATGAGTTATTGGAACTTGGAAGCTCTGGGTAGAGTTAAGGTGATTTGACAGTTGGATATGGGTAACAAATTTGGTGAAGTGGGTACCCCACTGGCCAAGGAAGCCGGCAATTATGCCACAAGCAATTCAGTATTGTATTAATTGGGATTTCCTTAGCATCCTGTCATAACTCTACTTTTTCTACAACAATTCTATAATGATGCCAATCAATTGAAGTTTATGAAGCCTCTGTATTACTAGTATTTGAGATGCATAGATGTTAAATCCGGGATATCCTGGAGTCATAAGCGGACACTATCGTGGTACTGACGAGAGGCAATTACGGCTGGAAATAAAACATATTTATGAACTTCAAGCGAATTGGCATGAGGAAAAATTATATTCTGCTCAGGACGAGCCCGTCAGGGCCATAAAATAGAAAGGATGGTGCATGAGTACCCCTCTAGATGACAAGGAAAAACTATAAGCAAATGCAAGTGCCAGCACCCCATGTTTGTAATTCATACTTTTACAGCTGATTTCATACAGTTTTTTTTTTTGGACTTTGGACAGGCTTATGGGCTCCCATAATGTTGATCAATCATAGCCAAATAAACAAATGAGATGTAATGATCATCCCCAGGCTTTGAATGGATCTTCGCATGGAATTGCATTTCAGGTAAAATAATAAGCACTAGTCCAGTAGTGGAATCCAGTACTGGAACTTAACTGGGATTATGCAAAGCATATAGCAGATCCGATATCAAGCATTCTTGCTAGTTTACAGATTCAACAATACAAATTTCTAATTGATTACGTCTTTTGTTGTTCTGCCATGTTTTTTTTGTGGTTTTTTTTTGTTCTTCGCATCAAACAACTTAGCGGGATTGATGAAACATGCTTAATGATATCTATGCAGCAAACTATACCCAAATTCTTACAGCTTTTCATTTTATGTGGTGTAGCATACCTCTAACTGAACCGCAACAACTTGAAGATAAGTGATTATGTGTTAGGCTGACTTATCCCAAGCCTTGATTTCGCTGCACGAGACGCCTGTTGGGTCGAATGCAAACCGCTTCTCCTCCTTGAATGACATAAACACTGGAAATACTGGGAAGAAGAAGCTATTGATCGGGCAGAGTGTTGTGGAATGAAAGACTCGTGCACCGGTTTCCGAAAGGAGAATGTGGTAGGTAGGAGTGCGCTAGTCGTTGAGATACTGGTAGGTTGGCAACGCTGTCTGACATGCCATAAACTTAATCTAACCGCAACGATGAATTACACACCTGTTAAGTAACGCATATAACGCACCAGAAAGATAAAAACGCTCAGTTGGCCGCTGACAGAGCACACCCCTGGGTAGCCTATCCACGCTAAAATAATAATAATAAAAAGAACAATCCTCCACATGGCGAGAGAGTCCTGCACGCACTGAGCAGGTACTCATGGCACATGATGGAGACTCAAGCCCGTTACTCACTAAACCTAATGAGAAAAGTGGCCATGACTGAGTGGGAGAATGAAACGCTCCAAAGATACCAATGTTTCCATACTTGGTAGCCCCAGCGGTAATGGATAGAGCAGCCATGATTAGGTGAAGAATGATGAAGAATGAGAGTCACCGAATGGTGAAGAATGATGGCTATCCCATTTCTATCTCTGTCGACTAATAACGTAGGCAAAAAGCAAATTTGAACGAATAGCACGCATTCCATGAAACCCTAACGCCTCCACGACAGAGAATATACTCGCAGTCATCCGGGAACAGTCAAGCAAAACAAGCGTTGGAGGCAAGCAGATGGAAGAATCCACAGTTACCTAAAAACGCTGTTGCACCAGTTATGATAGAGAGCGCCGAGAGCGTCAAGCAACAGGTCAATGACAGCTATCTCAGTTTACATATATAGGCCATCGTGTTTAAGGATTTAGATATACAGTGAAATTGTTTCATTTCCAGTTATCCAATTTGGCTTTTCTTTCTAGATTCATTGTGTCAATGGACATAGGTTTGACTGGGAGATCTACAGGCCTTAGCGTGGATAGGATCTATGGAAGAATGAATCGAATATATATGGTTCTTCTATTGCTCTCAGAGGGAGATTAAGGAATATGAAACCATTGCGCATAAAATGTATATTATGGAGAGGTTACTTGAACATTGGTGTTGGAAATAAATACCAATAGCCACATCATTACATTGGTATCCACCCGTATCAGTCCGTGGATGTGTCCGGTTGATATGCATTTATGCATAGATCGATCCCCATGCCAGTTGGTAGTTGAATGTGTAAATGTTGATGTAACTTCTAGCTTCACCCAGAAGCCAAACCTGTCAGTAGATGTTTCCGGACCTTTGTCGTCATATGTATAAAACTGGTTTTAGTTAATGAAATAAACCAGGAGTAGTTTTCTGGGCAGTCGCCCACGCTATCCGCTGCTTTTAGTTAATGAAATAAACAAGGAGTAGTTTTCTGGGAAGTCGCCCACGCTATCCGCTGTCTCTACTCCTTCAATTGGTATGAGAGCAAATTTTACTCTCGCCACAGCCCTAGAGCACTGCTTGCAGTTTTATGCGGAGTCTCCACACCTTCTGAGTTTTCTTTGTGCAGATGTTCTCGTGAGAGCTGAGAACAACAGCTAGGGTTCTGTGTAAACATTGTTTGTTTTTAATCATCCCTCTTCAGTTGCGGAGAGCCGAGCCGCGGGCCGAATATATTTAATCTCAACGTGGAAGGGCTGAGCCATGAATGATTTGACATATAAGAAGGGATTTGGGCGGACAGAAAAGTGTGAAGCTGCCGTTGTTTGTAGCCTTTAGTTGAGTTCAAACTCGTGTGGTTTAGAAGCCCATTTCTTAGTTCTGTGAGCTGTGAGTTGTTGCAACATGAATTTTGTCAAAGCGAGAGTAGAGAAGAGCTGCCATTTCTGAAATGGATTTTCAGACCGCCGGATGAGCACAAGCCCCCGTGGTGTGAGAAATTGGGTGCCCCCATGTCCTTTAAGGACTCGCTGAGACTTGGGTAAGTGGATATCTTGCCAGCTATAGCATGAGAGGGCCGAAGCCCAATTTGGTTCAAGTTGAAGGAACCACCTTCACAATCAATCAGAGTGTGGTTGAGCATGTGCTCCCATAGTTCAGAAGCCAGAATCAGTGAAGGGCCGTAGCCCTGGTAGAAGTTGGAGCCATTTATTTGCTGAAGAGGGCCGTCGTGAATGCTTGAAGAAGAGGACGAGGTAACTTATTTGCAAACTTAAAAGTTGTTTGAAGTTCTCTTAAAAAAAATGGTGTTTGAGTCTGACCTCAGCTGCTGAAAGAATTGAAGTTAGAAGGGTGAAAGAAAACCTTGAAAAGGGTTTGTCCAGAAGGACTGAAAGTTTTAAAATGGAACATATGGATACGAGTTTGGCATCCAAACTCTATGAGAATGAATGCAGTGGTGAAAAGTCTGCATATGTTGAGAATCTTCAACTTTGTAGACACTACATTACAGTGTGAAGATGAAATTGAGACTGAACCAAGGTATGATGAAGAGAACTTCACTCCAGAAGAGCTAATTGTACTCAAGATGGAAATAATGTTGATAAATAGTTCATTGACTGGTAGTGTTAATCTGCTTGGACATGAAGACCGTGTGAATGAAATTCCAATTGTTGTCGCAATTGATGAAGGTGTTGATAATGCTGATTGCTTTGTTGTTGAAGACTGCACCCTTGTTGCAGTGGTGGAAGGATGTATGATAGTTGAGAAGAATGCAACCATGGAGATTGCAAGTGTAGCAGTGCAAGCTACAAGAGTGCAAGCTACGAGAGAGCAGAAAATTGAAGAAAATCTTGCTTTATTTAAAGTTTTAACTTTGTTTATATGTGCATATTTTGATTGCAGTCCCAGGGTTTCAAAAGTTGGAGTATTGAAGGCATAAACAAGAAGAAGAATGTCAAGATGAAACTTATGAAGAATCCCCCACATAACTGGTTCAAAGTTTTTCACTGCTCGAAGCTAAAAAACAAAGAAAATGACTTGGTGTTTCAATGAAGATAATAAATTTTGTAGTTTTTGTTGTTTCAAATTTGATGTAGCAATGCTATATGCCTTATTTAGTAATTTGAAGTTTTTTTATGGAAATGATGATGTTGGCTGAAGTCATTATTGGATGTTAGATGAAATATCATGTTGCTCGCTGTTGAAGAATGTATGTGTTTGTTGAAAGGTTGTAGCCTTGTACTGGTTGTGTGATCCTCCACCATGGATGTGTGGTTTGCTGAAGTTTGCCACCTACGGGGAAGGAATAGTGTAGAGTGAGCCTTCTCCTTCAGTATTCAGTATTCAGTTGAGAAAGCATCTGCAGCAGCAGATTTGCAGATCTGCCTTAAGCCTCTCCAAGACTTGAGAGCATTCTGATGATGAAGTTTCCAGCAACAACATTAAAGAAATTTTTTGAAGTGTTTCGTGTCTACTTGTAAGAAGCCTAGCTGAGACTTTAGACCAACAAGCCATGATTTTTGTAAGCTATGTGTTGTAATGTGGCTATTGAATTTAAGGGGGAGTGTTGGAAATAAATACCAATAGCCACATCATCACATTGGTATCCACTCGTATCAGTCCGTGGATGTGTCCGGTTGATATGAATTTATGCATAGATCGATCCCCATGCCAGTTGGTAGTTGAATGTGTAAATGTTGATGTAACTTCTAGCTTCACCAAGAAGCCAAACCTGTTAGTAGATGTTTCTAGACCTCCGTCGTCATATGTATAAAACTGGTTTTAGTTAATGAAATAAACAAGGAGTAGTTTTATGGGTAGACGCCCACGCTATCCGTTGTCTCTACTCCTTCAATTGGCAGAGTAGGATTTTAGCCAGGATAAGGTTTTTATTACTCAATCATATGCATGCCTAGTTAAAAGTTGACAAATCGAGCTTCCCAATCTTAGAAATTCCAAATACAACCAACAGGAGCGTACAGGTCTATGTTTGGGTTCTAGTTGTGCAACCATCCTGCAGATGCCTACATTAACTACAAACACAGAAACAAAAACCATATGTGCCTTCACTAAGCTTCGAGGTATTAGACATACCTGCTTGTTGATCCAAAAGAAGTAGAAACCCTCATTTGTACTTCTCTACAGTACTGAAACATATCTACTTTGAATTGGTAAATGAAACATATGTGGGTGTGTGTGTGTATGCGGTTCTCCCGGTCCTAAACATTTTACAAATTACAAGGAAGAAACTGTGAGGATGTTCAATGGTATTTGGAAAATCAAGATGGTTTCTTCCTCTTCCTCTTAAATCAGCCAGCACACCAACCGTAAACAAAGGGAGCAATCGAACTTCAACATTCGATAATTATGAAAGTTCTAAAAATAATATAAACATAGAGACTTGTTAACAATAAACTTACAAAAATCACATAAAAAATTTAATACAAATCTGTACGTGTGGGAAAGGCCCATAGGTTTTAGGGTTTGAACCGTGCTCTCATACCAAATGTAAGAACCCTAAAACTCATAAAACCTACTAAATAACAATTTAATATTAAAGATGCATACAGATCTATGAACCAATACAACAATCTCATAAATACAATGAATCTAATATCCTATAAATCTATAAAACCAGTATACAACAAGAAACATCATGCAATGAAAGATCTGTAACAACAACATAGTGTATCTAATCAACAATATAACAGAAAATATGTTATGAAAATCATACCTGGTTAGATGACCTAGGAGCTACCATTACCTTGACAGCTCCCATAATGCAACTGAAGGTGGGGGGACGACTCTCCACCCAACCAACCCCGAGCCAAAGGCTGAGGCCCCTAAGCCCCCAACGATTAACCCTATGCCAGCACTATCTTGCTTTCCTCTCCTCCAGAGCTCCTCTTCCAAGATGGCCAAAGACAAAAAGATCCCTCTCTTCACTTCTTCTCCTCCTTTTATCTTCTCCTTCTCCCAATTTCTAAATTTATTATTTAATGCAATTTGTTTTTCCTTATTTTCTTTCATATTCCCAATTATATTATTATCTTACATTATTTTATATTACATTTTATTCATTATATTAAATATTCTCTATATGAGGGTCGTTACATAGAGTAGTCGGTTTACCTTTATATTTTTTTTCCTTGAACTGATTCTTACCACCATGCCTCATTTAAACAAGATCTACTTAATTGATAAGTAGGATGGTAGTGGAATCCAAGAATACGTAGAAAGTTATACGATGTTTTTTCCTGCACATAGAACAAAAACATTACAACATAAGAAGGTGGGATGGCATTAATTAAATTAACAAGGATAACTATGCAAATAAGTTATGAACTAAGAAAAGGGATGTAATGGAATATAATCTAAGAAATGGGTAATTCAATAGATAAATTTTACAAGGGAAATATATAAACAAGTGTGAGTATATGCATTTAACTAAAGAGTATATTACCTATGTTGGTTGTTTTGTGTTATAGTCATCCAAAGTAGAGGGCCCTGCGGACAAAACATGAAATGTTAGCTATTAATCTAAGTAAGACAACACTTTCTCTACAATTTGAAAACTACCTCGAAGTCAGAATCGGAATCCACAGAGGATAGTTTTTGTACAACTTAGAGCAACTGGTAATAGGTAATGGATATGAAGAGTAATAAAGGGAAACTGTTCACCAGTTCAAATCCCCCATTGGTATTAGTTTAAAAAGAATACGACGAGAATAATTATGGAGTTGTTACATACGGTATGAGAGCTTGGCTACAACACTGTGGCCTTAGAAGAATTAGATTTCACTCAGAATATTATCTCTAACCAATAAAATGTTGTGTAATGTTTATTCCTTGTATCAGGATGATATAGAACAAAGTTGAACTATGGCTTATGATCATGAAGAGAATGACCACCAAGAAGTAAATGAACACATGGAGAATACAATACCACAAGATGAAAGTAATTCAGAAGCTAGCAGATTACTAGAAACCATGAAACACCTGATTGTAGAAATACAAAGTTACAAGGTAGACAATGAAAACATAAGAAAGGCTCGGGAGAAACAGCAGGAAATTAATGATATACTACTCCACATCCTACATGATAGAAACAAAAAAGAAGAGAAAAAGACAAAAAAAAGATGAACCGGGCCACTGCTGAAAATGGTGATGATCCAGATTTATGCAGGAACGAAATAAGATAGCATATACAGAATCATATACAGAGATATATTGCAAAGAACACAATGATACAGTAAACACATATTCTATTAAATAGCGGAAATAGAACAAACTGTAAAATACAATAGCTGGAATGGTGGTAGCTATCTTTGAAAAGAGATGTGTCCGCTATGCTCATTCGTGCCAAGATGATTACAAAGAGAGGCCGAAAGGCCTATTTATCATAAGCATGAGGGAAAGAATCCCAAACATCCAAAAACCTAACCCTAGGAGATGAAGCGCCAAAAGTCATGTGGGCCCCGCTTGGTACATCACTTTCCTGGGGTCGTAACTTTGGCATACTACCTCCGTTTGACGCGCATGACACACCGTTAGAAATATCTATTCAGGGACTACAAAAAGGGTCGGAAAATCCCGGCTCCAACACATGAAAGGGCTAGGCGTGCAATACTCATATTTTCCCGATCATTCGATGCCAATAAAACGTCATTTAGGGCCTCAAAACGGCTCTGGAAGTTTAGGACCCGAAAAAATGCTAAAAATAGTAATTTACCAAAATTGCCAGAAGACTGTTTTGAGCCAGTTGGAAGAGGTGGGCCGCCACTGATATCCACCTGGATCAGGTGAACAAAATGATAGTTCTTCCAATGATTCCCAAGAATATGAGTGTCAAGTAACCCCACATGGGAAAAGAAAAGTTGATCACTTAGAAGGAAAAATTAAGAATATTAAACCAACCACCGTTGATGGAGAATCAAAGACAGGAGAAGAAGCAGAAGCCTGGTTATTAGATATAAAAAATACTTCCAGATCTACAGTGATTCCAGGAACATGAAGGTACGAATGGAAGTCTACAACCTAAATGGAAAGGCTAGCATTTGGTGACAGAATATAAATATTTCCCAGAGATTGAAGGAAAAGAATATAGACTGGGCATAAATCAAGAAGTTATTTAAAAAACAATACTTATGTGAGAGTTATTAAGAAAGAAAAACCAAGGAATTTTACGAATTAAGGATAGGGAAAATTGTTGGAATATTCACACCATCATTTTTGTATTTTGCATGCCTGCATGCATCCAATCATCATAATGGTGGTCTCCCCAGCACCTAGAGATTGCTTCTAGCTCTCCAAAGCCTGTTTACAACCCCCATTTGGCCTCCTACCTACCTAATGCGCCCTCTTTGACTTTTCTGCTTGGCAAGTGCGCCTTTCTCACCTACCACTGTCAGTTAGAGCGCCTTTACTCACCTACCTTCAGTTATCACTCAGTTAGGGCACCTTATCTCACCTACCGGGAGTTATCCTTCACTTAGTGCATTGATTGAGTAGTTCTTCCACTGATTGCTCATGCTAACTGCTTGTAGCTTCTAGTTGGCTAGTTCTGGAGTTCCACTTGACTATTTGACAGCCTCATGCGCCTCCCTTAGAGTCTCCATTTCCTGATTTATGCCTAGATGGTTCTGTTAGACTCAATTAGACACACTTGATTGACTATTACCATTTATGACTGAAACTATTGACTGGATGATGTATTCATTGTTATCCAAGATATAATTTGAGTTAGACAACCTCATGTACCCCACTTGGAGTCTCCATTCCCTAATTTATGGCTAGATGGTTATGTTAGACTCAGTTGGACACACTTGACTGAATCTTACCATTTATGACTGATACTACCAACTGGATGATATCTCCATAGTTATTCATGCTAGACTTTGAGCTTAGATATTCGAATTCCCTACTTGGTTAGTTCGAATCCTATATGATGCCTCATCATTGATTATTGTAATACATTCTCTACATTCATTATTCATTGTACGATATTGACATTGTCCATTATTTTGTGTTTATGAGTGATTATTGAATGCATGCTTCTTCTTCTTTGCAGATAATATTGAGAGTTAGATTGTGAGTTTGTTATAGTTTCTAGATCCCTGCAATTTATCACATGGTATCAGAGCAGTCAACAACTATTCGAATTGCAGCCATTGCAGCAGCAATAGTTGCAACATTTCTTTGAGTAGTTATCTTTCACTTGTGCACTAGAAGCCTCTGAGTTTCCACAACAAATCCTAGTTCTATTACTTGAATTCATTGGAGAAATCCAGTGAGGTCTAGCCAGTTGTGAAGGACTTAGTCTATGTGCCAAGTGTCCTTAAGGTAGTGTTCAATTGAAGTGTAGCATTCTCCATTAACAAAAATTCTCTTTTTTTGTAGGTTTATTCACCCGCTCGAAATCTTCTTCAACTATTTGACTTTCTCTGTTTCAGATGGATCTAAATATCACATCTTCCAACTATGTTGAGTGGAAAGCCAAGATAACTCTCTTCATGAGATCCAAGAGCTTGACTCGAATACTCAACGGAACGATGGTAGAACCACTCAGTGCAGTTGAAAAGTCCAAGTACTTGGGATAGGCTTGATAAAGCAATTGGCCTCCTCCTTCTCTCAATTTCTGAAGATCTTCACTTCCATGTCATCAATCTTACATCTCCTAAAAAGGTTTGGGACAAGCTCGAATCCATTTTTGGACCGAAAGATGATATGCAAGGACACAAATTGGAGAATGAGCTCATATGTTTGACTCTTGATAGCTCCGAATCTATTAATTCCTTTCTTACCAAGTTCAAAAGCTTGATATCATAGTTGAAAATATATGAGATAATGAAAGAAGACAAGCAGCTTATACTTGCCATTCTCTCAAAGTTGGGGGCAAAATTCTCGGTTTTTGTCTCTATTTTCCAGTCAGCTAGGTTATCCATTCCAAGATGGAAGTTTCCCTCATTTGATAATTTCATCCAATCTCTTACTCAAGAGGAGATAATTTGGTCTCTATGGGAATGATCAAACCCAAATTGGATTCATCTCTTACAGTTGTAGAGAGAGTGAATGGTAAATGCAAGCAAAAGAGAGATCGAATGGTACAAGGCCTATAGATAGTACATACGAGTTAGATGGGGCTTCAAACTCAAGGAATACCAAGCATTCTCAGAAGGGAATGACCAAGTGCACCTATTGTCTTAGAGGTTTTCATCTTGAGAGTTCTTGCATGAGAAAGACTATAGATTTGATGGCTCAGTTACTTGAGAAGAAAAATCGTCCTGTACCAGCATGTGCAAGAAAGAAAGATCCTGATAGTGAATATTCTAGATCATAAGGAAAATAAAGATGTAATGCTCTCATAGCAAGTGCATCAATTGATTCTTCTTTCATCATAGATTCAAGAGCATCATGCCACATGACTTCCTCCATAGATCTCTTCTCTAGTTTCGAAAGCTCTATTGGCCCTTTTGTTAGTTTGGGCAATGATTCAAAAGTCTCCTCTCATGGGATTGGAAGAATCGATCTTGATCATGGTTACTTTTTTGATGTGCTTTATGTTCCTTATCTTGCACCTAATGTCCTTTCAGTGTATCAAATGACTCATACTGGAGAGGCCAAAAGAGTGATCTTTAATCCATATGAAGTCGAGGTACAACACATGGTTTCAGGGGAAATCATTGCAAAAGGAGTTGCAAATCATGAGACAAAAATATACGAGTTTTCACACTTCTTACCTCTCTCAAAGGAGTTTGCTCTTCGCTCCTATACTCATGAAGAGAGTAGACTGTCTCATCTCAACCACAAACTAGCTCAGAATGATGGTCTTCTAAGTAGCAAGTTTTCTCATGGCACCTTCAAAGGTTGTCTAAAGGGAAAAGATACATCAAAGGAGATTGAGAAAAAGAGGACTCTTGAAGAATTGCAAATGCTAGATCCAGATCCATAAGAACCTGAAGATCTAGCACCTATTTTTCCAACTCCTATTTCAAAGTGGGCCTTCACTACGACATCCTCATTTGATCTTAATGAAGATCCATGATCATATAGTCCTAGTTCTTCTATTGATTAAAGTCATATTGGTTCAGATGAGGACTACATGCTTATTCTGGAGCAATTTCATGACATTAATTATTTTGGATATGTTCCTCCTTCGAGTGATGATGAGCCAGTTTTACTTGCTTTTCCTTTTGAGATTTCAATGTTTGCATGTGATGATCTAGTTTTACTTGCTCCTTCTCATGAGATTTCAGATTCAAAGTTTGGATGTGATGATGCATCTTCACACTATATTGTAGATTCAAAAGATGGAGATGAAGATGAGAGAATGCTAGACCTAGATCCACAAGAACTTGAAGGTATAGCAACTAATGATGAAGAAGAGTGAATAATAGATCCATATCAACAAGAACCTAAATATCTCTCACCTGATATTCCTCCTCTTCCTCGATGGGCAGCCACTACACTCCGATATTCCGATGATTTGGTTGGTGATCCACATGATCATAGAAGAACTAGATCAGATTTTCAGAATGGAATATTTCATCCTTCTCACATTGTTGATCCATTTCAGATCGATCGATCCTTCTTCGGAAAAGAAGGAAACTTACCTCCTTTAGGGGTGAGAGATGATATGCTTCATTAGCATCCTTCAGTCTATTTTGAGGGAGGGCTTTCTTCCCACTGGGTTTTCCCTCTTTCCTCACTTAGTTTATTTAGAATGATTGTATGGGGTGACCTTTGGTCTTAGTCACCAGGGCCCTATTTTTGTTTTTTGGTTATTATCTCATAGTATAGCTTGTGGGGGGGTGTTGGAATATTCACACCATTATTTTTGTATTTTGCATGCCTGCATGCAAATCTGCATGCTTTGCATGCCATTGCATGCATCCAGTCATCATCATGGTGGTCTCCCCAGCACATAGAGCTTGCTTCTATCTCTCCAGAGCCTGTCTATAGGCCCCATCTGGCCTCCAACCTACCTAATGATCCCTCTTTGACTTTTCTGCTTGGCAAGTGCAGATTTCTCACCTACCACTGTGAGTTAGAGCACCTTTACTCACCTACCTTCAGTTATCACTCAGTTAGGGCACCTTATCTCACCTACTGAAAGTTATCCTTCAGTTAGTGCATTGATTGAGTAGTTATTCCACTGATTGCTCATGTTGGCTGCTTGTAGTTTCTAGTTAGCTAGTTCTGTAGTTCCACTTGACAATTTGACAGCCTCATGCGCCTCCCTTGGAGTCTCCATTCCTTGATTTATGCCTAGATGGTTCTATTAGACTCAGTTAGACAAACTTGAATAACTGTTACCATTTATGACTGATACTATTGACTGAATGATGTCTTCATTGTTATCCAAGATAGACTTTGAGTTAGATAGCCTCATGCACCCCACTTGGAGTCTCCCTTCCCTGATTTATGGCTAGATGGTTCTGTTAGACTCAGTTGGACACACTTGACTAAATCTTACCATTTATGACTAATGCTACCGACTGGATGATGTATACATAGTTATTCATGCTAGACTCTGAGCTCAGAGATTCGAATTCCCTACTTAGCTAATTCGAATCTATATGATGCCTCATCATTGATTATTGTAACACATTCTCTACATTCATTATTCATTGTATGCTATTGAAATTGTCCATTATTCTTCGTTTATGAGTGATTATTGAATGCATGCTTCTTCTTCTTTGCAGATAATCTTGAGAGTTAGATTGTGAGTTTGTTACAGTTACTAGATCCCTGCAGATTATCACACAAATGACCATGGAGGACCTATTTAACAAATTCCTGGATCTTTTGCAGTTCATACTGTACATAAAAGATGAAAAGGTGAAGGTTCAACGATTTTTGAGTTGTCTACCCTAGTCTTACAAGGACCGTATAGAATTTGATAACCCAAGGACCTTAGAGGAAGTATTGAGGAAGGAAAGACTATGTTATGATCAATACAAGTACATAATTGAAACGCCTAAGTCCTGGAGGGATAAAAAGAAGGAAAAGTTCAATCAATGAAAGAAGGGCTATAAGCCGCCTCCATTCAAGAATCTACCATGGAATCAACAAGGGAACAACTATACCCGAAACAAACAACAAACAAAGAATAAAAATAAGCTAGTGAATTTAGGACCGAAAGGGTCCAACGTCACCACAAAAGAGCCATTGAAGTGTTGGGAGTGTGGAGAACTTCATTTGAGGCATAGCTATCCACAATATAATGGGACAATCAGAGATGTACATAAAATTCAAGAGGCCTCAACTGTGGTGGATATTGGTAGAATTATACATAGAATACATGCAGCCTTGGATGATAGACATGAAGATCACCAATCTGCCACCATGGAAGTCGAAGTTAAAATTTTTTAGCAAATAATTTCTATATTAATTGATCCAGGAGATAGCCTAAGTTATATCACTCCTAAAATGGCGGAAATATGTCATCTGACAAAGGTAAAACACCCCAGATCTTGGATGTTCTAGCTCACAACAAGGAATAAATGAAAAGTGACCAATTATATTGCTGATTGTGAATTAAAGATACATAATCATGAGATTAGAATTTATTTAAATATTTTTCCACTAGGGTCTTATGATATGATAATTGGTAGGGACTTGTTGGATAAATATAAAGTCATGTTAAATTGTTTCGACAAGACTTTTACATACATAGAAGAATACCAAATTGTTAGACATGTGAAGGGAATAGTCAAACCTATCTCCATGAGATAAATATCTGCAATGCAACTTAAACGATGTATGAGAAAGGGTTGCAGATTATATGCAATCCGAGTCACATATTTACTCCATAAGAAAAGTAGAATAGACTTAAATGACTATCTCATCTTGAGTGAATTTTCAAATGTATTTCCAGAGGAAATATCAGGGCTACCCCCTCAAAGGGAAATAGAATTTTCCATTGATCTTATGCCTGGATCCACCCCTTAGTCAAAAGTACAATACCAGATGAGCATTCAAGAATTAACTGAGTTAAAAATTCAAATTCAAGAGCTATTAAATAAGGGGTATATCAGACCCAGTGTGTCACGTTAGGGAGCCCCAGTTTTGTTCGTCAAGAAAAAGGACGAGAAAATGCGTTTATGTATAGACTATAGGTAGTTGAACAAGGTGACCATTAAAAATAAATATCCACTACCTCAGATCAATGACTTGTTCGATCAAGTAGGAGGAGCCAAAATATTCTCAAAATTGGATTTGCAATCTGGTTACCATCAGATTTAGATCAAAGAATAAGATATCAATAAAATTACTTTCTGAACGCGTTATGGACACTGCAAATTTGTAGCAATCCCATCCAGATTACCTAATGCCCCTGCCACATTTATGTGTCTTATAAATAACATCTTTAATAAATACTTGGATCAATTTGTATTAGTGTTTATTGTTGATATCTTGATTTTCTTAAGAACGAAAGAAGAGCACAGAGAACATATGAGAATAGTATTACAGATATTGAGCGAACACCAGCTTTATGCCAAGTTTGAGAAATGTGAGTTTTTTAGGAAGGAAATTCAGTACTTGGGTCATGTAATATCCGATGAAGGAATCATAGTAGACCCCGAGAAGATAAGATCTATTTTAGAATGGTCGGTGCCTAAGGATGTGGTAGACATCCATTCCTTCATGGGACTTATCGGATACTGCCAACGATTTATCGAAGGCTTTTCCAAGGTAGATTACCCAATCACTTCACTACAAAAGAAGGGAATAAAATTTGTATGGTCACCTGAATGTCAAGAAATATTTGATGAACTAAAAAGGATTCTAACAACAACACCCATTCTTAAGGTAGCAAACCCCGGCAAGGATTATATTTTCAATATCGATGCAAGTAAAGAGGGATTGGGAGGTGTATTATCTCAGGAAGGACATGTAGTGTGTTACGAGTCACGTAAACTAAAATATCATGAAAGGAACTACGTAGTCCACGACTGGGAATTGGAAGTGGTGGTACATGCCTTAAAGAAGTGGCATCATTATCTATTTGGTAAAAGGTTCTTGTTACTGACCGACAATACTAGCGTAAAGAATCTATTCACCGAACTTGGACTTAACGCTCGACAAGCAAGGTGGATAACCTTCTTGAGTGAATTTGATTTTCAGGTGAAACACTTTAAAGGGAAATAAAACAAGGTGGATGATGCACTCAACTGAGGGACACATGAGATTTATGAATTAACCATGAGTTAGCCAAAGAGCGACCTCTAGAGTAGAATTAAGATAGTGAGCACTGGTGATGCAAATTATGTAACAATATTGGACCGATTGTTGGTAGATGAGACAAATTTGATTGGAACAGAATTGTGGGTAGATCAAGAAAATATGTTATGGTTTAAAAATAGGTTATACATACCAAATATAATTGAGATAAAGTTGCTGATTTTGAATTAAATGCATAAACAACCTTATGTTTGTCACCCCGGTTATCAGAAAATGATGACAACCTTAAGGAAACAGTTCTATTGGCCAAAAATAAAAATAGATTTAACTGATTATCTCACTAAGTGTCAGGAATGTCAACAGTTGAAAGATGGACACCAACACGCAACAAGTTTGTTGCAACCTCTACAAATTCCTGAATGGAAATTGGAGGTCATATCTTTAGATTTTATAACAGTTTTTCCAAAAACACAAAAACAACATGATGTTATTATGGTTGTAGTTGATAAAATAAGAAAATCCGCACACTTCCTTCCTATTAAGTCAACTCACAAAGCGGTGAATATTGCAGAAATATTTTTGAAGGAGATATTCAGATTACACGCAGTACCGAAAATGGTGATCTCCAATAGGGATGTGAAGTTCACATCAAAATTATGGAAATATATGTTTGCTGGACTAGAAACTAAACTGAATTTCAGTACTAGTTATCACCCACAAACAGATGGACATACGGAATGTACCAAACGAATTATCGAAGACATGCTACAAATGTATGTCATGGAAAAACCCACTAAGTGGGAATACTATTTGCACCTCGTAAAAATTTGCATACAACAACAAGTACCAAGTTTCAAAAAAGATGATCCCATTTGAAATTTTATATGGCAGAAAGTGTACTACTCCAGTTAATTGGGATAGTCCAGTGGATTGCGTAATGGTGGGACCAGAATTATTGCATGACATGGAACAAATGGTTCACAAGGTACAAAAGAATCTAAAAGTGCCACAAGATCGCCAAAAAAGTTACGCTGACTTAAAAATACAACATAAGGAGTTTGTTTCTGGGGACCACGTGTATCTTCGAGTTAATCCAAGAAAGAGTTCGCTCAGACACGGAAACTATGTGAAACTAGCACCTCGGTTTTCTAGACCTTTTCAGGTTTTGGAAAGAATCAGACCAATAGCTTACCGACTAGCATTACCACCACATTTAAAGATCCATAGTGTTTTTCATGTGTCTTTATTAAATAAATACATACACAATCCTACTCACATCATTGATTGCAATGTGGTGCAGGTGGAACCAAAAGGCAAGTTCCAGGTGGAACCTATGCACATTCTGGACCAGAAAGAATTAGAACTTTGGAACAAAGTCATAGCTCAGTTAAAGGTGCAATGGAAGCACTTTAGCCCAGTGGAGGCAACTTGGGATCTGGGAGAGGACATGCGAAAGAAATATCCAGATAGTTTCCCAAATCCTATGGAGGATAAATAATAGCACTAAGGATAGTGTTTATAATAAGGGGGAGAGGATGTAAGATCCCCAAAGACACTATTTTATTATTATTTTTATATACTTTTGTTTTATTTCAAGAAAAAAACTTGAATAAATGAACTATACTAGAAAATCCAAGTATCTATGTGATGGACGGATTGTAATTAATATTATTTTTTTAAATAATAAATTAAGAGAATAAGGTATGGAACAACCACGCTAAAAGAGGATATCCTGCATCCAAGAGTCGGAGGAAAGATAGAGTTAACCTAGAGAATGTCAAACAGATGTGAAGAGTGCAGTAATGGCACTAAACACTCCCTAAGAAATAGGGATTTTGATAGCCACGAAGATTTCCAAAAGGAATCGGTTGAAAGGAAAGACCTACGCGATACAAAATGTTATAACGTATGCATATGTGGGAGGCAGGACATTGCTTAGTATGCATGAGAAGAAAATATTCTTTTGTTGTGTGAGCACTTATGTGTTAGGAAAGGATCATTCTAAATAAATTGTTAAGTTTGACGGAGGTTAACATTCTACACTCTTGGGATGCACGATTCAGCTCAAGGTTGATTAGAATAGGTGTGCTACCTGTTCTAGATCTATGGTTGGGAGGAGCGTGGTGATTCCTACCCTATTTTCTACTATGATTTACAACAGGTTTTAATTTGGTTCAATTCGAATGAATAGTTATTTTCATTTAGTTGTTTAAATGATAAACGCAATTGTTATCCTGATCGATATCTTCCTCTCGATAATATATTTTAAATTTTCATATGGGATGATTATGTTATTTGTATATTTTGTGTATGCATGGGATTTGTAGGAAAGTAATAATCCCTGGAAAGACCGTATAGGGAACTAACAAATCATGTAACTGCATCTGACCATGCTGAATGGTGTTATTACCTGTTACAGACAAAGTACTTAATTCTATAAATTTCTTGAACAATTATCTTACAAACAATTAGGTTAAGCTTTGAATATATTCCATAGGTCGATCCAGTCCTCTTAAATTCTGACCAGAACGTTCATTCTTATAGAAGTTTAATCTTAGGGCCTATAACTACTTTAAATGCTTTAACTCAAAGCCGTAAAAGCCAAAATAGTAAAACACTTCAGTGTAGAACCTTAATACCCATATCTTTTCTTTTACGCTCCAATAAAAGGAAATGATGAAGTCTAATCCAAGAATTTAGGTGTTTCAGAATATATCAAGTTGTATAGATCTTCTCTAGATGCTTCCAACAAACATTGAAGCCTATAATAGATTTATAGGATCACAGATTCAACCAGCTTCTTGGATTTTGCTCCAACCCTTGGTTCTCGGACCAACAAACGACGAGATTCCCATCTCCCTTTTATCCATGAGCAAGGTAATCATATTGAAGTCCCCCTAGCGATCCAAGGATTCTATTCTATTGCCTCCTTCTTCCTTTATTATTACCCTTTTTATTTTACTTTCTACCTCTGCTTATGTTTGTTGTTCTACTTCCTCTTGTTCCAAAGTTCATGCTAGAACATCTTCCTTCAAGGAAAAATTTCGCGAAAATATATATTCTGACCTAGAAGGATAAATGCACACTGTTAACGAGGGATAGTAAAATGTTGGGATAACATAATGTTTTTTATTTATTTACCTAGGGAGGAATGCGTCGGCTTCGTAGAGGGATTTTGATGACACAATAGTAGCACACGCAAAATAATTTATGGTATGGGGGGGCGATCCCATATAAATTAATCCCCTTGTCCCCTTTATTTAAGTGCTCTTGTAGATATAAAGGTGGAGTAATTCCATTAACTACTTGTTCTTTAGGTTTTCATTTAAAAGAGGTAGGCCAAGTTAGTTTAGGTTATATAAATATATGTTCCTTTATTTAAGTTGGAAGGACAGGAAGTAAAGTAATTCAAGCTTCCAGTTAAACATATAAGAGTTGCACAGGTTTTTTTGTACCTTCGTGCAACATTTCAAGTTATTTCCCTAATTAATTGAGTAAGGACTAGATCCAGTTTTGAAGTATTTATATGCCCGATTTTTCAAAGGATAAAAGTCAAACTGATGATATACATGTTTATAGACTCCAACATAAGATAGTAGAAACTATTTTGTATATAATCAATTATAAACTATGAAAACAGGCTTAAGTCATAGCTATTGTTACCCAAGTAAACATTGTGAACAAAATGCAGACACTAACAAGGGTAACCCTCGAAACAAAAAAAATGAGTGTAGAATCAAGAAAGAATACAACTATAAATGTGGAACCTGGGACTACTTCTTAGCATGACCTAGCTCCGAATGTAAATAATGATAGGACAAATGTAAAGTATCAACTGTAAGATTTCTAGGAGAGTTTGTACCACCATTTAGGCTAGGACAGTATTACCGACTGTATTACAAAACGATCGAGGCCAAATTTAATTATCAGCAAGAAATTTTTAATATCATGTAAAGTAATATGACTTGGATAGGATTCTTAAATATATTCTGAATAGCGAGACAATAATAAATTCTATAAAGTAATACGACTAGTAAATGTGGAGTCCAGACCCAGAACTTACAGAATGTCCATACTGAAATTTAACTTAAGGTTACTAAAATCGAAGAATAAACCCCATATGCCTGAGCAAAGTATAATTATTTACACCGTTTACATAGAAGGTATTAGAATCAAATATTATGGATCCAACTCATTCAAAATGAAGAAAACCCTAAGAAAAAAGGGCGCATAACTATTTGTTACGGAGAGGTCAGGAACCATTTCCTGAACCTGGCTAGTAAATCTTCTAAACAATTTATAAATAAAACCATGCATACTTTAAAGAAAATAACCTGGAAAATAAATTGAGCCACTTGTTTCCAGTTCGAGGTAACCTTAAATCCTCTCGATTTCTAAACCTGTAAACTCTTTGGAATCTAATTCCAACGTAGGGAAGTTCTAAACCGTGGAAGAGTATCGCTTACCTTTTAACTGGAAACGTGGTTTCCATGTAACTTAGACTTCATGCTCAAACCTACCAAAAGCGATATCAAAATGTTAAAATTCGTAGATTAGAATTGTAATGCTAAAATAGTAAAAATTCCATGTCGCAAGTAAAAGTTAAGGTATAGCTATTGAAATGTGTAACGAACAAACCAACAGAAAAGGGATTGAAAGGATGCAGAGATCCATGGACTCTTCTCACCAGAATAACCCTAACCCTCACAGAGATAAACCAGAAAGCCAATGCTGAAAATGATAATACCCATACAGAGTAGCATCGAACCACTAAACATTTTCTGGAAATGCCTGCTAGCTTGCTATAAAGTTCTCCATCTACCAGTCCAGGTATAGGACATTGATGGTGTATTCATAACACTAAAACATTTTATGAGCTTTTCCTCCAAGGCTCATGTCTTAATGCTGACATGACCCGTCCTAACATGGAAATGCCGAGTTTCAAGGCTGAGGGTACGGTTGAAACTGACACTTAATAAACCCCCAGTTGGAATCAAGATTATAAGGGTCCTTAGTGGTAGATATCAAGGTCATAGGTGAACTTAGAGTAGTTGGGTTACCTTTATATTGTTTTCCTTCTCCTGATTCTTACCACCATACCTCATTTAAACAAGATCTACTTAGTTGATAAGTAGGATGCTAGTGGAATACACAAATATGTAGGAAGTTATACAATGTTTTGTCCTGTACAAAGAACACAAACATTACAACATAAGAAGCCAGGATGGCATTAATTAAATTAACAATGATAACTATGCAAATAATTTATGAACTAAGAAAAGGGATGTAATGGAATATAATCTAAGAAATGGGTAATTCAATAGATAAATTATACAAGGGCAATATATAAACAAGTGTGAGTATGCATTTACCTAAAGAGCATATTACCTCTGTTGGTTGTTCTGTGTTATAGTCATCCAAAAGTAGAGGGACCGATGGACAAAACATGAAATGTTAGCTATTAAGCTAAGTAACAACACTTTCTCTACAATTTGAAAACCACCCCGACTTCAGAATCATAATCCATAGAGGACAGTTTTCGTACAAGTTAGAGCAACTAGTAATAGGTAATGGAGATGACGAGTAATAAAAGGGAAGTTCACCAGTTCAAATCCCCCGTTGGTATTAGTTTAAAAAAAAAATATGACAAGAATAATTATGGAGTTGTTACAATTAAAGCATACAAACAAATGGAATTTATAACAAAAGAGTTCATGTTTTTACCTCACCGATTGAATAGAACTCCAAGAAAATCCCAACATTCAAACATGTACAGCATTCACGCACAACATTAAACCTATGAAGTGAATGGAATAATTTTTAAAGGAACTCTAGGGTGAAAGGAACTTACCCTCAAAGAAGGTTCTCCTCGCAGAAATCCAAGTATGAATATAGCTGAATACCATAAATAAATCTTCCAACAAATAGGATTTACCATTTAAGTTATAGAGCATGCAAAAGATAAGTAATTCTATTGCAGAGCTCGACTGAGCAGTAATGGCGTCTCAACATAAAGACCATACACTGTGACCACACTAGGGAGGAGCCCTCAACAGGGTTTCTTGTGTAACCATCAAATGAAAAAATCAACCAAACCAACTTTCGATAGTATCCAAGGATGGTCAGAATAAACGAGAGTTATTTCTCACACTTCCCAACTCGAAAACCAACCCCGAGAAACCTCATCTAATGGTGAAGATTAAATGCCAATTCCAGATGGAGGGTTGTTACACAGTTATGAGGCTCGAGGACTACCAAGAGATTAATTGTAGTCACATACTCAACTTGAGCGAGATGTCAAAACTTAAATACATCAACTTAATTGCAAATCAAAATTTTAATGCGATCACATGGTTAGATTATGAAACATAACCATACACATAAAGGCTAAATACGAATGTATATCACAGTTACATAACCTTGGAAACCATAGTTTATCATCATATAATAAGGTCGCAGAACATTTTTATCACAAGGTAGTTATATATTCCCCCATCTAGGTTATCAATAGATTATGATTGAAACCATAGGTTTCGATCTAGGTCTCAACCATAACCAAATGATTAACTTGATGCAAAGTATTACTATTAGTTGGAATAACAATAAGATAAATTATACCTTGATTAATTTGAGATTCCAAGAAGGAGGTCCAAGCGCCGCTAAATTTCAACAAAACCATAACTTAGTACCTATGGAGAATTGTAATGTGTTATAAAAATAATATGATTAACTTAAAGAAGAAGATCACAAACAATGTACATAATCACAGGGATTCTTTACTTCAAACTCTAAATCCTCCTAGATATTTAAATAGAAGGTTGGGAAAGTATTTTTCGAAACAATACTTTTGAATTATAATACATCAAGAACACTTCCTAGGGAATATGTTTATAATGTTAAGAAAAAGGTTTGATTTTTTTTTTTATAGGTAATTTTGGGTGGTGATAGACAAAATGAGCGTCTGTATAGAAATAATACATAGTAATAGTAAGTATCATGTATGGTATAAATGTATGATATTGTGTTGTATAACTAGTAATTATTTTATTGCAGTATATTAGAAGATTTTGGTGGAAGGATGTTTGGTTGTTTGAGGTGACTATGTATTTACTTTGGTCGATAGTATAACTAGTGTGGTACATGTAAATAATTAGTAATGTAATGTATCGTCAGTATATGGGTATTAAATGGGATTGTTGTCAATGTATAACATTGTTATTGATGGAATATGTATGCAAGAAAGATGTATGATTGTGTATATGTTGAGTGTTTACATAAGTGCAGTATTAGTAGTGTTTTTGTGATACGTGTATTACTAATATATGGATATTATATATATCGTCATGTGCTAATAAATATATATAATGTTATGATAAATAGTAAATATTTGAAATGATTGCTATGGTCGATGTATGATGTTTGAATGGTTGATTATGTTGTTTTATACTATTGGTTGTTAATGATTGATGTTGGTTGATTAATGGCTGATACATGTATGCTATTGTCATTATTGTATGTATGCCTATTATTGGTTGTTCTTGGTTGTTATGGTTGTTGTGTGTATAATGGATGAACAATGGTTGATGTTGAGTGGATGATGTATGGATGATATTGTTATTCATATGGTTTCTATTGGTTGTTATTGTCATCATTGGTTGATAATTGTATGATTGATGTGCTTGGGTGATGTTATTGAGAAACTAATCGATGTTTATCATGTGGGATAGATGTGATTGTTAAATAATAATGTAATTTGATTAATGTATTCTGATTGATGTATCTTGATTTGATTGATGTATTTCGATTGACGTATTCTGATTGATGTATCCTGAATTTGATTGATGTATTATGATTGAAGTATTCTAAATGATGTATTCTGATTGATGTATTTTGCTTCTAGTTGATGTATTTTGATTGATGTGTTCAGGTTGATGTACTTTGGTTGATGTATTTTGATTGATGTATTTTGCTTCTAGTTGATGTATTTTGCTTCTATTTGATGTATTTTGGTTTATGTACTATGATTGAGGTTTGTATGGTTAGTTGATGCATGTATGGTTGTCATTGGTTGATATTGGTGTATCATTGATATATGGTTGAATTAATATGAATTGATGTATTAAGGACTGACGCATGTATGATTGATGTATGATTGATAATGGTTGATACTAATTACTATTAGTTGATGTATAAGGGATTTTTGAACGTTCTCCAAATAATATGTATGCTTGTTTGGAGATGAAATGTAGTATGTTTAACTAGTAGTCGTTATGACCCCTTTTGGTTTCTTAGTTGTATTGGAATTGTTGTATATAAGAATGCTTAGTTGTTACATTAAGTGTATAAAATGTTTAGGTGATATTTGTGATATTTATCTTTGCGATATTCATTAGAAAGGTATCTTTGTGAATTTGTTGAAAAGTATTTTGGTGGTATCTTGGTGACATTTCATGTGAAAGTATCTGATAATATCCTAGTGGTATTTCGTATATCTTGTTGAAAAGTATGTCCTAGTCGTGTGTTTTATTAAAGAATAATTCAAGTACCTATGTTGAAGATGTACTTCATATATCCTTATATATATCCAATACTAATACAAGTATCCTTGTTAGAAAAATATCCTTGTGGTCTTTGCTTAAAGTATCTTTTTAGAGTATCCTTAAGGTATATCAAATACCTTTGTTGAAAGACATTTTTGTAAAGTATTGTAGCATGGGTTTTCACCCTTGCTCATGAAAAAGAGCACCTACTAAGGGTAAGGGAACCCTTAGCAACAGTTAAATGAAAATAAAGAAAAAACAATTAAATGTAAAGACAGTAAAAGATCTAAACTAGGATGTGCGTAACATAAATGTAAACTAAAACAGAGAATAACAAAATTCCATGGAAATATAATGAATAATCTTTTCAAATTTTGTATTGATGAGCAAACTGGTGTTTGCAAAGAATTTACCTTGAATAATGAGGTTGATGAATCTCTTACGGTGGTACCAAAGGGGCATTCCAGATCTCCTCAGTCCCTTACTCTCCTCCACAATGCATCAATGGTGGCCAAGACTTCTATCTAATGGTGGGATTAAGCTCAAAAGTGGATGGCTTATGGCTCAATAGAAATTTCAGCAGCATAAGGGTAGAGTAGGTGGTGCTTGTAGAAATGAGGGTCCTCCATCCCCTTTTATAGATTTAGGTTAGGGTTTTAGGATTTTTTAGTGTTTTTTCCCTCTTTTTCCTCTTTTTGATTTTATTTTTGAGTTTATTCCCATTTGTTTTGATTTTTTTGGAATAATGGACCCTCTTTTGGGGTTTTGGTATGTTTTTAAACAATTTGGAGGTGGAAAAGTAATATTTGGTACCTATTTGGGTTTTTTGGGGTTTTTGGAGGCTAGAGTTATAGGGAAAGTTGGTCAACAGGGTTATGTGTCTAAAGGAATGAGTTGGTGAGTAATTTTTTGGTGTTAATAGATTGCCCCGTGATGTGTGAGGGTAGGATCTCATTGTATGGCCGATAGACATCATACATTCTGTCATTTTCCATGGGTATGAGCATTGTGATGGAGGAGAGAAGGAACTGGTTGGAGACTGGAACACAAGGTCCATACGAACTACAAAAACTAAAAATACACTGTCTCACTAATGAATGAGGAATGATCTTGACATATGGATGAGGCAGACATATCCATGCTCCTGTAAAGATATATAAATAATAATGTGGCCCAAAAGGGGACCTGAAAAATACATGGAGAACTGTTGTGTACATCATACCGGTCTAGAGGGGACACAAATCTGGTACATACTCATGGTCCGACCATGAATGATCTACAGAACTGATATGTGGAAATAATGGGAGCCATACTAAATTTGATACCTTAATGAATGATGCTCTGCTGGATCCAAGGGTATCCAGCAACTAGATAGACTCAATAACTAAGAGTCAGAATCTCAAGAGTACACTGAATTGTATCTGAACAGGGTACTCGAGGAAGTATACAACTGGGGTACTTCCGAATACTATCTCCAAACGTAGCCCAAAGAGCCATGGAAACATGTAACTGGAGGTTTCCCAAATAGAATACCAATGTTCTAGAATCAGGAGACATCCAATGTCTTCGACAAACAATTGAAGGGACCAATACCCTGCACGAATCTCAACGGTGCGATCAAGGTTTTAACGTCGAGCACATGAGAAACAACCAATTAGAGAGGTACTAAGGGCTCCTCTCAAAATGGTCCATAGGAAATCACCAATAAGGGTGATGAGTCCAAGGCGCAGGGACCTCTGGGTTTATCCTCTGGAATAGATGGGTTGGCGTTGACAGAGGGAGACCTGCAACTACCAAGGCGATGATGTTTCCTTGATAGAAGTGCGAGGTATACAACAAAAAGGTGATAGTACTGAGGATGGGACTGACATACTGTGGCGGTGGGGGGAAACTGAGGTTCCAAAGTGGGAGGGAGACTCAAACTTCCTTTATTCCGAGTAAGATGGCATGGCTTGACCTGGCAGTGTATGAAACCAACTTCGGGTAAGGGAATCATAGCTTAAGGGACCGGGGGCCGTGACATCGATGGGGGAGACTCAAAGGGTGACACATCACAGAATACTCTGAAAAAAGGAGACCATACTGGGGATGTTGCCATAATATTGTGACGATATATGATCTGTTGTGGTGCCGACAAGCACCGTTGGGAGCTTCTTCATGGTTTAAGGATCTCGAAGAAGTGATAAAATGTGTGCTCAAAATGGTGCATGTTGGGATTTTCCTATACTCCATCTGTCCTAACAACATTTTCCATTCTTGAATTTTCAGTCATGCTTGCATTTTGCATGTAGGCATGCAATTGCATGCATCCTAGTCATCAGTCCCATCACCTAGCCCTCAGTTAGCTAGCCCCGAGAGCTTCTTTTTGATCATTTTTAGCCCTCCTAGTGCTTAGTGCTCCCTCCTTTCACCTACCACCTGTGAAAGCCGCCCTCTCTCACCTATCACTCAATTGTACTTCAGTTAGTTGAGTTATATTTAGATATTTCCTTGATTTAAGGCTAGATTGACTCCTTAACTGACTGTATCACTCTGATGGACCTCTAGTGAGACTAGAATGCCTATTCTGACTCAATTTAGGTCCTCACACACCCTCCACTGAGCCTCCTTCATTCAGTTAGTGCCTCCATGTGCCAATTACACCTACCACACTCAGTTAGACTCAATTTGACACCTGGTTGATAGTTACTTGTGCATTGTGACTCCACCGATGATGATCAGGACTCCTAGTGGTGTACTGTTGACACTCCACTGATGATGATGATGACTCCTAGTGCAG
This sequence comes from Larix kaempferi, assembly GCA_027924585.1. Classification (NCBI taxonomy): domain Eukaryota; kingdom Viridiplantae; phylum Streptophyta; class Pinopsida; order Pinales; family Pinaceae; genus Larix; species Larix kaempferi. The sequence continues at coordinate 2,913,764 of BSBM01001460.1, read as the reverse complement.
TATAGCTATGCCCATTGTATTATTTATTTGTCCATATTGTGATTAATGAATTAGTGTGTGATGTTATTCTGCTTCTATCTGCGTTCTACTATATCATAATTATGTGTTCCCTTACACTGCATTGACCACTCTTCTTCTATTTTCCTGCTTAATCTTAAATATTTCTTGTGAGGTATACATTAGCTCTTAGATTTGCTGTGAGGATTTTCACATGGTATCAGATCCTGCTGAGAGTATTGTCTATCTCCATTTCTGAGAGTTTTTTGCAGGTTATTATCAAGATTTCGAGTGTAGCAGTTGCAGCAGTTCCTGCACTTTTGCAGCAGTAGCAGTTGCAGATATTTTCTATTATTTTTTGCAGGTCTTCTGAAACAGCTTCCATGAATCTGGAAGGAATTACTCCTCGTTATCCATTCAACTATGATGAATGGAAACCACAGATGATATCACATTTGAAGAGACATGGTCTCTTTGATTATTGTTTTGAAAGAGAGTTCGAATCCTCTGAAGAAGAGAATGACTGGTTAAATGAAGGTGACAGAGCCTATGCAACCATGCTGTATGATATGTCTCGTTGCATGGTACGCAACTTCCTTTCTGCTGAATCTCCAAAAGAGCTATGGGCCCATCTGGATGAAATATTTGGCAAACAAAATGAAGGGATTGGTCCAAACCATTTCGAGATCATACCCATTGTTACATTCGCCCTCCTTGATGGTCTCTCTGATCATGAATTAGTATCAAACATATCTCATATTGATGTTGTCCACAAAGAAGAAGAACTTGCATATTCTACACTCATGCTCCAAATTTCTTCTATTTCGAATTATGTGCTAGCTCACACTCTAGAAACTGCAGAGGTTCTTAAATCCTCTCTTGCACAAGAGCCTGTTGGTTTGCATCATGATCTATTGAATGTTTCGAAGGTCAAATGAGCAATTGGAGGTAATGCATTCGCTCTCCTTGATCACTCCCCTCCTATGTACTAGTATATGATAATTTGTCCATGCTCTCAGAAGTTTATTGAAGATGCATTCCATTGCCATTCGCTTGGGATAACTTCTCATTCATTTTATGGTTTAGATCTCACCTCTAATGGTTCAAAGGAGATCTTAAGAAACCATTTTTCATGTTTTGGATCTGATTTGGATTCCAAGCAATCACTGAAATCTGATGGTTCTTTTGGGCATAATCTCACCTATGATGGTTTGAAGGAGGAAACCAAAGACTATCTACACATTCATGGATTTGATCCTACCTCAGCTGATTCGAATCATAGGTTTTGAGATCATCCTCATACTTTTGTATTTGTTCTCATCACATTTGATCTGAAGACAAGTACAAGCACATGCTTTTTGAGCATGATCCACTTCTTCCCAAGAAGAAGATACCTTCAGACATATGACCAAGCATCACACCTGCTTGAGTTTGGAGCATTTATTTTTGGTGTGCCTTATAGTCTATTTTGAGGGGGGGTATTTTTCCCATGAGGTTTTCCCCATTTCCTCGATTTATTGACTGTTATTATTATTCATTATATTGGGTGACCTTTGGTCTCAGTTACCAGGGCCCAGGATGGATTAAGGAGGGGTGTTTGGATTTTCCTATACTCCATCCTAGTCCTAACAACATTTTCCATTCTTGCATTTTAAGTCATGCATGCATTTTGCATGCAGGCATGCAATTGCATGCATCCCAATCATCATTCCCATCACCTAGCCCTTAGTTAGCTAGCCCAGGGAGATTCTTTCTGATTAGTTTTAGCCCTCCTAGTGCTTAGTGCGCCCTCCTTTCACCTACCACTTGTGAAAGGCGCCCTTTCTCAGCTACCACTTAGTTTCACTTCAGTTAGTTGAGTTATCTTTAGATCTTTCCTTGATTTAAGGATAGATTGAATCCTCAACTGACTGTATCACTCCAATGGACCTCCAGTGAGACTAGACTGCCTATTCTGACTCCAGTTAGATCCTCATATGCTGTCCACTGTGCCTCCTTCATTCAGTTAATGCCTCCATGTGACAGTTACACCTACCACACTCATTTAGACTCATTTTGACACCTGGTTGACAGTTACTTGTGCATTGATGACTCCACCGATGATGATCAGGACTCCTAGTGGTGTACTGTTGACACTCCATTGATGATGATGATGAATCCTAGTGCAGTATAGCCATGCCCATGCAGGCTAATTCAAATTGACACCTTGGAATTTGAATCCTCACCATTGTATTATTTATTTGTCCATATTTTGATTAATGAATTAGTGTGTGATCTTATTCTGCTTCTATCCGAGTTCTACTGTATCATAAATTTGTTGCCCCTTTACACTGCATTGACCACTCTTCTTCTATTTTCCTTCTTAATCTTAAATCTTTCTTGTGAGGTATAAAACAGCTCTTAGATCTGCTGTGAGGATTTTCATAGTGCTGTTGTGTGGATTTGGATGAGCCCAGGATAGTTCATGCTTGTGAGTGATTTCAATTTTAAGGAGTCTGAAAGCGATAAGAAGACTCTGTAGAGGTAGAGAGGTACTGTCGTCTGGATTTATATGAGCCAAGGACGGTGAGTGATCATGTTTTCTTTCAATTTTAGAGAGTCTGAAAGCAGTAAGAAGACTCCAAGGCCCACAAAAGCATCAAAGGAAGCAAGATTGCTCAGCGATCTTTTCATTGTTTTAGGAGTCATAAAAGAGCTTAACAGAAACTCCCTGAGTGCCTTTTTTCGTAAAGGAATTGCTCGACCTGAAAAAGGGGTAAAAGGATTCAGAACAAAAGTAATGGCCAAGCAAGGAGAAAGTGTTCAGTCAAGGGACGAGTATGGGAACCAAGAACAACGGTGTTGGGGGTAACACTGATGGCGTTTCCTTGCGGGTTGATGAGTGGTGGAAAAACAACGTGATAACTACAGTATGGATGGAGCAGAGGGCTCACGGATAGCTTGTGATGAAAAAGTTGATAAAAAACAATGACGATTGGCGTGGTGCGCAAATCAAGGTGGTGAGGGGTGGGTGAAAAATACCCCAAAAATATGGTGGTGAGAGCGAGAAATGGTCTCAAGCATCATCACGAGCACAAAAAATTGAATCCGGTGATATAAAAATGCCTAAATAAAATTTTGGGAGAAAATGATGAGTGGTTTCAACCATCATCAATGTCTCATTGAACTGAGTCTAGAGGTGTCAACGATTCAAAAATGGAGTTTGGCACGCAAACCAACTCAACGAGGGCATGAAAAAATGCCTGAAATATTTTTGGGAAAAACGAGAAATGGTCTCAAATATTCTCGAGTTCTCGTTGAATTGAATCCAGAGGTGTCAATGGTTAGAAAAACGGACATCGAATGATCCCGAAATGGAAAAAGAAGAATAAGTCCAACATCTATAAATAGTAAGTGGACGCTCATAATAGGTGAGTTTGACAGGAGATTAGAGGATCCCCGAGGTGAAAAATGAGATTGTGAGAGATTCAACTGGTGGATTTTCATTTCAAGGGTTGTAGGTAAGTCTTCATGTTCTTAGCTCTGTCATTTAAGTGTTTTTATTGGGGGTTGAGGCTTTGGGGAGGCGTGTTAGTCATTTATGGGTGCCAAGGTGGAAAAGAACAGGTTCCAAGAGGACCTGCGCACTCTGGACCGTGGTGTTGGACAAGGTATCCTTGCTCGTAGAGCACGGTTACACTGCCCGTAGACATGGTCTAGAGCATGCCGAGGGCCTTCGGAACTGCGCTTTTCCTCGTGGCTTTGGCCTGCTTAGTTGCGCTATGAAGCGTGACATTCCAACGGGAAAACGTGCTTCAGAGTGCAACTAAGGGGGACATAGTTGCGCTCTGAAGTTCAACTTTCCAAGAGAAAAGTGCGTTGTAGAGCATAACTATAGGCCTAACAAGTGCGCTCTGGAAACACACGTTTCAAAGGGAAAAGCGTGCTCGAGAGTGCATTTGTGAGGCCATATCATGTGTTGGGGTCCAGGTGCTAACTTGGGCATAGGGGAGTTTGATATGGTTCCAATGGGATTTTATTGTTGTGATTGGTAGGATGCCAGTGGTTACTTGGAGAGAGCGGGAGGTTTCATGTAACATACAGCGGAACATCCAGATGGACAGAGCTCTTTAGAAGGCCCTAGCTTCTTGCGGGCTCCTGAAGTATGCATAGTTTCCGTTGATGAGTTCAACACCTCTGTTGCTGAACAAGTTGGTCGAGTTTTGGGACTCAGACATCGAGGCTTTCATGATTCAGGGCGAGCAACTAGATCTGACCCTAACCGATGTATATGTGTTGACTGGACTGCCCAAGTTGGGCATGGTTGCTAATACCCAACCGAGGAATTTATCGATGCATATTTTGTTGGACATACATTATCTACCTGTGGTGGAGGTGATTGGGTCTGCACTTATGATTTGTGATCTTGAGTGTCTGATCACTCAAGCTATTGTTGCAATAGTGGCACGTATTTTGGGTTCTCACGACCCTAACTGGATCTCGGGAGGGCAGATGATGTTGGTAGAGAGTGTCCTGAACGAGACGTATTTTGCTTGGGGTCAGATTTACTTATTAGCTGTTCGGCGCGAGCTGAGCAAGGTGAGGCACTTGGGGAATGATTTTTTTTTCCCCTCCTTCCTATGTTCATTCTTCTTTGAGTGGCTGCTGACACTGCAGCCTCATAGAGAAGTGCGAGGTAGGTTACCACAGAGCAGCGGATGCGGCGCTGGGGAGAGATGATGACCCACGCAGGTGGTGGGATAGTGGACTGATTTTTTACAGAGGCACTATTTAGACAGTGGATACAGATACCGGTAGTTATTGAGGACTACCCATACTATCGGATGGATTTTCGTGGGGACCCAGAGATGCCGAGGCCTCTTGGTCAGGATTGGGGACTAGATGGTACGTCTATTTTTTTTTCTTGTTTTGTCCATAGTATTGTGTTGTAGCTATTAATGTCTTGATGTTGTTTATTGCATATGTGGGATTGCGACCGCCACCGGGGCATCGATCACGGAGCGGCCATGTGGAGGGGGTGAACCTTGTAGGTTGGGGGAAGGGGCGTCGTCAGAGTGCCGCAGTTACATTAAATGTTCTGCTATAAGGGATTGATCAGCTCCTAGAGGGGATCGAGAGTGATGGCTGGTAGCATATAGATCAGAAGTTGATCGACATATGTTACGATGCTCCATAGGAATGGAGGCATATCATGCAATGTATTGCGATGGCCGCATAGACAGTTAGAGATTTTGCTTGAGAGGATGCACCCTATCGTGGAGGGGACGATGAGGATGTTGAGGCAATAGATGATTCTGAGGAGGAGTTTCCCGAGGAGGAGCAGTGGGAGAATGAGTTAGCAGTCGAGGAAACCATGGAGAAAGAGGAGTCAGAGGGGGGTGATGATGATGATGACTATCGAGAGGAGTATGACTAGGCGTTGGATAGAGTTTCCCCCACTGCGATGAGCATGGGGGATTTTTTGTAAATTCGACTTATGTTATTTACCAAGGATGCTATTGGGGCTCCTTGTTGTGTTTATATGTATATTTGGGTACGATGGGTACTTATGACATTTTCATGGTATATATATATTTATCGGCACCTTTTGTGATGATGTTTGATTTTTATGCACGTGGATGAACATATCATGATGGTTGTATTATGTGCACGTGGATGCAGTTGTGATGATGCACATGGATGCAATTATAGTGATGGTTTCTTTTTGTTATTTTTATGTTTTTTTTAAAATGCCTCTATGATGTTATTATATACATGTGGGTGGTATGATCATGTATGTTGATTGCTTATGCCCTACATATGGTGATTCGTATGCCAGTCTAGAATATTGTTGTCCATTTGGTCCGCTACACTGTTTTGATTTCGTGGGACATGAGTGAATGTAATGGATTCAAACTATCTCATCATTTGTTTAGTGTGTAGGAACTTTCTAAAAAGGTAGAGATCCCATACCTGGTAACAATTGATGAGTTGGGCGACAAACATATGGGAGTCAAGAAACATGCGAAGGTTCCATATGCCCATATGGAGGGCAACGATCAGTAGACTGAACACAAAATTGTACATAGCCTGGTTATTTGTAGCAGCACCTATGCACACTCCATCGAGGTGGACTAGCTTGTGTGAGGGGGAATACAGTACCTAAGTTGTAGAGGCGAGGCTTGGGGACCAACAACTTGCACCGTCGGCAAAACCAACACATGGTGGTGGAAAATGATCTATCTATGATCATGCAGGGAAAACAAAGTGCGATGTATTCTATATAAAAAATGTAAAAAACAAAAAAGGAATCAAACTGTACAATAGGGACTAATGGGTCCCAGGAAGGTGTTACGGGTAGAATCGCTTGAGCTACAAGCCATTTTGAGGGTTGCGCAGGGGGTTTCCTTCAGAATTGGTGAGGATGTATGCCCCATGTCCTAAACAGGTATGGACAATATATGGGCCTTGCCACATGGATTCAAATTTTCCTTTCTCAGTCTTGTCGTGTGCTTGGTCATAGACGAGGACAAGGTCTCATTCCCAAAAAATATGCGGGTGAGCATGTTTATCGTAGACCTCCTTGGAGCGGTTCTTAGCAGCCTCAATAGTCTGGAGGGTTGTCCGATGATCCTCATTGGCTTGTTCCAAAAGGATTAGGCATTGATCGAGTGGTGAGGTATCGGGTAGGAATTCAACAATGATATGGAGGGTGGGAATCTGACACTCAATGGGGAGAACATATTCGACGCCATGGACTAAGTGGACAGGGGTGAAGCCCGTGGCAATCTTAGTGGATGTACGATAAGACCAAAGTGATAGAAATAACATGTGATGCCAGTTGGACTTATGGCGATCTACGGTGCACTGAAGAATGGTCTTCAGTATTTTGTTGATGGCATCGACTTGGCCATTCCCTTGAGGGTAATAGGTGGAGGCGTATTGATGTTTGAATTTCAACAAGATAGACAACTCCTTCCAGATGGAGTCCTTAAAGTGTTTTATGTGGTCATACACAAGTTTTTGTGGGACCCCGAAACGAGTAATGGCAAAGAAACGAGCTGTAGTGTTGGCTTTGCAGTTGAACGTGGGCATGGCCTCGACCCACTTCGTAAAACAATATACATCTACAATGATATACTTGTGGATGCCTTCTAAGGGAGGGTTACACTACATAAACTCAATGGCCCACTTGTAGAAAGGGCCAACAGTGACGACTGGATGGAGGGGGGTGGGTGGGGTCCTCACCTTAGAGGTGAAGAGTTGGCAGTTGCGACAATGCTTAACTGCGGTGATGCAGTCAGTGAAGAGGGAGGGCCAAAAATATCTAGCGTAGATAACTTTTTGGGCAATGGTCATCCCTGAGAAGTGTCCTCCATAGGCTCTGCTGTGGAAATCATTAAGAACTTGTTCGGCCTCATCGCGGGTGAGGTAGCGATGTAGAATGGTGTCAATACCGCGACAGTATAAGACATATCCTAGGAGAAGGTAATGTGAGGCATGATGGCGTATGCGTCGACACCCATCGTGGCCAAGGTCAGGTCAAAAATTTTGAGTGTGAAGGTATACCAAGATATTGTCATACCAAGGGTCATCTGAGGAGATGATGAATAAATGGTCGTCAGGAAGACTGGTATTGATGGGGGTTGGACTGGACGATGATGGTAAGTCAGTCATGAGTTGTGCCAATGCTAGGGCCTTGATGCTCTTGGGTGTCATAAACGTGAGGTCATACTCTTGGAGAATAATGACCCACTTAGCCACACAGCCTTGTAGGAGGCGACGACTCAAAAGGTAAACCATAGGATTAGAGTCGGCCACAACAGTAGTTTGGATCAATAATATATAGTGGCAGGAATTTTGTACAGAGAAGACGATAGGTAGGGCCAACTTCTCTTCTTGGGGATAAAGAAACTGTGGGCAAGATAGGGTCTAACTCACATAGTATATTACGTGTTCTTTTTGCGCACCATCTTCTTGAATGAGTACCCCAAAGACTATGTGTTTAGATGCCGAAACATACAGGATAAAATATTTCAAGAAAAACGAGGGGGAGATCAATGGGGCATTAGTTAAGGCTATTTTAAAGGCTAAAAACGTTACTTGAGCTTGCTCGTTCGAGCAAAATGGGATGCGGGTGTGGAGTGAGCGGAGAAAACTGTGAACTGTCATGGCATATTCAGGAACAAAGTGATGGAGAAAATTGGTTCTCCCTTGTAGACTTTGTAATTGACGTGTCGTGCGGGGGGAAGGGAGGTCTAAGATGGCTTTGAATTTTAAAGGGTCAACGATTATCCCTTTCTGTGAAACTATGAATCCTAACAAACCTCCTTACGGAATGCAAAAGATGCATTTGAGGGGGTTCAAGTAGATTCTGTATTTGCGACAACACAGGAAGACTTGCAGGAGGTCGTTAAGGTGGCTAGATCGTCCCTTTGAGCGTGCTGTGACATCATCCAGGTAAACCAAGATGATGTGAGCCAAGTCATGGAAGCAGTATCTCATGGCTCATTGGAAAGTGGCACCTGTGTTCTTTAGACCAAATGGCATGACTCAATAGGAAAAAGTGCCGCATGGGATAGTGAAAATAGTTTTATATTGGTCTTCTTTTCGGATGTGTATTTGGTTGTATCCAGAGAAGCCGTCCATGAAGGAAAGGACTTCATGTCCCGCACAAGCATCAACGAGTTGGTCGATGAAGGGTGTGGGGAAGTTGTCTTTGGGACATGTGTGATTAAGATCGCGAAAATACATATAGACATGGAGAGTGCTTTGTTTTTTATTGAAGGGTACAGGGTTGGAAACCCAGGTGGTGTAAGCTATGGGGTAGATAAACCCGACTTTTTGCAGTTTCTCAATTTCATTTTTGATTGCAGAGAGTTTGGATGGGTGAATTGGTCTTTGCTTCTGGCGGAGAGGTGGACCTCCGACCATGTATCAATGTGGTGTTTGACGATGTTGGGGACCAGACCTGACATCTCGGCGTAAGACCAAGCAAAGACATCACGAAACTTCTAAAAAAGATTTTTGTATTCCCCGATTTCGTATTCCATACAAGAGGCACCTAATATGATGAGTTCAGGTGTGCAGGTGTGACAAAAGTATCAACTTGTATGGTAGGTGATATATTGGCCATGTTTCCCTCCTTGAAGGCATCAGGGGCGGGAATAGGGTTCTTGAACCAGTCGACCTTCTTGTGGAGAAAGTCCTTTGTTTTGATTGAAAATTGAGTGACCATGGAAGTGGATGCCTCCTCAAGACTAAAATAAGATCGATGATGCATGTCATCCTAGGGGTAATCAGGTGAAGTAAGTGTCTAGAGTATCTCCTCATCGCTCCGAAAGTAATGTGTGGCCAAATCGGTTAAAGAGAGGTCATGTGCAGGGGATGACATGTGTCCATCTGATGTCGAGATCATGTAGATGGTGTAAATATCTTTTGAGGAGGAAGATTTTGGAGGGTGAATTTCTTCAATGGTCATGATAGATGAGTCTAAATCTGACGGGGACAATTCGTGGAGTATCAATATATATTACAGAAGGTCCCGACAATGGTGTGAGTAGTGACTGTATATTCCACATATAGTGCAAGCATGGTTGTACGCAATGCCTTGTTGCATTGATGGGCTGGGGGGTTTAACTCGACCACCGGAATGTTGGGATCGTTGTCCAAAGTCTTCATGTGTTGTTGAATATTGGGTAATTGTGGGCAGTTATGGGTGGTTTGGCCCAAATCATCACATAAGGAGCACTTAGGGGGTGTTCGTGGTGGTGTTCGAGGTACCACGGGTTTTCTTGCTGGTGGGGCTATATAGGTTTGTGGGCCTCTGCCCCCAGGTTTTCTAGGTGGTGGAGGGGCAGGGTTTGTTGCGGATGTGGATGTCGTGCTGGAAGGGGGATAGTTAGGTATGTTCGCAACACGGTGGGTGGGCGGTTAGAAGTGTTGATAGGTTGGACAGGTTGGAGGACAACTTGTTGTGTTGGGGGAGGAGTAGGAGTGGGTAAATACCACACAGGTAGACCCAGGGTTAACCCGGGGAGGTTAAGAGTGGCCATAACTGGGGTACTTATAACTCCAGAAGGTGGGAATAAAAATAGGATTGTATGGATCGGTGTTGCTCCAACATGGCTAGGGACAGTTGGAGGTTGAGGTATCAAAGGTGGCTGAGGGTTGGATGAAATGGTGCATAGATCAGATACTTCTGTGGCTAATGGTGGAATGGCCTGAAAAGTAGACGTCATGGGTGTCTCGTAATATATTTTAGGTCTGACCGAGGCTAGTTGTGGAGATGGTGTACTCGAAGCGGGTTGTTCAACCATAGGGAGGACATTTTCTAGAGCAGCTGAGGAATAAGGGTAGTAGTACATAAGTTGGTCAACCTTGAGTATCCGTCCCTCATGGGAGAACATCATACTGCAGAAAATCGATGAAGCGACTGCTTTCATGGAATACATATAACTACGTCCAAGGAGGAGGTTGTAGTCAAGTTGTGCATTGATCACTTCAATGTCTATGAGTATGGTTTTCCTAGTGAACTAGACTGGGATGTTAGCCAAGAGGCCATGCGGTTGAGCGGAATGACCGTCGTAGGCTTGTAGGGAGGAGGTGGATGGTTGTAATGTTGGAGACCCAAGATTTTTCCATACAAATGTAGACATAACAAACGTGGAGGCATCAACAATATTTTGGATCGAAACCAAAACTTGAAATGCTAATGTGGATGGCATGTGGGGCTCGGATTGGTCCAGATCGAAAGCCATCATTCACGAGTCGGAAGGGTCTATGGCCCCAATAGCGGATAATAAGGTCTTGTGTTGGGCAAGACATTTCTTTAAAACCTCAAGAGCTAACATAGCAATGGGGGATTGGGAAAGATCATCCACAATATTATAGTTAGGGGCTATTCGGGTACACAGGGTACTACCAAAGGACCAAACACCAAGAGCAACCACTTCACACAAACAGATCACAGATCAACACACCGATGTTTTGACATGGTTTAAACCCTCTTGAGGGAAACACTCCACGGCCCCAGCCAAATAGCTTCTACGGGACAATTTATTATGCAAAGAAAGAAAGTAACAAATGAGCTTCTCATAATCGATCAACTAAACAATGACCCTCCATTCTCTTTAAATAGAGATCATGGACCAATCGGGTGTTAAGCCACGGATCAAGGTTAGGTTTGATCTAAGAGAAGTTGAGCCGTCGGATCACTCTATGTCGAGAACATATCGTGACCGTCGGATTAAGTATTTACAAATGCATACTAATGCATACTAAAGAAACACACTATCCCTAACGGATATATTACAGAAGTTGATCTTAACTAACTCCTAAGTGTCTAAATATCCTAACATCCCCCCTTAAGAACAACTTGGGATAGGATTGAAGGATTTACAAAGTGACACTATTAGGAGAAGGAAGGAGGCATTAGAGCCTATCCCTCCTTAATGACAAGTTCCTGAAATCCTAACATAGATCGAAGTTTAGAAAACTTTGCTTCTGTAAGAGACTTGGTGAAGATGTCTGCAACTTGATCATCTGTAGGGGAAAAGAGCACTTCAAGAACACGATCATGAACAAGATTTCTGATGAAGTGCATATGTAGCTCAATGTGTTTGCTGCGTTGATGTAGAACTGGATCTTTGGCAAGCTTGATGGCACTTTGATTGTTGCACCAAAGTGGAGTAGGCTGCTGCTACTCGAATCCAAACTCTGAAAGGATCTGTCGAAGCCATAAAGCTTCCTGACTGGCATTAACTACTGCTCGATATTCTACCTTTGCTGAAGAAAGAGCAAGAGCTTGCTGTTTCTTACAAGCCCAAGTAATAGGTCCTGATCCCAAACTGAAAACATAACCTGCAGTAGACTTTCGATCATCAGGATCGCCAGCCCAATCTGAATCAGTGAAACCAACCAACAAAGGTTCCCCCCTGTACTGTAATGAATCCCAAACTGAACTGTACCTTGAATATATCGAAGTATTCTTTTAGCTGCTTTCCAGTGACTTTCATGAGGTGTCTGCATATAACGGGCAACATGACCAATGTCAAAGGAAAGGTCAGGACGGGAATGAGTCAAGTATAAGAGACTACCAACAAGCTAACGATACAAGGTGGCATCGACTTCAGGTGAAGTAAAAGTGGCAGAAATTTTGACTCTAGACTGGAAGGGAGAAGGGGCTGGTGTACAATCTTCCATGTGAAAGCGACGAAGAAGGTCACAAGCATACTTAGACTGAGAAAGAAAGATTCCTTCTTTGGTTTGTAGGACTTGGAGACCAAGAAAATAATGCAAATGTCCTAAGTCTGACATTTCAAAATTTTGTTTAAGACTGGATTTCACATAGGTTATAAGCTTAGGGTCACTACCAGTAAGAATAAGGTCATCAACATATAGAACAAGTATGATGAGATGGTTTCCTACTTTCTTGGTATAGACGTTGGGGTCAGAATGGCATCTAGAAAAATCAGTGTCAAGGAGAAAGTTATCCATTTTGGCATACCATGCTCTAGGAGCTTGCTTAAGGCCATATAAGGATTTCTTAAGGTGGCAGACAAGGCTAGAGTTATTCTGAACATAGCCAGGAGGTTGTTCCATGTAAATTTCCTCCTATAAATCACCATGTAAGAAGGCAGACTTGACATCCATTTTATGGACTTCCCATTTGTGTAAGGCTGCAAGGGAAAGAACAAGGCAGATGGAGTTCATTTTTGTGACGGGAGCAAAGGTTTCATTATAGTCAATCCCTTCAACTTGGGAAAAACCTTTGGTAACTAACCTTGCCTTAAGTCTTTCAACACTTCCATTTGATGCATACTTAGTTCTGTAGACCCATTTACATCTGACAAGTTTTCTTCCTTTTGGAAGAGGTACAAGATCCCAAGTATCGTTCGCCATTAAGGAATGATATTCTTCATCCATGGCTGCATCCCAATCTGGATTCCCTGAAGCTTCTGCAAAAGTTTCTGGATCATGATTCTCGAAAAATTGAGCCAAAAGAGAAGAGGCTTGCTGAAACTGAGAACGTGTTCGACGTTGATCTCTAGGATCACCGACAAGATCACCAGCTGCTTCACATGTTGAACGAACCCATCGAGGAAGCACTTGTGCTGGTGCAACTGGAGAAACATGAGCAGGCGGAGGTGGATTTTCATCCTCACTGTCATCATCAGAAACTGGAGTTGGAAACCTATCAAGGAAGTTGGAAGAAGAAGAAGAAGAAGGCACAAACGCTGAATCAGGCTCGCAGGCCAAAGATGGCACAATCACCGAGTTAGGCTCGCAGACCAAGAGATTTTCATCAAACTTAACATCTCTTCTAATGATTATAGCATGAGAATGTGGTTGAAGAAGTCTATAACCTTTTACATTTTCAGAATATCCAACAAATATGCACTTTTCACTTTTAGGCTGCAATGCTTTCCATTTTTCATCCCAAATGTGAGCCCATGCTTCAATATCAAACACACGAAAGTGACTTACATCAGGTTTAATTTTACTCCATGCTTCTTCCAGTGTTATACCCTGTAATGCTTTTGTGGGGTTGCGATTAACTATGTAATTTGCACAATTTATGGCTTCAGCCCAAAATTGAAGACTTAGTCCCTTAGATTGGATCATACACTTAGCCATTTCTTTTAAAGTGCGGTTCTTCCGCTCAGCTACACCATTTTGTTGTGGTGTATATGGAACAGTGTGATGTTGTTGGATGCCTTGTTCAATGCAGAAAGTAGTGAACTGTTTGTTAACATATTCTCCTCCATTGTCAGATCTTAACTTAATAATTTGATGACCATATTGTTTTTCAACAAGGGCCTTGTAGGCCAAGAACATATTAAATACTTTTCTCTTAAGTTTTAGGAAATAAACCCAAGTGCGTCTGGTGTAATCATCAATAAAAGTTAATAAATATTTGAAACCAGAAAAGGAAGCAGATGGAAGAGGACCACACAAGTCACTATGCACAAGCTCCAAGGGAACCGAGGCGTGCCAAGAGGCACGTTTGTCAAAACTGTCACGATGATGTTTTCCGAGTACACAACTGGAGCAAACACCATCCCTGGAAGATACCATCGGAAGATTTGTCACCATATTTTCTTTACATAGTTGTTGCAATGAGCAATAATTTAAGTGACCAAATCGCTCATGCCAAAGTTTGCTCAAGTTATCACTGTGAGCAACAAAAACTGAAGGGAAAGGTGATGACCCAAATTTGTTAAACTTGTACAACCTGGTAATATCATCAACAATTTCGGTAGCTAGGACCTGTTGAGGATCTTTAAAATCCTTGATTACAACTTGGTGAGGTGTAAAGGTCACAGTTTTACCTTCACCAGAATGAGTGATCTGATAGACTGATAACAAATTGCAGGAAATTCTTGGAACACATAGTACATCACTAAAATGACCATTATCTACTGGAACTGTGCCAGCTCCTACAACACTTAGAGATCTATCATCACCAACAAATATTTGTTTGGTGTTACATTCGTGCAAAGTAGAAAAGATGGCTTGATCCTTAGCCATATGATAAGATGCTCCAGAATCAATGAGCCATTCATTTGAAGTAGAAGAAGAAGATGCATTATAAGAATAAACAGAAGCACAAAGTGCATGTCCATGAGAGGCAGATTCTGAAGGCAAATATAGGCTGATGTGGTGCTTCTTCATTGCTACTTCCAAGGCTGCCATCTTCTTGAAACACTTACATTCATCATGATTATCTTTCCCGCAATAGTTGCAATGACGCTCAGTCTTCTTGCCTTTTGGCTTGGATCCTTTGTCATTTTTTAAAGAAGGAGCTGACTGAGAGGGTTTGGGACCCTTGTTTGACTTATTATTGCGAAAATTTTGTTTCTTGGGAGGCTTGGAATTTTGTTTCTGTTGGGACAATAAGGCTTTCCCAGATGTATCTGCATTATTGATTATTCCAAGGTGAATGAGTTTATCTTGTTCTCTAATCAAGGAATCACAAAAGGATTCAAGACTAGGCTCTTGATAGCTAGCTGCATTCAAGGATGCTTTCATGGAGTAAAATGTAGATACAAAAACAGAATATGCAGGTCCAAGTTTGAAAAAAATATGATAAATGCATTGTTTGTCTTCCCTCTCAATCTTACATTCTGCACATAAGAGCTTAAGAGTTTTGTACTTAGATAAATAATCTTGAATGCATGAAAAGTCACTTGGATTTAAAGAAATCAACTCATTTTCGAGTTGGTGACCTCGAATTTCATTGTGTTTACCAAACACATATTCCAACTTGTCCCAAGCAGTATTAGGTTCATCAATTCTAGATATGTGGAATCGCAAATCAGTAGAGATTGACATCCCAATCAATCCACGAGCTTCATCACATCTATTTTCCCATTTTATTTTCTTATCATCATCAGTGGGTTCTTTTTCTTTTCTTGTTGTAATTCTAAAAAGTCCCCTACTTTGTAGAACATCCTCCATACGAGATTTCCATGAGAAATAGTTGGAAATGTTAAGTAGAATATCACAAGAGGCGGCCATATTTGTAAATTAATGGCTGTAAAAATAGAAACCAATAGTCTAGATGTGAAGATCTCGAAAAAATAGGCGGTTTCAAAAAATACGACACTGAAAACAGACTCTGTATGATGAAGTTATGCTTGAACAAGGAAATTGTTGAAGATGTCCCCAATAGTGACGTGGAAGCTAGAGAATGTCCAGCAAAAAAAATAACCCCCCTCTTCCCAAAATGAACCTTTTGACAATCACTTTACAAGAAATTTACTTTAAGTGAACCACTTTTGTAAAATAAGTGATTTCACTTTTACAATGATATTACTTTTAAATAGTGCAACAACAAAAAAAACTTAAGTGACTCACTTGTATTTTTATTTTTTATTATTTAAGTGAGATGCACTTTTACAATAAAGTAACTTGAAATTAGAAATTGCATATGCTTTTTCTTTTAAAAGTAACTTCCTAAGACTTGAACTCAAGACCTATTAAGGAATAAAGCAACTTTGAACCTAGTGAGCTAGATTAAAAGGTATGTAAAATATGGGAATGGGAAAGGGGCCTTTTTTTTTTTTTTACTCTTCTTGCTCGGTTTGAGTGCTTGCCCTTTTTCCTGCAAAACAAACCACAAATCGAAAAAAAAATTTTCCACACTTGTGGAGTTAGATCTTGTTAGCTTGCCCGGAAAGTCTACGTTTTATCTCTGTTTCTGATTTGCCGAGATCGCGCAAGGTGCATGGCAAAGAGCATACGCAGCCGAGAAAAACCCTTTCCCTTTCTGTTTCTGATTTGCCGAGATCCCTCAAGGTGCACGGCAAAGAGCATACGCAGACGAGAAAGTAACAATCCGAACCCAAAAAAAATCTAACAGTAAAAAAAGATGAAATATGAGATTTTTTTTCTTCAAAAAACGAAATAAAAAAATGCGTCACTGTAACATTATACCTTCAAATCTGATGAAATACGCGTTTTTGGAGCAACCGGGAACCGTTTTCGATCAAACAAAAACTATTTCCCAATGGAAATGACACTCCGGATGCAATGGAACACCTCCCATAGCCCAAAAATGCACAGAAATACCAGAACTAGAAACCCTTTCGAGTTTCGGCAACAACAGTTCAAGATCTAGATCATAACTGGAAGAGGCACTTCATAAAAGATTTGATACCATGTTCGGGTACACAGGGTACTACCAAAGGACCGAACACCAAGAGAAACCACTTCACACAAACAGATCATAGATCAACACACCGATGCTTTGACGTGGTTTAAACCCTCTTGAAGGAAACACTCCACGGCCCCGACCAAATAGCTTCTACGGGACAATTTATTATGCAAAGAAAGAAAGTTACAAATGAGCTTCTCATAATCGATCAACTAAACAATGACCCTCCATGCTCTTTAAATAGAGATCATGGACCAATCGGGTGTTAAGCCACGGATCAATGTTAGAATTGATCTAAGAGAAGTTGAGCCGTCGGATCACTCTATGTCGGGAACATATCGTGACCGTCGGATTAAGTATTTACAAATGCATACTAACGCATACTAAAGAAACACACTATCCCTAACGGATATATTACAGAAGTTGATCTTAACTAACTCCTAAGTGTCTAAATATCCTAACAGGGGCGGTGTGTGCATTGAAATTATTGTTAACGCGTCATAGGGGGAAACGAGGGGCTTTAGGGGCCCCATCGCCGTGTGTTGGGGGTATGCATAATGACTGATATGTGGGAAGAGCATTAGCAGTCGTATTAGCAGGGGTGGTTTCGGGGATTGGGCCGTATTGGTTTCGATGTGTTTGGAGATTGATGTCAACTGATGACATCAGAAGGATATGATGGGTACCCAAATCCATCAGTTGGTTTGTATGTGCATCATATGTGATCTCCTGTGGTGGTTGTACGGTTCCTTGAGGGGGAACCAATGGTTGGGTATTTACCACTCCTTGCATAGGAGCCTGCTGATGGTAATAAGTTGTAGGCACTGCAAGAGGGCTGTAAGGTGGAGGTGCATGGCTATAAAATTGTGGTGGACGTGTTGGTCCATGGGTGTGAGGAGGTCAAGTGATAGGGGTGTACGATTTTGTCGCTCCTGAATGGGATGTGGCACGAGAAAGGTCGGGGAAATTAGTAGTAGGAATAGCTGTGTAAGGTTGTGTATGAGACGCGACATGTCCAATGATGTCGTCTGAGGTGTGGGATTCTCTTGACGCATCGCTCTTAGAGGGGTCAATGTGGGGGGCATCAAGTAAGATGGAGTATAGGTAGCCGGACTGGGCATAGATAAGGTCAAACTATTGGGATTTCAAAATGGCTTCTTCTCCATACTGGGGTCGTTTAGATGCCACATCCTTGGCAATGGATGGAAGGAGAGATTTTAGAAACCAATCTAGGAAGATATGATCGTCTAACGTAATCTTGCATAAGCTTTGGCGTTTGCGCCACTCATGAATATGTTTAGTGATGTGGGTGGCCATGTTTTGTCTACAAGAAAGTAGGATCTCTACTCCCACATCGTAGTGGATGGGTAACTGAAAGAACCAAAAAAAGGTCGAGGCAAGGGATGTAAATGTGGAATGGGTCCCATGGGGTTGCTTGATTTACCACTTAGTTGTAGAGCTAGTAAGGGTCTGTTGTAACAGGCGTAGGAGGATGGAGTCGTCTAATATGGAGTTGGAGGAACAACATAAATGGAAGGACATGTTGTGATTTTGGGGATCCTCACCTCCCTTCCCCTGGAATTTGGGTATGTCCGAAGGGATTTTGGTGGGAATAGGATCCCATGTGAGATCATGTCGGATAAGGTCATTAGTCAATCTAACCAGGTCGGGGAGGTTAAGACTGGCCATGAATGGAAAACTAGCAGAGGGATGTGGCGAGGGTGTTGGGGAAAGTGTGTTAGCTGTTGCGGCAATGGTGTGGCCACTACCCCCAATGTGTGAGGAAAAGGTATGAGTCATGATGGGGATAGTAGGAGCATGGGCCGTCGGCAGGAGAATTGTGTAGGAAGGGCCCGTGCCCCCAAGTATATTACTAGTCCCCAATGGGACTGTATTGGTGACCAATCCACTAACCATAGGGATGGATGCAGTGGTGAGAATGTTAGGCATAGGGACTAAAGATGGTATTATCAAGATGGACGTTGACGTGGTAGCTCAGTTAGTGATAGATCCACCCCCAACCACCCCGGTGAAAAAAGGGTTTGAGGTCTTACCAACCATGGGGCTAGATGGGGTTGTGAACATAGTGTATTCCGGTTCAGAATAAGATGTGGTAGTAGGAGTGTGAGGGTTAGGTGATGAGGCTCTACGTCTGTGGCGAGGGGAGCCAAGTGGATCACCCTGGAAGTGTCGAGAATGTCTCGCAGACTCAATGGTGACAGACAGATAGTAAAACAGGTGGGTTGTGGCGAGTGAAAAAGCTCAAAAATCCTAAAGCAACCGTGCATGCAGAAGGAGGGCACAACAAATATGGCACTCAGGCCAACAACAATCTCGAAAGGCTCACAGCAATAGCTATTCTACGGTAAGTGGAGAAACCAGAAAAAGTGGTCAGAATACCAACAAGTGAACGAATCCTAATAAAGAAAAACTGTGTACTCACTAGACTGGGGGGAGGTAAAAGAGCATGAAAACGCCTAACTAAAAGGTAGGCTGGATCAAACCAAACATATCCTCTGCAAGGTGATGAAATCCAAGTCAGACAATACGAAAAGCAGAACCAAATGGATAAGGATGTCCCCTTATCGGGAGGGACACCGGGTAAAAGAATCCTAGAAGAATGGATACTAAGATACCCTGTTCATGACACGTCCATAAAGGTGAATTTACAGCTCTAGTCCTATCACCGTGTGGGCCTAAAAGGAACACCACACATGGACAACAAGTAGGTATCCTTCGGTTACTGAATGGATTGTGGTATTCCACTCAGGCCTCTGGAACCAGTCTTTCTACTTTGACCCTCCTAAGGGAGAGGCCTTTCCGACAAATTGGTCGTAACCGTGACAAAAAATACTAGGGGATTTTGGTACCCTAATGGACAACAACTATGTCTCAAGTTTGAATGGCAGAGGGGTGTTATTTGGATGCCTCTTCCCCCTATCCTACCTAACTACAAAATTCTTCTGTGTTCCCCAAGTGGGGTTAAAGATTGGTTGAGTTAAGTAGATTTTAAGGCTCACTTGAATTAGGTGACAGAGTGTGTGTGTAAATGAGGTTGGCAGCTGACTAAGAAAATAAAAGCTAAAATACAAATGTTGAACTGTAAAAGATGCTTGAAAATGTATATGTGTTTTTTTCTTTTCTAATTTTAAAAAACAAAAAAAAAACAAAAATGGTGCAAAAGTGGAAATCACGGCGCATTTATGGGGCCGTTATGCATAGTTTGTAGTGCATATCTTGGGTCGGTAAGTGCGCTGTGTAGTGCGGGGAACGTGGAAGAAGATGCGATGTGCAGCACTCAGAGCATGGTGGTTATTGCAGTGTGCAGTGTGCTAAGTGGAATGGTAAATGCAGTGTGTAGCGTGTAAGGCAGGCGACGACTGCAGCGTGCAACACACGAAGCGGGCTGGATGTTGTGGTGGGAAATGCGCAAAGAGGGGGGGAGGCTGCGGTGTGCAGTGCGCAGAGTAGGGTGGTGTCTGCGGGTAAGGCGTTGGGGTGTGCAATGTGGCATGCGGGCTACAATTTATGGTGCAATGCGCGCAGAGTAGTCTAGCGCCTGTAGTCGGGGCCGCAAAGTTGGCAGGGGGATGTGCGGCAGGGGCTGTGGTTGTGAGGCGACGCCGCTCGTGTGCAGAGTCAGGGCCATGGGGAGGTGTGTGCAGGTTGCAGTTTGGACCGCAGGTAGGGTTCAGCAGGAAGTGGTGCAACCCGCACATAATGGTCTGGTGCTTGTGGTTGGGGCCGCAAAACTAGCAGGGGGATGCACGGCCAAGGCCGCGGTGGGGATTGATGGTGCAACGATTCTGCTCATATGCATAGTCGGGGCTGCGGGGATATGTGTGCAGGTCGCAGTGTGGACCATGTGGATAGTTTAGCAGGTAGTGGTTTGGAACCATGCACAGAGGTGAGAAAAGCGTGGTCAGACCCACAGATAGGGCACACAAAGCCATGGTGGGGACCGTGGTAAGTCGCAAGAATGCTGCGTTGTGGACCGTATCTACAGGATAAAGAGCCGTGCTGCGGAGCACGTAAAAGGGAAGAACATGCATGATGTGGACCGCACCTGGGGGCAAAAAGGGTGCAGTTTTCTGCACAGAAAATGATGCAAAATGGTTGCAGCTGACGAGGAAAAACTCATAGGCCTGTAACTAAGAAAAGAAAAAGAAAAAAGAAACTAATAAAAGATAAAGAAACTTCAAACTAGGGATTCAGATATTGGAGTCGCCAAACTGTAGCATGGGTTTTCACCCTTGCTCATGCAAAAGAGCACCTACTAAGGGTAAGGGAACCCTTAGCAGTAGTTCAATGAAAATAAAGAAAAACTAATTAAACGTAAAGACAGTAAAATATCTAAATTAGCATGTGCATAACGAAATATAAACTAAAACAGAGAATAACAAGCTTCCATGAAAATATAATGAATAATCTTTTCAACTTTTGTATTAATGAGCAAACTGGTGTTTGCAAAGAATTTACCTCAAATAATGAGGTCGATGAAGCTCTTACAGTGGTACCAAAGGGGTGTTCCAGATCTCCTCAGTCCCTTACTCTCCTCCACAATGCATCAATGGTGGCCAAGACTTCTATCTAATGGTGGGCTTAAGCTCAAAAGTGGATGGCTTATGGCTCAATAGAAATTTCAGCATCATAAGGGTAGAGTAGGTGGTTCTTGTAGAAATGAGGGGCCTCCACCCCTTTTATAGATTTAGGTTAGGGTTTTAGGATTTTTTAGGGTTTTTCCCCCCTTTATCCTCTTTTTGATTTTCTTTTTGAGTTTATTCCCATTTATTTTGATTTTTTTTGGAATAATGGACCCTCTTTTGGGGTTTTTGTATGTTTTTAAACAATTTGGAGGAGGAAAAGTAATATTTGGTACCCATTTGGGTTTTCTGGGGTTTTTGGAGGCTAGAGTGATAGGGAAAGTTGGTAAAAAAGGTTATGTGTCTAAAAGAATGAGCTGGTGAGTAATTTTTTGGTGTTAACAAGTATCATGGTAAATCTCATGCATCCTTGTAGGGAAATAATTTGGTTGATGAATCATGTAAAATTATCTTGGTAATGCATCTCATGTTATTGACTAATTGGAATGCATTTCATATATCTTATATGCATTTCATGTATTTTGTTGATAGAGTATACGCATGATACATTTCATGTATCTATAGGTAAAGTATATGCATATCATGTGATTGATTGACTAGAATGCATTTCATGAAGAAATAGCGCACACTTGATGCATTTCATCAAATTGGATGGTATGCTTGATGCACTTCCTGAAATTGATTGATATACCTGCTACATTTCATATGATTGAAATTGATTAGAATAAGAAAAAGGTAGATGCATTTCAAGTATTTTGTTGAAGAAGTATCTATATCTCATGTGCCTTGTATATACTGATGTATTTTATGTGATTTATTTCATACACCATGTATATTGAAGATGTATTTTATGTATTTAGATGAACGTTACACACACACACACACACACACACACACACATGTTGCTAACTATGTGTTGTTAGAATGTGAAGATAATATCCTTGATGAAGAATATCATGTATCATATATTTTTATCACTGATGTTAATCATATGGGTGATTGACATATGATTTTCACGTGGATGTATTCTTGTTGAAGTTTGAAGGCCTTGTAAAGAGGTTTGGAGAACCTGTCATGGGGATTGAATATCGACCATTGCTTCCTTGAGTCCACTCTTCTAGTCTAAGTTCTCCCATGAGCAATGGAGACGGACATGCAAGTAGGTGGTAGTGGGAAGTATTGTGGCTAGAAAAATATTATCTTTCTGAGGCATGTATGGGCATGTGTGTTATGTTTTTTTAAAGGCATGTATGTGTATGCATCTAGGACGATGCATGGTTTAAGGGGGGAGGGATTTAATGACCCTCTGGTTTAGCCCCTGGACATAGTATTATTGTTGTTATGTTGGACATAGTGGAACAAGGTCCCTATACTATGGTTTGCACATTATTCTTATTTTTATTATGTTTAACATTATTAATTAATAAAATAAAATAATCGGATTGACCGATGACATGAAAAAGAGTATGAAGAACCATGATGTTATGAGCAAGGGGTTGTGGGAAATGTGTTACCTTGTGTTTTTACCTATGTGGATTTTATACACCCTTCTTGTGGACTTGGTGGACCCTTACACTTTGGTTTCATTTATTCCGGGATTAATTTTATTTGGAGTTAGAGATTGTTTTCCTCACCTAGTGCATCCCTCATGAAAATTTATAACTCCCACCTTGATGAGGACTCTTCCTCTCCCATCTAATTTTCCCGCTTGAGAAGTGTAAATCCCATTTTCTAATTTGGGAATGTAACTCCTCCCTTGTGTGTCTCTCTCTCTCCCCCCAATTAGAATTGCTCTTGGGAAATGGGATTTTAATGGATGGGAGCTAGTCTCTCTTGGGGTTTATGCATGCTCTTGGCTCTTGTTTTTTCTATGGTACTGGTGTGATTGGTTTTGGTTTCTCTTGACATGATTTTTTTTTGGTTGGTGTGTCCTTGCTAAGCCTATGCCCAACTTGAGTTAATCTGGAATTGCTATTGTTTTGTCCTAGATTTTTTTTTGGAGATATTGGATTGGAAGTGATGTGGAATCCACTTTCCATTGGATTTGAGGTTGGAATTATATATTTATGAATATTTTGTATTGGATCCACTGTATTTCCCTGGAGTGGAAGTTGAGGAAGTCTTGTCATTGGGTTGTGGTTGGATTGATTTCTCCTGAAAACTTTGTCCTGGAATTGCCACTGGAGATCCTGGATTGGAAGTGATGTGGAATCCAGTTGCCATTGGATTGTTTTTGGACCAATTTTAGGGGGGTTTTGTGGTTGATTTCACTCTTTCTTGTGGAATCATGGTTTTGTCTTGGGGGTGACCATTGCAAAGTGATTTTTGTCTTGCATTGTGTCTACAACTGGGTGGAACGTGGCACGGTCGATTTCGGTTGCGTATTTTGAAAGATAAGTACTTTATTCCATGTTTATTTGAATTAATTGGATCTAATATTATTATTATATGGTTTCACATGGGCTATATGAGAAAATATGTTTTCTAATTATGGATTAAATATCTCATAGATTTTAGTTACATTATGCTACTAGTTTTTGGTATTTTGTGAGCAAGTGCTTGAGAACAAAAATTATTTGGAACCTATACTAAATATATGATAATTGTGCCTCTGATATTTATATTATGTGTAATTTTATTGTGAAATATCGTAGGAATGATTGGAAACACCTCTTTACAGTGTTTCTACCCTCTATTGGAAAACTAGTTAACTGGTTGGTTTTTTTTATGTAGTTTTGAGACTTGGCATGTGAAATGTTTGATAAAATGCCCAAGTGAGATAACTGATCTTAGACATGATAATTACACTTGAAATGTATGAACACATGTTTGGAATAGTTCCTATATAATTCTATATTTGCTTATCGAAATCCTAGTTTTGTTTCCATTCACTAGCTCCTTCGAAAGAATTGTTTTAGATGGATTTATGAATTTGCATGAGAGGTGTTTGACAAAATGTTTACATGAATTATTCCTCTGATAATAATAATAATAAATGGTACTTAGAGTTGGAATGGATTCTGAATGACTTTGCAAATTGTTTATGCATTTAACTTACTTGATTCCTCAATTTCTAGCCAATTTGGAGAAGTAGATTTAGCTAGTTTGATGAATTAATAAGAATAATTGTTATGAGAGGAAATATACATCCATTTGGCTGTAGTGGACCTCTGATATGATATACATGAGATACAATACTCAATACTTTTTTATTGTTTTGCATTTGGAAACTAGAAACGAAAACTAGCTTCAAATTGGTGGAAATTGGTAACTAGTTTGTAGCTTGAATCTATGTTTTCATAATTTTTGGAATGTACAACCATATGCTCTATTTTATGTACTTTAATTTTCATGTAGAATTCCATTTTACAGATCTTTACCCTCTCCTCTGTGTTCTCCGGAACTCAATACAATTGATTGGGTTAAATTCCTAGCAATGTTTATTAACTAATTACGTTGATTTAGCTTGAAATAATTATCGTTTATGTGAAAGTATATGACATGCAAATGCAAATTTATTATGCTTTATGTGCATGCTTAAATATATGTATAATAGATGTAGTTTCACTTTTTGGTTCATTGGCATGGTTGTATGTTGAATTCGTGCAAGACTATCTATTTGTGTTAAATACTAGTTAAGTAGTCTTGTGGAGTCATTTTCGTAATTGTTTTATTTAATTAATTGAAAAATGATAATTATGCCTTATTTACATGATATTAGGTGTTAGTTATCCATTTTTCCTGATAAATGATGATTAGGTGATAAAAAAATGAATTTATGTTAAGTGTCGTCAATTATAAGCAAAGGGTCACTAAGTGTCACAACTAGTACACTAATTACTAGTTAATCATGATTAAGTGAAAATGACCTTTTTAGGTGCAAGTAACCTTTGTTATGGCTTGGGATGGATGCATAATGATGTTAGATAGTGTTGGATAAGATTTTTGAACCTTGGTTCAATTTGCTTGATCAGTTATGAATTTTATTTTAATTTATTTGGAATTATCGATATTTGTCATAATTAAATTGTAGAAAAAGAAATTAAATATTTATAAAATTATTTCATTGTGATAAAATATTCTAATCAGACCTAGATAGATAATGATATTTCCTTAATACCCTTTTATATCTACAAGGGGCATCACAGGTGGTATCAGAGCTATGGTTTCAACTCTGTGACTGTTGGGCCTGTTACGGGCTCATAATTTTATGTTTATGTGCATTGGGAATTTATAAATGTTCTTTGTGAAGGAATTGACCTCCCTTATGTTAATGGAAGAATAAGAAGCCTCACTTCATAGATTATTTTTTTGTATGCTTTAGAATTATTTAATATTGCATATTTATTGTTCAATAGATTGATTGGTAAGTAATATGTGGTGTACATGTATCTAATCAAGTAGATTGATTGGTTGATGCATGTTCACCTTGCATTGCCTTCTTTATTGTTCAGTGATTTGATGGCCAGTGCTTGTGTGTCGCCTCTTTTACCACTTAAATGATTTGATTAGTCGATGCTTATGCATTGCTTCTTTTACTTTTTGGTGACTTGATTGGTTGATGCTTGTGCATTGCCTGTTTTGTTGTTCAATGACTTGATTGGTCAATGCTTGTTCATCATGCATTGCCTCTTTTACTGCTCATTGAATTGTCAATACTGAAATGTTTCATGTGGTATGATTTATTTATTGGTACATTATGACTATTAATTGATAAGTGAATAATTGTCATTATAATAGTATGTACTATGTACCATTATCAGTATTAATTTAATGATAAGTTATTAAGATGGTATAGTTTTAATATTATAAAATATTAATATGATTTATTAAGTGTATGGATTTTGGATTTTATATTGATGGTGTGCTTTATAGTCTTGTTTATGCCACTTGGATGGTATTGGTTACATTTATGAGTAACTCCTTGTCTATTTTTAAAGGAAATGAGCCACTTGTCTTTAATGGTTCATATTCTCTTCTATTTATTTATTTTATTTGTGGAGATGTAACTCCTTGTCTAATTTTGGAGGAAATGGGCCACTCGTCTTAATGGTTCATATTCTCTTAATTTTATTTATTTTATTTTATTTTGTCTGTAAGAAGGTAGTGTAGTAGTGTATAATACTATTGTATGACATAAATTTAAATTTGTATAACCTAATATGTAATGTAAGATAGATGAGGGGTATATGATATTGAATATAACATAATTAAAATCTACATGTGTATGCATATTATATATATATGAATAGATATATATGTACATGTGTATGCATGTTTGTATATACTACAATATGTATTTTCAAATATGCAATAATTATTAGTATTATGTTTATATGGTATTGTGTATATACTATATGTATAGATGTGAACGTATGCAATGAATTAAGTGTAAAGTTTGGAAGTATTTTGGAGTATTTGGAAGTGTTTGGGAGTATTCGAAAGTGTTTGAAAGTATTTAGATAATTTTGGAACTATTAGGAAGTATAGCGTGATCATAAGTATTATGTTAGTATATATGTTATAATGCGTACCTAATATGATAGCATTGGATTAAGTAATTATACCACTGTAATTGTATGGATATTATGGTATAACATAATAATTATATGGGTGTATAGGATATATAGGTTATATGACTGATATGTTGTGTATATGATTAATAATAATATGATGTGTGATTGAATAATTATAATATGTATGTTGACAAAATGGACGTAGGCATATAAATAATACACAGTAATAGTACTTAAGTATGTTGTATGGTATGAATGTATGATGGTGCATTGTATAGCTAGTAATTATTTTATCGTATGATATTATAAGATTTTGGTGGCAGGATGTTTGGTTGTTTAAGGTGACTATGTATTTACTTTGGTCGATAGTATAAGTATTGTTCTACAAGTAAATAATTAGTAATGTAATGTATGGTTAGTATATGGGTATTAGATGGGATTGTTGTCAATGTATAACATTTCTATTAGTGGAATATGTGTGCAAGAAAGATGTATGATTTAGTATGTGTTGAGTGTTTACATAAGTGCACTATTAGTAGTGTTTGTGTGATACATGTATTATTAATATATGGATATTATATATATTGTCATGTGCTAATAATGATATATAATGTTATGATAAATAGTAAATATTTGAAATAATTGCTATGGTCAATGCATGATGTTTGAATGGTTGATTATGTTTTTTGATGATATTGGTTGTTAATGATTGATGTTGGTTGGTTATGTATGATATTGTCATTATTGTATGTATGGCTATTATTGTTTGTTCTTGGTTGTTATTGTTGTTGTGTGTATGATTATGAAAGATGGTTAATCTTGAGTGGATGATGTATGGATGATACTGTTATTCATATGGTTTCTATTGGTTGTTATTGTCTTCATTAGTTGATATTGGTCTGATTGATATGCTTGGGTGATGTTATTGAGAAAGTAATTGATGTTTATCAGATGCAGGATAGATGCGATTGTTAAATATTAATGTAATTTAATTAATGTATTATGATTCATATCTTGATTTGATTGAAGTATTTTGGATGATGCATTTTGATTGAGGTATTTTTCTTTCGGTTGATGTATTCTGATTTATATGCTCAGGTTGATGTATTCTGATTGATGTATTTTGATTGATGTGCTCAGGTTGATGTACTCTAGTTGATGTATTTTGATTGATGTAATTTGCTTCTAGTTGATGTATTTTTCTTATGGTTGATGTATTTGCATTGATGTATTTTGGTTTATGTATTATGATCGATGTTTGTATGGTTAGTTGATGCATGTATGGTTGTCATTGGTTTATATTGGTGTATGATTGATATATGATCGAAATATGATTGGTATATGGTTGGGTATTATGAATTGATATATTATGGATCGACGCCTGTATGAGTGATGTATGATTGATATTGGTTGATGTTATCGGTTGATACTAATTACTATTAGTTGATGTATAATGGATTTTTGAATGTTCTCTAAAGAATAATTATGCTTGTGTGGAGATGAAAGGTAGTATGTTTAACTACTAGTCATTATGGCCCTTTTTGGTTTCTTAGTTAGATTGGAATTATTGTATATAAGTCTACTTACTTGTTATACTAAGGGCATAAAATGTTCAAGTGATCTTTGCAATCTTTGCTAGAAAAATATATTTGTGATATTTATCTTTGCGATCTTCATTAGAAAATGTATCTTTGTGATCTTTATCTTTACGATATTCATTAGAAAGGTATCTTTTTGATATTTTTTGAAAGGTATTTTGGTGGTATCTTGGTGAAATTTCATGTGTAAGTATCTAGTAATATCCTGGTGGTATTTCGTATATCTTGTTGAAAAGTATGTACTAACCTTGTCATCGATTAAAGTATAATTTAGGTACCTCAGTTGAAGATGTACTTCATGTATCCTTATATATCCAACACTAATACAAGTATCTGTGTTAGAAAAATATCCTTGTGGTCTTTGCTGAAAGTATCTTGTTAGAGTATCCTTACGGTATTTCAAATACCTTTGTTTAAAGGCATCTTTTTAAAGTATCATGGTAAATCTCATGCATCCTTTTAGGGAAAGTATAGGGTGATAAAGCATGTGTCATGCCCTAGACGGTCGTAGACCTTAAGGGCACTTGTTGAGTGACCTAACTGTTTGAAACATTACTTAAACAACCCTTTGATTTTATTTAGAGTATATTTATGATTACGATTGATTGTAAATCAATGAAATAATGATATATGTGTATTTGGGTAGTTATTCTGAAATGAACGATTTCATGTTGTTTAATGATTAACTTTGATATGAAAAATGTACATGTGAACGATGCTTAACGACTAGTTGTATGATTGACTGTGAGATGAGAATGAAGAAAGTAGATATTGACAAGATGCAATTTTGAGTATATGAATGAGTAATGTTATGAGTAAAACATAAATGCTTAACGAAGTAGCATATTGATGAATCGAATTATGATTATTAAGGATAGTACTACTAATATATATTTGTGAGAAATATGTGTAGCAACAGGTGAAACGGTTCACTGACGGACACACAAAGGAATATGAAGGGTGGTAGATTATGGATAAATCACACACGGGGAGAGCGACGACGATGTTGAATTCCAATGGAATACCACGCATGAGCAGATAAGTACTGATCCACTTGCTCAAGAGGAAAGCGTGAGGGCATACGAGGTGGGCCACGACGAAGTTGGTCACGTATGAATTGGGGGGTGCATAGTGAGAACAGATTCACTCCTTGGTGCCATTAGTCCCTAATAGCGTGTAGATGGAGGATAGAAGCTAATGGATCCAGAAATCCCTACATGAAGTTCCCGCAAGTCAAAACGAAAAAATGGTGGCAGAAGGGCCCGATGATGCGATACCCTGCCGAGAATGGAAAGGGTGGATGCAAGGACCCGATGATGTGGTACCTTGCCGAGAAATGGAAACGATTGATGATTGGACCCAACAGAGTGGTGTCATGTCGGGGAAATGAATTAAGGAATTGGGAGGTCCAACGGTGTTGCACCGAGATCCTAGTAAAAATGATTGTTAATTTAATGGCCTAAAAATGTATAAATTGCACCTAGAGCATTTACTTAGGAAAATGAATTTTTAGTACTTTTAACATTAGAAATTGTTATTTATGCATTTGCACATGAAAGAATATTTTTGAGTATTTAAAAATATTAAAAATATTTATTTAAGAGCAAAATGGAATCCTAGGCATGGGCACCTAGTCAACTCCACCTACACCACAAATCTAGGAGTTAAGTGAAATATCTTGGGGACAAACATATTAAAAATATTAAACATATTTTTAAAAATATTAAAAATATTTATTTAAGAGCAAAATGGAATCCTAGGCATGGGCACCTAGTCAACTCCACCTACACCACAAATATAGGAGTTAAGTGAAATATCTTGGGGACAAACATGAGAAAACTCAGGAATGTTGGTGCATCTCCTAGAGAAACTGACACATGGATGGGTGAGTATTATTGAATTAGAAATTTAATAAAATATATATTTATGCATGAAGCGACATGTGTCGCATGGAATTTTCCTTTAAAAGGAAGGCATTAGGAATCGGTAAAGGACCCAGATCCTGGATGACTATCATAATTTTGAATTGCCTCATGACTTGCTACTATTGAGGGTTTGGCCAGAAATCTTGGTGAGGGGGAATCCCAAGATGGATTTCTTGATTATTGTGTGTGAGCTCTATGACCCAAAGCTAGGGGGTGGCCATGCGATTGAAAGCATGAGCCTATGGTTGGGTGGAAAAGCTAACGGTTGCTTTGCCTATGGTTCAAATGAGCTTTGTTGGAGGGATCCTACGGAAGATGCGGACAACAGTGGACAAGATGAATCGGTTAACTAGTTATGTTTTGTTTTAATTTCCTAAGTTATTCATTTATTTATTTTATTTTTCCTATAAATTATGATAGCTAATATGTTTGTATCAAGTTGTTAAGTTTTAGGTTCAGTTTGTGAGGACCCAACAAGAGGGGCCCTACATTTGGTATCAGAGCCGATTGAGCCTTGAGGGAGCCTAACTCATATTTTTATAGGCGTTCATCGGTGATATGCTGGAGTTATCAAGCTGGAATTTAACTAAGATGGGCGTCGCATCAACGCACTTACCACTGAAAGGATCGATCGTCGAAACCAAGTTTGAATGTATAATTTATTTATCTTGGTTACTTAGTATGGATGATTATGTGAATTTGAAATATTATGCCTCTGTTGAACGAATTCAGAATTAAATCCTTGGAAGTATTATACCTATAACGAACTATTTTAGATCTGTAATGATTTCAACTTATTTATTTGCGAATTATTTTTAGCCTCTGAAAGATGAATTCAGATTTATATTTTTCTTAAAATGTTATACTTTTGTGGAATGATTTCAATTCTTCATTTCTGAAATGCTATGCCTCTATTGAACAAATTCGAATTTAAATCTTTGGAAGTATTATATTAGTGATGAACTATTTCAGATCTGTAATTCGCTTATGGGCTAGTAAACCTTCAAATCTGAAGCTAGGAAAAAGAAAATTTTATGAGTTTGTTTGAAACTAAAACTCTAACTATTACCAGTCTCCAATTTTGAATTGGTGTGAAGCTCTATCACCAAAGCTACGGATTAAACACCGATCTATTACCTTCGAGATTGTCAAACTTCCGTTCTTCCATTGTTGAATAATACAACCCTGTTCATATATACTAAGCCGGATTCTGAGATCCTTTAGAACCACAAAACAAGTGTTGTTGAATATTGTTCCAGTTTCGTGAGTTCAATCTAGTAGCACCGTTATCTCTCTGACAATCAATGCTTGTTTCTAGTTGGAATCCGATTTCATTCCATTGTTTTGGTCTATACTTCCATCATTACCGAGATCTTTATTTTTTTTTATGGAGTTACGCAACTTCGGGTGCTGCCCTACCTCCTTTAAAAGACCTCTGTTGGTTTAGCCCTGAATGCTTCGGATCCTGAGGATCCACGATCCCTGGATCTCTTGATCTACGTAGTTTTGAATCGGATTCAAGAACTACCAGTTAACTGGATGCACTGCCATGAATTAACCAATCTCGTCAAGTTTCTCCTTAACCTATAGAGTCATATTGTAGTCACTTTTTAGTTAGAGCTTGAGTCTGATAATAATAATAAATGAAAATTTGAGTACAACCTGAATCGATTGGCAATCATGTGGTAGTATATGGAAAACAACCTAGATTCCGGGTAGGCGCACTGTGCGGCAATATGCTTTTGGAAATAGTTCGGAATGGTACCAGGCATTTTGGTATGGCATTGAGTCTCTCCTTGTCAGAAATAATGCAAAGTGTATGCGTGTAATAGTCCAACACCTAGAGACACTTGGAACTGTGGTTGTAACCACCAAAATAAAACATCCAATTCTGTTCCTCACCCGTGAGATCATGAAACCACTCTCTCAAATCCTACAGAGGAAGTTTCACACCAAGTTAATGACCCCTTTTGATTATTCGATGTTGAAGTGATATTCACCACCACCATGGAGGTGCCCCACTTCCCTTACCACTCGACAAATGTACAAGTTTGGCGTGTTTTACACACTCTTGTAAAGCCGATGCCTACCACGATGTCACACACGGGGATATGACTGTAGTAATATTAATTGAATCACAGAGACATGACAGTTATTCACTTTACTGTCAAGCCCTCGGTGGAAATGATATTCTTGTCAAGAGGCCTTACCTGAAGCATCGCCGATGATTGACACTCAACAACCTTGGTGAGGGAATCAAGCAGGTGTCATTTAGAGTATGAAATCACTGTTTTGATCAATCCAATTCGGTATTGTTTATCTTTCATTTTTTTTTCTTTCTTTTATTTTTGGAAATTTTTTTTCTTGCTAAATTCCATAGAGAATCAATGGTTTGACTGAATCATGAGTGATCAGCTCGGCTTGGAAATTAAATTATTTGTACTAGATCTTATCCTCTTATTGTCTCTATCGAAGGTCGACTGTATAATTATGTCTGAGTGATCAACCAAGCTCTGTGTTAAACTCTATTTAATTATTTTACGTTGGATTATTTTATGGTATTCCTATCTACAATCTATGGTCAGATCAAGAGCGATCCACCCTAGTTCAGTGTTGGCCCTCCAACCTAACTCAAGCCATTAGGAAACTAAACCTCAAGTTCTCCCAGACTTTCCTGAATCGGATGGAAGCCACACCTTTAATTCTGTCAAGAAACAGTAACCCTGAATGTCTTGTATTTGGTCACTGAGTCCTCAGCTCCTACACTAACGGTCATCATTTAGATACATCCGGAATTCGTGGAATTTTGTCTACTGATTTTCTGCCTGATTGAGACACCGTGGGCTTACTGTTTAATGCCACGCGTTGTGTGGATGCGGCATAAGGGAGTGTGCATTTACACATATTCAATATTGTGATTCTATCACACGAATGTATAAGGAATTGTGTAAACTCAGTTATTTCTTAGTATGTTTGTTAGCAGTAATTATTTCTGGAGTCGTCAGGAAGCTTGTAGCAGAATAGAGACGGCAAGAGTTAATGCATTGCAGCAGCAACAAAGATCGAGGAAAATCAGATTTTGACTATGGCGAGTTAATGCATTGCAGCAGCAGCAGAGATCGAGGAAAATCAGATTTTGACTATGGCGGTGAGGCGGTGGATTTATGTCAGTACTATAATGAATATTTTTTGTATTCGGCATGGTTTCATCCTGCCAATTTTTGTATAAAATGGAACCCATCTTTTTATTTCATATATACAGATATAAGCGAATGAATTAAGACAGAGTGCCCTATTTTTTCTAGTGTGTTCTTTCTGTGATTTTTCCTGTGTATGCAATTAATTGTTTTTATGGCATCTCAGTAGTTTAGCTGGGTGCTCATTTAAGTAGGGTTGGTTTAAACTCTTGGGAGTCGTTTTACTCACTTCAAAGTGGTATTAGAGCAGGTCTATTCACAGAGAAAGTCGATTCCTAGGGAATGTTAACCTTGTTGTTGAAGGTATATTAAGAAATCAAGGATTTCTATAGATGGCTTCGAGCAGTTTGTCTCAGCCCACGATTCCAATAGTTAGTGGGAAAAATTATGACTCATGGTCAAATAGAATGAGAACTATTTTACGTTCTCAAGATTTATGGGGTTGTATAGCTACATGCTATCAAGAGCCATTAGATCAAGCAGCTGAGCTCAATTTGACACAGGATGAGCGTGACCAGCTAAGAGAACATAGAAATAAGGATAACAAGGCTCTTGTCATTATTCAACAAGGTCTCGATGACACCATTTTCTCAAAGGTGTCCAAAGCTGAATCTTCAAAGGTTGCTTGGGATACCCTTGAGACCAGTTATCAAGGAGTAACCAAGGTGAAGCTGGTTAAGCTACAAAATCTTAGGGGAGATTTTGATACCTTGAGAATGAAAGATTCAGAAATGGTTGATCAATTCATGACTCAGGTCATGACTATTGTAAATCAGTTGAGGCAGTATGGAGAGGATCTCCCGTATCAAAGAGTGATTGAAAAAGTTCTCATAAGTCTGCCCAAAAAGTTTGAATCTGTGGTGGCTGCCATAGAAGAGTCAAAAGATACCAGATTGATGCATGTAGATGAGCTGACTGGTTCATTAATTGCTCATGAGTCTAGGATGAGTAGATACGAGGACAACAGTCTTGACCATGCATTCAAGACGCAGATGCAATTTTCCAGAGGCAGTGGTAGAGGGAGATATGGAAGTAGAGGAAGAAGTGGAAAAAATCAGGACCATAGAGATTGAAGAGATGATTTTGAGCTTGAAAAGAGATCTAAGCAATACCCTCTTAGTTCAAGGGGAAGCAATAGTAGACAAGCAGGTCAGAGGACAGATAATTCCAACGTGCAATGCTACTACTGCAAAAAGTTTGGCCATTATGCCAATAAGTGCAGAAAGAAGCTACCAGATGTTGGTAACCAGTTTTCCAAGATAACTGAGGAAACCGATGATGATCAAAATGTAGTATTTTTGGCATGTAATGTTACATAGATGAAATCCAAAGACATTTGGTTTTTGGATAGTGGCTGCAGCAATCATATGACTGGAAACAAGGCTCTGTTTACCAGTTTAGACACCAGTGTTGACAATGAAGTTAAACTGGGTGATGACAATGTAGTCAAAGTTGAAGGAATAGGAAAGATTGTTGTTTATGCTAAGAATGGAGATAGTAAATCAGTCAAGGATGTTTTCTATGTTCTTGGTTTGAAGTGTAATCTCTTAAGTGTTGGACAACTCATAGAAAACAAATACTTTGTAGTTTTCAAGAACAATGTATGCACAATTTTGGACAAGTATCCAAGCAAGAAGATGATTGCTAGAGTTGAAATGACTAAGAACAAAATATTCCCACTCATTATGAGAAATGAGTTGAAGGACTGTGTAAATGTTTGCAAAGTTACTAGTCTGGATGAGTCATGGTTATGGCACTTGAGATATGGCCATCTATATTTTGATTTGTTATGAAGGAAGAAAATGGTGAAGGGGTTTCCTTGTGTTCAGCAACCTGATAGTTCATGCGAGAGTTGCATTATGGCAAAGTCTCATAGAGACAAGTTTTTCTCTGGTGTGTCATATAGAGCAAAATTTCCACTGGAGCTAGTACACACAGATGTGTGTGGGCCAATGAAAACACCATCATTGGATGGAAACTTATATTTCCTAACCTTTATTGATGACTACAGTAGAATGACATGGATTTATTGTCTGAAGCAGAAGTCTGAATCCTTTGGTGTGTTTAAGAAATTTAAGGCCATGGTTGAGAAGGACTCTGGGAAGTACATAAAGGTGCTCAGATTGGATAGGGGTTGTGAGTTTATGTCGAATGACTTCATTGATTATTGCAATTATCACGGAATCAAGAGGCAGTACACCACTCGCTATACTCCACAGCAGAATGGAGTTGCTGAGAGGAAAAATCGAACCATCATGGACATGGCTCGAAGTATGTTGAAGGATAAACATTTGTCCAATAGCTATTGGGGAGATGCAATAGTGTGTTGAGTCTACATTTTGAATAGAAGTCCAACCAAGAGTGTCAAAGATACGATACCAGGAGAAGCTTGGAGTGGAAGGAAATGTGATGTGTCTCATTTGAGAATTTTCGGGTGCGTTGCTTACGCACATGTTCCTAAGAAAATTAGAACAAAGTTGGATGATAGAAGTGATAAATGTATCATGTTAGGCTATAGTGATGAGTCTAAGGGATATAGGCTCTATAATCCCATCACCGAGAAGGTAGTGATCAACAGAGATGTCAATTTCAAAGAAGAGGAAGCTTGGGATGGGAGCATTGCTAAATCAATTGCAAGGGGAGCAAGGATCCTTCATGATGATGATATTGAAGTTGAGAAAGAAGTTCAGAGTAGAGAGCATAATCCACAAGTTAATACACCTATTATAGTTGTTCCTAGAGGACAATTGACAAATGGAAGTCCAGCGCATTGGAGGATGCCTAGAACACTAGAGCATGGAAGTCCATCGGGACATGGTGAAAAAAATCGTATTAGCCCATAGGTAAGCCCCGATTCTAATACTACTTTAGCAACATTAAGGGATAGAATTAAGGGTTAGAAATTTAGGAATTTAAGGGAAATTTATGAACATGAAGAAGTGTTAGATCAACACATGAATTTTGCTCTACTTGCTTGTGATCCTTTGAATTTTGAAGAAGTAGTCCAAGAGGATATTTGGATTGATGCTATGGATAATGAGATTGAGTCCATAGAGAGAAACATTGGGAGCTTGTAGATATGCCTGAGGGCAAGAAACCCATTGGTGTTAAATGGGTCTACAAGACAAAATTGAATGCTGAAGGAACATTGAAAAACATAAAGCTAGACTGGTGGTTCAGGGATCTAGTTGAAAACCCGGGATTGATTATAACGAAACATTTGCACCAGTAGCAAGGCTTGATACAGTCAGAATGGTTTTATCTATTGCATCCCAGAATAGATGGAGAGTACATCAGATGGATATAAAATATGCTTTCTTAAATGGAGATTTGGAAGAAGAAGTTTATGTAAAGCAACCTTGGGGATATGAAATTGATGGGCATGAAGACAAATTATATAGGTTGAAGAAGGCCCTGTATGGGTTAAAGCAAGCACCTAGGGTGTGGTATAGCAGAATTGATGAATATCTGTGCAATAAGGGATTTAGCAAGAGTCCAAGTGAGCCTACCCTGTACACTAAGGTAAATCAGGAAGGGAAGATCCTGATTGTGTGCTTGTATGTAGATGATCTAATATTCGTAGGTAACCTCTTAGTTGATGCTCTTAAATCAACCATGAAAATAGAGTTTGAGATGTTAGACTTAGGATTGATGAGATATTTCCTTGGCATAGAGGTAAGATAGACTAATGATGTAATTTATATTTGTCAAAGTAAGTATGCTAGAGAGATCTTGAAAAGGTTCAAGATGGAGAATTGTAAGGCAGCTGCAACTCCAATTGCAGCTAGAACAAAACTTAGCAAGATTGATATTGGATCGTGTGTCAATCCAACTCTTTATAAGAGGCTGGTAGGTAGCCTCATGTACTTAATTGCGACATTATGTACTCTGTTAGCTTGGTTTCCAGGTTCATG
Source organism: Larix kaempferi (assembly GCA_027924585.1). Classification (NCBI taxonomy): domain Eukaryota; kingdom Viridiplantae; phylum Streptophyta; class Pinopsida; order Pinales; family Pinaceae; genus Larix; species Larix kaempferi. The sequence goes on along the minus strand of BSBM01001460.1, from coordinate 2,876,374 downwards.
GAGTCACCCAAGAACAGTCATTGGTAGGTTGGGAAAAGGCTATTAAGATATATTGCAGGAACAATTAAGTATGGTATTGTGTATGTTGCTACTATTAATTTTAAGTTAATTGGTTTCACTGATAGTGATTTTGCTGGTAGTAGTGATGACATGAAGAGCACATCTGGCTATGTATTCAACTGTGGATCAGGGGAAGTTTCCTGGGCATCGACGAAACAACCCATAGTGACATTATCATTTGTAGAGGCAGAATATGTAGAAGCTATAGCAGCAGCATGTCAGATAGTGTGGATGAGAAGGATGTTGCTGGAGCTTTTGCATGAGAAGGAAGGTCCCACAAAGATATTTTGCAACAATAAATCTGCCATTGCCCTGTCAAAAAACCATGTGTTTCATAAGAAGAGAAAACACATTGACACCTGGTACCATTTCATTAGAGATCTGGTAAATACTAAGAAAATCAATATTGAGTACTGTAAGTCTGGAGATCAACTTGCAGACATTTTTACGAAACCCTTGGCAACATAATTGTTTGAATTTCACAGAGGTAATCTGGGAGTTTGCTTGTTGTAGGATGCAACAACAATTTTTGAATCCTGCAAAGAAATAATTAAGGGGGAGATTGTTAGCAGTAATTATTTCTGGAGCCATCAAGAAGCTCGTAGCGGAACAGAGACGGTGAGAGTTAATGCATTGCAGCAGCAACAGAGATCGAGGAAAATCAGATTTTGACTATGGCGAGTTAATGCGTTGCAGCAGCATCAGAGATTGAGGAAAATCAAATTTTGACTATGGCGGTGAGGCGGTGGATTTCTGTCAATGCTATAATGATTATTTTTTGTATTCGACATGGTTTCATCCTGCCAATTTTTGTATAAAATGGAACCCATCTTGTTATTTCATATATACATATATAAGTGAATGAATTAAGACAAAGTGCCCTGTTTTTTTCAGTGTGTTCTTTCTGTGATTTTTCCTGTTGTGAGTATTTTGATCACAGAAGATCGAGGAGCTATGGAGAACCTCACAAAATCGAATTAATTTGCAATTACAGTGGAAAAATTTGAAAAAGATGATAAATTTACACACAATGTATGCTCAAATCTTTGATTAACCGACTGTCTAACATGTGAAAATGTTAGTAACAGGTTTTTATTACATCCATGAGAAAATCGAGAGCATTAGGTGGCTCAAGCTGAGTGTACAAGTCATCAATGCCAAATTGGCCTCAATCCCCCCTAGGTGGGTCCAACTCAATCCCAATCACCCCAAACAGCTACGAATTCTGGTGTGGAGGTGGTTGAAGCATGCTGAGTCATAAATGAGCTCAAGGCAGGCGTGGGTGAGCAAATAGAGGAGGTTTGGGGGCCCAAGGGAGCATTAAATGCTCCAAATCTAGCCAAAAGTGGGCAAAAATCCACCCTAGCGCCCTTGGTCAACTAAATTCCCCAAAACAGGGAGAGAGGGCGCACCAGCAATAAATGAGGGCGCACTTGTGGACAAAACTGGAGGCTGGGTGAACTGGTTTGCTCAGAAGTGGGTGTGAACACTCTCAAAGTGGGTTTTTGACCAACTATAGTCACTTAATCCAAAACATGGTTTAATTAAGCACATGGATAATTAAAATTTATGGATTATGGTACTAAGTGTGGTTACTGTTCTAACACCCCCCCTTAACCATAACTTGGTACATCTCATGAAAGATAAGTGGGAGGCCTTGGCAACAAAGGCTCAAGTCACCTCAATACAACAGAAATTTTATTTGTCCATATGAACCGAGGAAAAGAAGTAAAACCTCATGGGATAAAAACTTCCCTCAAAAATGGACATGGGGCTGAACCTGCAATTAGATTGCAGCAATCACCATCCATCACTCACTCCAAGCAAAGATCTCAAGTGAGTGAAGGTCTTCTCAGTAAAGCACTTGGTGAAAATATCAGCAGTTTGCTCGGTGGATGGGCAATACTGCAGTGAAATCACCCTGTCATGCACCAAGCCCCGAATGTAATGCATGTGGATCTCAATGTGATTTGTTCTTTGCCTCTGTACTGGATCAGTAGATATCTTGATGGCACTTTGATTATCCACCCAAATATTGGTTGTAGAATCAATAGCAACACCAAACTCCCGAAGAATGCCTTGCAACCAAACACACTGTGTGGCTGCGTTCACTGCTGCCCTGTACTCGGCCTCTGCTGATGAAAGAGAAATTGTATGCTGTTTCTTACTTGACCAGCAAATAGGACCTTCAGCAAACATAAACACAAAACCTGAAGTGGACTTTCTATCGATGGGATCTCCCGCCCAATCGGAATCAGAAAATCCAGCTAGTTGAAGTGAAGAACCAGCTGCATAGTGTACCCCGAAGCTCTTTGTTCCTTGGACATAATGAAGGATCCTTTTGGATGCCTTCCAATGGATCTCATGTGGCTGCTGCATATACCTTGCTACAGCACTTACAGCATAAGACAAATCAGGTCTTGTATGTGTAAGGTACAGCAAACTTCCAACTAGCTGCCTATAGAGTGTGCAATCCACCACCGGAGAGTCTTCAAATTCACCTAGTTTTATGCCTGAAAGGAATGGGCACTTGGCTGCCTTACATTCAGCCATTTTGAACTTGAATAACAGGTCTGAAGCATACTTAGATTGACTCAGCAATATACCTCTCTCAGATTGCTCAATTTCCAAACCCAAAAATTGCCTTAGCAATCCTAGGTCGCTCATGGCAAATTCACTGTGCAAAGAAGCTTTAATTGAGCCAATTTGTTTGGTGCAGCTCCCTGTAATTAAGAGATCATCAAAATACAGTACAATGACCTGCAAATTACTATCACAATGCTGCAAATAAACATTTGGATCAGACTTGCATCGACAGAAACCAATTGAGAGCAAAAAAGCATCCATTTTGGCATACCAAGCCCTGGGGGCTTGCTTGAGTCCATAGAGTGACTTCTTCAACCTGCATACAAGTGTGGGATCCTCTTGGAATCCTTCAGGCTGCTGCATATATATCTCTTCCTGTAGCTCACCATGCAAGAATGCACTTTTGACATCCATGTGGTGAACTTCCCAACCTTTACTAGCTGCCATGGCTAGAGCTAGTCTAATTGAGTCCATGTTTGAAACCGGTGCAAAGGTCTCTGTATAATCCACACCATGGATTTGTGAGTAGCCCTTAGCCACTAACCTAGCCTTATATTTCAGATCAGAACCATCAGCAACAGGTTTGGTTCGAAAAATCCACTTACATTGCACTAGTTTCCTCTTGGGAGGAAGAGGCACCAAATCCCATGTTTTGTTCTCTTGGAGAGATTGGAATTCTTCTTGCATTGCTGCCCTCCACCTTGGATCATGATGAGCTTCCTGATATGATGTTGGATCAGATCCAATCATCATATAACGGTGATCAGCAAGCTCACTCTCATTTGCAAAGGAAGCATTGATTGTTTGGGATCTAGTCTTCCTAGGCTCTTGGGGATTGCCTGCCAATTCACCTGCAGCTTCTATGATTTTTTCAGCCCACTTGGGCCTTGATGGTGACTCATGTACAGCAATGTCATCTTCAGCTATGTCATCTTCAGCAATATCAGAAAAATCAGAGGAAGAATCATCACTAATCTCATTGAGGTGTGGAGGAGAGGAGCTTTCCCCCGGTGCAAGCTCAAAATCTGGAATTGGTTCTTCTTCGAATTGCACACTTCTCTCAATGAAAGTTTTAAGTGTGGATGTGTCAAAGAGCTTGTAGCCCTTTGTGTCCTCACCATAACCAACCATGATACATTCCCTGCTCTGTGGCTCCAAAGCCTTCCTTTTTTCTGATGGAATTCGAGCCCATGCTCTAGACCCAAAAATCCTGAAATTTGACACATTTGGTTTTTGGCCAAACCATGCCTCATAGGGGGTTTTTCCTTTGACTGATTTGTGAAAGGCTCTGTTCTGAATATGAGCAGCACAATTGATGGCTTCAGCCCATAGCTTAGGGCTTAGATCCCTAGCTTCAATCATGCAAGTAGCCATCTCCTTGAGAGATCTATTTTTCCTCTCTGCCACACCATTTTGCTGAGGTGTGTAGGGGATTGAATGTTGCATTTGGATGCCACATTCCTCACAAAGGTGCTGAATGTTATTATTCACATATTCCTTTCCATTATCAGTCCTAAGGATCTTTATCTTATGACCACTATGGTTCTCCACTAGGGCTTTCCAAATCTTCAGTTTCTCAAACACTTCTGACTTCAATTTAAGGAAGTAAACCCAGCAGAATCGAGAGTAGTCATCTATGAATGTAAGTACATACCTTGATCCACCATATGATGGAGTGGGAAGAGGACCAATGAGGTCTGAATGTACCAATCCAAGTGGTTTAGTGGCTCTCCTTGCCATTCCCTTCTCATAGCTGCGCTCAGGATGCTTTCCAACTACACACCCAATGCATGCACCATTTGATGATCTGATTTCTGGAAGCCCTTCCACCATCTCGTCCCTGTGCAATTGCTGGAGGTATTTGTAGTTCATGTGGCCAAATATTTCATGCCACAACTTGGAGGTCTCGTTGGCATGAGAGACAAGAGCATGGTCACTAGAATTTGGAATGAAGTTTGAGAATTTGTACATTCTCTCATCATGATCTGCATACCCTACTGCCACAACTTGATTTGAGGAGATTTCTGAGATTTCTACCAAATCTGGAGTGAATGTCACTCTCTTGGCTTCTCCTGTATGAGTCATTTGATAGACTGATAGCAAATTTGCAGCCAATGAAGGTACATAGAGCACATCACTGAAATAGCCATGCTCCATGTCAATTCTTCCGATCCCCTTGGTTTGGAGTTCTGAATCATCTCCCATTCGAACTGTTGGGCCACCATTCGAATGCAAGGAGGAGAAGAGCTCTCTGGATGAAACCATATGTCTGGAATCTCTTGAATCAATGATGAAGGAAGAGGGATTCGAAGTACCTGCTACCAAAGCATGACACTTCTCCTTATTGTCAGGGTTTGAGGTGCTCTCTTTCTTCCTTGCGCCCTCAGGGACTGGGATGTTGTTCTTCTCCAGCAGTTGCGCCATTGAGTCAATGGTTTTCTTCATACATGATCTCTCTGGATGCCATCCCCTATGACAATAGGTGCATTTGGTCTTTTCCTTTCCCTTCTTGTCCTTCTCCTTTGACAGATTCGAACCCCCATCTGCAGACTTGGTCTTGTCAAACTTCCTCTTCTCTTGCTGCTTCGAATTCTTGGCTTTCTGCTTTCCTTTGCTTGCATTTGAAACACCCATTGCCAATGCTTGGTCCTTTGATTTTATGGTGCCCATCTGAACTAGTTTATCCTGCTCCTGAGTGAGACACTCCATGAAGGTAGCTAGTGATGGCATTTGCCAATTTCGAAGGGTCATTTTGGCTGAGTGAAATGTGCTAACAAATACTGAAAACTCTAGGCCTAGCTTTGAAAGGATGGACAGAATCAGTTGTTCCTCCTTCTTAACAATTCCACATTGTTGCAGTTGAAGCACCAGTGACTTGAATTTCGTGAAGAACTCCTGGATGGTTTCAAAATGCGCTGGGCTCAAGCTAATGAGCTCGTTTTCAAGCTGGTGGCCTCTTAGTTCATCAGTTTTCCCAAAGAGTGATTCTAGCTTCACCCATACTTCATTGGGGGTTGTCAAACTGTCTGTATGAAACAAGAGTTCCCTTGAAATGCTCAGGCATAGAAATCCATAAGCTTCATCAAGTCGATTGTAGTACTTTGCTTTCTCCACAGCAGAATTTGGTTCCACTTCTGTGCCCATGGTCACTCTATAGAGACCGTTAGATCTCAGCTTGATGACCATCTCAGCCTTCCAATCGAAAAAATTGAAGGGTGTGAGCAACATTTGGTTTGCTTCCATGACTGCTGCGTTAATGGTGAGAAAACTACTGAAACACCTGCAAAAAACACTCAATTTTTATCTGGAAATCCTCTCTAGAATGCAGTTCAACGCTCAATGTTGGCCTGCAACTCACTAACTCCACGATGGCTCTGATACCATGTGATTATTTTGATCACAGAAGATCGAGGAGCTATGGAGAACCTCACAAAATCGAATTAATTTGCAATTACAGTGGAAAAATTTGAAAAAGATGATAAATTTACACACAATGTATGCTCAAATCTTTGATTAACTGACTGTCTAACATGTGAAAATGTTAGTAACAGGTTTTTATTACATCCATGAGAAAATCGAGAGCATTAGGTGGCTCAAGCTGAGTGTACAAGTCATCAATGCCAAATTGGCCTCAATCCCCCCTAGGTGGGTCCAACTCAATCCCAATCACCCCAAACAGCTACGAATTCTGGTGTGGAGGTGGCTGAAGCATGCTGAGTCATAAATGAGCTCAAGGCAGGCGTGGGTGAGCAAATAGAGGAGGTTTGGGGGCCCAAGGGAGCATTAAATGCTCCAAATCTAGCCAAAAGTGGGCAAAAATCCACCCTAGCGCCCTTGGTCAACTAAATTCCCCAAAACAAGGAGAGAGGGCGCACCAGCAATAAATGAGGGCGCACTTGTGGACAAAACTGGAGGCTGGGTGAACTGGTTTGCTCAGAAGTGGGTGTGAACACTCTCAAAGTGGGTTTTTGACCAACTATAGTCACTTAATCCAAAACATGGTTTAATTAAGCACATGGATAATTAAAATTTATGGATTATGGTACTAAGTGTGGTTACTGTTCTAACACCTGTGTATGCAATTAATTGTTTTTGTGGCATCTCAGTGGTTTAGTTGGGTGCCCATTTAAGAAGGGATGGTTTAAGCTCTTGGGAGTCGTTTTACTCCCTTCAATGTTTACATGATACAAAGGTATAAAGAATTATGAATTTACCCTTATTTTCTATTATGTTTTAATACATGATTGTATAAAGAATGGTGTAAATTATGTTTAATTCCTACCATGTTCTTTTAGGTGTATTCAAAGTATAGCCCTTGTTTCATAATAGTATTGCTTAGTAACGATGCTTGCGATTTATTTGTGTTTTATATATATCGTTAGAGCTAAGACCTCGCAGCTATTATTGAAGCTGTCTTCTTTTATTTATTGTGTTTTTCTTTCTTGGAGTAAGGGTAAAATATTGAGATATGTTTCACTTCTGCTACGATACAGATACTTTATGTGTTATTATAAATTTAATATTTAAATATATGTCTTAGTTTTACTTAGAATGATATATCTTTTGTCGATAATGATAGACGATAGGTTGTGTTCGTGTATATTTTTCCATTATGAGAAAGTGTGAGCTATACAATTAGGATAAGGATTATTTTCCTTTTTATAAGAATACAATTGTTTGGATAAGGATTCTCTTGCAATTCAACAATGGTGAGATGTTATGAGTTGAATATTATTAAAATTTATTATGTTAGTAGTGTGCTTGAGTGAAAGAATAATATCAAATGAGTACTATGCAGGAAATGACTATATGTGTAAAGTATATATTATATGATAAGGGTAAAATGCTTAAAATATTAGGTTGTCATTCTTATTTGATCCATGATAGAATTAGATTTATGTTACTATCATTGGATTCCAATGACCCTTTATTTATTTAGTTATGATGAGCATCTCTTATGAAATATATGCATGCATGGAAAACATATTAGAAGAAAAGCAAGGATATATACATATGAGATGTTATGTTTTTAGTATTTATTTGGTTTATTCAAAATATTAATTGATCCAGTATTAAATTAGATTCATAAGAACAATGACACCTTTACATTGATTTTTTTTTTACCTTGACCAAGAAGGACCCTACAAAAGAAACATGTTTCTTAAGTGGTACACTTGGCATTTTCTCGTTTGCCTCTGTGTTTTCCTTTACACTGATATATATTTCTCCACCTTGATGGCTTCATCCATTGTTTCTGTGAGTATTTGTCTCCCTGCTCTCTTCACAAACATGGCCATAGTAACTAGAAGAGAAGTTGAATAGAATGCAACTTTAACATCTTGAGCCGGCCTGGAATCTGCAAGAATCTTGTTCATTAGAGTCGTGAAACTCTGTTTAAAGTCCTTAACCTTTTACTTTGCATCCATCTTCATACGCAATAGTTCGAATACCGAATGCATTCTATATATACTAAATCGAGAGTTTAAGGGCCAAGCATGAGATGCACCTGCAACAATTAATTAACAAGAATATGCGAAATAGCAGAAATGATAGAACTCAGAATCGCTTTTATATTGATCACAGACCACTTCGAGGGGGCAACCTCCTTTGAGCAAGCTCAATACAATTAACTTCATGGTGCCTTCAATGACCTCAACACACACTTATATACTAAGTCTATGCCCAATACTATGAGTCAAAACCATGGGACATATAATACTACAGGACGACTTACAAAGCATATGCATCCAATACTATGGGTCAATACTATGGGCTAATATAAACTACGGATCAACAAATACTACGGGACGACTTACAAAGCATATGCATCCAACAATAATATACTAACATAGTAAAGAGAAGGGTTGACATAGGTTCCTAACATCCCCTCTCCCTTAGAAAACGCTTTGTCCTCAAAGCTTTGGTTGGAGAAATTGTTGCAGAATCTGAAGGAGTGGTTCCCTGGTAACATCCTCGGTTTGCATTTCGGGCCACTAACGCCTTTGGAGTGTCAAGGAGGATTGCTTGGAAGGCTGTAGATGAAGAAGAACCCTGTCAACTGCGTGGAAAATGCGCTTAGAACGGTGTTGATCGGCTTGTTGTTTCAGGCGAATTCTGGCCATGTGAAGATTGTCCTGCAGAATGAGAAGAATCTGATCGCGGTTTCGAAGAACCGAGTCAATTTCCTAAACTGGGGAGCTTCTAAGGGTGTATGCAAGAAGAACTGGCGGTGTTTGTCCATAGACTGCTTTATATGGTGTCCTTTGAGATGTGGTATTGTACCACCAGAGTGCTGCTAGGAAATCCATAGTAATAGTTGGCCAAAGCTGTGTAGGGATGGGCAAGGGTTTGTGTTGATGTATATGTAACTTCGGAATGTATTTCACATATATGTATATTGTATTCCTATAGAGATGGTATTATTCCTCTATAAGGAAGTGTCGTCATTTATATTGTAAGTGTCATAACTTATACTTAATGGGTTATTAGACCACCTTATTTGGGGTTGGCCCTGTATAAGTCATGTGGGTCAAAGGGTTATTAGACCACCCTATTGGGGGTCGGCCATGTGGGTCAAAGGGTTATTAGACCACCCTATTGGGGGTCGGCCCACTCAGCATTATGTTATGTGGTAAAGTTCGAGCCTACATGAGTTAGGTAAAAAGGCAAGTCAAGTCAAGTATAAATAGAGTGCGAGAGGCACTCTATTTACTCACTCACTTCTCACACATGCACTCAAGGAGGAGTGGCGCACTTATGAAGGAGGAGGATCTGCTGCTAGTTTATGGCTATCTCTCTTGGTTGGTTGCATCATTGCTCTATCTATCTCTGAGGAAGTTATTAGGGTTTTTCACCTTTATGGTTTTCCCCAAGTAAATCTTTGTGTCTCTTGTGTGCTTGCATTATTGTCTCCATGATTGATATGCTGTAGATATGCTGTACATGTTGTTCTCTCAGTTAAGATACTAGATCATATTGAAGTAAATTCAGAAAATTTAACATGGTATCAGAGCTAGCCTGAAAGAAGGCATGATATGGCATGTATGACACTTGTTGCACTTACGATGCTAGGGCTTGATATAGCAAAAACCAGTCATCGTAGCACTTTCGCTATAAATCTGTTTTGGCGAAGTTTTCGGATCTGAAATTGTTACAAGACGAAGATTAAATCTCCAGGTACCTTGTGTCCAAAGGACAACCTCTAATTCGTTTTACTTTGTGATATATGATCTGTACAATATAGGGTTTCTACCTCTTCCATATCTGAGTCAAAATCAGGTGACCTTGGGAAAAAGGTCATATCTTGGGCTAGGAAGCTCCAAATGAAATTTAGTAAAAAGTGACAGGTAGTACACAGTCTGTACTATCTCAGAAAACGTTTTTAGAGGCCGAAGTTGAACCAGCGACACGTGGCACGCCGAACAAATTCGCTCTCTTGTATTATCCCATAAACAGGTCATGTTGCGACACTTGGCATAACTCTCTCTCAGAGAGTCCAATTGAGGTCAGAACTATCAGGATGGAAAGATAACAGGCCGAGATATCTCAAGAAACTTTTTCAGAGGCCGAAGTTCAAACAATGACACGTGGCATGCCGTACAATTTCGCTCTCCTGAATTATCCCAAAACAGGTCACGTTGCGACATTTGGAATAACTCTCTCTCAAAGAATCCAATTGAGGTCAGACCTGTCAGGATGGAAAGATAACAGGTCAGGATATCTCAAAAAACGTTTTTAGACCCTGTGGATCGAAAAGTTTGGAGTTACACCAGAAACAATCAGGTACATATTTCTGTCAAAACAAAATTATTTTTGAGTACCTTCATTCATGGCTTCCGGAATTTAGGGCTTCGTAGAAAGTTGGAATTTTTGTAATCCGAGACCACGGCTGGATGCTACTCATCAAAATAGAAATTTAGAGACCAAGATCAGAATTTTTGGTTGGGCAGAAGGTCGGGCTTGATTAGACCCTAGTTCGGGACTTTGATCAGAAAAGTGGAAAATTAGGGCTTCTGTAAAAATGGGAATTTTTGAAATCTGTGACCACGGCTGGAATCTCCTCAGAAAAATAGAAGCTTAGAGATTTGAATCAAACCTTTTGATTGGGCAGAAGAGTGGGCTTCATCAAACCCCAGTTCACGGTCACGTACAGTGAATCCGGAAGTTTCAAAGGCAAAATTGAGGAGTGAAACTTTGCAGTTTTCAAATTCTGAATATACCAGTTTGATCAGCTCATCAAGGCGTATATTTCTATCCTTTCGGAAGTTTGAAATTCAAAGTTTGAATTTTTGGGGTTTCTCTGACAAACCCATATCTAGCTCCAGGTCCAGTTCTTGCAAATCAAGTGGATCGGGTTAATCCTAGAAGAAGATGGATTGATCATCTGCATGAGTGAAGAAGTTCTTGTTTCAGAGGGAGATGAGGCTAAGGCCTTACATAAGAAGATTACAAGCGATCTCGACAGGTATGACTCATCGAGGTATGTTTCTATATTTGTCCATGATTAAGTTTATGGTATGTTTGTCTTCATGTTATTACGGTTAGTACAATTTTGATTTTAGATTTGTCGTATCTCCTTAACAAAATTATGAATGCATGATAGAAGATATTCATTGGTTAGGGTGTTGACACTTATGATTGTACTAATGCATTATGGTTTTGTATGAGGTTTATGTTGTCTACTAACATGAAAGGTACACCAAGAAAGGCAAATCATGTTCCAGTTCAAGAACATATGATCATGATGACATGAGGACAAAGAGTCATCCATTGTCATGGATCTTATAGAAGATCCATTTACGAGGTATGTATAACTTGGTTTTTTAATAGTTAACTTATGAGATATACAGGTTACTAGCACAAGTCATTGAAGAAGAACAAGAAGACATCATGTGAGTATGTTAGACATAAATAGATAGCATGCTAATCCAGGTATGTTTTTCCTATATCAAGATAGAATCCTACCTTGTGTTAGGATCTTATACTGTTGTTGATAATGATTATTCATGAAGTCACAGGTTTGAATAATCATGATTGTATGCATATTATGTTTCTTACCATAATTGATGATATGACTAACCAGAAGAATCATTATGGTATAGGTTTGAATAATCACAGGTTTTATGCATTTTATATCTCTTATCTTGATTGATGATTCAACTAACCTGAAGAGTCATAGGTTTGAGTAATTACAGGTTTAGACATGTTATGTTTCTTATGATTTGACTAACCATAAGAATCCTACATAAACCTTGAATGCTAATGCTTATTATTTCTCTTTGAAATGATCATGACTATACATGCTTGAGATTATTGTGTTTTAATAGTATACTAATGAATGTATGATTTTATATGAGATCACAAGGATAACGCATTCATGATACTAATAAGCATGCATAGGGACCAAGGATGAATATGAGATTCAAGAACAGGTAATCCAGGAAGCAAAGATCAAGAGGGAGTACACTCCAGTGGTTTATGCAAGGATGCAGATATTCAGAGGGAGTTGACCATCTCTCTACATCCCACAATAGAAAAGTGTAGAAGAAGCTACTTCAGGTTAGGACTCCAGTAGCTCCTGCAAGGAAGCGAAGACTCAGAGGGACTCCACCCAACGAACAAACAAAGATAAGTATTTGAATTGTCATTTCTTAAATAATGCTGTTCAATAATGTATATACTGATGTTCCTAGAATTAGGTTGTGTATTATGCATATTAGAATAATTGCATTGATGAACAGTATACTCCTAATATGCATGGGTAAGTGGCCTATGGCACTGTACAACATTCCATTGCTACTTATCTAGAATGAAACCTCTTTGCTGACATGTTGGGAGTTGTGCACACTCTTAACAATGTTCTGGTAGAGATTGGAAGGCATCTAGAAAGTTACGAAATATGGATAAATGTTGTATTGAAGCATTGGCTAAGATAATTGCATGATCGTATGGCATATTTCTTTATGTGTAAGAATTTGTTCTGAAAACTATGAGATGTTTTCTAATCATGCAATTTAACTTGTTGTGTAGGAAAGATCGTATGCCATCTCCTACAAAAGAAGAACTACAACATTTGTTCCAGCAACAAAGATATCTATTGAAGATATTGAAGATATTGAAGTTCCCAGGATCTGGGATGAAGAAATGAAATGCTATGATCCGTCGATCATGAAGAATGATGTTTGGGATGTAATCCCAAGACATGAAGGGAAGTTTGATATGACTTCCAAATGGAACTATAAGATCAAGCATGTTGCAGATGGCAGCATTGAGAAATATAAAAGTGATGAAATAGAAGATACACCAGATGGATTCAAGACAGCTTCCTTGAATGGTGTAGTTGAAGAAGAAGTGTATGTAGAGCAGCCACTTGGTTCTGAGACACATGATAGGAAATCATATATGTGCAGAAATTGGTATGGTGAAGATATATTGATTGCCGACACGTAGCGGAAGCTTACTACCGAGTTCGAGATGAAGAACTTGGGGATGATGCACTATTTGTCTTTGGCATGGAGGTGTGGCAGAGTGCAGATAGAATCTTCCTTGGACAAGGGAAGTATGCAGTAGAGATCCCAAAGAGGTTCGAGATGATGGATTGCAAGGCCATGGCCACACCTATGGCATCAAATCTGAAGCTTCTATGTGATGCTTCATCTGAGCCGATTGATGTCTCTATGTATCGCCAGATGATTGGGTCCTTGATGTACCTGACGAACACGAGACCAGACATTTGCTTTGCTGTGAACACATTGAGCCAGTTCCTGACGGATCCGAGGAGTGTTCACCTGGTTGCTGTAAAGCATATTCTGAGGTACCTGAAGGGTACAGTGGATTATGGGCTCAGGTATGAGGCGAATCAAAAGTTTAACCTGCAGGGTTATGTTGATTCAGATTGGGCTGGCAGTGCTGCAGATAGGAAGAGCACATCTGGGTGTTGCTTCATTATGGGATCAGGTGTGATCTCTTGGTTTAGCAGGAAGCAGTCCTGCGTAGCACTGAGTACAGCTGAGGCAGAGTACGTTGCAGCCTACTCAGCTAGTTGTGAGGCAGTATGGCTACGAAAGCTACTGTCTGAGTTATTTGAGGCTACTGGTATCTTCTGTGATAACCAGAGTTGTGTGAAGCTATCCGAGAACCCAGTGTTTCATGACAGGTCGAAACACATAGAGATCAAATATCACTATATCAGGGATATGGTGTAGAGAGGAGCTGAGAAGCTCCTATATGTTGCGACAGACGAGCATATTGCAGATGTGTTGATGAAGCCACTAGCCATGGTGAAGTTCGAGTACTTCAGAGAGAGGCTTGGCGTTCTTCAGATCGAGGACACTTCGAGGAAGAAGTGATGGACACATTTGCTGAAGCCATTCCAAGCATGTTGGAAGGAGGATCCTTCACATGGCTGTGGATGTAAGCGCTGGATGATGAGCATCAGGATGATGTTCTGGTTTCTGCTTGGATATTATCAGTTGGATCATTTTTATGTATGTATGTACGCATCATGTTGGATGCTGGATATGATCAGTTGGATCATTTATGTATGTATGCATCATGTTAGATGCTGGATATGATCAGTTGGATCATGTGTATGTATTTTGTATATGCATCCTGTTGGATGCTTGGACCATGTATATGTATATGTATCAGGTGGATACATTGTATGATCAGGTGGATCATGTATGGTGATATGTATCATGTATCAGGTGGATACATTGTATGATCAGGAGGATCATGTATGATGATATGTATTAGGTAGATACTTGGTATGCATCAGGTGGATGCATTGATGATCAGGTGGATCATGCAGTAGGATGTTGTAGTGATGATCAGGATGATCATGGATGATGAGCTTCAGGATGTTGCTCCAGATGACATGCAGTAGGACGTTGCAGTGTTGATGATCAGGATGATCATGGATGATGATCTTCAGGATGTTGCTCCAGATGACATGCAGCAGGATGTTGCAGTGATGATGATCAGGATGATCATGAGTACATCAGGATGATGTATGGTGAGTATCAAGTTGATACTCTGTGGCCGTGGATCAGGTTGTGCAGATGAGCATGTCTGGGAGATCCTATAGGTCGGAGTTGTGTACCCGTAACAGCCTGGGATGCTCTTTCGAGACATTGCTCTGGGAGGACATGTAATTTGTGCCTTGGGATATTTCAGGTCGGAGTTGTGTACCCGTAACATCCTGAGATGCTCTTGCGAGGTTTTGTCCTATGGCATGTAATTTGGGCCCTGGGAGATTTCAGGTCAGAGTTGTGTACCCGTAACATCCTGAGATGCTCTTTCGAGGTTTTGCCATGACCACATGTAATTTGTGCCCTGGGAGATTTCAGGTCGGAGTTGTGTACCCGTAACATCCTGAGATGCTCTTGCTAGATTTTGTGGTGGACCACATGTAATTTGTGCCTTGGGAGATTTTAGGTCGGAGTTGTGTACCCGTAACATCCTGAGATGCTCTTTCGAGGTTTTGTGGTGGGGTCACATGTAATAGTGCCCTGGGAGATCCTACAGGTCGGAGTTGTGTACCCATAACATCCTGGGATGCTCTTTCGAGGTTTTGTGACGCACGTAATAAGTCCTGAGGTTTCCACAGTATGGCCAGTGATGATGAAGACCTGCAGGTGGTGGGCCTACATCCAGTATGAAAAAGGACTGGCTCTGTAGAACTTCCTATGACGAGTAGATTCAGAGATTGATTGAGATAGCAGCAGCAGTGATGATGATGATGACTCGATGACGATTATCTAGTGACGATGATCCAGAGAAGATGACTTATGCTAGAAGAAATGTGCTGAGAAATACTTTCCTAGTTAAGAGGGAGTGTTGATGTATATGTAACTTCGGAATGTATTTCACATATATGTATATTGTATTCCTATAGAGATGGTATTATTCCTCTATAAGGAAGTGTCGTCATTTATATTGTAAGTGTCGTAACTTATACTTGATGGGTTATTAGACCACCTTATTTGGGGTTGGCCCTGTATAAGTCATGTGGGTCAAAGGGTTATTAGACAACCCTATTGGGGGTCGGCCATGTGGGTCAAAGGGTTATTAGACCACCTTATTGGGGGTCGGCCCACTCAGCATTATGTTATGTGGTAAAGTTCGAGCCTACATGAGTTAGGTAAAAAGACAAGTCAAGTCAAGTATAAATAGAGTGCGGGAGGCACTCTATTTACTCACTCACTTCTCACACATGCACTCAAGGAGGAGTGGCGCACTTATGGAGGAGGAGGATCTGCTGCTAGGTTATGGCTATCTCTCTTGGTTGGTTGTATCATTGCTCTATCTATCTCTGAGGAAGTTATTAGGGTTTTTCACCTTTATGGTTTTCCCCAAGTAAATCGTTGTGTCTCTTGTGTGCTTGCATTATTGTCTCCATGATTGATATGCTGTAGATATGCTATACATGTTGTTCTCTCAGTTAATATCCTAGATCATATTGAAGTAAATTCAGAAAATTTAACAATTTGATCAATCCCCAAAGGAGTGTCGGTTCCTCCTTGTTGACTTGGAAAGCAGCATCGTTAG
The DNA here is from genome assembly GCA_027924585.1 of Larix kaempferi. Classification (NCBI taxonomy): domain Eukaryota; kingdom Viridiplantae; phylum Streptophyta; class Pinopsida; order Pinales; family Pinaceae; genus Larix; species Larix kaempferi. The sequence continues at coordinate 2,860,180 of BSBM01001460.1, read as the reverse complement.
CCACCATCTGTTGAATTGTCATTTTTAGTCCCAGACAAAAGAAGTTACATTGTTCCTGGTCATACATTTTGCAGAAACCAGAGTGCCCTGTTGATGAAGAAGCATGGAGTTCATAGAAGAGATAGCCCTGTTGAACATATTGCAACCAATTTGGAACAAGTAGAGAAAGAGCTGTAAGAGAAACTGGGTCATCAATTGTGCGAGAAGGAGCATCTTCCACCATATTGTCCTTACCCTTCTTGTAAGTGATCACATAGGGATAACCCATGATTTGGATAACCCATTGCAGGTGTGTTGGGGAGGATACCCATTGTTCCAGAAAATTTTCCAGACTTGGGATATCAGTCTTGATGCATAAATAATTGCCTAATAGGTATGGCTGCCACTTCTGTACTACATGCAAAATAGCCATCATTTCCTGCTGAGAGGTAGATGTGGCTACATTCTTACCGAAAAGGTCTCTTGAAGGCAGCAAGCTCATTGGTTCAACAAAGATACCTGCATATCTATCCAAGGAAGTAGTGGATACTATTGATGGGTGCATCTGAATGGAATTGAGCTGAGAGATGACACCATGTGAATTCTCCTTAAGGAGTTTTTCCAAGCGATGTGAACTAATGATGCAGAGAGACCTTGGTTGTAAGCCCCTAAATTTGTGTTGTGCCCCATTGACTTTAAACTACATCCAAAGTTCTGCAAAATCCCATAAGATGGGGCCAAGTGTGCGTAACCATTGAACGCCCAAAACCACATCGCATCCGCCTAAGGACAAGGAAAACATGTCGGAGCATAGGTTATAATCTTCCATAGAGATACACACATTGTGACACTTCCCCTTACAAGGTAAGGTGCCCTCATTGGAAACCATGACTTCAAAGTTGGAGCAAGGATGGAGAAAACAATCAGCCTGTTTGGCAATTCAAGGGTCAATGAAGTTATGAGTGCTACCAGAATCAATGAGTATGGTAAGAGGGAGCTTCTTGAAGTATCCCCTGACCCGCATTGTTTGTGGGGTGGTGACGCGGGTTACAGCATGGAGAGAGATCTCGGGTGGGTCGTCCTGAGATGGGGTGTCAATAGGCGGGTGTTGCATGTCGACCAGATCATCTACTGTATCTGTAGCTTCTTCACCAAGTTCTAAGGCAGGCGGAGAATCCACATCCCAGAGATAGAGCTTTTGTTGAACACATCTATGTCCCCGAGTGAATTTCTCATCACAATTATAGCAAATCCCTTTTTCTCAGTGTGCCTGCATTTCTATTTCAGACAAATGCTTGATAGGAGTTGGTTGAGGAGCAGGCATGTTGGGAGGTCGTTGGGAACCCATATTTATGAAGGGAAGGAAGGTGGGTTTGGAGCATTGTTGAGCTACGATCTTGTCCTCGGCCAACTTAGCCAACCTTAGGACTTCCATCATTGTGTTGGGACAAAAAATTTTGACCTTTGAGCGGATTTCATCCTTGAGACCACTGATAAAACAACTCTTGTAGAATTCATCAGACAATCCTTCTGTGTGATTGGCTAGTTTCTCAAATTCCATCTGATAACTCTCACTGTGCCAGTTTGGTGTGTTGATGTATATGTAACTTCGGAATGTATTTCATCTGTATATTTTATATATATTTATTGTACCCTTATAAGAGATGTGTTATTCCTCTATAAGGAAGTGTCGTCATGTGGATTGACAAGTGTCACAAGTGTGTGTACTTGCCGATGGGTTATTACAACACCATTTGGGGTCGGCCCGGAATTATATATAATATAATGTGGATGTATCTAAGTAGACAAGTCGGCCCCAGTAGGTCATTGGGCAAAAAGGTAAGTATAAATAGAGATAGGAGATCTCTATTTTACTCACTCGGAAAAAGTAACTCACTCTCTCTCTGGAAAGTGGCGCACTTGTGAGGAGGAGGAGGATCATCTGCTAGGAGACTATCTCAGTGTTATTTGGTTGTATTTTGGTTGAGCCATTGCTCTCTCTATCTCTGAGGAAGTTGTGGGGTTTTTCACCTTAGGGTTTTCCCCACGGAAACTCTGTGTCTCTTGTCTCTATGCTTTTGATTCTTGTGATGCTTGTCATATTATGATTGTCATGCATTGATATACTGTAGATGTTATTCTCTAAGCAAATATCCTAGAGTATAATGAATTAATGCTCAAAATTTAGCATGGTATCAGAGCTAACCTGAGAAGAAGACATTTTGCAGTGACGAAAGCTTGTGTTCCTTGTTTATTGGGTTTATCTCCACAGAGTTTTGAAATTCAGTATAGTAGATTGGATCTACTCATCAAGGCCCATCTATCTGTCCAATTAGAATTCAGTTCCGAGCATTTTCAGATTTGGCGCTAAAAATTAGGGTTTCCACAAAAATAGGAATTTCTGGAAACTGAAGGCACAGCTGGAAGCTCCTTGCAAAAATCGAAGGTTAGAGCTTTGGATCGAGATATTTGGCTGGGTAGATCTCCGGGAAACTCAAACCCTAATTCAGGGCTCTCCCGAGTGAACCCGGGAGGACAAAAAGGCAATTTTGAAGGGCAAGACTTTGCTGATCTCAAATTATGAATGTACTAGGATGATCAGCTCTCCAAGGCGCATCTTTCTATCCTTTTGGAATTTTGAAATTCACATTTTTAATTTTTTAGGGTTTCTCTGACAAACCCTAATCCGGGACCAGATCCAGTTTTCAACACTTCAAGTGGTAAGTCCTAAATCTTTTCTATTTCCATTTGAAGTACTCTTAAAGATGTCTCTCCACACTAAGCTTGAGGATAAGCTTGAAGGGGTTGATAACTTCCGAGCCTGGAAGTATAGGATTGGGTTAATCCTGGAAGAGAATGAGTTGGACTCATATGTGAAATAAGACATCCCTATCCCAGAGGATGAAGAAGCCAAGGCATTACACAAGAAGAACTTGGTCAAGGAAAAGAGAATCATTGCTGATTCTATCAAAGACCATCTCATACCCCATGTGTCTTCTCTTAAGACACCCAAGGAGATGTTTGAATCTTTGACCAAGCTATTTGAAGGAAAGAACATAAATCGGAAGATGACCCTACGGAACCAATTGAAAGCAGTGAAGTTTCAGAATGGAGAAACCATTCAATCTTACTTTTCAAGGGTCTCCCAGATCAAGGAACAATTAGAAGCAGTAGATGAAATGGTGGAGAATGGTGAAGTGGTGATGACCACTCTAAATGGCCTACCCAGGTCATGGGATTCCTTTATTCAAGGAATTTGTGCAAGGAAGAAGTTGATCTCCTTCAGTAGACTTCGGGAAGAATGCTCTCAAGAAGAAGCTAGACTTATAGCTCGTGAAGAAAAGATGGGAGGTGAAGATCAAGCTCTTGCAGCCCACACCAGGAAAGGAAAGTTCAAGAAAGAGCCATCTCACTCCAAGAGATCTTCACATCAATTCAAAGAAAGAAGAGTATGCTTCACCTGTAATGAGAAAGGACATATTGCCATAAATTGTCCCAAGAACAAGAAGGACAACAACATCTCAAATAAGAAGAAGAAGGGTGGCAAAAGAAGGTTTCATGCTCATGCTGCCAAAGATGATGAACCTACAAAGAAGAAGTCTAGGGCAGAAAGTGATAGTAATGATGACTCATCAAGTGAAGAAGAGTATGTTCTGATCTATGCTCTCACAGGTACCATATCCCATGGTTGTAATGATTGGTTGATTGATAGTGGGGCTTCCAAACACATGACTGGGTTCAAAGAATCTTTTGTGAACCTATCTGAACATGAATCACCCCATAAGGTGAAACTTGGGGATGATTATCAATACCCAATCAAAGGAAGTGGTGAAGCCTCCTACAACCTAGATTTTGGAAAATCTCTGAAGATGAAGGAAGTACTTTATGTACCTGGGCTCAAGAAGAACTTACTCTCCATTTCTGCATTAGATGCAAAAGGTATGAGGGTTGCATTTGTGGATGGCCAAGTCCTAATGTGGCCAAAGGGAAAGACCATAGATGATGCAGTAGTAATTGGAGAGCAAGAGGGAGGCTTGTATAAATTGAAGGGACAACCTGAACATGCCATGGTGCATGAATCCATGGAGCCAAGTGAACTTTGGCATAGAAGACTTGCTCACATGCACTACAGAGCACTTCCAATTGCACGCAAGGCAGTAGAGGGTCTTCCTGAAATCAAGACCAAAATGAAGGTGTTTGCAAAGGATGTGCAAAAGGTAAGAACATTAAGAAGGCTTTCCCAAGCAGTGAAAGCAAGGCAAAAGACATCCTAGAAATCATCCACTCAGATGTATGTGGCCCTATGTCATCCAGCTCCCTGAGTGGGTATGTTTACTATGTATCATTTATCGATGATTTCTCCAGGAAGACTTGGATATACTTCTTGAAGGGAAAAGATGAGGTGCTTGATAAATTCAAGGAATTCAAAACTTGATGGAGAATCAAACTGACAAGAAAATCAAGACATTCAGATCTGACAATGGTGGAGAATTCACCTCAAATGACTTCAAGAAGCTTTGCAGTGATTGAGGGATTAAGAGGGAGTTGACTGCTCCTTATAATCCTCAACAGAATGGAGTTGCAGAAAGGAAGAACAAAACTATCATGGAAGCAGCAAGAGCAATGTTGCATGACCAGGATCTTCCTATGCATCTATGGGCAGAAGCAACTAGAACAGTTGTATATGTGCAGAACAGAACACCCCACAAGATATTGGACAACAAGACACCAAAAGAGGTTTTTTCTGGTAAGAAACCTGAAGTCAGTCATCTCAGAATATTTGGTTGTCCAGTGTACACTCATTTCCCAAAGGAAAAGAGGACTAAACTAGATCCTTCAGGAAAGAAGGGTATTTTTGTGGGATACAGTGAAAGCTCGAAGGCTTACAGAATATACTTTTCTGGGTTCAAGAATATTGATGTCAGCAAAGATGAATATAAGGACAGGTAATCCAGGAAGCAACGATCAAAAGGAAGCACACTCTAGCAGCTCCTGCAAGGATGCAGATCTTCAGAGGGAGTTGACCATCTTCCTACATTCCACAACAGAAAGGTGTAGAAGAAGCTACTTTAGCAGCTCCTACCAGGAAGCAAAGACTCAGAGGGAGTCCACCCAAACAAACAAACAAAGATAAGTATTTCAATTATCATTTCTTGCCTATTTTGTTTGTTTAATAATATTATGCTTATGTTCATAGACTTAGGAGATGTATTGTGCATATTTGAATGATTGCATTAATGAACAGTATACTACTAATATGCATGTGATGGGTAAGTGGCTTATGGCACTGTACAACATTCCAGTGCTACTTATCTAGAATGAAACCTCTTTGCTGACATGTTGGGAGTAGTGCAAACTCTTAACAATGTTCTGGTAGAGACTGGAAGGCATCTAGAAATTTGTGGAACATGGATAAATGTTGTATTGAAGCATTGGCTAAGATAACTGCATGACTGCATGACATATTTCTTTATGTGTAAAGAATTTGTTCTGAAAATTATGAGATGTTTCTAATCATGCAATTTAACTTGTTTTGTAGGAAAGACCATATATCTTCACCTACAAAAGGACTACAACATTTGTTCCAGCAACAAAGATATCTATTGATGATATTGAAGTTCCCAGGATCTGGGATGAAGAAATGGAATGCCATGATCCGTAGATCATGAAGAAGATGTTTGGGATGCAGTCCCAAGACCTGACAGGAAGTCATATGTGTGTAGATTGAAGAAAGCCTTGTATGGCTTGAAGCAAGCTCCCAGAACCTGGTATGGTAGGATGGACAGTTTCCTATCTAGTTTAAGGCTTTACCAAGAGTAAAGCGGATTCCAACCTTTACTACAAGGTTGAGGAAGGGAATCCTGTGATTCTACTCCTGTATGTGGATGACTTATTTGTAAAAGGAGATGACAGACTGATTGCAGATACTAAAAGGAAGCTTGCCGCTGAATTCGATATGAAAGATTTGGGAATGATGCACTATTTCCTAGGTATGGAGGTGTGGCAGAATGCAGGTGGGATCTTCCTTGGTCAAGGGAAGTACACAGTAGATATCCTGAAGAGATTTGGGATGATGGATTGCAAGGCCATGGCCACACCTATGGCATCGAATCTGAAGCTTCTATGTGATGCTTCATCTGAGCCAGTTGATGTCTCTATGTATCGTCAGATGATTGGGTCCTTGATGTACCTGACGAACACGAGACCAGACATTTGCTTTGCTGTGAACACATTGAGCCAGTTCCTGACGGATTCGAGGAGTGTTCACCTGGTTGCTGTAAAGCATGTTCTGAGGTACCTGAAGGGTACAGTGGATTATGGGCTCAAGTATGAAGCAAATCAAAAGTTTAACCTGCAGGGTTATGTTGATTCAGATTGGGCTGGCAGTGCTGCAGATAGGAAGAGCACATCTGGGTGTTGCTTCAATATGGGATCAGGTGTGATCTCTTGGTTTAGCAGGAAGCAGTCCTGCGTAGCACTGAGTACAGCAGAGGTTGAGTATGTTGCAGCCTGTTCAGCTAGTTATGAGGCAGTATGGCTACGGAAGCTACTGTCTGAGTTATTTTATCTCCCGCTGGATGCTACTGGTATCTTCTGTGATAACCAGAGTTGTGTGAAGCTATCCGAGAGCCCAGTGTTTCATGACAGGTCGAAACACATAGAGATCAAATATCGCTATATCAGGGATATGGTGCAGAGAGGAGTTGTGAAGCTCTTGTATATTGCGACGGACGAGCAGATTGCAGATGTGCTGACGAAGCCACTAGCCAGGGTGAAGTTCGAGTACTTCGGAGAGAGGCTTGGCGTTCTGCAAATCGAGGACACTTCGAGGAAGAAGTGATGAACACATTTGCTGAAGCCATTCCAAGCATGTTGGAAGGGGGATCCTTCACATGGCTGTGGATGTAAGCGCTGAATGATGAACATCAGGAGGATGTTCTGGTTTCTGCTTAGATATGATCAGTTGGATCATTACATGTATTTTGTATATGCATCATGTTGGATGCTGGATATGATCGGTTGGATCATGTGTATGTATTTTGTATATGCATCATGTTGGATGCTGGATATGATTGGATGGATCATGTGTATGTATTTTGTATGAACGCATCATGTTGGATGCTGATGGATACATTGTGTGGATCATGTATCTTTGTATGATCAGGTAGATCATGTATGCTGATGGATACATTGTGTGGATCATGTATCTTTGTATGATCAGGTGGATCATGTATGTTGATGGATACATTGTGTGGATCATGTATCTATGTATGTATCAGGTGGATACTTGGATGATCGTGGATGACGAGCTTCTCCAGATGACATGCAGCAGGATGTTGCAGTGATGATGATCAGGATGATCATGTGTACATCAGGATGATGTTTGATGAGTATCAGATGATACTTTGTGGCCGTGGATCAGGTTGTGCAGGAAAGCATGTAATTTGTGCCCTGGGAGATTTGCAGATGGTCTTTCGAGGTTTTGCCTATGGCATGTAATTCGGTGCCCTGGGACATCTGGAAAATGCTCTTGCGAGGTTTTGCTTGGGAGGACATGTAATTTGTGCCCTGGGATATTTCAGGTCGGAGTTGTGTACCCGTAACATCCTCAGATGCTCTTGCGAGGTTTTGTCCTATGGCATATAATTTGCTCCTGGGAGATCTGGACATGATGAAAAAGGCCTCAGATGCTTCAGCCAGGTTTTGCCATGACCACATGTAATTTGCTCCTAGGAGATCTGGACAGGATGAAAAAGGCCTCAGATGCTTCAGCCAGGTTTTGTGGTGAGATCACATGTAATGTGCTCCTGGGAGATCCGACAGGTAGAGCCGCGTGCTCGTAACAGCCTGGGATGCTTCAGCCAGGTTTTGTGATGGGTCACATGTAATGTGCTCCTGGGAGATCCTACAGGTAGAGCTGTGTGCTCGTAATAGCCTGGGATGCTGCAGCCAGGTTTTGTGACGCACGTAATGAGTCCTGAGGATTCCACAGTATGGCCAGTGATGATGAAGACCTGCAGATGGCGGGCCTACATCCAGTATGAAAAAGGACTGGCTCTGTAGAACTTCCTATGACGAGTAGAGTCAGAGATTGGTTGAGATAGCAGCAGCAGTGACGATGATGATGATGATGCATCGATGACGATGATCCAGAGAAGAAGACTTGTCTAGCATATCTGTGTCAAGAAATACCTTCCTAGTTAAGAGGGAGTGTTGATGTATATGTAACTTCGGAATGTATTTCATCTGTATATTTTATATATATTTATTGTACCCTTATAAGAGATGTGTTATTCCTCTATAAGGAAGTGTCGTCATGTGGATTGACAAGTGTCACAAGTGTGTGTACTTGCCGATGGGTTATTACACCACCATTTGGGGTCGGCCCAGAATTATATATAATATAATGTGGATGTATCTAAGTAGACAAGTCGGCCCCAGTAGGTCACTGGGCAAAAAGGTAAGTATAAATAGAGATAGGAGATCTCTATTTTACTCACTCGGAAAAGTAACTCACTCTCACTTGAAAAGTGGCGCATTAGTGAGGAGGAGGATCATCTGCTATCAGGAGAATATCTCAGTGTTATTTGGTTGTACTTTGGTTGAGCCATTGCTCTCTCTATCTCTGAGGAAGTTGTGGGGTTTTTCACCTTAGGGTTTTCCCCACGGAAACTTTGTGTCTCTTGTCTCCATGCTTTTGATTCTTGTGATGCTTGTGATGCTTGTCATATTATGATTGTCATGCATTGATATACTGTAGATGTTATTCTCTCAGCAAAGATCCTAGAGTATAATGAATTAATGCTCAAAATTTAACATGGTGAATTTTAGTGAGTGCTCCTGTGAAGTCATCAAAAGCACTAAGACCAAATCGTGGCAAAATGAGTTGGCAAAAATCTGTCTAGTTTGGCTCGGGATGAGCTTTGATGTACCAACAGTACCATTGAAGGGATTCATGTTCCAAATGAAAGGATGCAAGTGGAACTTTCTGAACATCAAAAGTATTATGCAGACTGAAATATTGTTCTGCTCGGTATATCCATCCAGTCGGATCAGTACCATTGAAGCGAGAAAAATCAAGCTTTGGCCCACGAAAATTGCTAGAAGCAGAGAACCCGGTGGCTGCAAAAGATTCTGGCTGTCTGGTATTGTTCATGGCTGAATGTTGAAGATGGAGGCTGAGAAACTTTTCATCCAGATCTTGGAGTTTGGTTTGGATGGCTGTAAGTGCTTCCTCCATGGTGTGTGCTCCTGCACGGGTGACAACCATAACCAGGTTTTTTCTTTTTTTTGAAATGGGTAGAAAAACACAAACAAAAGCTGATTTAGTAAAGGGAAATTTGGATTGGGGAAACAATCGGATGGGTAATTGGGGTTTGACTAGATTTTGGACACTGTCGAAAGGACAAGAAGGCAAAAAGGGGGATTTCAGAAGCAGGGTGATAGAATGAGAAAATTGGGCAGAGAGGGACAAAGAAGCAGAAGTCAGAAATGAACTCTGTGGTAAAATTTGAAGGTAATTGGGTGAAATCTGAGGAAGTTATGGAAAACCCTAAAAATAGACAAATGTGGGATTTCGGGATTTGGGAAGGGGAATTGGGGAGAGGGTCCTCAAGAATGAAAGATGTAGAATGGGATGACAGGGGTTCCCCAAAAATTTCAAGGGAAACAGAGTGAAAACAAGGGAGATATGGGGAAAAAACTGAAGTTTTTTTTTTATTTTTTTACCAGAAATGGATTGGTAACAACGGCGCGGAAGGGGTCCGCAACAGATGGATCTGTAATGGCGCAGAAGGGATCGAAAACGACTGGATCTGAAACGGCAACTAGATCTGGAATGAATTTCAGAATAGATCTGAAACGGCTGGATCTGGAGCGGAAGTGATCAGCAACAGTTCAATTGAAAATAGATATGGACCCCAGGTATGTACGGCTTCCTAACAGTTCAGGTGTTTCACTCGGCCACCAATGCTGTCTGACGGCTTGCGTATTGGGGCAGTACCCCTCACTCCACGACTTAGGTAAAACTGATAACCGCTTTGCCACAAACTACAGCTCTTGGTTTACCTCATGGGTGGGAACTAGTCAATCAGGTAGGGGTCGTTGCCCTTTTCCCTAGCAGGTCCTCTCAATGGGCCAGCTACTTTGGGGTTCCTGTGGTACTCCTCATAATGAGTTTTAGGGCTTATGCCCAAGTAATTCCCACAGTTAAGTGGATAGGGATTATTCCCAAATTCGAAGCTGCAACAGATGCGAAAAAAAATTTGGTAGAAATTCCACCCAACGAGCCCAAGAAAGTGCTCTGATACCAAATGAGATGCACCTGCAACAATTAATTAACAAGAATATGTGAAATAGCAGAAATGACAGAAGTCAAAATCGCTTTTATATTGATCACATGCCACTTCGAGGGGGTAACCTCCTTTGAGAAAGCTCAATACAATTAACTTCACGGTGCCTTCAATGACCTCAACACACACTTATATACTAAGTCTATGCCCAATACTATGAGTCAAAACCATGGGACATATAATACTACAAGACGACTTACAAAGCATATGCGTCCAATACTATGGGATAATATAAACTACGGATCAACAAATACTACGAGACGAATTACAAAGCATATGCGTCCAACAACAATATACTAACATAGTAAAGAGAAGGGTTGACATAGGTTCCTAACAAAGCAATGGAGTTTTGAATTAGTATATATATATATATTGATAAAAACAAAAAGGGTCAATATTGCGTATGATTTATTTGAGTATATATAAATGTAATTCGAATGTTGATCAGAATTAGTAAGGTCACGTAGAAAGTTTTGTACGATATAAAATTAATATATTTATTTTACTAGTTGAGAAGGTTAATTTGTGATGGAAATAAAAGTCAGGTAGAGAGGAGTACTTTCTAGTGAAGGGGTAAGATGCATATTTGTTAGTGAAAGGAAAAAGTTTATGTATAACTCTATTTATGGTTAATAGAGGATAAGGAAAGTTTAAACATATATAACATGCTAAACACATGTTAAAATATGAAGAAAATATATAAAATGAAATATGAAGAATATATATATATATATATATATATATATATATATATATATAATGAGTTGAAATATATATGTTTTGTCTTGATGTTTTAAAAGGAAACGTTATAATTTTTTTTATGTGTTATATATATATATAATATGGTTTGAAGGGATTATCATATACTTATATAAATATGGGCATGAAGTGACACTTATTATTCCTTAAAACAACATTAAGCAAGAACATAATTGTATCTATAAAAGAAAATCATTTGTATATTTATATATGGTGTATGATTAAGTGCATTGGGATATTGTTAAAGGGGTTACTGAGATACAATGCAACTACATAGCCCAAGTATTTTTACCATATGGATTGGTATAGTCAACAATGGTATGTTTAATATGATTGGCTAGTTATATAAATTAACTACTTGATGATACCTTGAGTTGGGGACATGAAGATGGGCTATGGGGTTAGGATACCTATCATGTCATGAACACACCAACTAGATGTTAAAAAAAAGGGAAGCAACGGAAATTATTAAGGTATGGTATGAAAGGTTTTTATTAAGATATATTGTTGATACTTTTAATATTATATGAGCACTATTAATACTTAATGTGAGGATATATTAACATAAGGTGTGGATGTTTATATAATTTAAAGGAAAGAGTATTATAATAACACAATTGCATATACTTATCGAGGATTCGATAGATTATCGAGAGGGTCAAATGGACTTGGAATAAGGAAAACAAGATATCAATGAGACTGGCAGGATGATCTGAGCATAATGATATTGATTTTGCAACGTGACTAGTCCTAAAGACTCCTTAAGACTATGATGACTTGATAAGTTTTCCAAAGTGGTCCTATAATAATGGAAATGATGAAATGAGGCAAGGAGGTGATAAGCTCATTGACTTGGACATGATGTTACTAATGAAAGGACTAAGGGTTAAATTTCAATGTGTTCGATTAAGTCACTAAATTTCGACGACTTGAATCTTATCTTATTAACAACCAACATTATTAAAACATTTAGAGGTATTTGGAAGTAGTTCTATGGAATAAGGTTTTTGGCAATTATTTGAGGGTCTCTCCTGATTTGTTAAATCTGTGATTATATCTTACAGAATATTTTATGATGTTTACCTTCTTGTCTTGGAGGGAAGGATGACTGAATAGATTTGGAGTCTTGCTTGATGATGATTAGATGGCTATTGGGTGGCTATTGATGCTATATAGCTTGTAATTAATTTAGATATCATAGACCTTCGTAGATCTAAGTTGATATTGTCAATTATGAAGGAATTATGGGATTTGCATTACGCAAAGTTACGATTAAATTTTTGAGAATGAATATGGAACCAGGTTGCGTGAAAAAGAAAAATAATGATCTAAACCATTAATGCTTATGGCCATGAATGTTTGAGAAAGTGGAAGAGAATGACAAGAAGATGAAAATAAGAAATTAAAGTGAAACCTAAATATTGAAAGTACTAGAACAAATTTAGCTTCGGGATGAAGTTCTATATAAGGAGGGGTGTATGTAGTACCCTAGATGGTTGTAGACCTTGAGGGCACCTGTTGAGTGACCTGACTGTTTGAAACATTAATTAAATAACCCTTTGATTTTATTTATAGTATATTTATGATTACGATTGATTGTAAATCAATGAAATAATGATATATGTGTATTTGGGTATTTATTGTGAAATGAACAATTTCATGTTGTTTAACGATTAACTTTGATATGAAAACTATACATGTGAATGATGCTTAACGACTAGTTGTATGATTGACTATGAGATTATAATGAAGAAAGTAGATATTGACAAGATGCAATTCTGAGTAGATGAATGAGTAATGTTATGAGTAAAACATAAATGCTTAATGAAGTATCATATTGATGAATCGAATTATGACTATTGAGGACAATACTACTAATATATGTTTATGAGAAATATGTGTAGCAACAGGTGAAATGGTTCACCGACGGACACACAAAGGAATATGAAGGGTTGTAGAGTACGGATAAATCACACATGGGGTATAATCTTATATGTTTTATCTGTTTCCATTGTAAGATTAGTGTTTTGTTTTGGGTGCAGAATGCGGAGGACAATAACTATGAACCACATGTGGAACCTTCATTGGAATTTGTCATTACAACTGAAGATGTCATTGGCGTAGGAGCTCCTGCAACCTTGATAGCTTTTAACAATGAGAAGGGATTTCAAAAACATAATATTGATTCTATATGCAGGGAAGCTGGTTATATTGGATAAAAAGATATAAAACGAGCCATAGAATGACGACTGTGGCTCCGATCGACAAACCATCGACTCCGTTGGATTCAGGAGGCCGAGATAAAGCTAGGGGTGCCCCTTTTGTCTGGTCTCATGGCCCCGGTGTCACCTTGTACGCCCATCTCGGAAACTAGGGATTTTCTCACTAAGGGAGTGTGCAATTCTTGCACACGGGGGTCAAATTTGGAAAACCATCCACCGGGAACTTATTGCCAGTGTTCCCAATCGAAACCTACCCAGACACACTTGCAAGAATCCTTGAAACTCGGTTTTGTTGCACGGTTGGAGTTCTATGCCCCCGGCAGGTATCCAGTGGGTGTCCCTGAAGGCCTTTTGGATGCAAGACAGAATGATCCATAGAATTACGACTGTGGCTCCAATCAACAAAATGCTGATTCCATTGGATTCAGGATGATGGGATAGTGCTAGGGGTGCCCCTCACCTCCGATCCTGTGGCTCCAGTGTCACCTTGTACGTCCATCTTGGAAATTAGGGTTTTGCTTAGTAAGGGAGTGTGCAATTCTTGCACATGGGGGTCAAATTTGCAAAATCATCCACCGGGAACTTATGGATAGCGTTCCCAACTGGAACCTACCCAGACACACTTGCAGGACTCCCCGGAATCTAGTTTTGTTGCACGGTTGGAGTTCTATGCCCCTGGCAAGTATCCAGTAGGTGTCCCTGAAGGCCTTTTGGATGCGAGATGGAACGAGCCATAGAATGACGACCGTGGCCCCGATTGACAAACTGTCGAATCTGTTGGATTCAGGACGCCGGGATAGTGTTAGGGGTGCCCCTCTCCTCTAGTCCCATGGTCCCAGTGTCTATTTGTACGTTTATCTTGGAAACTAGGGTTTTTCTCACTACGGGAGTGTGCAATTTTTGCACACAGGAGTCAACATTGGAAAATCATCCACCAGGCACTTATGGTGATGATGATGATGATGGTGATGATGATGAAGACGTTGATGATGATGGTGATGGTGATGGTGATTAAGATGATGATGATGATGACAAAGATGATGATGATGATGGAGATGTTGATGAGGATCCTAGAGATGACAATGATGATGAAGATTGTGATGATGATGAAGATGGTGATGATGATGGAGACGTTGATGATGATGGTGATGGTGATGGTGATGAAGATGATGATGATGATGACGAAGAAGATGATGATGATGGAGATGTTGATGAGGAACCTAGAAATGACAATGATGATGAAGATGTTGATGATGACGATGGTGATGGTGATGATGAAGATGTTGATGATGATGGTGATGGTGATGAAGATGATGTTGATGATGACGAAGAAGATGATGATGATGGAGATGTTGATGAGGAACCTAGAAATGACAGTGATGATGAAGATGTTGATGATGATGATGATGGTGATGATGATGAAGACGTTGATGATGATGGTGATGGTGATGAAGATGATGATGATGATGACGAAGAAGATGCTGATGATGGTGATGAAGATGATGATGATGATGACGAAGAAGATGTTGATGATGGAGATGTTGATGAGGAACCTAGAGATGACAATGATGATGAAGATGTTCGATGATGATGATGATGGTGGTGGTGATGATGATGAAGACATTAATGATGATGGTGATGGTGATGAAGATGATGATGATGATGACGATGGAGATGTTGATGAGGAACCTAGAGATGACAACGATGATGAAGTTGGTGATGATGATGAAGACGTTGATGATGATGGTGATGGAGACAAAGATGATGATGATGAATGATGATAGAGAAGATGATGATGATGGAGATCTTGATGACGATGATGGATAAGATGATGATGATGGAGATGTTGATGATGACGGAGAAGATGATGATGGAGATGTTGATGATGACGAAGAAGATGATGATTATGGAGTTGTTGACGTGGAACCTATAGATGAAAATGATTATGAAGATATTGTTGATGATGATGATGGTGGTGATGATGATGAAGACGTTGATGATGATGGTGATGGTGATGAATATTATGATGATGATGATGGAGATGTTGATGAGGAACCTAGAGGTCTCATTTATGATGATGAAGATGGTGATGATGATGATGACGTTGATGATGATGGTGATGGTGATGAAGATGATGATGATGATGATGATGGAGAAAATGATGATGATGGAGATGTTGATGATGATGATGGAAAAGATGATGATGATGGAGATGTTGATGATGATGGAGAAGATGATGATGATGTTGATGTTGATGATGAAGAGGATGATGATGGAGATGTTGATGATGGCACGTATTTGTAGCAATGTGTAGATAAAAGTTGGTCAACATGAAATACTCATGCAATCCAACATGCACAGAGCATTGATCATGTGAATATTTCAATTATTGGCAATGGCATTTTGCATGGGATTCCATTTCATCTCCTCCCTTCAAACTAATTTTTTTTTTACGTTTTGAATTTTTAGATTTCCCTTGACACAAAGTTTTAGTGACAAAATAACCCTTCAACAATGAAGTTAGACTTAAAAAAATATCATTTAATATTTTTTTATTATTAAAGAATAATTTGTGGTAGTTAATTTTTGACCACATGTAATGCAACAAAACAAAACTTTCAATTTGAACACGTTGCATTAATGGTTTAATTGAATTTGTGACATTCTATTCCAAATGACTTGGATTTAAAGACCAGATAAATATAGTATGCCCTTTATAGAGGCTATTCATTAAAAAACACATTGTTATTGAGACTGTACTATGATGTTATCCCCTTCCTTCTTTTTCCAAGGTATAGGATGTTTTGGATTTCTCAACTATTATTGCATGTGAACTTGCATTCGTACCAAGCTACAACAAATCTTTCACGGAAGTGTATTTGTCTATGTGAATCGATAAGTGAAAAGCTTTTAGCAACAAGACCTATAAATTTTAACTTTGAAGTATTGGAAATGTACAAAGTGGGATTGAGAGGCTTGATGGTGATTGTTGTAGTGGGAATGGTATTGGTGAGAATGATGTCATGATAGTGGAATTAAACATTAAGATGGTGACCCTAGAGCTTGGATCCTATCCTAGAAACATGAGAGCCTATCCTAAAAACCCTAGTTGGCAGCGTAAACCCTAGTTTGTATTCTAATAACAATGAAACCCTATTATGTAGCCTAAGATCTAGCTATAAATTATAATACATATAAAAATTAAATCATTTTCATTGTACATGTATATCCATGTGCATACTATTGAATCCAAGTCACTATACACATATATGCATAGTATCTCATCTATAAAGCAAGGGTCCATCATCAACTAAAAAACCGTTGTACCTAGCACTGGATACCTAATTTAGAAACCTAATGGTTTGAAATAAAATGCACCATGAATATTTTTATATGGTGGATATGCACACCTATGACAACCTTCTCAATGGATGGAAAACCTAATATTATCATAACATTAGTAAAGCTTAGTCCAACATGTAGTAATGCTTACATGTTCTAGTGTTGATGGCGCACTAATGGATGCATGCAACTTGGTGAGGGTGTATGTGTGACTCCATTGATGTAATGCAAGTCTTAAATGTCTTTAACAAGTGTCTGAGTGTCCAGTAGATGAATTAGGATGTCCTAATACCCCTAAATCCCTTCCAGATAGAATTCGAAAGCATTTGGGGTATTGGGGTAACAAGTTGGTGTGTTGAGGTGGATATAGCCTCACAAATACACCTCATAGTAGTCATGTATTTTAATGTCAACTATATGTGTTTAAGTCAACGTGTCTACATAATATTAGATCACTATCACATAATGATAAATTAAGGAATTCCTAATTGTAAATGGTAGTGGATGTGATGGTCATCAAATCAAAGGTGGCTATATCCATGAGTGAGAATTAATGAGCTAGTTATACATTGTGCTCAAGGTTGTCCTATTTTTATGGTGACAATTGATTAAGAAATGATTCCATAGCTTTGTTATTAATTTGTTGCATGATCTTAAGTAGACAAATGGTCAATATAAATACTAGTGACGACATTTCATTATGTAGAGTATGGACATTTTGGATCTCATTATGTAGAGCTATTAAAAATAATGTTGGATCACATTTTAACCTTTTGACAACAATGGACATTTTCTATTTTTAAGTATTATTTTCCTAGTACTAAAGTTCCCAATATATATCTTATGTGCCATGAGGTGTGATTTGTCGATCCATTTATTCCATTTGTTTGTAGATTAATTCTCACACATGATTTTGTTTTAGTTAGCCTATGTTTATAATGTTTTCTTAACATAGATACCATTACAAGCTTTTACATGTGGAAAGATAAACCAAGATGAACTATGAAAACACATTGACTAATGCATGGACATCATTGGTACCAAAACTTAAGACCGCATGCCATGGATGGATAGAAGTAAAAACGAAATTTAGACAACACCACATCATCATACACACAACATGAGACAACAACATTAGACAACAAGATACTAATATAGACAACATCGATATAGATCACATAACTGAAAATCCATGTACATCAAGGTGACAAAACTCATCCAAACATATACAATTCCTGGCAAATAGTGGAACATGGTTCCCAATGTACATACAATGGCAACTCGTGCCCTATAGAAAATGCGACAACTCATGCCGTAGATCCAAAATACATGGAAACTCGTGTCGTATATACAAAGTACATGGAAACTGGTGCACAAAAGTGCCACATCATGGCCAATGTACATAACATGGTGTGTCAAGCATTGTGACCAACACCATCACTCCCAGGCGCATCTCCAAAGTCGATCTTCCTACTCTTCGAGCTACCGGTGCGTCGGGTCTTGCTCCGTCTAGGAGTAGACAGTCTCTCCAGGCCCTGGAACAAATGATATAAGATACTGTCATTTTCAAGCATTTGCAACATTTACCACATTTATAAAATAGATGTAGAATTCGAATCTTAAATAAATCACCTCTGATGCGAGTGGAAAACGTGAGGCAAGTGTCTTGGATCTGCAGAGTCTCTCAGCAATTCTAGCCTAAAACATTTACAACAATCATTTCATTGAAAAGTAATAATTGCTTAAATTAATTTTTGTTAATGCATCGAAATATTTTCATAAATTAGCTTGATTCTCACCGTGAACACCTCCGACAATGGACATGGCTGGGCTTCTGGGCTAGTAGGTGGAGCCGATGGTTGGACAACCAGCTCCGATGCAGTCATGGGGGGGGCGCAGATGTAGTGGCAGCCACTACAAGTGCAACCACCTGAGATACAGATGAGGATATTGGAAGAGTTGATGCCACAATAGTGGCAGGAAGTGGGGATGATATGGTGGGAGAAGACATGGTCGTATGGGGTGGAGGAGGACGTCGTGGATGAAGAATCCCTTTCGGTTGTACGATAGAGGGTATCACATGAAAATGACTAGGGGGGATGTTGAGGGATGGTGCATGGGAGGGCAGTCCTGCATGGAGGGAGGATGATGGACGAAAGGGAGGTTGTGGATGAAGAGGGGAAGGTGGAACGAATGGGGGGTGTGGAAAAATGGGGGAGGATGGATAGACATGGGGGCATGGATAAATTGGGGAGGATGTATATACGGGGGGGGGGGCGTGGATGAGTGGGGGAGGATGGATGGAGGGGAGAGTATGGTCAAGGAGGGGGTGATGGATGGAAGGGAGGGGGTGGACGGAGGGAGGGGTCTAGATGGAAGCGAGGGGGGGGACTCATGTGAGAGGGTGGAAACATAGGACAAAAATGGGGACCTGCAGCTGTTGGTGGCACCTACATAGACATTTGTAATATCACAATTTAGTAAACAAACAAGAAATTAAACCATAGTAAGTCGTAAAAATTCAAATTAAAAATGTGCTTTTAACTACACATTGTACTTGTGTATATGGTGATATGCCAATCTTTGGCGGGGATGGTTGATCACCGTAGTCAGGGAACACCTGTGGACACCAAAATGCATGCATATTATGAACATGTTAAACAAGTCATTATTTAGGCAATCGAGATATTCAAAAACATTGTACGAACTATCCACGTGTATGCCATAAATATAAATACTTAAGTAATTTATAAATTAAATAAGTAATAACAATATTGTGTGAGGTACTGAAAATATCTCCGTGTGAGGTGCCGCAATTTTAGTTGCAACTTCCATTATGGCATCCAGGTTGGGAGATCCTACATTCTCCCATGTTGGTGTCTCAGCTCTGAATAACTGTACATTGAAATAATAGTTTAAGTCACACAAAAATACTTTAAAAATACTTTACAAGTTATCAAGTTATGATTGAAAACACATTAAAAAAATTGCTTACCTGATCCATATAACAGCCCTCGATCGGGCCAGGGAAAGTGTGTCCGCAATGGGGACAAAGATGTGGCATTGTCCCCGTTGAACTGGAATGCACAGCATGGCTACCACCGGTCACGGGTCTATCCTAGCCCTGTCGTGAAGGCCCTACACCTGGATCTCTACCAAGGTCACCTGACCTCTCCACTATACTCGCTGCTACAAAGGAGGTGTGTCTAAGGAGTCCACGTGAAACATTCCTCATTTCCTTCTCAATCTGATCAAGCTTGTGGGGTAACTTAGGTGGCTGGGGAGAAGGGTTGGGGTCGCGCCTAGGATCTAGTGGCCCTCTCAGTTGGTTCCTCTTCGCAACAGGTCAATCTTGGGTAGATCCATGCCCAACACCCTGGAACTCGGTTATGTAAAAATAGTTGACATGTAAACCAAGGAAAAATTCATCCCATAGTTGCCGAAGGAAGGACTATGGAACCTCCCTATTATTGTAGGGAGATTTATCATACACCATGAACCACCTCTGCATCCAATTGTCCCTCCACGGTTGGTAATGACACCAGTCCATGGAGACACGTGGATTTCTAGTGTTCGATGGTTGGTTTGTTTTTGGATCGGTGAACATACTATATAACTGGGATTTTGTAATGTTCAAATCTTTTATTGCTTCCTTGGAAATGCCCGTGCAGTAATACTCCTGCATCCTAGCTCTAAATTCAATCATGTTGGTCAATTGGCAATGTGAATGGATGAGGGAGTCAATTGATCTCTCAATTGACTTGGAAATAGACAATCGAGATGGTTCCCTCGAGTTTCTTAGATCTCGAGTGTGCACTCTCATTTCATTTACATAATGGTTTAGGTCATCTTGTTCAAAAAAAAATTCGGCATTTGGGTTTTGTTCATGGTTTTCTTCGGCATTGGGTCCAAGGTTTGGGTTTTCTTGTGTTCCACCCGACTCGAGGTTAACATCTTGTTCACTCATTGTCTCAATTTACAATCTGCAATTGAAAATTGGTTCATTGTTTTAAAAATTTAGGAATTATTAACAATTAAATAAACAAAAAAAATCAAAAAATAGACACAAAGAATGAATAAAATGAAAAAAAAATCAATATTTACCTATCAATTGATACGTTGATGAGTTTGTGGGTGAATTTGGGGGGTTTTGGAGTGGATTTGGCCTCCTGTGGTCACTGAATTGACGCGCACGTAAGGGTGGAGGTCGCACTCGGGTCCAAATATCAGAATGGTGCATTCTGCTATATATTTTTTTTAACAGGGGCGCATGCACGCCAGCGTAGCGTGCATGCACCAGTCACGTGCATGCGATAGGAATGCATACACACCTTGGTTTGGTACCGAACCTAGCGTCGTGTCCGCGTTGTCTTAGGTGCGTACGCATAGTTATTTTTTTGTCGCTAGCGCGTCCCCGTTGCAATGTATTTGGGGACAATCTTTGTGCACCGACCCTTAGATGTAGATAATAATGATGATAGCATTAATGTAATGCTTAGATGCCATTTATGACTAAATACTATTATTTGTTACATTACGTTTATTTATTATGTTCTACAAAACATGACATATAGTAATGGCTTCGTCATATTATTATTTTTAAATTAAGTTTACTTATTATGTTCTAAGTAGCGGGACATTTTTTCCACAAAAAGACCATAATTATACTAGTCAAAATATAGTTACAATCTTCATTACATTCGAAAAGGTATGTCCATCGTTTTCAAAAACTTTCAATCATTGTGTCAATATGGTTTTCTTGCTATATTGGTCTCATTTATGAGCTTATGCATCTCATATTCATCAAGTTATTATCCCAGTTGTCTTTTCATTACAAGTATGATATTTTACTATCATCTTCATCAAATATATCGAGTACAAACATTACAGTTTTTTCTCCATAAAAAACATTGTTTGTGTTGAGAGGACATTCAAAAACCAGTTCAAAAACTCCATGGAAAAACAACAAAATGAAATTTTGTACCCGGACTTTCAAAATGTCTGTTGCTAAGGTTGTAGTGTGGTGTTGGTTGGTCCTATAGTCTTGATGTCCCTGTCTGCAGTGTCTTCTACTTCACTTACCTTAGAGGTAAGGGTGGAAGTTAACCAATTGGGAATGATTCTTTCTGAGTATAATGCTATCCTATATGCTCACTTATTGATAGTTTACCAAGGAACTAAGTCAGACAAAATAGAAATCCTTTCACGAAGTAAAAAACATCTAAGTATCGAAAGGGTCATCATATGATAACTAAATCATCTAAAGATCGGGTATCACAGAAAGGAGCATGATAATATCCTTGAGTTTCCCCATTTGATATTTATAAAATGCACCATTCACCTACCTACATATACGATCCTATTGTTTCCAATTCATCTTGCTTTGAATTTTGTTCTCTATATATGGTCGATGGAAACATTTTTCATCAAGGCTTTTAGTCTTTTGGATTCCTGCAAGAGAGAATCCAAATACAAGTTATGCATTTTATCCTTTCCAGCTATCCAATTTCCAATTACCTGGGAGTCTCCAAAAAAGAAGATTCTATAAACCATTTTCCACATCCAATACAATAAATAATCTTAGAGCACTCATCTCAATAAAATTATTTGTACCATTGCCAAGTCCTGCTTTGAAACTGAAGCAAATTTTCTCAGAAATGAATAGTAGACCCCCAACTCCACATACCTTTGGATCGCCTAACGCAGCTCTGTCAAAATATGCCCATGGAACATTTATGTTTATCTCTTTAGTGTTCACCTTTCTAATCCAAATATTTCTCTTGTCTAGTGAAAATATTTAAATATAGCCAAACTCTGTACAACACACTAAAAAGGAGGTATATATTTGTCCTCAAAACAACTTTCATTTCTAGCTAGACAGATACCCCATGCTATGATTAAGGGTAGAGATTGAATTGTGAAAATAAAATTACATCCAATAACTATGCAAGAAATCAACCTCTCTCATATAAAAAATCTCACACAATTGCTCAAAGACACAAAAATAATGCACAATAATGGAATTCTGTATTACTTCTCATGAATAATAATTACGCCAGCCAACATATGAATGTTGTAGGCTATTATTAAATAACATTACATCAATAATTTTAATGGATAAATGTTCCAAAAGAATCTTTTATCCATCATACTTTCTAAAACTACCCATCCCCCCTAGGTGGCAAGTTGGCTTTCCAAATATGCTCAAAATCTCATGAATTGCTAAATTAGTGAGATGAAGGTGAAATATAGGTAAAAGAAATGCCAAATACGAAATTTGAGTGGAAATGGTGTTAAGGAAAGTTTTTGGTGTACAAAACACTTTCCTAGGTTGACTAGCTCTTTCCTTTGGGGAAAAAAGCAGTAAAAGCGGCAACTTTCTTCACAAATGCGCCCTCCTTCCTAAATCTTATCCATAATTCTTTAGGAATGCGCCCAAGTGGCCTAGGATTCTTGTAGAACATACCTTTCATGGAATCTTATCCTCCCAAAATTCCTTGTGGACCACACAATGGCAATTTCCTCAATTATTACATAGAATTAACCAACAAGTGATTAATTAATGCATCTTTTGTGATTAAATAAATGGTAGGAAGGATTAAATATTCCAAAAACCCCTCTTAAGTCTGAATTAAATGATCTAAATATCAGAATATATAAAAAATTCTAAGGGCCCAGTAACAAGATTTGGTCACCCCGTACAAAATACTGCCGGTCCACAAAACAAGGATAGAAGGAAAACCTCATGGGAAAAACCTTCCCTCAAAACATGGACATAACAAAATTGAAAGGTTGTTGATCAACCCTTCACTCCACCACATGTCCAACCATCCCAAGCAATGATCTAAGATAGCTGAATGTCTTCTCTATGAAATCCTTGGTGAAGATATCTGCAGTTTGCTCACCTGTGGGGCAATACTGCAAATCTATGATTTGGTCATGCACTAATCCTCTGATGGAGTGCATATGAATCTCTATGTGCTTGGTCCTCTGCCTCTGTACTATATCACATGAAACTCTAATGGCACTTTGGTTGACACAATAAATGACAGTAGGAGTACTGAAAGAAATCTCAAACTCAAACAAAATCCCCTGCAACCAGACACACTGTGTAGCAGCATTCACTGCTCCTCTGTACTCTGCCTCCATTGAAGATAGTGCTATGGCATTCTATTTCTTGCTGGACCAGCAAACAGGGCCACCTCCAAGCATGAATACAAATCCTGATGTGGATTTCCTGTCAAGGCTATCACCAGCCCAATCCGAATCTGTGAAACCCAAGAGATCTAAGCTCGAATCTGCCACATAGTGAATCCTATCACTCTTTGTGCCCTGCACATAATGAAGGATTCTTTTTGCAGCCTTCCAATGTAACTCATGTGGCTGATCCATGTATCTAGATGCCACACTCACAGCATATGCAAGATCTGGACGAGTGTGAGTCAAGTAGAGTAAGCTGCCAATCAACTGTCTGTAGAGTGTACTGTCAAAAAGCGGTGTAGATTCTGCTTCTTCCATTCTGACTCCAGAAAGGAATGGAGTCTTAGAAGGCTTACAATCAGCCATATTAAACTTCTTCAACAGATCAGAAGCATACTTTGACTGACATACCTTGGTACCTTCTTTTGTTTGTGAAATTTCAAGCCCCAAAAATTGCTTGAGAATTCCCAAGTCACTCATGGAGAATGCTTGGTGCAATGCGGTCTTAAGAGCTGTGATTTGTTCAGTGCTATCACCTGTGATCAGAAAATCATCAACATAAAACACTATTAACATAATAAAACCATCAACAAACTTCATATAGACATTTGGATCAGATTTACACCGAACATAGGATTGTGACAGCAAAAAACTATCCATCTTTGCATACCAATCCCTAGGGGCTTGCTTGAGTCCATACAAAGACTTTTTCAACCTGCAAACAAGGTTTGGATCTGATGTGTACCCCTGTGGCTTCTGCATATATATCTGCTCTTCAAGTTCCCCGTGGAGGAAAGCACTTTTCACATCCATGTGATGTACTTCCCACCGCTTGGAAGCTGCCACTGCCAAAACTAGTCTAATGAGTCTTTCTGAGCTACCGGTGCAAATGTTTCATTATAATCAAGTCCTTGGACCTGATAATACCCCTTTGATACTAGCCTTTCCTTGTACTTAATGGATGTACCATCTGCTACACATTTAGTCTTATAAATCCATTTGCATCTTACCAACTTTCTGCCTGCGGGGAGCTTGACTAGATCCCAAGTTTCATTCTTCTACAATGATTGAAACTCCTCATCCATAGCAATATGCCATCTAGGATCATGTGAGGCATCCTCATATGTTTGTGGATCAGAATCTATCATCATATAGCACTTCTCAGAAAGATAAGGATCATTCACATTGAGAGCAGTCTCAAACTGTGATCTAGTCCTCCTTTGGTCCTGAGGGTTTCCTGCTAGTTCACCTGCTGCTTGCAAAGTTTTTTGCAGCCCACTTAGGCCTTGTAGGTGATTTTTCATCTGCAATAAATTAATCCTCATCATCAGAAATATCAGAATCAAAAATATCAACAACATCACTTACTTCTTCTTCAGTCGGCGGTGAAGATGAATCTCCAATTTCTGCGCTCTGAGAGGGCTCTTCCTCAAACTGTACATTTCTTTCAATGAATGCTTTGTGAGTTTTCATGTTCAACAACTTATATGCTTTGGAGTCCTCTAAATCTCCCACAAATAAACATGGTTGGATTTGGGGCTGCATAGCCCTCCTCTTCTCAATCGGAATCCTAGCCCAAGCCCTTGAGCCAGAAATCCTGAAATGAGAGATATCCAGTTTTTTACCTGTCCAAGCCTCGAAAGGAGTGATTCCTTTGAGAGATTTGTGTGGAACTCTATTCTGAATGTAGGTGGCACAATTTATTTCTTCAGCCCATAGTTTTGGAGACAAACCTTTCTCCTCAAGCATGCATGTGGCCATCTCCTTAAGAGATCTGTTCTTCCTCTCCGCAACCCCATTCTGCTGAGGTGTATATGGAACTGTATGTTGCATCTGTATGCCTGATGAAGCACAAAATTGATGAAACTCTGATTTCACATACTCACCACCATTGTCAGATCTTAACACTTTAATATGCCTACCAGACTGATTCTCAACTGAGGCTTTGAATAGCTTGAAAAACCCAAAAACTTCTGATTTAAGCTTGATGAAATAAACCCAATAGTACCTGCTAAAATCATCTATGAATGTGAGAATGTATTTTGCTGAATTTAATGACTCATGAGGAAATGGACCTGATATATCAGTGTGTATAAGTTCCAATTGTGCAGTGGTTCTCTCAGTGGTAGATCTCCCATACTTGTGCTCAGGGTGTTTTCCTAGGATGCAGGATTGACAGACACCTTTGGAAAATTTGATATTGGGCAGCCCTATAACCATCTCTTTCTCATGAAGTTGGGAAAGGTATTTGTAGTTTAGGTGGACAAATCTTTCATGCCATAGATTGCTGGACTCATTGGCATGGGTTAGTAGAGCAGAAGGTGAGGAGTTTGGCACAAAATGAGAAAACTTGTAGATTCTAGAACAGTGGTCAGCAGTACCAAATGCAATAATTTTCCCTGTTGAAATTTTTTCTATCTCAACATCATTGGGGGTAAAGGTGACTCTCTTGGGAAGCCCTGTATGGGTCATCTGATAGTCTGACAGTAGGTTTGCAGCAAGTCTAGGGACATATAAAACATTATTAAATGACCCAAACTCGAGATCTATGCTACCTTTTCCTTTGCTAGAAGTGTTAAATTTTCAGAATTTACTTCAATATGATCTAGGATCTTAACTGAGAGAACAACATGTACAGCATATCTATAGCATATCAATCATGGAGACAATAATGCAAGCACACAAGAGACACAAAGATTTACTTGGGGAAATCCATAAAGGTGAAAAACCCCAATAACTTCCTCAGAGATAGATAGAGCAATGATACAACCAACCATGAGAGATAGACATAACCTAGCAGCAGATCCTCCTCCTCCATAAGTGCGCCACTCCTCCTTGAGTGCATGAGTGAGAAGTTAGTGAATAAATAGAGTGCCTCCCGCACTCTATTTATACTTGACTTGACTTGCCTGTTTACCTAACTCATGTAGGCTCAAACTTAACCACATAACATAATGCTGACTGGGCCGACCCCCAATAGGGTGGTCTAATAACCCTTCGACCCACATGGCCGACCCCCAATAGGGTGGTCTAATAACCCTTTGACCCACATGACTTATACAGGGCCGACCCCAAACAAGGTGGTCTAATAACCCATCAAGTATAAGTTACGACACTTACAATATAAATAACGACACTTCCGTATAGAGGAATAATAACATCTCTATAGGAATACAATATACATATATGTGAAATACATTCTGAAGTTACATATACATCAACACTCCCTCTTAACTAGGAAGGTATTTCTCAGCACAGTTATTCTAGAACAAGTCATCTTCTTTGGATCATCGTCACTGGATAATCATCATCGTCACTGCTGCTACTATCTCAATCAATCTCTGAATCTACTCGTCATAGGAAGTTCTACAGAGCTAGTCCTTTTTCATACTGGATGTAGGCCCACCACCTGTAGGTCTTCATCATCACTGGCCATACTGTGGAAACCTCAGGACTTATTACGTGCATCACAAAACCTCGAAAGAGCATCCTAGGATGTTATGGGTACACAACTCCGACCTGTAGGATCTCCGAGGGCGCTATTACATGTGACCCCACCACAAAACCTCGATAGAGCATCCCAGGATGTTACGGGTACACAACTTGTGATATCCCTCCTTTATGACCTATTTTGATCTTTATTTTTGTTATTTATAATAAATGTAATTGTTTTTGTGTAAGCGACATTCTTGAGGAGCTCAAGCCCAAGGCCATCAGTAAGGTTTGAGATTTATGAGGTTTAACTCATCAGTCATAAAATTATAAACTTAGAATCAAGGCCACGAGAATTTCTTTTAAAAAAACATATATATATATATATATATATTATATGTGATAATTAACTATTCTATATATGTATTCTTGTTAACCTATCTCTATAATGAGAAAATCACCATCCCTGTATGTAACCTAGCGGGTAAGCATATTTTTCACTTAACGGATGTGAGTTAACATTGAGAAGGAATACTTATTAAATTCGAACCCTAAAGAGTTAAAAGTGCCCACTCATTCTTAACTCTCCACTTCCTATTTTGATTAAGTATGAAGAACATGTAGCTTGAGCTGAGGGATTCTTCCACTGCCACTTGCTGATTTGTTTTAATGGAGGAAAAAACCATATGAAGAGTGGGGGAAGGCTCGGCGAAGGAGGAAGAAATCTCTACCAGACGATGTAGAAGAATTCGAGGGTATGGATTTCGGATTTCTAGATCAAGTGAAGAAGAGTTGTTTTGAGATAATTAAAAGTTTGGTTCGGCGTTGAGGGACTTTAGGAGGATTCTCTCCTTGAGTGGGGCACCAAATCGCCACCTCCGCCACTTGCTTCCAAAAAACCACGATCCTCACTTTAATGGAAGGATTAGTTGGTTCAAAACAAAATCGCCAATTGTCTTGATAACTCGACCATTGTTATAGTGGAGCGGGGGAATTGAAGCGGGGCTGCCACTTGGTTCCAAGCCAGCCTTGTAATACCACCATTTGTTCATCAGTTCTTCGGGGGGGGTGTTCATTTATTTTTGGTTGGATATTTATCTGCCACTGATACGAATAAGGGGGAGAAAGAAAAGGAAACGGGGACGCGAGCTAAGTTTTCGAAGATGCTGCGAGATATTGGAGGGGAGGGGAAGATAGTGTGCACAGTACGCAGGAGGAGGGCCTGAGAGGCGGGAACTGTAGAGAAGGATCCTTGTGGAAGCTCTCAAGAGGGTTAATGCTTAGCTCCTGTATATAAAGAAAAAAAAAGGAAAACAAGGGGGGCGTCGGCCAGATCTAGAGCGACGGCCTTTACAGAACCAGGGATCAACACTCAGCTCCACCACTGTAAACAGAGGCGCATCACCACAACTGGAAAAAGAAGGCGAACAACACGGGATATTGGTTTGACCTTTACTCTGCTTGTTATTTTTATTTTGATTGATTTTCCTTAAGAATGCATTATTCTCTTGAGTCTTTTTGTGATAATTGATAATTTTGTCCTCTCTGTAAGTTTGGTATTGTGGGCACAAACCTCTAATAGCGTGCCAGCTACACTCTGTCGCACCTGAGTCAGTTTGGTGTTCCTTCCCACTGTATAGACTACGGGCGTCTCTCTATCAGAAGTAACATTATTATTTTCTTTAGTATTTTATTTCTGCAAGGATGGGACGGTCTCCATAGTAGAGAGATCGACCTCCATCTGCACATATTTTTAAGTGATTGTTTTACACTTACTGCACCTGCACATGAATGCATATTACTTCTTGTTGTAGAGTAGGCGGCTTCAAGGGAGATTAATCTCGATACAATTAACATAGAAGACACTACATTCCTGTTAATGTTTAAAAGGAAAAATAGAAAATAGAAAAATGGACAGAGGCCAACACTAAGGGTATTAATGTGCAGAACAGAAGAAAGATTCACTTATCTCATCGCAGAGATATTTGTATATGCTCATCAAGGAAACCGTTCTCACTCAGAGATGGGTCAGTCCCCGATAGAAGATTAGACTGTTCCTTATTTGAATTTAGCAATCTGCATCCTTAAGACTCTGCCATCGGCCGTTCTCTTCCCAATCCAGATCGACTGCAGTTTTCAATTTGCAGAGACCCTATCATTACTCTCTAACGCCAAAATGTTGTAGCGCAGAGATGTTTATTTTTAGTTTAGCATCGAGATGCTATAACTCTCCTGCTCAGATGTCAGTATCTTAACTTTTTTTAAGTGATTGTTTTACACTTACTGCACCTGCACATGAATGCATATTACTTCTTGTTGTAGAGTAGGCGGCTTCAAGGGAGATTAATCCTGGAGATGCCCAGCTGTAGTAATAGTTATGATCGTAGAGATCCGTAATGCAAGATTTATTTAATCTTATTCAAGAAGGGGGAAAACCCTATGTTCTAAACATAGTAATTGAATAGATCAAATTCATGGTGGACGTTACCCAAGCTCTAATTTCATATCTAGTTATTGCTGAACATTTGTATAAAGGTATGTATGAATATGCCTTGTTTATTATAGGTCAAGGGAAAGACCCGTAGGAGGCGTGTAATACAACCTCCGTAGAGATCGATTAATGGATAAGCTACCTATTTCGATTGGCTTATAGTATCCATACATCAAAACGTGTATTTTAAGGTTATGGATACTCTATAGTGTTTGTAATCGCCACACAGTACGATGATAGACTTATATGTCAAATTATGCCATACCTTTCATTTTGGTATTTGGCTCAAACTCATATCACTATCCATGATATTTCTGCCAGTAGTATTTGATCCCAGATGACTGCACTACCATATAAGCCATACCTTTCATTTGGGTATTCCTCTCCAACCCTGATCACCGTCTATGTATAGTCTTCGGCGATTAAGCATTCTCTCATGGATATGTTACATCTGTTTAGTTTCGAGAAAAACCTTTTATGAGATCATTATATAATTATGAGATATGTGGAGTAGAAACGTTTTTGCTTATTGAAAGGATGTTATACTTTTGCTTAATTAATAAAGAGTATGCTATATTATGTTGAGAGAAATTACTATAGGCATGTATGTTAATACTTAGCCCATCTAGTGCATAAAGTAAAAGGGTTATGTTTACCTCGTCCATTTATTAAGTAAAGACATAAGTCCATATTATGTTGAGAAGAATTATTATAGGCAACTTTTGATTATTTAGGAGGTTCTCACTATAAAAGAGACCTTGGAAAAAGTGGAAAGTGATTAATACAACCATTGGGTTGTGATTGTAAAAGACTTATATTTGATGAATAAAAGAATGACCTCCTTGTGGACGTAGCCCAAAGAGTTGGGTGAACCACCTATATCTGCCTCCTATTCTTATGTGGTGCATGTATATTTCTTATGTGTTCTTAATGCTTCTTCATAACTACAAGGATGATTGTTTATGCCAATGTACAAGTGTAGCTCTTAGAAAGCAAATTTTGTTATCTACCAAAGTAAAATACAAATATGTAGTTAAGGGTTTCATGGATATTATGTTCAGGCTAAGGTTAATTGCATAACAAATGAGAATGAAGATTGGTAGAAAGTCTAAATATGATTTAGCTAGAGTTCACATTATGAATCGAGAATTTCATAACATACTGTGTTTCAGATTTATTTATGGTGTATTTTGGGTCTTTATTTTTAATGGAAGAAAGAAATTATTTTGCTTATAATTTCACCAAAATACTAACAGTTAACTAGGAGGCTATTACAGTTTTCCTTAAGATACGACACATGGGTATGTTATGTCAGTATGTTTCATTCTTTGATGATAACCAGTATCAAGGAAGTGTATTATATAAATTGAGGTCTTTTATGTTATTAAAGTGAGTTTTGGTTAATGGCTAGAGGAGCAAAAACTTATTTTTCTCAAAATAACACTAACAAATTCATGGAGATGTTACATATGGTATCAGAGCATTAGGTTACAACGCTAGGGCCTAATGAGCTCAACATGCGATAAGTAAGTATGAAGGTTGTTAAGTTGACTAATCAATTGTTTTTGTCTCATTTTGGATGCATGGATTGTACTGGAGGAGGGGAAAATGAATCTCCAAGCTCGACTTCAAGTCTCTTCCGCTAGAGCACAGGTTGCAAACACTTGGGCTTAGAAGAACAAATACAAGTTGGTCGGACTAGAAAAGGAGCTACATTCTATAAGCCAAGAATAAAATGTTCACTTCCGAAGAATCGTCAAGAGGTAAGCGACAAAACTTCTTGAAATTGCAAGTAAGTACGTACGAGTTTACCGAAAAGTTATAATTAGAGTATCTATTTGTGAACATTACATAAGTTCATTTGAATGATCTCCTATGGATAACACTAGACGATGAATATCTCCTCACCCTTTACAATTAGTTTCATTGAATGACAAGAAAGTACTCTTTTAGTTAGTTAGATTATTGGAGTTAAGTCCTTATGAAATGGGTACTTGTAAGTAGAGTAAAAGCACGTATTGGAAGTTATCCTAGCTATTTCACAGTGAAGTTTATAGGCTAAGGAAGTCTCCTAATTTGGTTGACCTTAGATAACTAAGTAAACTTGATTGACCTATAGTCTAAATTTCCAAATATGAAATTTAGATGGAAATGTAAGCAACTTAGATCTGTTAAAAGATCCATTAAGATTAGATCAAAAGTAAGTCTTTATGTTAAAAGGTCCATTAAAGATTTGATAGTTTGGGTCAGTCTTGGGTTTGGAACGATGTAGGAAACGATCAGGTTCCGTTTACATATGAGTTACCTTAAATAAAAAAGTTTATAAATTTATAATGAGGTTGACCTTAGTAGTAAAATCTGTAAAGGTGCATGCTGCAAGAGGAGTCATTGTGAATTTAATATTTCTAGTTATGAGGGAAGCATAATTATGTGATGTTAAGTTGTTGTTTTATTCCATAAGAAGTATAGTTTGGCTAGACTAGGATGTTTGGTTTCCTTTAAACAAAAAAAATTAACTTTAATTGGTGTGAAGCTTTCTATGACTAGGAAATTGTGAGACTACAAAGGAGAAAAATGGTTAATAGTCTCCTTGCTAATCAATTTCATTCTAGTATGTAATTATATAGGATAAGCAATTATAATACGATTTTTGTAACATTGAAGCATGCTCGTACCCTTACATATAAGTGCAACAAAAGGAAAATGGTTATAATTACATATACATGTGAATATTAATTAGTTAATATGAGAATGCATGAGTACCTGTTATATATATATACCTCTTATTTCAGTAATTTCTACTGAGATAGACGTGGGAAAACAATGAGTAATAGTGATACTTGTATTGCTCAATATTTATGATGACTTACTATCCATGTACAACTATATGTTTCTCAAATTGATTATTTTGTTAAGGGATAGATTATTGGAAACCTAGAACCAACATGAAATAAATACAGGTTAGTAGGATGCCGTAATCTTCTGACGTCCTTATATTGCCACAAAGAATGACTGTTTTTATTTATTATGTGTTAAGGAAAAACATTGATGACATGGAATTTGCAGGGTAGATCGGAAGTGATCTTTGAGACAGTAATCGAGGTATAAGATTTTATGAAACAAGTAAAATGATGTTTGAACATATGGTATATATACGATTGTTCTTATGATTTAATTACCTTTATACGACTAACACTTTGAATGTTGTGGTCGAGTAAATGTTATTTTTCCACACATCACTGCCTGACACCCATCAATGAATAAAGGTGGGATATATATCGATTCATTTATAATACTAATGCGTGATGATACAAGTAAACTGGAACCTCGACAGATGAAGGAGAGCTATGCGGTCGCCTTTACAAAGGTACATGTTTATCTGTATAAGGCATGTAAGTTTGTTTTTAGACACTTGGTTATCTCTATATGATGTTAGGGTATACAAAAAGGGTTGTATAACTAAAATAGGAATTGTGTTGAAATGGTGAAAGCTAACATTCGAGGGTAAATGATCATAATGTCCATGGATCATCATAGAAAGAATGTTATATCGTGTTCAAAACATTATGTAATCTTATAAGCTAGTTATGTGTAGTAGGAAATGACATCTTAGATGATTACATATGGATATTTTGGTAAGAAAGATGAGTTTCTGCTTAAGGAAGGGATCCTCTTACAATATTTGATTTTGTATATTAAGTGATACTAACAAGTGAAAATTTGGCAGATGGTGAAATTTCTGTGAAGCTTGTGAAAATGCAAGAGCATAAATATTATGCATGGTAAAATAAGGGGGTGAGGAATTAAGATCCACGTCGCAACTGTTATGGATTCTTTTAAATTTTGATATATTTTTAATCAGGAAACTCGACCCAGATTGGTCAGAGTAATCGTATGGGTACAGAATGTAATGTGACGAAATAAATTGATTAAATTGAAAGAGATTTTTCTGGACTCAAGCAAGGTGGCTTGGGGAAAATAAATTCCGGGACTAAAGTGAGAAGGCTTGAGGGGAATTGTGTAAAGAATGTTGTAATGGCATTTAAATACTCCCTGAAATCAGGGATTGAACTGCCACTAGGATTCTCGGAGAATCGGCTGGCTGTAAGACCTGGGCAAGCTATAAGAAAATGTATATGTGGGAGGCAGGACGCTGCTTAGTATGCATGAAAGGAATGTTTGCTGCGTGAGCACTAAGGTGTTAGGCAAGACATGAAATAAATGTTTGTTGCGTGAGCACTAAGGTGTTAGGCAAGACATGAAAGAAATGTTTGCTGTGTGAGCACTAAGGTGTTAGGAAAGACATGAATGAAATGTTGTCGCATGAGCACTAAGGTGTTAGGCAAGGCATGAGAGAAAGGATTGCTGCGTGAGCACTAGGGTGTTAGGCAAGAATCTCCTGGATCAAGTGAATGCTATTTGTTGATTTTGTCAATAGTATACAATCATGGAGCACTAGATTTATTCCATATATTACAAATGATATGTGCAATAAAGAACTCATGATTTATGTTTCTGAGTTTGATTATGAAGTTGATGACAAGTTGTTACTAAACATTGTTCCTTTTGAATTCCAGTTTTGTGGTACAAATGATTACTCCAAGAGAAGAGTGAACACCGAGGACGGTGTTATTTTAAAGGGGTTGAGGATGTGATATCCCTCCTTTATGACCTATTTTGATCTTTATTTTTGTTATTTATAATAAATGTAAT
Source organism: Larix kaempferi (assembly GCA_027924585.1). Classification (NCBI taxonomy): domain Eukaryota; kingdom Viridiplantae; phylum Streptophyta; class Pinopsida; order Pinales; family Pinaceae; genus Larix; species Larix kaempferi. The sequence goes on along the minus strand of BSBM01001460.1, from coordinate 2,825,690 downwards.
TGTTTTTGTGTAAGCGACATTGGTGAGGAGCTCAAGCCCAAGGCCATCAGTAAGGTTTGAGATTTATGAGGTTTAACTCATTAGTCATAAAATTATAAACTTAGAATCAAGGCCACGATAATTTCTTTTAAAAAACATATATATATATATATATATATTATATGTGATAATTAACTATTCTATATATGTATTCTTGTTAACCTATCTCTATAATGAGAAAATCACCATCCCTGTATGTAACCTAGCGGGTAAGCATATTTTTCACTTAACGGATGTGAGTTAACATTGAGAAGGAATACTTATTAAATTCGAACCCTAAAGAGTTAAAAGTGCCCACTCATTCTTAACTCTCCACTTCCTATTTTGATTAAGTATGAAGAACATGTAGCTTGAGTTGAGGGATTCTTCCACCGCCACTTGCTGATTTGTTTTAATGGAGGAAAAAACCATATGAAGAGTGGGGGAAGGCTCGGCGAAGGAGGAAGAAATCTCTACCAGACGATGTAGAAGAATTCGAGGGTATGGATTTCGGATTTCTAGATCAAGTGAAGAAGAGTTGTTTTGAGATAATTAAAAGTTTGGCTCGGCGTTGAGGGACTTTAGGAGGATTGTCTCCTTGAGTGGGGCACCGAATCGCCACCTCCGCCACTTGATTCCTAAAAACCACGATCCTCACTTTAATGGAAGGATTAGTTGGTTCAAAACAAAATCGCCAATTGTCTTGATAACTCGACCATTGTTATAGTGGAGCGGGGGAATTGAAGCGGGGCTGCCACTTGGTTCCAAGCCAGCCTTGTAATACCGCCATTTGTTCATCAGTTCTTTGGGGGGGGGTGTTCATTTATTTTTGGTTGGAGATTTATCTGCCACTGATACGAATAAGGGGGAGAAAGAAAAGGAAACGGGGACGCGAGCTAAGTTTTCGAAGATGCTGCGAGATATTGGAGGGGAGGGGAAGATAGTGTGCACAGTACGCAGGAGGAGGGCCTGAGAGGCGGGAACTGTAGAGAAGGATCCTTGTGGAAGCTCTCAAGAGGGTTAATGCTTAGCTCCTGTATATAAAGAAAAAAAAAGGAAAACAAGGGGGGCGTCGGCCAGATCTAGAGCGACGGCCTTTACAGAACCAGGGATCAACACTCAGCTCCACCACTGTAAATAGAGGCGCATCACCACAACTGGAAAAAGAAGGCGAACAACATGGGATATTGGTTTGACCTTTACTCTGCTTGTTATTTTTATTTTGATTGATTTTCCTTAAGAATGCATTATTCTCTTGAGTCTTTTTGTGATAATTGATAATTTTGTCCTCTCTGTAATTTTGGTATTGTGGGCACAAACCTCTAATAGCGTTCCAGCTACACTCTGTCGCACCTGAGTCAGTTTGGTGTTCCTTCCCACTGTATAGACTACGGGCGTCTCTCTATCAGAAGTAACATTATTATTTTCTTTAGTATTTTATTTCTGCAAGGATGGGACGGTCTCCATAGTAGAGAGATCGACCTCCATCTGCACATATTTTTAAGTGATTGTTTTACACTTACTGCACCTGCACATGAATGCATATTACTTCTTGTTGTAGAGTAGGCGGCTTCAAGGGAGATTAATCTCGATACAATCAACATAGAAGACACTACATTCCTGTTAATGTTTAAAGGAAAAATAGAAAATAGAAAAATGGACAGAGGCCAACACTAAGGGTATTAATGTGCAGAACAGAAGAAAGATTCACTTATCTCATCGCAGAGATATTTGTATATGCTCATCAAGGAAACCGTTCTCACTCAGAGATGGGTCAGTCCCCGGTAGAAGATTAGACTGTTCCTTATTTGAATTTAGCAATCTGCATCCTTAAGACTCTGCCATCGGCCGTTCTCTTCCCAATCCAGATCGACTGCAGTTTTCAATTTGCAGAGACCCTATCATTACTCTCTAACGCCAAAATGTTGTAGCGCAGAGATGTTTATTTTTAGTTTAGCATCGAGATGCTATAACTCTCCTGCTCAGATGTCAGTATCTTAACTTTTTTTAAGTGACTGTTTTACACTTACTGCACCTGCACATGAATGCATATTACTTCTTGTTGTAGAGTAGGCGGCTTCAAGGGAGATTAATCCTGGAGATGCCCAGCTGTAGTAATAGTTATGATCGTAGAGATCCGTAATACAAGTTTTATTTAATCTTATTCAAGAAGGGGGAAAACCCTATGTTCTAAACATAGTAATTGAATAGATCAAATTCATGGTGGACGTTACCCAAGCTCTAATTTCATATCTAGTTATTGCTGAACATTTGTATAAAGGTATGTATGAATATGCCTTGTTTATTATAGGTCAAGGGAAAGACCCGTAGGAGGCGTGTAATACAACCTCCGTAGAGATCGATTAATGGATAAGCTACCTATTTCGATTGGCTTATAGTATCCATACATCAAAACGTGTATTTTAAGGTTATGGATACTCTATAGTGTTTGTAATCGCCACACAGTTCGATGATAGACTTATATGTCAAATTATGCCATACCTTTCATTTTGGTATTTGGCTCAAACTCAGATCACTATCCATGATATTTCTGCCAGCAGTATTTGATCCCAGATGACTGCACTACCATATAAGCCATACCTTTCATTTGGGTATTCCTCTCCAACCCTGATCACCGTCTATGTATAGTCTTCGGCGATTAAGCATTCTCTCATGGATATGTTACATCTGTTTAGTTTAGAGAAAAACCTTTTATGAGATCATTATATAATTATGAGATATGTGGAGTAGAAACATTTTTGCTTATTGAAAGGATGTTATACTTTTGCTTAATTAATAAAGAGTATGCTATATTATGTTGAGAGAAATTACTATAGGCATGTATGTTAATACTTAGCCCATCTAGTGCATAAAGTAAAAGGGTTATGTTTACCTCGTCCATTTATTAAGTAAAGACATAAGTCCATATTATGTTGAGAAGAATTATTATAGGCAACTTTTGATTATTTAGGAGGTTCTCACTATAAAAGAGACCTTGGAAAAAGTGGAAAGTGATTAATACAACCATTGGGTTGTGATTGTAAAAGACTTATATTTGATGAATAAAAGAATGACCTCCTTGTGGACGTAGCCCAAAGAGTTGGGTGAACCACCTATATCTGCCTCCTATTCTTATGTGGTGCATGTATATTTCTTATGTGTTCTTAATGCTTCTTCATAACTACAAGGATGATTGTTTATGCCAATGTACAAGTGTAGCTCTTAGAAAGCAAATTTTGTTATCTACCAAAGTAAAATACAAATATGTAGTTAAGGGTTTCATGGATATTATGTTCAGGCTAAGGTTAATTGCATAACAAATGAGAATGAAGATTGGTAGAAAGTCTAAATATGATTTAGCTAGAGTTCACATTATGAATCGAGAATTTCATAACATACTGTGTTTCAGATTTATTTATGGTGTATTTTGGGTCTTTATTTTTAATGGAAGAAAGAAATTATTTTGCTTATAATTTCACCAAAATACTAACAGTTAACTAGGAGGCTATTACAGTTTTCCTTAAGATACGACACATGGGTATGTTATGTCAGTATGTTTCATTCTTTGATGATAACCAGTATCAAGGAAGTGTATTATATAAATTGAGGTCTTTTATGTTATTAAAGTGAGTTTTGGTTAATGGCTAGAGGAGCAAAAACTTATTTTTCTCAAAATAACACTAACAAATTCATGGAGATGTTACACAACTCCAACCTGAAGGATCTCCCAAGGAACAAATTACATGTGGTCACCAAAAATCCTAGCAAGAGCATCTCAAGATGTTATGGGTACACAACTCTGACCTGAAATCTCCCAGGGCACAAATTACATGTGTTCATGGCAAAACCTTGAAAGAGCATCTCAGGATGTTACAGGTACACAACTCCGACCTGAAATCTCCCAGGGCCCAAATTACATGCCATAGGACAAAACCTCACAAGAGCATCCCAGGATGTTATGGGTACACAACTCCGACCTGAAAGATCTCCCAGGGCACAAATTACATGTCCTCCCAGAGCAATGTCTCGAAAGAGCATCCCAAGCTGTTACAGGTACACAACTCCGACCTATAGGATCTCCCAGACATGCTCCTCTACACAACTTGATCCACGGCCACAAAGTATCATCCTGATACTCACCATACATCAACCTGATGTACACATGATCATCCTGATCATCATCACTGCAACGTCCTGCTGCATGTCATCTGGAGCAACATCCTGAAGCTCATCATCCATGATCATCCTGATCATCACTGCAACATCCTGCTGCATGATCCACTTGATCATCAATGCATCTACCTGATGCATACCAATTATCTATCTAATACATATCATCATACATGATCCTCCTGATCATACAATGTATCCACCTGATACAAATACAAATACATGATACATATCACCATACATGATCCACCTGATCATACAATGTATCCACCTGACACATATACAGATACATGGTCCAAGCATCCAACATGATGCATATACAAAATACATACACATGATCCAACTGATCATATCCAGCATCCAACATGATGCGTACATATAAGTGATCCAACTGATCATATCCAGCATCAACACGATGCGTACATACATACAAAAATGATCCAACTAATCATATCCAACATCCAACATGATGCGTACATATATTTATAAAATGATCCAACTGATCATATCCAAGCAGAAACCAGAACATCATCCTGATGCTCATCATCCAGCGCTTACATCCACAGCCATGTGAAGGATCCTCCTTCCAACATGCTTGGAATGGCTTCAGCAAATGTGTCCATCACTTCTTCCTTGAAGTGTCCTCGATCTGAAGAATGCCAAGCCTCTCTCTGAAGTACTCGAACTTCACTCTGGCTAGTGGCTTCGTCAACACATCTGCAATTTGCTCGTCCGTCGCAACATATAGGAGCTTCACAGCTCCTCTCTGCACCATATCCCTGATATAGTGATATTTGATCTCTATGTGTTTCGACTTGTCATGAAACACTGGGTTCTCGGATAGCTTCACACAACTCTGGTTATCACAGAAGATACCAGTAGCATCCAACGGGAGATCAAATAACTCAGATAGTAGCTTCCGTAGCCATACTGCCTCACAACTAGCTGAACAGGCTACAACATACTTAGCCTCAACTGTACTCAGTGCTACGTAGGACTGCTTCCTACTAAACCAAGAGATCACACCTAATCCCATACTGAAGCAACACCCAGATGTGCTCTTCCTATCTGTAGCACTGCCAGCCCAATCTGAATCAACATAACCCTGTAGGTTAAACTTTTGATTCACTTCATACTTGAGCCCATAATCCACTGTACCCTTCAGGTACCTCAGAACATGCTTTACAGCAACCAGGTGAACACTCCTCGGATCCGTCAGGAACTGGCTCCATGTGTTCACAGCAAAGCAAATGTCTGGTCTCGTGTTCATCAGGTACATCAAGGACCCAATCATCTGATGATGCAAAGAGACATCAACCGGCTCAGATGAGGCATCACATAGAAGCTTCAGATTCGATGCCATAGGTGTGGCCATGGCCTTGCAATCCATCATCCCGAACCTCTTCAGGATCTCTACTGCATACTTCCCTTGTCCAAGGAATATTCCTTCTGCACTCTGCCACACCTCCATGCCAAAAAAAAATAGTGCATCATCCGTAAGTTATTCATCTCGAACTCAGTAGTAAGCTTTCGCTGCGTGTCGGCAATCAATCTATTTTCACCTGTAACAAACAGGTTATCCGCATACAAAAGTAGTATCACTGGTTTGCCTTCCTCAACCTTGTAGCAAGGTTGGAATCCTCTTTACTCTTGGTAAATCCCAAACTGGATAGAAAGCTGTCTATCCTGCCATACCAAGTTCTGCACACATATATGACTACACCATGCTGTCTTGAAATCCATCTGGTGCATCTTCTATTTCATCACTTTTATATTTCTCAATACTGCCATCTGCAACATGCTTGATCTGATAGTTCCATTTGGAAGTCATAACAAACTTCCCTTCACGTCTTGGGACTACATCCCAAACATAATTCTTCATGATCGATGGATCTTGGCTTTTCATTTCTTCATCCCAGATCCTGGGAACTTCAATATCTTCAATATCTTCAATATATATCTTTGTTGCTGGAACAAATGTTGTAGTTCTTCTTTTGTAGGCATACGATCTTTCTTACACAACAAGTTAAATTGCATGATTAGAAACATCTCATAGTTTTCAGAACAAATTCTTACACATAAAGAAATATGTCATACAGTCATGCAATTATTTTAGCCAATGCTTCAATACAACATTTATCCATATCCCATAACTTTCTAGATGCCTTCCAATCTCTACCAAAACATTGTTAAGAGTGTGCACAACTCCCAACATGTCAGCAAAGAGGTTTCATTCTAGATAAGTAGCAATGGAATGTTGTACAGTGCCATAGGCCACTTACCCATGTATATTAGTAGTATATTGTTCATCAATGCAACTATTCTAATATGCACAATACATATCCTAATTCTAGGAACATGAGCATATACATCATTGAACAATTTTATTTAAACAAACAAATATGCAAGAAATTAAAATACTTATCTTTGTTTGTTCGTTGGGTGGACCCCTCTGAGTCTTTGCTTCCTTGCAGGAGCTGTTGGAGTCCTAATCTGAAGTAGCTTCTTCTACACCTTTCTGTTGTGGAATGTAGAGAGATGGTCAACTCCCTCTGAATATCTGCATCCTTGCAGAAACTACTGAAGTGTGTTCCTTTGCTTTCTTGCAGGAACAACTGGAGTGTGCTCCCTCTTGATCTTTGCTTCCTAGATTACCTGTTCTTGAACTCATATTCATCCTTGGTCCCTATGCATGCTTATTAGTATCATGATTGTGTTATCCTTGTGATCTCATATAAAATCATACATTCATTAGTATACTATTAAAACACAATAATCTCAAGCATGTATAGTCATGATCATTTCAAACAGAAAGTAATAAGCATTAGCATTCAAGGTTTATGTAGGATTCTTATGGTTAGTCAAATCATAAGAAACATAGCATGTCTAAACCTGTAATTAATCAAACCTATGACTCTTCAGGTTAGTTGAATCATCAATCAAGATAAGAGATATAATATGCATAAAACCTGTGATTATTCAAACCTATACCTTCATGGTTCTTCTGGTTATTCATATCATCAATTATGGTAAGAAACATAATATGCATACAACCATGATTATTCAAACCTATGACTCTTCAGGAATAATCATTATCAACAACAATATAAGATCCTAACCCAAGGTAGGATTCTATCTTGATATAGGAAAAACATACCTGGATTAGCATGCTAGTTAGTTATGTCTAACATACTCACATGATGTCTTCTTGTTCTTCTTCAATGACTTGTGCTAGTAACCTGTATATCTCATAGGTTAGCCATTATAAAACCAAGTTATACATACCTCGTAAATGGATCTTCTATGTGATCCATGACGATGGATAAATCCTTGTCTTCATGTTATCATGATCATATGTTCTTGGACCAGGACATGATTTGTCTTTCTTGGTGTACCTTTCATGTTAGTAGACAACATAAATCTCATACAACACCATAATGCATTAGTACAATCATAAGTGTCAACACCCTAATCAATGAATATTTTCTATTGTGCATTCATAGTTTTATTAAGGTGGTATGACAAGTCAAGATTGTACTAACCGTAATAACATGAAGACAAACATACCATAAACTTAATCTTGAACAAATCTCGAAATATACCTCAATGAGTCATACCTGTCGAGATCGCTTGTAATCTTCTTATGTAAGGCCTTAGCCTCATCTCCCTCTGAAACAGGAACATCTTCACTTACGCAAGTGACCAATCCATCTTCTTCTAGGATTAACCCAATCGGCTTGATTTGCAAGAACTGGACCTGGAGCTAGATATGGGTTTGTCAGAGAAACCCCAAAAATTCAAACTTTGAATTTCAAACTTCCGAAAGGATATAAATATGCGCCTTGATAAGCTGATCAAACTGGTATATTCAGAATTTGAAAACTGCAGAGTTTCACTCCTCAATTTTTCCTTTGAAACTTTTGGATTCATTGGATGTGACCCTGAAATGGGGTTTGATGAATCCCACTGTTCTTCCCAATCAAAAGGTTTGATCCAAATCTCTAAGCTTCTATTTTTCTGAGGAGCTTCCAGCCGTGGTCATATATTTCAAAAATTCTCATTTTTACAGAAGCCCTAATTTTCCACTTTTCTGATCAAAGTCCCGAACTAGGGTCTGATCAAGCCCGGCCTTCTTCCCAACCAAAAATTCTGATTTTGGTCTCTAAATTTTTATTTTGATGAGTAGCATTCAGCCGTGGTCTCCGATTACAAAAATTCCAACTTTTTCCGAAGCCCTAAATTCCGGAAGCCATGAATGAAGGTACTCAAAAATAATTCTGTTTTGACAGAAATATGTACCTGATTGTTTCTGGTGTAACTCTGAACATTTTTATCCACAGGGTCTGAAAATTTTTTCTGAGCTATCCTGACCTGTTTATCTTTCCATCTTGATAGGTCTGACCTCAATTGGATTCTCTGAGAGAGAGTTATGCCAAGTGTCGCAACATGACCTGTTTTGGGATAATACAGGAGAGTGAACTTGTACGGCATGCCATGTGTCACTGTTTGCACTTCGGCCTCTGAAAACATTTCTTGTGATAGCTCAGCCTGTTAGCTTTCCATCCTGATAGGTTTGACCTCAATTGGATTCTTTGAGAGAGAGTTATGCCAAGTGTCGCAATGTGACCTGTTTATGGGATAATACAGGAGAGCGAACTTGTACGGCGTTCCATGTGTCACGGGTTCACCTTCGGACTCTGAAAACATTTCCTAAGATATTAAAGTCTGTGTACTACCTGTCACATTTTACGAAATTTCATTTGGAGCTTCCTAGCCCAAGTTATGACCTTTTTCCCAAGGTCACCTGATTTTGACTCTGATCTGGAAGAGGCAGAAACCCTATATTGTACAGATCATAAACCACAAAGTACAACGAATTAGAGGTTTTCCTTTGGACACAAGGTACCTGGATATTTAATCTTCGTCCTGTAACAATTTCAGATCCGAAAAAATCGCCAAAAAGGATTTATAGCGAAAGTCCTACGATGACTGGTTTTTTCTATATCAAGTCCTAGCATCATAAGTGCAACAAGTGTCATACATGCCATATCATGCCTTCTTTCGGGCTAGCTCCGATACCATGTTAAATTTTCAGAATTTACTTCAATATGATCTAGGATCTTAACTGAGAGAACAACATGTACAGCATATCTACAGCATATCAATCATGGAGACAATAATGCAAGCACACAAGAGACACACAGATTTACTTGGGGAAAACCATAAAGGTGAAAAACCCCAATAACTTCCTCAGAGATAGATAGAGCAATGATACAACCAACCATGAGAGATAGACATAACCTAGCAGCAGATCCTCCTCCTCCATAAGTGCACCACTCCTCCTTGAGTGCATGAGTGATAAGTGAGTGAATAAATAGAGTGCCTCCCGCACTCTATTTATACTTGACTTGACTTGCCTTTTTACCTAACTCATGTAGGCTCGAACTTAACCACATAACATAATGCTGACTAGGCCGACCCCCAATAGGGTGGTCTAATAACCCTTCGACCCACATGGCCGACCCCCAATAGGGTGGTCTAATAACCCTTTGACCCACATGACTTATACAGGGCCGACCCCAAACAAGGTGGTCCAATAACCCATCAAGTATAAGTTACGGCACTTACAATATAAATAATGACACTTCTGTATAGAGGAATAATAACATCTCTATAGGAATACAATATACATATATGTGAAATACATTCTGAAGTTACATATACATCAACAAGAAGTTTAAGAATTGTCTCCCAATACAATATTCGGACAACTGGAAGAGTCAAGTGAAGTAAAATACTTACTTGCAGAAACCATGTGTCTTGAAGCACCAAAATCAATGATGAATGATGAAGATTGGGAAGTGCCGGCCATCAGTGCATGAACTCTCTCTTTGTCATCGGAATTTGATCCTCCATCTTTTGTTCTTGCGCTCTCTGGGAGAGGGATGTTGGCTTTCTCCAATGCTTGAGTTAATTGGTCGATGGTCTTCTTCATACAAGAGCTTTCGGGATGAAATCCCTTTCTGCAATATGTGCACTTTGTCCTCTCATTCTTCTTGTTCGGATTCTTCTTGAATTTTGATGGCTCTCCATTAAAATTATGCTTGTCTTTCCGCTCACCGGTGGGCTTCTTGAAGTTGCCTTTCTTCTTGCCTTTCAAATTCTTTGAGTCTCCAACACTTAGACAATGGTCTTTGGATGGATTTTTAATGGCTCCCATTAAGACCAGCTTGTATTTCTCTTGAGTTAATGACTCCATTAATTCTGAATGTGACGGGCTCTTCCAATTTTTAATTGCTTTCCGGGTGGAATGGAAGGTGGAAACAAAAATTGAATAGTCCGGGCCAAGCTTGGTGTAGCTAGGGTTTTACCCCTAGCTTGTGCCAATGAGCACCTACTAAGGAGAATGGACTCCTTAGTAGCAGTTCAGTATATTAAACTAATTATGCAATAAACAAAAAATTAAATTATTTCTAAGACAAGCATGAAGCATAAACACCAAAATGAAAGAATGACTTTGTATTGATGTTACCTTGAGTGTCAAGGTTGGTGAAGCCCTTTGCAGTGTCCAAGAGGATGCTCCAAGCTTCTGAATGCTCCTTCTCCTTCTCCAATGTTGGGAATGGGCCAAAGGTGGCTCTCAAGGTGAAAATAGTTCAAAGGTGAACTAGGGTTTCGAGAGAGATTTTGGCAGAGTAAGGGTGCTTGTGATTGTGGATATGGAATAAGGGATCTCCATCACCTATTTATAGTTTTTTGGTGGTGGAGTGCTGACCCATGGTTTTTGGGAAACACATGGTTTTAGGCAGCTGTATAGGGTTTTTTCTTCCTTTTCCTCATTATTTTATATTTTTTATTCCCTTTTTAGGGGATTTTTGCTATTTTTGGAGGAAAAGGGGGTTTTTTAGCCTTTTTTAGGCTATTTTGATGGTTTTGTGGCCTTTTGGAGGCATTTTAGGCCTTTTGGAGGCTTTTTAATGGGATTTTTTGGGATTTTAATGGAAATATGGTAGGAAAATGGACAAATGAGCCATATAATGTGGTAAATGAGCTAGTGAGCACTTTTTGGGTGTTAACAGATTGCCCCCTGATGTGCGAGGTCAGGAGCTCATCGTATGGCCGATGGACATCATAAGTCATGAATGGTTTTCCTAGGGAGTGGAGAGAAGAGAAGAAACAAACTGGAGCCCGGAACAACGATCCCGAACAACTGCAAGGACTAAAAGTACATAACCTCAATAATGGATGAGGAATCATCTGATCATATGGACGAGGCGGGCATTCCCATGCTCGTATCAGGATAGAACATAACAATAACAATGGGGTCCAAAAAATGGGGACCTGAAATATACATGACCTCAAATACTGACTGAGGAATAATCTCAATATATGGACGAGGCGGGCATACCCATGCTCGTATCAAGATACATAAACATAACTGTAAGGCCCGAAAAGGGGGACCTGTAAGATACATAACCACTGTGTACATCATAAGGGTCCAGAGGGGACTCAAAATCTGGGACATACTGCTGAGCGGATCATGTGTGAACTGCAGAACTGGTGCACTGGAACAATCAACAGTGCTACTGAGTGTGGTACCAAAGAAACTGAAGAGCTGCTGGATCATAGTGACTGGGGTCATACTCTCCATGGTACACTGAACTGGAACTGAAACTGGGTACTCAAGGAAGCATGAAACTGGATGGCTTCCGAATACAAACGCCAACGCAGCCCGAACATCCACGGGAACATACAACTGGGCGTTCCGAAGTGACTCACCAATGTGCTAGAGTCGGGGGAAATCCGGGGTCTTCGACAAAAAACTGATGGGGTATAATCCTACGCGATCCTCAACGATGCGATCAAGGTGCTGAAGTCGAGCATGTGAGGAACAACCACTCGGAGAGGCAATGATGACTCCTCTCAGAATGATCCGTAGGCACTTACCACAGATGGTGATAAGTCCAAGGCGTAGGGACCTCTAAGCCTATCCTCTGGAATAGAGGAGCTGTCGTCGACAGAGGGAGACCTGCAACTATCAAGGCAATGATGTTTCCTTAACAGGAGCGCGAGGTAGAAGACCGAAATGTGATAGTGCTGATGGCAGGACGAACAAACTGTGGTGGGACAACTGGGCAAGTAGAGTGGGTGGACTCAAACTTCCTTTGTTCAGAGTATGATAATGGGAATGATCTGGCAGCATATGAAACGGACTGAGGGGAAAGGGATCATAGCTGTAATGGATCTGGGAGGATAACGAGCTGAGGGAGACTCAAGCTGGTATACAATGGCAGGAGACTGCAGAATACTCTGAACAAAGGCGACCTGATTGGGGGTGCTGCCGAGATGATCAATCATAGTGCCAGGAGGCACAGGAGGGAACTTCTTCATGGGTTAAGGAACTAGAAGAAGTGTGTGTAAAATGATACTGTCGTGTGGATTTTACGAGCCCAGGACAGTTCATGCTCGTGGGTGCTTTCAATTTTAAGGAGTCTGAAAGCGATAAGAAGACTCTGAAGTGATGGAATGGTACGGTCGTGTGGATTTTACGAGCCCAGGACAGTACATGCTCGTGGTTGCTTTCAATTTTAGAGAGTCTGAAAGCAAGTAAGAAGACTCCAGGGGGTTGCTTTTTCGTAGATTTAGTCTCCAAGGCCCAAAGAAGCATAAAAGGATGCAATGAAGAACTCTTCTAGCCGGTGTGACTAGAGTATTCCTTTTTCGTAATTAGTCTACCAGGTCCGGAAAAGGGTTAAACTTATACCAGATAGACGCCCTTTCAGGTACTTTAACGAGCATGAAAGGAAGCAAGATTGCTCGGCGATCTTTTCATTCTTTTAGGAGTCAGAAAAGAGCTTAACAGAAACTCCCTAAGTGCCTTTTTCGTAAAGGAGTTGTCCGGCCCGAAAAAGGGATAAAATTATACCGAACAAAAGGAATGGCCAGGCAAGGAGGAAGTGTTCAATCAAGGTTTAGTAATGATGACCAAGAACGGGGGTAGGTGGGAACACTGATGGACCTCCTTGCGGGGTAGATGATATGGTGGCAAAATAACGAGACATTTGCAGTATGACAGGAGTGAATGGCTCATGTAAAAATGTGGAACAATCCGATGGCGGCCGATGTGGCACGCAAACCGAGGCAGCAAGGTGTTGGGACACAATGTTGAAATTGTACCAAGTGAGAGCGAGAAATGATCTCAAGCATCATCACGAGCTCGGAAAAATGAATCCGGCGATATAAAGGATGTCAAAAACGGGTGACGGCCGATGTGGCACGCAAACCGAGGTGACGGGGGTATTTTGAAAAATGCCCGGAAAATCTGGAGGTGAAAGCGAGAAATGATCTCAAGCATCATCACCAGCTCGGAAAACTGAATCCGATGATATAAAACATGTGAAAAACGGAGAAAGGCCGATGTGGCACGCAAACCGAGGCGACTAGTGGCGTCTGAAAAAATGGGTAAAAACTGACAGGACAAAAATAATGCAACGAGGTGACCATCATGACGGTCACGTCGCGCTGATTCCAGTGGTGGAAACTGTTCGGAAAACGGACGCCGTATGGGGCCAGAATGACCAAAACAAGAAAAAGTCAACTGACTATAAATAGTGGTGGGTCCAACATGACATGTGTCATTTGTACTTTGTTGACTTGGACTTGTGAGGTGAGTGTACCAGAGCTTAGGTGGCATTTCTGGATGATCCGTCTGGCTGTTTGCAGATCCGTGAGATACAGGTATTTACTAAACTCATGCCTGCATATTTTTTCGGGTGGGGGGTTGGGTAGTGGGTCCCAGGGTTGACTTGTACGGTCCACGTGGGGTGGACCGCGGGTTAGGGGGTCGAAACCGCGGTTGAGGACCGCGAGTTTCGGGCCGAACCACGCGGTTGGAGACCGCGTGATTCTTGGATGGAACCGCGGTCGAGTACCGCGAGTTCCAAGGAGGAACACGCGGTTCCCAACCGCGGGTTTAGGGCTTGACAGGCGCGGTTGGGAACCGCGACCATGTGCCTGACAGCCGTGGTCGGAAACCGCGGCAAGAAACCCGAAAGCCGCGGTTTTGGGCCGAGCTTTTAGGGCTTTTGGGAGGGGAAAAGTATTTTTCTTAAGTTGTCATGAGACTAATGAGTTCACTTTGTGTGATTGGCAGGATGCCCCAGGTTCTCTGGAGAGAGCGGGAGATCCCTGATGAGACCATGCGTTTCATCCGAGAGAACCGCCATGTGCGGTCAGTGCTGGGGTTGTGCGGACTTTTGAAGTTCGCACAGATACCTATGATACGGACAGCAACATTGTTGCTGAACCGTCTGATCAGTTTCTGGGAGCCGGATATACAGGCTTTCCGGGTACAGGGTGAGAGGGTGGACCTCACCCTGACCGATGTTTACTTTCTGACGGGGTTACCCTGCTTGGGCAGGGTGGCAGATACACAGCCGCGGGTTGCCGCGGACGTCGATATGGAGGACATGTTGGAGAGGTACTGCGGTCAGGACGCGAGGGTGCATAGGAATGCACTCCTGGTTAGGGACCTACAGGAGCCGGCAGTGCAGGCCATGGCGGCGTGTGTGGTGCGGGTATTGGGTTCCCAGTCACCGGAGAAGGTGTCTGGGGGGCAGATGCAGATGGTAGAGCGCGTCTTAGATGGGACGTACTATGCCTGGGGGCAGATGTTCCTGACCTGCGTTCAGCGACAGCTGACGGCAGCGAAGGAAGATGGCAAGGGCTTTTGCTTTGGGTCCTTCCTATGTGCCTTCTTTATGGAGAGGGTACCCACACTGCGGCCACGGGTGCCGATTAGGGCAGGAGGGATGAGGGAGCCGAGGATGGTCCGTTGGGGTGAGATGATGCGCCGCCGTGGTGGTGGCGACGTGGGCAGGTATTTTACACAGGAGTTGTACCTGCAGTGGCTTCAGATACCACTGACGCTGGATGACTTCCCGTATCGGGATATGGACTTCACAGGAGATCCGGAGGCGCCACGAGCACCAGGACAGGCATGGGGTCCCGACGGTACGTGTATGTTTTTATTGCATGTTATGTATGTCATATTTTATGTATATGATAGTAGACGGATATCTTGTGACTAACATATGGTTGGTTTGTGCAGATGTGGGCCCGAGGCCACCTCCAGGGCATGTGGCCCGGCGGGGTATTGTGGCCGTGCCAGCTCTGCCTGGGCGGGGGGAGGTGCGACGCCGGGATCCAGAGGTGACCCTAGAGTTTGTACGGGAGCTACTAGATCGGTTATTGATAGGAGTGACCGACGAGGGTTGGCGAGATGTCGATCCGGATGTGGTACGTGATTGCATGGGGGCACCCCGTGAGTTTAGGTCCATCGCGATTCGGGTGGCGATTTTGGTGGACCGGGCTCGGGCACAGGAGGCCGGAGGCGAGGAGGACTTGCCGGAGGAGGAGCGAGGGGAGGACTCAGAGGCAGCCGATGCTGGCAGTGATGCAGGATACGACTCTCATTAGGGAGTGCAGGGGACTCCCCCCGAGTTTTGTAGCTACGGCATGTATGTAGATGAGGTTGTAGGCATGTATAGCCATTTTTTGTATAGCTGAGTACAGGGGTACTCAGGACATGTATAGCACTGAACATGTATATTTTTTGAGAGATATATATATGCACATGGATGCACCTTTTTATATGATGTTGTTGTATTTGTACGCACGTGGATGCGCTTTATGTGTTATGATATGTTTACTTTGCACGTGGATGCAAGTAGGTTAGGATGTTAGGCACATGGATGCCCCTTGTGTATTTTATGTGATGTGACATGGTATGTGTTTGTTTAGGCACGTGGATGCCCCTACGGATATGCATGTGGTGTATGTACATGGATGCAAATGTAGATGCGATGCAATCTTTTTGGGTTTTTATATGTATTTTTATGAGATGCTATGGGATGATGATGCATGATGTTACATGGTGTGATTGATATGCCAGTCTAGGATGTTGTTGGCCATTTGGTCTGCGACACGATTTTGAGCTCTGGGGACATGTGTGAATGTGATGGATTCAAATTGTCGACTGAGTTGTTTTGTGCGCAGGAATTTTCTAAAAAGGCAGGGATCACGCACCTGGTAGCAGTTGTTGAGCTGGGAGACAAGTAGCTGGGAGTCAAGGAACACATGAAGGTGACTTATGCCCATTTGGAGGGCGGCAGTCAGGAGACCGGTCACGGCATCATACTCCGCCTGGTTATTGGTAGCAGCGCCTATACATATCCCGTCAAGGTGAATCATCTCGTTGGAAGGGGAGTACAAGACCCATGCTGCAGAAGCCAGGTTGGGAGACCAGCGGCTTGCGCCGTCAGCGAAGCCAGTGTAACTAGGTGGAAGATGGTCCATCTGTAATCATGCAGAAAGGATGAATGTAAGATGATGGTAAAAAAGTGAAAAACAAAAAGAGAGCAAACTGTACAATGCGGACCAAAATGGGGCCGCGAATTATTCTATGGATAGAGATTCTGTAGGATGCAACCCATCATGGGGGTTGCGTAAAGGGAGGCCTTTAGAGTTGGTTTCAGTAAGAACATGGAGTTCCTCTGGCCGTGTGTCTATGTGATGGTTGAGAATGGCGGTGTCGAAACCGGGCATTCCGTTAGAGGGCCAAGCAAAGATATCACAGAACTTTTGGAAGAGTTGTATATAATCCTCAATCTCCCGCTCGCTGCAGGAGGCTCCTAAAGTGATGAGTTCAGGGGCATATCCTGGGAACCTTGAGGGAGGAAGAGGATGTTGTTTCTGACGAACGGGGGTTACATCAGGCCATGTGTCAATGTGGTGTTCGATGATGGCAGGATCAAGACCAGGCATTTCGGTATAAGACCAGGCAAAGACATCACGGAATTCTTTGAAAAGGTGTGTGTAGTCCTCAATCTCTTGTTTACTGCAGAATGCTCCTAAAGTAATGAGTTCAGGGGCACGTCCTGGAGCAGCAATATCAACTTGGATGACAGGGGAGATGTTGGCCATGTTGCCCTCCTCGAAGGCATCAGGAGCAGGAATAGGGTCCTTTAACCAGTTAACCTTGGTGGGGAGGAAGTCTTTGGATTCGACCGCGTATTGGGTAGCGGTGCTAGAGGGAGACGCTTCTGGGATGAAATAGGAACGGTGGTGCATATCATCCCAAGGATAATCCGGGGCAGTTAGGGCCTCAAGAATCTCCTCATCAGTACGGAAGGTCTGCGTCGTCAAATCGGTTGACGAGGGGGTAGTGGAATTGTTGGTTGAAGAGATCATGTAGATGATATTAACCTCTTCAGAAGGGGGAGAGACCGGGGGGTAGATCTCCTCAATGGTAGGAGGTGCCATCTCAAGATCCAGATTGTTCATCTCATAGAGAGCCGCTCTGTAATCCGGGAGATCGGGACAATGATGTGAATAGTGCCCGTAAATACCACAGATGGCGCAGGAGTGGTTGGTACGTAGGGACTTATCTTTAGGTTTAGGAGTGGGGTTTAGTTCGACGGTTGGGATGTTGGGGTCATCGTCGAGCGTTTGCATGTGCTTCTGTAATGCGGGTAACTGGGGGCATTGGTGAGTCGCATGGCCCAACTCATCACACAGCGAACATTTGGGAGGAGCACGAAACACTGGAGGGTTTTTTACTGTCTTGGGCGGTGGTACAGCAGTGTAAGGTTGTGGACCTCTGCCCCCAGTGGGTTTAGAAGTAGGAGGAGGTGTCGCAGAGGTCGAAGGGGTAGAGACACCGGGAGGTGGCTGAGTGGTAGTAGTCATGGGTTGCACCGGCTGGAGGACGACATCTGGTGTCGGCGGGCGAACGGGAGGCGAAAGATACCATACCGGTAATCCCAAGGTTAACCCAGGGAGGCTAAGGGTAGCCATAACCGGGGCGCTTACCACGCCTGCTGGAGGAACTAGGAAGGGGATCGTATGGATCGGTGTAACTCCAATGTGGCTAGGTACCAATGGTGGTTTAGGCAACAAGGATGGTTGATTGTTAGGTGGTAGGATGTCGTGGGACAAGGTACATAAGTCAGACATTTCGGGCGTAGATGACGGTGGAGGAATGAAGTGTAAGGTAGAGGTCATCGGCGCGTCTGAGTAGACTCCAGGCCCCGTAGAGGAGACAAACGAGGTGGTGGCACTAGAAACAGGTTGTTCAACCATGGGGAGAACATTTTCAGGTGCCGCGGGAGCACTGGGATCATAGTAAGTGAGCTGGTCAATCTTAACCACGCGTCCTTCATGGGGGAACATCATGGTGCGAAAGACAGAAGAGGCAACCGCCCGCATGGCATACATGTAGCTGCGGCCAAGTAGAAGGTTGTAATCCAATTGGGCATTGATTACCTCTATGTCAATAAGAACTGTTTTACCACCTAACTGGACTGGAACGTTGGGTAGAAGGCCTTGGGGCTGGGCCGAACGACCGTCGTAGGCACGTAACGCAGTGGTGGACTGCTGGAGAGGAGGGGATCCTAGCTTCTGCCATACAAATGTAGACATAACGCATGTGGAAGCACCCTCATCAATGATGCACCGATGGATAACAAGATTCCTAACGGAGACTGTAACTTGGAAGGCTAAGCTGGAAGGTAGGCGTGGTTCAGACTGGTCTAAATCAAACGCCATCAAATGTGAATCAGTTGGGTCAATCCCCCCGATGGCGGAAAGTAAAGTCTTGCGCTGGGAAGGGCAGTTCTTCAAGACTTCCAACGCAGACATGGCTGCGGGAGATTGGGCTAGGTCGTCTACGATGTTGTAGTTTGACGCAGCGCGCGCGTTAGGGTTATTGTTGATTCGGCGAAGTGGGAAACGAGGTGCTTTCGCAGCGCCGTCTATGGGCGGCGGAGGTATACGTAACACCTGATCGGTGGGATGGGCGTTAGTAGGTTTATCCGTGGGAGGGGCTTCAGAGGTGGAGCCATATTGGTTCCGACGGGTCTGTAGGTTGACGTCAGCAGATGACATCATCAGTAAGTGGTGGGTACCTGAGTCGAACATGGGTTGATCAGGGGCAGCGTAGGTGATCTGTTGTTGTTGGGGTTGCACGTTAGCTTGAGGGGCCAACGGCTGAGTGTTCACCACGCCTTGGGTCGGTAAGGGGTTTTGCAGCACCAAAGGGGGTTGCTGAGGTTGGGGGGGGTTGGGCGGTGCTTGGGGAGCCGCATGCCCTTGGCGATGGGCCTCGTCAACCCAAAGCTGCCGAGCTCGCTCCAAGTGTGGGCAAGCATGGGTGTAATGTCCATAGACCCCGCAAATAGAACAAGGGTGGTTCGTCCGCAAATTGGGGTTTTTGGCCTGCTTGGGCGGGCGATCAGGGTTTTGATTAGCGGGGGCCGCATTATTGTTGTCAGGGGGATTAGCCGGTTGACCAGCTTGGTCTGCAGGTTGGTTATTTCCCCGATTACGGCCTTTGCCGCGGTTCTGTTGGCCCTGGTTACGTTGGTTATTCTGGTTTTGCTGCGGGTTATGTTGGGCGTAAAATTGCCCTTGGGCAGCAGGTGGATTTTGAGGTTGCGCAGGTGCAGGAGCAGGCTGCGGAGGATGATATGTAGGTTGAGGCTGAGCAGGTGCAGCAACTTGAGGGGGTTGCTGATAGGACTGCGGAGCAGGTTGTGGATGTGCCGCAGGGGCTGCCTGGGGCGGATAATAAGCTGGTGGGGCTTGTGAAGGCGCAGGAGCTGAGGCAGCCTGCTGATGGTAGTAAGGCTGAGGGGCGACTGGAGGAGCATAAGCAGGAGTCGCATACCCGAAGCACTGTGGTGGACATGAGGGCCCATGGGAATGGTGATGTGTCATGGGAGCATACGAGTTGGTTGCTCCAGACTGTGAAGTAGCCCGCGACAGGTCGGGGCCAGGGGTAGGACGTGCTATAGAAAATGGTTGGGGATGCGAAGAAACACGGCCAATGATACCATCTGCAGCGTGGGATGCCCCCGGTGCATCATGATGGGAGGACTCGCCGCGAGGGGCGTCAGGTATAATGGTATAAAGGTAACCCGACTGGGCGTAAATGAGGTCGAACTGCTGTGCCTTAAGGATGGCCTCTTCTTCAGACTGGGGTCTTTCTGAAGCTACATCCTTAGCGATGACAGGAAGCAGGGACTTGAGGAACCAATCGAGGAAGATACGGTCATCTAGTTTAATCTTGCATAAGCTACGGCGTCTACGCCACTCATGGATGTGGTCCGTGATATGGGTAGCCGTGTTTTGTCTACAAGATAGAAGGATCCCAACGCCCGCGTCATAGCGGACTGGAAACTGGAAGAACTGCAGGAAGGTCGAGGCCAGGGAAGAAAAGGTGGCGTGGGTCCCATGAGGCTGCTCAATATACCACTTGGCTGCAGAGCCAGTGAAGGTGCGCTGTAAGAGACGGAGGCGAACAGAGTCATCCACAATGGAGTTAGAGGAACACCATAGGTGGAAAGACATGATGTGGTTTTGTGGGTCCTCACCGGCCTTACCCTCGAATTTAGGGATGTCAGAGGGTAGTTTGGTAGGCATATGAGGCCACGTGGGGTCGTGTCGAATAGGATCGTTGGTCAATCTGGCCAGGTCAGGTAGGTTGAGGCTAGCCATGAACGGCAAACTGGAAGAAGGCTGTGACACAGTAGTGCTGTGGACCAAGTTGGGGCCAGTGCCCCCAAGTGGAGGGACGAGATGTGAGGTGGTGCCCCCAAGTGGGGGAACTGAGGTAGTGGAGGATGGTCCAGCACCACCATGGGTAGTATGAGCCACTGATGTAGTGGGGATAGGTATTCCCGCTGTGGGAATAGGTACTGTGAGGGGTACGGTAGATGGTTGCCCCATGGAGGGCATACCAAAAACAGGTGTAGTAATTGGTGTAGTGGTGGATGTGCCACCAATGGTCCCTATGACAAATGGAGTGGAAGTCGTGCCAGCCATGGGGCTAGTAGGGGCAGTATAAATAGGGTTCTCAGACTCTTCGTCAGAATCAGAGGTAAAGTAAGGTGCGTCACTATCTGGTGACGGAGACCTTCGTCGCTGACGAGCGGAGTCAAGTGACAAGGCTCTAGATCTGTGATGAGTGGTATCAACGGATAATGATCGGAATCTACGACGAGTGGTGTCAAGAGAACCGTGCTGTGGGGGCTCGCCCCTGAGGCGCCGAGAATGTCTCGGGGACTCAATGGTGACAGATGGTGTCTAAATATCTGTGGGTTGAGGTGAGTAGAAAAATAGCTCAAAAATCCTAATGCAACCGAGTGTGCAGAAGGAGAGCTAAAAAGCAAGGCACTCAGGCCAACAACCAACTCAAAACACCCACTGTAACAGCTGTGCTACAATAGGTG
Organism: Larix kaempferi; assembly: GCA_027924585.1. Lineage (NCBI taxonomy): Eukaryota > Viridiplantae > Streptophyta > Pinopsida > Pinales > Pinaceae > Larix > Larix kaempferi. The sequence goes on along the minus strand of BSBM01001460.1, from coordinate 2,804,211 downwards.
GAGTAACAACAAAGATGGTCAGAATACCAACAAGCAGCAGGTTTCCTAAAAAAGAAACATGGTGGACTCACTAGACCAAAGGAAGGTAAAGGAGCATGCAAACACCTAACTAAAAGTATTCTCACTTAACTAAACATATCCTCTGCAAGGTGATGAAATCCAAGTCAGACAATATGAGTAGGAAAGCCAAGTGGCTATGATATCCCCCTACCGGGAGGGACACCGGGTAGTCAATCCTAGAAGAATGGCAACTAAGATACCCCGTTCATGACACGTCCAGAAAGGTGAATCTGCCGTTTAGCTCGTTGACCGCAATACCCCTATACAGGGATATCCCGCGAACCGCGAAAGGTAGCCCTTCGGTTACTGAATGGAGTGCGGTATTCCACTCAGGCCTCCGGAACCAGTCTCCCGACTTCAACCCTCCTAAGGGAGAGGCCCTCTGATAAACTGGTCGTGACCGTGCCAAAAAGTACTAGGGGATTTTGGCTCCCTATTTGGACAACGACTATGTCTCAAGTGAAATAACCAAGGGGTGTTATTGGAAGCCTATCCCCCTGATCCTACCTAACTACAATGATTCTTTTGTGTTCCCCAAGTGGGGTTAGAATGTTGGTTTAGTTAGGTACTTTTTAAGGCTCACTTGATTTAATGTGACAGAGTGTGTGCTCGTGAGGTGTTGAACCCAAAAACAGAAGTGCCACAAGGGAGGGCAACTTCCAATCTATCAATAATGCTGAAATTGATTCTTTTAACTTGCAAAATTTTCTGAAATAAAAATACTGAAATTTTAAAAAGACTCTGTAAAATGAACAGAAATTATGTTGCAGAAAGGCTGTAAGGAAGTGGGCTGCAGGTGGGACAGAGGGCTGTTCAAATGCAGAAAATATTGCAGCAAGAGGGGCTGGGCTCAAAAACAGGAAAAGAGCAGAAATCAGACCGCGGGTCTGTGGCCGGTCAGAACAGGCCGACCGCGGGTTTGAGGGAAACAGCGGCGGTCAGGTCGCGGCTATCGGGCCAATAGTTGCAGTCGGGACGCAGGAAACAAAGGGAAAAGGCACAGTCGGGTCGCGGCTAACAGGCTAACAAGCGCAGTCGGGACGCCCGAAAGAGGCAGAAAGCCGCAGTCGGGACGCGTGAACAAGGCCGATAGGCGCAGTCAGATCGCGGCAAACAGGCTGATTAGCCACGGTCGGATCGCAGGTAACAGACTTGAATCCGCCGACGGAGCGTCGGAAGCAGTCTGAGAGCCACGGTCGGATCGCGGGTAAAGGCCTGAAAGGCGCGGTCGGAACGCGACTGTAGATGGAAAAAGACGCGGTATGCAGCGGCCGAAAGGGGCAGCCGAAAGAAAAAATTTCAAAAACGGAAACCAGAAATTCGAAAACTAGGGGAGTCGCCAAAACTGTAGCTAGGGTTTTACCCCTAGCTTGTGCCAATGAGCACCTACTAAGGAGAATGGACTCCTTAGTAGCAGTTCAATAATGATTAAATGATTAAGCTAAAACAACAATTAACAAACTACTCTAAACATTGCATGAGACATAAATAAAAGATGTAAAAAATGGTTTTATATTGATGTTACCTTGAGTGTCAAGGTTGGTGAAGCCCTTTGCAGTGTCCAAGAGGATGCTCCAAGCTTCTGAATGCTCCTTCTCCTTCTCCAATGTTGGGAATGGGCCAAAGGTGGCTCTCAAGGTGAAAATAGTTCAAAGGTGAACTAGGGTTTCGAGAGAGATTTTGGTAGAGTAAGGGTGCTTGTGATTGTGGATATGGAATAAGGGATCTCCATCACCTATTTATAGTTTTTTGGTGGTGGAGTGCTGACCCATGGTTTTTGGGAAACACATGGTTTTAGGCAGCTGTATAGGGTTTTTTCTTCCTTTTCCTCATTATTTTATATTTTTTATTCCCTTTTTAGGGGATTTTTGCTATTTTTGGAGGAAAATGGGGTTTTTTAGACTTTTTTAGGCTATTTTGATGGTTTTGTGGCCTTTTGGAGGCATTTTAGGCCTTTTGGAGGCTTTTTAATGGGATTTTTTGGGATTTTAATGGAAATATGGTAGGAAAATGGACAAATGAGCCATATAATGTGGTAAATGAGCTAGTGAGCACTTTTTGGGTGTTAACACTTGGAAAGAATGGCCAAAACTAATTGCTCATCTTTCTTGTCTATTCCACATTGCTTCAACTGCAATACAAGATACTTGAATTTGGAGAAGAAGGCTTGTAGATTATCGAAATTCTGTGGGCTCAAAGAGAATAGCTCGTTATCCAATTGGTGGCCTCTCAATTCATCAGTTTTACCGAACAATTCTTGAAGTTTCAGACATACTTCATTGGGTGAAGTTGTAAGAACCCGTTATTTCTAAAAAAAATTAAAATTTTTATTCGTAACAATAAATGTCAATTAGGTAGTATTTCTGATATTGTTTTAATTTAAATAACTAACATAATCTGTTTAAAGACTCTGTCTTATTAAAAACTTTGATTTCGGTGATTGTAATTAATGACTGTTTTGTTTTGAACCGCAAGGGAAGAGCTAGTCGTAGTTGACTGGCTTACTTAGCTCACGAGCTAATGCATGTGTCGTCTTTTGTTTCTCAGGTGCGTCAGTGAATGTAAGGATCACTGTATGTTAAACTGGTGAACATCACTACTCCCTGTATTTTAAAACTTAAGAGATCGACATGATATTTCTTATTCAGATAGTATCAACAGGTTCTGCGATAGAATACACTGTTCAGTGATGATTTTTGTTTTAGGAATATTAAGCTATGTTACTGCTGTAACCATCAATGGAATAAAAGTTTGTATTGTAATTTATCATCTGCGTAAAGCGACTTAGCATCATGTGACATGTTGTCAATTTAATTCTGGTGATTACTGTTTTGTTCACGTAATAATAATCGTAAGTTAAAAAGGTGGCGCCTCTAGCATTGTTTCCTATATATTAACCTTTACTGCATGTTCAAAGTCTACTTTATAGTTTAATTTATGTTACCTGACTGTGCCTTGATTTTAACTACCTTCACGATGTGAACCTGTAGATGAAATTCTATTTCAATATAAAAAAAAATAGAGATTTATTATTCAAAAGTGTTTACTGTTGACAAGAGTATTGGTAGCAAATACGATGAGAGTGTATGATAGCAGTTGTGTATAATTGTCAGATAGATTTGGTAACATTTCCCGGTTTTTAAGTAACACGGTATTTTCATTTGAGGTTGACTACCTTATTGCTTACATGATCATGGAAAGTATTATGCTCATGGCATAAATCTATGATTGATTTTAATATATAAATATCATATAACAATAATGTTTGTGCCACATCATATTGTTCCCATACGTTGGCAAGCTTTATATTTCATATAGTGTATAGGTTGTAATTAACATACTAGGTCACGAAAACTCTATGGTTGAAGTTGACCATACCTCCTTTATATTGTTGTAGGGGTTATACATAGCACGTACCTTGGTATTTCATGAAGGTTCGATTGCAAGCATACACTATATGATAAATGATTGTATATCATATATTGTCTTTTACGTTTGACTTACCTATGTAATGATTTTAGAATCGGTGTATAATGATTTGGGCTGCAATTTGAACTATATAGTCTCGACCCATATTACGTTGATATATTTGGTGCTACGTGGTTGACTCTCCTCCATGCAGTTGGCGATATATATAAAATGTTTCTCGAAAACCCTACCAGGTTGTTGTATTTTCCTTCGGGCTCGGGTCCTAAGGATGAAACCCTCCCTGTCTGAGTTTTTGTAATGAGGGCACTGTAACTGAGTGCAACGTGTTGGGGTCTGGTCTCGTGGGTTTCATTCTGAAGTAGAAAACATCCTCGGCTCTGCTGATAGATTGGGCTACGGTTTCCTTATTTCGTGGTCTCGTTGCTCCGTCATTGTTAAAAACCAGCTACTTACAGTCCTTCACTTCGCTGGTGTGGATATGAGACAGGGTTTTTGCTATTGTCTTTAAGTTATGTACGAGGTGATGCATTTGGGTTTTGGTGTGCTTCGTGTTTGGTTCAATCCCAGCGTGAGGGTTTCGTCGGGAACCGTTACCTTGTCTCGGCTGTCAAGAAATGTTATGTAGGTTTTGTTTGCTCACCTATCTGGCGAAGATGATGGGTTTTTCTCCATTTGTTCAGCCTGTGACTACCGGTTGTCCACTATTACCTTCCTCCATGTCTCGGTAAGATGAACCACATTTTTACAGTTTTTTTATGTTTTATAATCATTAATTAGATTTACGTTTTTATTTCCATTCTCAGCATTTAATATGGTGACTAAAATCCTCGGCATTCGTCAATGTGCAGGTCACGCGGCTCTTGAAAGTGTACATGGATTTATCACTTACGCAGGCTACTCCGGGTAAGCCTGGTTATCCACGGCTGTCTCTTCCTTTGCTGGTTTTGTGGCTAGGGTTGTGTCAAGGAGGAAAACTCCTGTATAGTGAAGTCGTTTGACGACTTGCAGTTCATAGTTGCAGTCATATGTATGGAGTTGTTTTAGTTTGAAATGAAAGGGGTTTTGAAACCCTGTTAAGTGTATGAAGAGCCATTCACGGCCACGACAATATGAGGCCAGGGTTTCGGCTATGGTTTCTATAATGGCTAAGCCTAGGGTTTAAACCTCGCTGTATAAGATTTATATTTTTGATATATTACTGGGCCTGTTATGGCCGTGTTTCGTTTTCATGTTTTGTTAAAATATAGAATGTATTTAAAAAAGAAGATAAAAAGGGTGCTTCGGTACCTGTAATGGAGGATAATCTCGGTTAAAAAAATGAAACCCTAACTTGTCTCTCTGCGTTTTTCTTCGATTTGAAATGTTAAATAATGATGATGACTGTTCCTCGACTGTGACTGTAATAGTTGAAAGCATAGGGTTATTCTGGTAAATTGGGGGTTCTGTTTTATGTTCAAAGCATATGTATGGTATTGTTACTCGATAGCGACTGGGAATGAATTATAATAATATTTATTTTGTTTCTTGTACTGTTGTTAAATGAAACTGTAGGTAGAATAATATATACTTAGAACTAAGTATAGGGATACTGTAAATTATGGCTGCCATATAAGGCATTCCTTTCATTTGTTTTTCAGTCTGTCAAAAGGGATATTGTAAGGCTACGGCCGTGTAGGGTTTTGGAAATACTTCAAAGGGGACATTTATACTGAGTAAATAATATTACTGTGTATAATTTAAGATGGTTGTAACAGCCAATGATGACTGTGTTCGTCGACAGTTTCTCTGTGGTATTAATATGGTTGTTTTGTAAAAATAAAAATAAAACAACTCTGTAAATTCTATTATAATGACAGGGCTACTGTATTCTAATACTAAGTAGAAGAAAATAATAATCTACAGTTTCTATATGCTTGTACTTAACTACTGTGTAAATGATTAGGATGATGTAGAGGCTTGTAAAAATGAAATATTGTTACAGTCACCTCTTTAGATAATCGCTAGCTATTTTAACATGTTCTGAGTATAAATATATATTACAATGAGTTTTGTTTATCTGTTAACTTGATATAAGAACGACCTGTAACTTAAAGTTGACTAAAATATTCAATACATATATATATACAGGTAGGTTATTTTGATAGGAATTACCTCAGGGTAAAAACTAAGGTTTATCTATATTTGTTCTTATGATTGTTTAATAGCTATAATTCTGAATTATCTATTGTCTAATATTTCTGTCTATTATTTAAACTATTAACAGAAATCCTAGAATATACATAAACATGTTATTTGTTAACTGTAGCTGTAACAAATAAGTTCTGTATAAAATAAATACTCTATTTAAATAAAAATAGGAAAACTTCTAAAACATCTGCATTCTGAAATTTATACGAAAGAAAAGTACAGAGAATGATTTACTGAAGTTGAATACAATCAAAACATAGTTGTACTAGTTTATCTCATAGGAAAATTAAATAAACCAAGAACAGGAAGAGTGGCAGAACCTGTAGATGGTAGACAATAACAACAATGGGAGGCTGTTCCTCCCTACCAATTCCTGGAGAGTGCCCAGACAGCACTTCTCAGGACCCCCGAGCTTGCTCTGGTCTAACTGGCTGGAATCTAAGTACGGCCAATAATTCCCTCAGCCAAAACAGCTATACTGGAACCAAGTTACTGCAACTTCCTGCTCAAAACACTTCCTTACTATTTTCCCACTTCCTCAATGGGACTCCTGAATAGCATTCACCTGAATGTATTCTCCCTCTAGAACCATTGCTGAACCCCCAGCTCAGTTCATTGAGTAGTATTTAAAAGATTGCCTAGGTCTTAGTTGGGCTAACTGTCATTAATGAGCCACCTGCTCAGATTCCACTTTCTTGGGGAATCATGACCCCAAAATGTAGGGAAGTTGCCACCTGCAACTCAGGAAGTGTTTGAGGATGCTGCCACTTGTCTTTTGTCCTTCCACCTAATTCCAACCACCAGTTAGACCAGTAACCTCTTTTAACAGCTCTCCCATGCTGTTGTCTCCATAATTTATTTATTAATAATAATTATTCAGAATTTACATTCCATTTCTGGAGACTCTGCTGAGTCATCCATTTCTACTTAGCATTAAATTTAACATAACGTTCTCAGGAATATTAAAAATAATTACATTATTTTAATAAAATTGGGGTATGTGACATACACACCCCCTTAAAATGTAACATCGTCCTCGATGTTACTTATTCTTCGTCTTCAGCCACCTGCTGGAATAGATGGGGATATGCTTCCCGCATCTTACTTTCCAGCTCCCAGGTAGCTTCTTCAGGACTAAGGTGCTTCCATTGCACCTTCACTTGTCCAATTATCCGGTTCCGTAGAGTAATTTCCCTCCTCCCGAGGATACAATCCGGTTCTACCAGAACTTCCCCTTCTGGTTCTACCTGTACAATGTTCCAATCAATAACATGAGTAGCATCATGAACATACTTTTTCAAAACAGAGATATGAAAAACATTGTGTACTTTTAAATTTGGCGGTAATGCTAACTGATAAGCAACTTGACCAATTCTAGCTAAAATTTCAAATGGACCACAGTAACGTGGTGCTAATTTTGCACAACTTCCTAATCTTAGGGAGCTTTTCTTTGGTCTTACCTTGATGAACACATGTTCACCTACCTGGAACTCTTTAGGAGTTCTTTTCAAATCTGCTTGACTCTTTTGCCGATCCTGGGCAATCTTCAAGTTTTCCTGCACTTGTTTCACAATCTGTTCCATTTCTTTCAATAAATCAGGTCCTAACACTAATCTATCTACTGGATTACTCCAAGAGATAGGAGTGTTGCATTTTCGTCCATACAAAACCTCAAAAGGACTAAACTTAGCTGATGATTGATAGCTGTTATTGTATGCAAATTCAGCTAAGTGTAAATAATCCTCCCACTTACCTGGTTGATCTTTAACATACATCCTTAACAGATCTTCCAATATTTGATTAACTCTTTCTGTTTGTCCGTCCGTCTGAGGATGGAAAGAGGTGCTGAAATTCAAAGTGGTGTTTAATCCTTTGAACAAGGATCTACAAAAATTTCCTGTGAATTTAGGATCCCTGTCTGATATAATGACCTTTGGAATACCGTGTAACCGAAAAATCTGTTTTAGAAATATATCTGCTATGTTTGCAGCCTTGTATGTGGTTTTAACAGGAATAAAATGTGCTGATTTACTTAATTTGTCTACCACTACCATAATTGAATCATTCTGATGTTGATTTTTGGGTAAACCTGTAATGAAATCCAGGCTGATTATTTCCCATTTCCAGCTAGGAATAGGTAAAGGTTGCAGCAATCCAGCTGGATGTTGATGTTCTGTTTTTACTTGTTGGCAGTCCAAACATTTAGCTAAATATTCAGCAGTTTCAGATTTCATGTTAGGCCAAAAATATTCTTTTCTCAACATAGTGATAGTCTTTTGATAGCCAGGATGCCCGGAATAAGGGGTTTTATGTATTTCGTTTAAAATTAATAGCTTAACTGTAGGTGCATTAGGGATATACAGCCTGTCCTTAAACAACAAAAATCCGTTTTCGTTTAAACTATACCCTTTTATCAAACTTTATGTGGGTTGTTCTTTGGCTGTAATTTGCAAATGTTGATAATTTTCATCTAACTTTATCCCTTCAGCCAGCTGTTCATTTAAATCAGAGGCATAAGTGCTGCTAGCTGATATAAAATTCAGTTTTGCATTCCTGCTCAAGGCATCAGCCACCTTATTTTCCTTCCCTTTTATGTGTTGAATTTCAAAATCGTATTCACTTAGGAATGCCAGCCATCTGGCTTGTCTTGCATTTAAATTTGGCTGGTCTAAAAGGTATTTCGGACCTTTATTATCTGTTAGTAAGGTGAATTTTCTGCCTGGTGGTGTCGCCACATCTTTAAAGCATGAATTACAGCAGCTAATTCTAGGTCATAAGTGGCATAATTCTTTTCATGGATTTTCAGCTTCCTAGATTCGTAAGCAATGACATGTCCTTCTTGAGTCAGCACTCCGCCTAAGCCATCATTACAAGCGTCGGTGCAAACTATGAAATCTTTATTTGGGTCCGCTATTCTAAGAATAGGTGCAGTTGTCAATAAGGTCTTAAGTTTCTTGAAACTTTCTTCACATTTCGCATTCCAATCAAACTTCTTGCCTTTCTTCTGCAAAGAAGTGATTGGGTTGGCTATTTTTGAAAAGCCTTCAATAAACCTCCGGTAGTAACCGGTAATTCCCATGAAAGATCTAACATCCATCCCATCTTTAGGTACTGGCCATTCTTCAATTGCCCGAATCTTTTCGGGATCCACTGAAATCCCTTCCTTAGTGACTACATGTCCTAAGTACTGGATTTCATCTTTGAAGAAGTCACATTTACTAAATTTCGCAAAAAGTTGTTGTTCTCTCAGTTCTTGTAAAACGATACATAAGTGTTCTTTATGTTCCTCCTCGCTCTTAGAATAGACTAAAATGTCGTCGATAAAAACAACAACAAATTTATCTAAGTACTTGTGCATTATGTTGTTCATTAAACACATGAAAACAGCTGGGGCATTAGTAAGTCCAAATGGCATTACGACAAATTCGTAATGTCCGTACCTTGTTCTAAAAGCTGTTTTGAAAATGTCTTCTTCTTTAATTCTTACCTGATGATAACCCGATCTCAGATCGATCTTAGAGAATACCGTAGCGCCACGTAGTTGATCAAACAGATCATCAATACGAGGTAACGGATACCTGTTTTTGATCGTCATCTTGTTTAGTTGACGATAATCTATGCAAAGTCGCATAGTTCCGTCCTTCTTTTTAACGAAAATCACTGGTGCTCCCCAAGGGGATACACTGGGTCTAATATAATTCTTGTCTATTAACTCCTTTAACTGAGTTTTCAACTCGTTAAGCTCCAAGATATTCATACGATACGGGGCTTTTGAACTGGGAACAGCACCTGGTACCAACTCAATGGTAAAGTCAAGCTCTCTCTTGGGAGGCAATTCTGGAATTTCCTCAGGAAAAACGTCAATAAATTCATTGACGACAGGAATGTTCTCTACTGTTTTCTGGTTGTTTTCAGATTTATCGGTCTCGTCTGTAATAGTTACAGCATAGGTCTTGCATCCTTTCCTGACTGCTCTTTTAAGTTGTAATGCAAAAATTTGCCTAACTACTGTTTTCCTAGGGATACCCCTAACAGTTACAGGCTGTCCACTACTGTTTATACACCTAAAAGTTTTGTCAAAACAGTTTAAAACGACCCTATGTTGTTCCAACCAGTCCATTCCGATAAGTATGTCATAAGAGCCAAGTGGTAAAATGTTCAGTTTAACTGTAGTTCTAAAATCATTCATGCTTAAGATGCATTCTTTTACATAACAGTTTACTTTCTTCTTAGCCCCAGTAGCTAATTGTACAGACCAAGAGTTATCAAACATTTCAACAGTCAAATTACATTTTTCTACCAGTTGAGGTGAAATATAACTAAGACTAGCACCTGGATCTATTAATATAGTAACTGGGGTTTTGTTAATCATACCTCCTACTTCCACCATGGAAGTTTGGTAGTCAGCCTGGCGGTTTTCCAACGCTGCATTGATTCGGGGCATAGTTCCTGCAAAATCTCCAACTGTCATTTCATCTTGAACAGTATGAATATTGCTGACTTGTTTCTTTCTGTTTGGGCAGACTGAAGCATAATGTGGCCCATTACATTCCCAGCACTTGACAGGTTCTTTTCACTCAAAATTTTTGGTGTAGTTTCCATGATTATTAGGAGTCTCTTTGCTGTTTTTGTAATTGTTTGAGTGGCTGACAGCTCCATTTTTGTTCCCTTGGAAACTTTTACTATTAAAGTGGTTCCCGTTTTTGCCATTCTTGAAATTTTTATGGGGAACAAATTCCTTTTTCTTGTACTCGATCAGATTGCTGTTCTTTTTGGCTTTCCAGCTGGCTATCCCCTCTTTCTTTTTATTCTGTTCGTAACAGAAATTTGCCTTGCGCATAGCTTCTTCCAGTGTTTTGGGGTTGTCATATTCAATTCTGTCCTTGATATGATAAGGCAGGCAACTAAGAAACCGCTGTATTTTTGGTTTCTCTTCGACAAAATACGGTACATAACGCAACAGACTTAAAAATTTACTGTTTAAGTCCTTCATCGTCATAGATCCGAGTTTTAGTTCATAAAATTCCTTAGCCCTTTCTTCATAATACTGCTCGGACAGGAATTTCTTCTTGAAATACCTTTTAAAGGTACTCCAATTAACTTCTCTTTCTTTGATTCCTTTGACCCTTTTCAGGTCTTGCCACCATATGTCCGCCTTTCCCGAGAGGTTGTAGATGGCCATTCGTGCCTTTAGCTGATTTGAGTAGTTATAGATCTGAAAATATTTTCTCATCCCGGATAACCAGGATTCTGCCTCTTCTCCAGTTTCAGTTTCTCCATTGAAAGTTGGGGGCTTTATCTTCTTAAACTCCCCGAAAATCTCTTCATAAGGCCTGTACTTTTTCCTTCGGTTGTGCATCTCAGCTTCACTGCTGTCACTGCTAGTGTGATAACTGGGTTGTCCTTTTATTTCTTCAGATGAGGAACTGCTGTCAGATTTATTTGGTTTTGTCCTTTTTGACCCTCTTGGATGATTAACTTCTTCTGAGTCAGCTGGTTTGCTCCTTCCGTCAGTCTGAAATTTTTCCATCAATAGCTGATTTAGCTGTTCTTGAGTCTTTAGAATTCTTTCATTATCCTTCTTAACTGTTTCCATTTCTGTCTTTAATCCTCTTATGGTCTGCATCAGCTCAATGGTATGAGCAGTTTCTTCTTCTGTCTCAAGTTCTTTTGACATCTGTCTTGTCACAGCATTGGGAGATTCCTCCTCAGCATATTCTCCCAGTTTTTCCATATCTGTCTGTAAAATTCAGAAAAGAGAATTTTTCTGTTCTGTAGATGAAACCGAAATATATGTTAGTATTTTATAAATAAAACAAAATCTTCTTTTATGATCGCTGTTTGCGGAAGTTTAGTGGAGTCACATCCAGGCCTAGTGTCTGAACCATGCTCTGATACCACATGTAAGAACCCGTTATTTCTAAAAAAATTTAAAATTTTTATTCGTAACAATAAATGTCAATTAGGTAGTATTTCTGATATTGTTTTAATTTAAATAACTAACATAATCTGTTTAAAGACTCTGTCTTATTAAAAACTTTGATTTCGGTGATTGTAATTAATGACTGTTTTGTTTTGAACAGCAAGGGAAGAGCTAGTCGTAGTTAACTGGCTTACTTAGCTCACGAGCTAATGCATGTGTCGTCTTTTGTTTCTCAGGTGCGTCAGTGAATGTAAGGATCACTGTATGTTAAACTGGTGAACATCACTACTCCCTGTATTTTAAAACTTAAGAGATCGACATGATATTTCTTATTCAGATAGTATCAACAGGTTCTGCGATAGAATACACTGTTCAGTGATGATTTTTGTTTTAGGAATATTAAGCTATGTTACTGCTGTAACCATCAATGGAATAAAAGTTTGTATTGTAATTTATCATCTGCGTAAAGCGACTTAGCATGATGTGACATGTTGTCAATTTAATTCTGGTGATTACTGTTTTGTTCACGTAATAATAATCGTAAGTTAAAAGGTGGCGCCTCTAGCATTGTTTCCTATATATTAACCTTTACTGCATGTTCAAAGTCTACTTTATAGTTTAATTTATGTTACCTGACTGTGCCTTGATTTTAACTACCTTCACGATGTGAACCTGTAGATGAAATTCTATTTCAATATAAAAAAAAATAGAGATTTATTATTCAAAAGTGTTTACTGTTGACAAGAGTATTGGTAGCAAATACGATGAGAGTGTATGATAGCAGTTGTGTATAATTGTCAGATAGATTTGGTAACATTTCCCGGTTTTTAAGTAACACAGTATTTTCATTTGAGGTTGACTACCTTATTGCTTACATGATCATGGAAAGTATTATGCTCATGGCATAAATCTATGATTGATTTTAATATATAAATATCATATAACAATAATGTTTGTGCCACATCATATTGTTCCCATACGTTGGCAAGCTTTATATTTCATATAGTGTATAGGTTGTAATTAACATACTAGGTCACGAAAACTCTATGGTTGAAGTTGACCATACCTCCTTTATATTGTTGTAGGGGTTATACATAGCACGTACCTTGGTATTTCATGAAGGTTCGATTGCAAGCATACACTATATGATAAATGATTGTATATCATATATTGTCTTTTACGTTTGACTTACCTATGTAATGATTTTAGAATCGGTGTATAATGATTTGGGCTGCAATTTGAACTATATAGTCTCGACCCATATTACGTTGATATATTTGGTGCTACGTGGTTGACTCTCCTCCATGCAGTTGGCGATATATATAAAATGTTTCTCGAAAACCCTACCAGGTTGTTGTATTTGCCTTCGGGCTCGGGTCCTAAGGATGAAACCCTCCCTGTCTGAGTTTTTGTAATGAGGGCACTGTAACTGAGTGCAACGTGTTGGGGTCTGGTCTCGTGGGTTTCATTCTGAAGTAGAAAACATCCTCGGCTCTGCTGATAGATTGGGCTACGGTTTCCTTATTTCGTGGTCTCGTTGCTCCGTCATTGTTAAAAACCAGCTACTTACAGTCCTTCACTTCGCTGGTGTGGATATGAGACAGGGTTTTTGCTATTGTCTTTAAGTTATGTACGAGGTGATGCATTTGGGTTTTGGTGTGCTTCGTGTTTGGTTCAATCCCAGCGTGAGGGTTTCGTCGGGAACCGTTACCTTGTCTCGGCTGTCAAGAAATGTTATGTAGGTTTTGTTTGCTCACCTATCTGGCGAAGATGATGGGTTTTTCTCCATTTGTTCAGCCTGTGACTACCGGTTGTCCACTATTACCTTCCTCCATGTCTCGGTAAGATGAACCACATTTTTACAGTTTTTTTATGTTTTATAATCATTAATTAGATTTACGTTTTTATTTCCATTCTCAGCATTTAATATGGTGACTAAAATCCTCGGCATTCGTCAATGTGCAGGTCACGCGGCTCTTGAAAGTGTACATGGCTTTATCACTTACGCAGGCTACTCCGGGTAAGCCTGGTTATCCACGGCTGTCTCTTCCTTTGCTGGTTTTGTGGCTAGGGTTGTGTCAAGGAGGAAAACTCCTGTATAGTGAAGTCGTTTGAAGACTTGCAGTTCATAGTTGCAGTCATATGTATGGAGTTGTTTTAGTTTGAAATGAAAGGGGTTTTGAAACCCTGTTAAGTGTATGGAGAGCCATTCACGGCCACGACAATATGAGGCCAGGGTTTCGGCTATGGTTTCTATAATGGCTAAGCCTAGGGTTTAAACCTCGCTGTATAAGATTTATATTTTTGATATATTACTGGGCCTGTTATGGCCGTGTTTCGTTTTCATGTTTTGTTAAAATATAGAATGTATTTAAAAAAGAAGATAAAAAGGGTGCTTCGGTACCTGTAATGGAGGATAATCTCGGTTAAAAAAATGAAACCCTAACTTGTCTCTCTGCGTTTTTCTTCGATTTGAAATGTTAAATAATGATGATGATTGTTCCTCGACTGTGACTGTAATAGTTGAAAGCATAGGGTTATTCTGGTAAATTGGGGGTTCTGTTTTATGTTCAAAGCATATGTATGGTATTGTTACTCGATAGCGACTGGGAATGAATTATAATAATATTTATTTTGTTTCTTGTACTGTTGTTAAATGAAACTGTAGGTAGAATAATATATACTTAGAACTAAGTATAGGGATACTGTAAATTATGGCTGCCATATAAGGCATTCCTTTCATTTGTTTTTCAGTCTGTCAAAAGGGATATTGTAAGGCTACGGCCGTGTAGGGTTTTGGAAATACTTCAAAGGGGACATTTATACTGAGTAAATAATATTACTGTGTATAATTTAAGATGGTTGTAACAGCCAATGATGACTGTGTTCGTCGACAGTTTCTCTGTGGTATTAATATGTTTGTTTTGTAAAAATAAAAATAAAACAACTCTGTAAATTCTATTATAATGACAGGGCTACTGTATTCTAATACTAAGTAGAAGAAAATAATAATCTACAGTTTCTATATGCTTGTACTTAACTACTGTGTAAATGATTAGGATGATGTAGAGGCTTGTAAAAATGAAATATTGTTACAGTCACCTCTTTAGATAATCGCTAGCTATTTTAACATGTTCTGAGTATAAATATATATTACAATGAGTTTTGTTTATCTGTTAACTTGATATAAGAACGACCTGTAACTTAAAGTTGACTAAAATATTCAATACATATATATATACAGGTAGGTTATTTTGATAGGAATTACCTCAGGGTAAAAACTAAGGTTTATCTATATTTGTTCTTATGATTGTTTAATAGCTATAATTCTGAATTATCTATTGTCTAATATTTCTGTCTATTATTTAAACTATTAACAGAAATCCTAGAATATACATAAACATGTTATTTGTTAACTGTAGCTGTAACAAATAAGTTCTGTATAAAATAAATACTCTATTTAAATAAAAATAGGAAAACTTCTAAAACATCTGCATTCTGAAATTTATACGAAAGAAAAGTACAGAGAATGATTTACTGAAGTTGAATACAATCAAAACATAGTTGTACTAGTTTATCTCATAGGAAAATTAAATAAACCAACAATAGGAAGAGTGGCAGAACCTGTAGATGGTAGACAATAACAGCAATGTGAGGCTGTTCCTCCCTACCAATTCCTGGAGAGTGCCCAGACAGCACTTCTCAGGACCCCCGAGCTTGCTCTGGTCTAACTGGCTGGAATCTAAGTACGGCCAATAATTCCCTCAGCCAAAACAGCTATACTGGAACCAAGTTACTGCAACTTCCTGCTCAAAACACTTCCTTACTGTTTTCCCACTTCCTCAATGGGACTCCTGAATAGCATTCACCTGAATGTATTCTCCCTCTAGAACCATTGCTGAACCCCCAGCTCAGTTCATTGAGTAGTATTTAAAAGATTGCCTAGGTCTTAGTTGGGCTAACTGTCATTAATGAGCCACCTGCTCAGATTCCACTTTCTTGGGGAATCATGACCCCAAAATGTAGGGAAGTTGCCACCTGCAACTCAGGAAGTGTTTGAGGATGCTGCCACTTGTCTTTTGTCCTTCCACCTAATTCCAACCACCAGTTAGACCAGTAACCTCTTTTAACAGCTCTCCCATGCTGTTGTCTCCATAATTTATTTATTAATAATAATTATTCAGAATTTACATTCCATTTCTGGAGACTCTGCTGAGTCATCCATTTCTACTTAGCATTAAATTTAACATAATGTTCTCAGGAATATTAAAAATAATTACATTATTTTAATAAAATTGGGGTATGTGACAGAAGTGAGGCCATGTAATGTCCCCAGCTTGACCCTATTGCATTAATATTGTAAATGATGTAAATATTGTTATTTAGTCATGGTGAGGAGCTCAAGGCCAAGGCCCCGCCATTGATTTAATGTTCTATGTATCGGCAATTAGAATAGATGCCTATGGTTCTTGTGCGAGATGGGCACAATGTAAATAAGACACCATGTAAATATGCAATTTTAATGAAAACGCCCACAACTAGCTATGTAATGCAACAAAGAGATGGGGCATGATTCTACAAGGAATAGGGAGGGAAATTATTCAAACCCTTGAGCCCATGGTGTTAATCCATCTCATTGAGGGAACCCATGAACTCTCAACTACCCATTTGGTCTCATGCACCCAATCACTTAATCCTTCCAAGAATTGGTTGAGACAATAAATGCCTTGGGATGGGAGAGGTATGGCTGTCAATTTTCGTGCATGGGCAAGCCATCAACTTGAAAAATCGTGTTTTTGCTTGTGGGGCAAGAAAAACCCCATGAAATTGGCCCAAAAACCATTCTTCACCCATGGCATTCTTCCTCTCACGCAGTCTGAGCCTGTTGGGGTTTTATCCTTCACGTTTTCACCTTTCCCTGCGTTTTTCCATGCCTGCAAACTCGTTTTTGGTTAGCTCATTGGATGGGAGAAGAGAGCCACGATTTTTGGGTTTAGGGAGGCCGTTTCTGCCCACGAAATGCCCATGAGCATTCTTCTGAAAACGATTCTGCTCTCCTGGGGTTGAATTCCCATTTTCTCCTTTTCATTTTGGTTGCCCACGTTTTCTGGAACGGTCAGGAACCCATTGTTGGGAACTTCACTATAGAAGCGTTTTTCTCCTGCCCAACACTTATGCTTTTGATGATACATGCACCCATCTCTTAACAGCCTGAGAAACCCAATTGCTGATTGGCTTGGCTGATTTTGATATACCTTTGGCTGGGTGAGAGCCTGTTTTCCCCTTTTCCTTGTGGAGATCATGCCCAGCTCGGGAATGGCAGTGGTGCTGAGAGATTGAGGAGCCCACTGGCCTACGGTTGGGTGGAACGTTGCAGAAGCGTAGCTAGTTGTTTGGTACTACTTCATTAAGATAAGTATTCTCCTGTGTTAAATTTGCAATTACCATTTGATGAATATTTTGAATGTATCATGGATCTGTTAATAAATTTGCTTCTGCTGTGTATTAAAATGATTATGCATTTCCATATGATCTTGTATAATTCTGCACAGATCTTTATTTCATGGCTGTCATAGAATCTTGAATGTGTGTTAGAGATCAACAACATTTATTTGATTACCGTCGTTTTTCCATAGCATGCACAGATACAGTTCTTTGCATCTATGTTTTTAATTCAAACGATATTTGGGGGCTAATTGCTCGGATTGAGCACCACGTCCTCTCTATCATGCTGTATGGTAGGAAGGGGACACTACAGGCCATCAAGATGAAATAAGAGTTCTCTAGATGTAGTGAGACATAACATCCCATAGGCTTCATCCCTTCGATTATGCCATTTAGATTTCTCCACTGCTGAGGTTGGCTCAGCTTCTGTTGCCATGGTCACCCTGTACATCCCTTTTGTCCTCAGTAGAATCTCCATCTGTGCTTTCCAATCAAAATAATTGAAAGGAGTGAGGATGATATGTTGTGTATGATCCATTTCTGCAACTGATATAACTTTTGGACTAAAATTAGAACACTTCTGGATTCCAAAATGCACCCTACAGAGAATAGAATTCACCCAGTGAATTGATCAATGCACCCTTGCTGAGACTGTTGGATCCTACAAGACAATCAATAGATGAAAGGAACAGCTTGATGGCTCTGATACCATGTGAAAATCAGATCACATCCAAGAACTATGTAGGAAATTAACCTCTCTCATATAAAAAATCTCACACAACTGCTCAAAGACACAAAAATAATGCACAAGAATGGAATTCTGTATTACTTCCAATGAATAATAATTACACCAACCAACATATGAATGTTGTAGGATGTTATTAAATAACATTACAACAATAATTCGAATGGATAAATATTCCAAAAGAATCTTCTATCCATTAGACATTCTGAAACTGCCCATCCCCCCTAGGTGGCAAGTTGGCTTTCCAAATCTGCTCAAAAGCTCACGAATTGCTAAATTAGTGAGCTGAAGGTGAAATATAGGTAAAAGAACTTCCAAATATTAAATTTGAGTGGAAATGGTGTTAAAGAAAGTTTTTGGTGTAAAAAACACTTTCCTAGGTTGACTAGCTCTTTCCTTTGAGGGAAAAAGCAGTAAAAGCGACAACTTTCTTCACAAATGCGACCTCCCTCCTAAATATTATCCAGAATTCTTTAAGAATGCACCCAAGTGGCCTAGGAGTCTTGTAGAACACACCTTGCATGTAATCTTATCCTCCCATATTGCCTTGTGGACCACATAATGGTAATTTCCTCAATTATTACATAGAATTAACCAACAAGTGATTAATTAATGCATCTTATGTAATTAAATAAATGGTAGGAAGGCTTAAATATTCCAACATGAATTACATCAGATGCTTTATTTACACACCAAATTTTTAAGCAATTCTCCACCAATTCACCATGCCAGTATACTTTTGGAGTCAACCTATAATACATCTGTTTCCAAACAACAATAGTATAAGAGCACTCAATAGACAAGTGAAAATTTGATTCTTTTGCTTCCTTACAGAGATATCATATCACCAGTCCAAATTTGTTTTTCATTTGAAGTACATCCCATGACAGTGCTTTGTTTGATAATAAGAACCACATAAACAATTTTGATTTAGTTGGACAGTTGAACTCCATAACACTTTCCACCACCAACAAGAAACAGGACTATCTTCTGCATTTATTGAAGTAATATATCCTATTTTTGGAGCATATACTCCCGTAGATGATAACATTTGGGCCAAGGAATATTCATGATTCTAGATCCTTAGATTATTATTTGAAAATTTTGATAAGAAATTTTTCCATAAGATACTGTCAACTCCCTAAATCACTTGATAACCACCCTTGATCCAATATCGATGAAGCAAAATGATTGGAACGATACTATTCAAATTCAAAAACCCTCTTTCTCACAAATCTATAATCGTATACTCAAGGAGAAGATGTTTAGTTTCACTGCCCACCCAAGGATCCTCACCTAGCCTCACACTTGAGCCATTCCCTACCTTCCATGATAATCCTAAGCCAACCATATTAAAGGCTTTGACAACAACTTTCCAACTAATATATATGTTATGCATAGACTTAAATGGGATGCGTATCCACTCAACAATTGAAAGAGGATATATATATTTCTTCACAACAATCTTTACCCATAAACCTATACCACAAGTTACCTCCAAATGTTTTTAGCCACCAGTGCTTTTGCAAAAAAATTGGGAATTTTAAAACTCCGTCACCCCAATTGATTTGGAAGGGCTTATGTTTTTCAACTGAACCAAACCATACCTTGTTATTTCAAGATTTTAGACAAGAGGAATCTGTAACGAAGCTTCCATATTCTATCAACAACCCCTATTGGAATCCGAGTATTCATCCAATAAATTAGTATTGCCTCCAGTACCGTTTTTACCAAAATCACTCTGCCCCCTTTTGAAATTCACCTACGACTCTAATTGAAATCCTCATCTCAGATTTAGATACTAACTAGTCCCAATCCTTTCTCAAGTATGAACAAGGATTTAATTTGTATCCCAAATATTTAATCCATCTTTTAAAAAGAAAGTATTAAAGGGAAACAATGATTTGAAAAAATTGAGTTCTTGGTCCCCTATTCCAACTCTAGACATAGATTATTTCCCTTATTAGTCTTCATCCCTAATGCCAAATCGAAAATAGATCAAATTTAATGGAGTCTCATCATATCTTTCCTTATTCCATTTTTGAAAAGGAGTATATCATCTACAAAGAGTAGATGAGATATATTCACATTCCCTCCAAAAATTAATCCTTTAATTATTACAGACCTTTTAGATGAAAGTAAGGCCCTTCCAAAGCCTTCAACTATAATAAGGAACAAGAGTGGCACCAATGGATAGCCTTTCCTAAGTCCTTGACCAGGCCTGAAAAAATCAAAGGCTGATCCATTTATTAAAATTTCAAAAGAGACTGAAGACAAACACCTCATTACCCAATAAATGAAATGAACCACAAATCCCATATGAGAAAGGATGGTCCTTAGATAATTCCAACTGACCCTATCATAAAATTTTGATAGGTCAATTTTAATCACAACTGCCTTCATCTTCCTTGAGCTAATAGAATGCATAATTTCCTTTGCAATTCCAATAACCTCATGGATCTATCTTCCCGAGAGGAAGCCAAACGATTCTTTTGAAATAGTCTTACTCAAGACAATTTTGATCCTTGTAGAATAGCTTTTGCAATTATTTTATAAATGCAGTTACACGACAATATTGGTCTAATTTCCTCGAAAGAAGGAGAGCCTGACTTTGGTGTGAGAGCTAAAAGAGTTGAATTAAAAACAACTAATAATTTTCCACTACACTTGGATTCTTCTATCACCTTTAGTAAGTCTTGAGCTAGAACATCATAAAGACCAAGAAACCATCAGGTCCTGGGATTTTGTCTTTTTTGAACATCAATAGGATTTGATTTAATTCATTTAGTGTCACTTCCTTCATTAGCATACTATTATCTTCCCCATAAACAAAACTAGGATAATGATGAGCAATCTTTACTACCTCTACAAGATATATATCTTCATTAGCCTTAAATAGAGTCTGAAAATGATTAATTCTTGCTTTTGTGACATGTTCAAAACCTTCAACCTCTTCCCCCAAATCAGACGAAATTTTCTAGATAGAGCTTGAATTTTTTCTATGATTTCCAAGGCAATGTTTATATTTGAAAAGTGTTTAACATTATCAAAAAAATAATAATAAATATACTTTTAAATCAATGTAGAACATGAATAAGAATCATGTATGTTTGTATTTATGATTTAAAATAATAAGAAAGAAAGACATCATTATTTAATTGTTAAAAAATATTAGAGTTGGAATTGGTTCACTTCTAAAAAAGAAAATTTATTAGCATCACTTATTTTATGATAACTCTAAGATATTGGTTGGTTAACATCAAAGGAAGTAGTTGGGTAGAATTGGATTGGTGGAGAATGGGGTTAGGGTTTGGTTTCCTCTGGTTTTTGCTACATTCCTGGGCTGAAAATGCAGATTGATGATGGCAGAATGAGTGATGATCAACTTGGAGTCACGTTAGCTCAACTGAGCTAACTCAGTACCAACCAAGTATAAAAACAAGTGGGAATATTTGCGTACGATTCGTCATTTTTTATATGCATTCTAGCCTGTTTTTTTTAGTTTGTGATCCGGGTTCTCGGCATTTTATTACTATTTTGGTATTTCGGGTTGTGGGGGGGTCTTTTTCTGCAGGCCTAGCTCGTCTCCATACTTATCGTCCTGAGGACATTTGCCAGTCTCGTTTGTTTTTTGTGGAGACACCTGCTAGTTGTGGTTGGGTTTTTGGTCCTCGATGGGACGACAGTACAACAACCTATGGTTTTCTCCTTCGACAGATTTTGAAGGCTCTTTGCCATATTCCTCTAAGGGGAAGAACAGGGTTACTAGTGTGCTCCCTGAACCGCTAGATGATGCAGCGCTGGTTCTAGAGGCTATCCCAAAGTCACGGTTTGGTTGGGCTCGTCGGTTTAGGGGAGAGAAGGCACGTAAACGAAGGTCTGTGAAAAATTTGAAAGTTTGGGAGGGTTTGGCTTGTTTTCTCATCCCACAAGACACTAAAATGGCGTGCATTGAAATGCTGAGCGCTCAGGCCATTGTTGGTCGCTTGGAATTTACGAGTGGGGAACAAAAGGATTTGATGGATTGGGTTCGAAAATTCTGGTTACCGGTTGTTGGTGAAATGCCCAGGGTCATGCAGCTCTTGAATGGGTGGTTAATGTTCGTTTTCACGAAGCCTGAACATTTGGGCTTAATACTTAGGATATTTTGGTGTTTCGAGGATGGTTCCCTCTGCTTGAAAAGATGGCATTTATCTTTTCACCCCCTGCGGGAGAAACAAAACATTCAGCATCTTTTGCTCCTTATCCCTGGCCTCCCGATTCAGCTCTGGATGGAGGAGATTTTGATGGGTATAGCTAATTCGGTTGGGCGGTTTGTTCATTTGGAAAATTCCTCACTTCATGGTTTTGATCGTCGAGCTGCTCGGGTGATGGTAGAATTTTAAATTGCTAAAGGTTTTCCTGCGGAGGTGGAGTTGGTGTGTGGGTCTAGGGTTTGGCGCCAGCGGTTGGATTATTTTCATAATCCATTTCGCTATCATCATTGCTAGAAGACTGGACATATTCAAGCTTTGTGTCCGGAGGCTCAAGCTCGGGAGCATTGGTGGCAGTCTTCTGACCTGTCTAGTTCCTCTGTCAAAGTTTATGCTGGTTCAGTTGGGGTTTCTGATGATTGTGCTGCATTTTCGGGTAAGATTTCTCCTCGTATTGGCTCTCCTATCCCTTTTATTCCTGAGGAATATTTATTGCTGGCTCAAGCAGCTGAAGTTATTTTAGACAAGAAAATTGCCTCTGGGATATCGTGTTGAACCTTGGGAAGGGGGAGGTCCTATCGTCTATTATTGAGCCTGATTCTCATCCTTCTAAGTCTAAGATTTGTCGGGGTTTGTTTGGGGAGGTTTCTACGCCTGCGGGTGAGGGGGTGGAGTTTTGTTTATCACCTGATAGGCGACAGGTTTTTGTATTTAATAATGCTGATTGTGGTGATAATTTGGCCTCGGATATTGCTTCACTTTGTAAGGTGTCCGGGACTAGGGTCTCTGATAATCCTCCCGGTGGTGTTAGGCTTGAGTCGTCTTTGTTGGAGCATGGTCCTTTCACCCCTGATGAATCTGTTATATTGAATGATGTAGGCTATAGGCCACCTTCTGATGTGGTTACTCCATTACCGATATATTCAAAAAACCCTTCTCTCATTCCCCTTGCTCAGTCAGTCAATTTTGCTAGATTCCAGAATGTCACTATCCGGAGAGCTAAGAAGTCAGCTAGGAATAAGAAGGATATGCAAGGTGTTATGGCTCCCATTATTGCTCCAGTGTTTGAAAGAATTAGGTTGAATGAGGTTTTGGTCGGTCATAATGTTGATTCTGGGGGGATTGAACATGGTTCGGAGGATTACACAGAACCTAGAGTTGATATTATTGGGAAGGAGCTGGCTGCACTGTCTGTTATGTCTGGGGGCCTTAGAGCAATTTCCCCCTGTGATGATGTTTCTTGATGTCTATTTGCTCTCTTAATATTCGGGGGTTGGGTATAGTTGCACGAGTAAGGGATCTATCCAATTTAATTGCTACTTCTCGTCCCAGTATTTTGTTGTTGCACGAGAATATGTGTGATGATCTTTCAGCTGTTTCTAAGGTTGCGGGGTTTTTTCTAAGTTGGGAAATCTCTGTTGTTGGTTCGAATGGATTATCTAGGGGTTTGGTCGTTTCCTGGGACCCTAGAATATATTCTTTTTGTGTTTTTCAAACTCTCTAGGGTATTTTATTGGAGGGATCTTGTAAGGCCACAGATCTTCATCTCACGATTCTGAATTGCTATGCTCCATATAAAAATAGAGAGGTTTTTTGGCTTGGGTTGCAGTCTTCTGGGATTTTAAAAATGGATAATATTATGGTTGTGGGTGATCTTAACTTCACCAGATTGGCGCAATAAGTATGGGGCACAAAGGCTAAATTGGATTATTCGGCAACTTTTTTTTCTGATTTTCTTATTAACAATAATCTCATTGATGTTTGTATAGGGGCTATGGTCCCAACCTGGTCAAATGGTAGAGATGGGTGTGAAGGTATTCACAAACGACTTGATATATTTATGGTGAATTCTTCATTGTTGGAAAAATGCAATCATTATCGTTCCTGGGTTGGTGATTCTAAAGTATCGGATCATTGGCCTATCTTTTTACAATTGGAAGAGAAGTTCATGGATTTAAATTATCCATTCAAGTTTGACTGTTCCTGGTTATCACATCCAGAATTTGATGTTTTGGTCAGAGATGTTTAGTTGAAAGATAGCGGTCAATCAGATTATAATCATGTTGATCTTTTTTGCTACAAGTTGAAAATTCTTAAGGGAGAAGTTTCTAATTAAATTCATCATAAGAAACAAAATGACAGATGTAGTCTAGTTGATGTGGACACTCAGCTGCATAAATTATATCTGCTTAATACAAACAAGCCCTTGATTGGTTCAAAGTTGGAGCTGCTGAAAAGATTAGAAGCTGAAAAAGAAATAATTTATGTTATGGAAGAGAAGGAATGGAGATTAAAAAGTATAGCTTTATGGGATAAATCTGGTGACAAAAATACTAGATTTTTTCATTCCTATGCTTCTGCTCGAAGAAACAATAATACTATTTGGAAAATGGAAGATGAGAAAGGGTCTGTTGTTTTTGGTGTTCAGGGTCTTCAATCTCAAGCATTAAAGCATTTTTGTCGCATATACTCTGATGATAATAGCTGTGATTTAACCTCACAACTTCAAGTGGCTATACTCTATCCTCGTTTCTTTGACAGGGAAGATGCAGCATTGTTATGTTCGGAGGTTACTTTTGAAGATCTGGAACGAACTTTAAAATTGTTTTCAAAAGAGAAAAGTCCAGGGCCAGATGGCTGGACTGTAGAAGTGTTCCTGCATTTCTTGGATATTATGGGGGACGATATTGTCAAGATGGTGGAATTTATTAGAACACAGCGATATTTATGAGGTGCTTTGAATTCTACCTTCATTACAGTCATTACAAAGGTGAATGATCCGAAAACATTTTCAGACTTCAGGCCCATTGCACTTTGTAATTTTGCTTATAAAATTGTTTCCATGATTATTGTAGGATGCCTCAATCTTGTATTCTCAAAGTTTATTACTCCTGAACAGTTTGGTTTTTTAGAAGACCGACAGATCCATGATGTTGTTGGCATTAATCAAGAAATACTACATTCTATTAAGTGCAAGAAGCAAAGTGCAATACTGCTTAAGATGGATCTTGAGAAATCTTATGATCGGGTCAATTAGGATTTTCTGAGGATTCTATTGATACAGATTGGTGTGCCAGCTTTAGCTATTAACTGGATTATGGCCTGTGTTAATGCAATGAATATTGCTATTCTAGTTAATGGGGCTCCTACGTCTTTTTTTAGTTGTTCAAGAGATATTAGGAAAGGCTATTCGATGCCACCTCTTTTATTCCTGTTGGTGATTGGTGGTTTAAGTAGGTTGATTAAGCAAGCACATGAGTAGGGTAAGTTTAAAGGTATTAAAATCACAAAAGGACTGTTTTTGACACATGTTCTTTTTGTTGACGATGTGCTTATTACTGGGATTGCATCTGTTGATGAATGGAGAATACTCTATGGTATTATCGATCTCTTCTGTAAGGATTCTGGCATGAAGGTGAGTTTATTGAAGTCTTGCCTCTATCAAAATCAAGTTGCCGATGATAGGATTTCATATTTCCATTCTATTCTCCCATACAGTTGCAATAAGATGTCTGATGGTTTCACATATTTGGGCTTTCACCTAAAGCCTAATGGTTATTTGGTTAAAGATTGGGATTGGTTGATTAAGCGTTTTGAAGCTAGAATTTCACATTGGACTTATTGGTTGCTCTCCATAGGTGGTAAACTTACTCTAGCAAATTCTGTGTTGGTGGGGACACTGGTCTATTGGTTTTCTATGCTCCTAGTGCCTTGCTCTGTTATCAATTCATTACGGAGACTTCTTTTCAATTTCTTATGGACTGGAGGCCTGAAACGAGCTAGTCTGACCTTGGTTGGGTGGGAGAGATTATCTCTTCCTTATACTTCAAGCGGGTGGGGTTTAAAGGATCTGTCTACTTTCAGTGATGCTTTACGACTGAAGAGTATGTGGAGGGCTATCTATGGTGGATCCCTTTGGTCTTGGGTAATTTATCATAAATATATCAAGACCAAGATTTCTTTCTGGCTGAGACAGACCAAGAAGAAGGTTAGGGGAGTCTCCCCTATTTGGAGAGGATTTATGAAGGTTTATTGTTGGTTTGCTTATTTTCTTTGTTGGAAAGTTGGTAACGGATCGGAGGTGGCTATCGGCGTTGATCCAGTCCTTGGGATCAAAGGAAATTATATATTTTCGACAGAATTGTCTTCTTTTATGAGAAGGGCTGGGATGATTACTATTAATTCTATTGTTAAAAATGCTGCCTCTGGATACTGGCTCAATGCTGGTAATTTAAATTTGCCTCCGGAGCTGAATGAGGAATGGGAGGCTTATATTCATGGTTTGAATGCTCTTGGTATTCGGCTTAATGCTGAAGATGATATGGTGGTGTGCGATGGTAATGAAGTTTCAGGTAATATTACTGCAAAATCAGCTTATGACTGCATTATCAAAAGAAGATATATTTTCCCTAATAGCTGGTGGTACAAGAAGATCTATTAGTGGAATATGCCATTAAAACTAAAATGTTTTAGCTGGTTCCTGTTACTGGATCGCTTAAAGACTTGGGAAAATTTGTCTAGGATCGGCAGGGTTGGTCCTAATTGTTGTATTTTATGTAAATCAAATCAGGAGACTGCTTCTCATCTCTTCATAGATTGCTCCTTTGTTGTGGAACTTTGGGACAAGTTCTATCAATCTTTCGGTATTGCTTATAAATGGAGTGGTACTTCTTTGGATGGCTGTCTTCTGGAGTGGATGCGAAGTTGTAAGCAGTACCTAACTCTGCCAATATTTATATGCTGGTCCATTTGGTTTGTTAGAAATAAGGCTACCTTTGAAGATCTGACTCCGAATGTACAGGGCTCTTACAATATTATCCTTTCACACTTTCTGCAGTATCAGACAGATATAAAAGCTTCAGTTCCTAGAAATATTGGGGAATTTCATTTCATCATCAAGGAGCCGATTCTATTTTTTGATGGGGCTGCAAATTTTGGTGATTGCGGGGATAGTGGAGTTATCTTTTTAAATCAGTCTCACTACTTCTCACTTCATCTAAAGTGTGGTAGAGGTACTAATATGAAGGAAGGACTTTCCATCTTTGTGGTGTGTTCTCAGAGTTGCAAATATCTTTGGGTTAGTTAATGTGAAGATCTTTGGGGATTCACGTGTGACTATTAAATGGTCACATGGTGAATATGACATTAAATTTCTGGATTTGGTCAATTGGTGTAGGAGAATTAAGGATGAGCTCAGTCTTCTTGGATCGGTTACTTTGGAGCATATCTTAAGGGAATTTAATGAGCAGGATGACTATTTATCTAAGTTGGCTCTTGCAGGTGAGGACGATTTCTTGATATGGGAAGAATTCTGTGAGAATCAAATGATTGATTGAGGTTCTTCTAATATCATGATCTGATTCTGTTTATTGCTACTCATGGCTATTAGACTATTGGCATCTTTTTGGATGTAATTTTGTATAATTGAGGCTCTCCATGATAGGGATGCTTGGTGGACAATCTAGTTCTATGATAGACCTAATCATGTACTATTTGATTCAACTTATGAATATCAATAGTATGCTTTTTTTCGCGGGAAAAAAAACTCTAAGATATTAGTTATGTTATATACAGTGTTGAAATTTGACAGGTAGTTATTTGTCATTTTACACAAAATTAAACATCATTAAGGAAATGAGATTTTTAATTTCACCCATCATTTTGAGGTGCATTTTTATTTTTACATGTCATTAATATGGATATCCCAAAGCCTATATATATATATATTCTCTTTATTTCCGCGGAAGAGGGACATTCTATAGTCCAATAGGGGGATGTGTAACTACTTCAGTGCTCACCATGGAGTTGACACATGTCCTTTAAAAATATATATATATATATATGTAAAACTACACAAATTAGATAAATTAAAACCATAAACATTGCATTACACTCTAGAGATTTGATTAGGTGGCACATTGTATTTCTTGTGAAGAAGCTTATTTAATGGTTTCCAAGATAAACATTCTTTGTCATATTGGCATGCTTTGTTTTGAACATCATAGAAAACATTGAATTCTCATATCTTGCCTCATGTCATGTTTTTTTGTTTATTATATGTTTGTAAACTTTTTATTTTGCATTATATAAGATATGAGAATTCAATATTTCATATAGTTATTATAAATGTAATTTTTAAAAGAATCAACTATTATTATAACAAGTAAAATTAATATTTCAAAATATACGATCAAATTTCAACCCTAATTATATATATTTTTCACTTAATTTTGTTATAAATTTAAGAAATCATTTAATGTATATTTATATAATTAAATGATCAATAATCATAAATATAAATATAAAATCAACCTTTTTTATTTTAATTTACTGTTATGTTTAAAAATGTTATTAATTTTACAAGTTAAGAAAATGTTTAAACAAAGAATACATTCATGATTCGTAAAAGTTAAGTATCTTTGGCATTTATCATCATCACGAGAAAACTAGTCACACGATAACTATTCTTCTTTTAAGAAGATCCACTAAGCACAGTTGTAAATTCTGGGAAATTTCTTAAAAAGTGGTACAATTTTTTTTTCTTTCAAATCATAGGCATCGATCATGAGTTCCATTAGCTCCACTACAAGATGTGTCGATTATTACTACCATGATATATTCGATCACCAGATAGTCTCATCGGAGAGTTCATTACTTATCATTACTTTTTTCTATCATGAGAGAGAACATACTTTGTAACATATTAACTTGTTACAATATCATTCTATCATGACAGAGTTCAATACTGACCATATAATTTTAGCATTTTGCTAATTGTAAAATATACATCAGACCATATAATCTTAGAATTCTGCTACTACTTACAATATAATCTTAGCATTTTACTGATCGTACTAACGGATGGATATTTGTTGAACTTTGATCGTGGTCTGTAGAGAAAGTCGCTGCTTGTTGGCGTATGGCTGTGGTCAGTAAGGAAAGTAGCGTTTTCCCATTAGAGAAGGCTAATAATTCATAACAATGGTGGACCCAACGTGAAATACGACAACAAACGCTTCTACATTTGCTTCACATGATAGCTGTAAGCAATGTGCAGGTAGTTGAACCCAAGGGAGGACAACTAAATAGCTCCCGACTGTCGGAATCCAGCAAAGACGGAAGTGCTCAAATTGCAGTTTCCATTGTTTAAATGGAGATTTCGAAGATTTGAGTAGTTTTAAAATTCAGAATTTATTCTAGGAGGAAACTTGGAAGAGCGTTCAGAAACCACTATTGAATCTTACCTCAAAAATCATAATAAAGTACAATACAAGTGAATGCGTTGCAAGAGTACCTACTACCCAGACGGGCAGGACTAAAACCAAAATCTTGACTGAAAATTGCAAGATTTATAAATATGTAATTTCAGCAATCTGAAAAACTTGATCTAAACTAAATGACGGATTTTAGAACTACCCAAGTGGTCAAAATTGTGATTTAAGAAGTGGAAATTGCTATTTGAGTAATTGTTCCTCTCGCGAACAGGGATGTTTTGGTTGCTTCATATAACCAGATGTGCTCGAATTCTAAACAAATGCCAAGAAAATGTATATAATTTTTTTATAAAATTATAAAAAATATAATATAAATATATTTATAAAAGAGATGTTATTTTTTTATAAAATTATAAAAAATATAATATAAATATATTTATAAAAGAGATGTTCATTTTTAAGTTAAATTTCTAAAACATGAATTTTGATCATTAAAATGAAATCATTGAAACCAAAATTATAAAAATTGATTTTTATTAATATTAAAATAGTATCATTTAACATAAATAGAAGACAATTTCAACATATATTCATGGTGTACATCTAATGGTATCCAACAAAGACTCAACCACCTTCTTATTTGTACGAACGAAAACATTTGTGCCCAAATGAGTGGAAGTCCATTCAAATTTTAAAATTAAAATTAGTGAGTTTTTCAATGTTCAATTCACGTGTTCCATCCACTTATTTAATATGCCTTTTCAATTTATTTATATATACTTATTATATATTATTTTAGAATTTCATTTATTTTGTAATTTATTTAAATATGTTTATTTAATGATATTTTGAAATATTATTTTTTTATATATAAAGAAAGTTATATATTAAAGGATTTATTTTAATTTATTTTTTTGGTAAGTAAGAGTAACATTATATTATATGAAAAAGAAATATATAACAAAGTTTGGGGACCATGATAGAGGTGCTTTGAGAGTTTATATCCTGGGTTTTTAAAAGAGACTCATACTTATACATATTACAAAAATGGCTTTCTGAGTGAGTAACCAAAACTGATAGCCATATACATGTTCAACAGTTGAGGGAAGACTAGTAACAAAACAAAAGCAAAAAAGCAAAAAAGCAAAGTTAACATAAAAACTAGGAGTTGTCACGAATATTTTGAGGTCCGATTTCCTTATTGGGAGCTTCATCCTGCATAATAATGGTATCATGGTTGACAATAACCATCCATGACCATGACCAGAGAGTATAGAGAGAATAACATAGATTTTCTTGTCCATTAATTGCAATATGAAGGATATATCTTCCATATGACGACGGTGTTCAAAATGCATATCACATAGGACATGCATCAAAGGAGAATTGTCCTCAGAATTCAAATGCACATCCTCACAGCAATGAGCATAAAAAGGCTTACCTGAACTCAACGGTGGAGACAACGTTCGAGACTAATGATAGAGGTGGCAGCAAGCGTTCCCCAAAACCAAGCAAATTTCCCACATCGTCGAACCATTCCACTAAACAAGACCACTCATTTTCCTTCTGGCGAGCCTGAGATGCCCCTCGTCTGCCAAAAGATCCATGTCCCCCAAAGACGATCGCTCGCTTGAAACAGTAGACATGGGAGGGGAATCTAGAGCTGCTTGAGCCTAAGGATGGCTACCACTCCCACAATGAGAGTGTCCCTTGAGCCTGAGAATAGGCATTCTCTAGAATCAAATCCAAGCAAACGTAGTGTCCTACAATTCCTTAAATAATTTGACAATGCCTTCAGGAGGTTGACTAGAGTTCCTACAAGAACTAACCCCCCTCAACCATAATTTCCCCGTCAAATTCATAGCTGAAGTACACCAAAAACCAGGTGACAATATCCTTAGCAGGTAAGAAATCACATCCTCCGCATTCGAATTTAAGGCAATCTGCCATGAACTAGTGTAGAACCATTTGGAAGGATGCCACATTAAATGTCCAGACTACGTGATACAACTAAGTTTAATTGCATATCCATAAGGTTGCAAATCGGACCAAGGACAAGACATATTAAAGACGTTTTCCTACCCCTCCCGACCATCCTCGTAACGCTCTTAAAAATCACAACCATATATATACATAAAGTTGCACATCAAACCAGGGACAAGACATATTAAAGACGTTTTCCTACCCCTCCTGACCATCCTCGTAACACTCTTAAAAATCACAACCATATATATATATATAAACATTCAACAAGACAAAGACTCCAAGCATATTTGGACGCACATATGTGCCATGCAATTCATGTAAAGCTTATGAAAACATCTAACTCCCATATTCAATATGACATAAAAGTGAAAGGATATATATATATATATATATATATATATATATATATTTCCATTGGCAAATTCTAATATGTATACATATGTTTATGTTTCAAAAGTTACAATTCAACATATATATATTACAAAATACTAATATGTATACATAGGTTTATATTTCAAATGTTATAATCCAACATATATATATATATTTCAACACCAAAAATATAAAGTATTCAATGTATATAACTCTAAAGGTCAAATAAGTACACTTTACTTTCGTCATAAACCAATGTATATATAAAACTATTCAATTTATTTATTTGAAATTCATGCAAAACAATCTCTACCATGCAAATATATATATATATATTCTTGTACTAACCAACTGTACGACTGCCTCAGACTGTCTTAAATGCAGTTATATACATATATTCGTAAAATTGAAGCTGACTATTAAAATTGACAACCTCGGACTACTCATCTAGAGGAAATCCGAGGAACACTACTGCAACAATTATGGGGATAAACGATCAATTGACACACAGGTTCAAGAACAAACGAAGAGATTGTGGATTTGATATTCATCATGAAAGAAAAACATATAACGATACTGTTAGCTAGAAAAATCCTCCTCATTGTAGTCGCAAGAGTTAAATGCCCATTATCTGAATGCTCAACTCTAAAGTCAATTCCTAGTCTGCTGAGTGAATATCCGGGTGTAAGAGATCGACTTTATAAGTTAATTAATACACCAGGCGATAGACAACACGAACAAGATAAATCTCGATCAATTAACCAAGTTAACAAATATCATTTCACTGAGCTTGACCTACTGTCATTAGGAGACTAACACGGTTTAGAAGAGGGATATTCCACTAAATTAGCTCATGGTTAATACTAGTGGTGATTCGGGAATAATATCTTAAGATCATTTCTAGTGCCAACCTCCTCAGTGAGTTGGAAAAGATACCTATACTTGGACGACCACCCTGTCTTAAACATAACTACAGATAACTAAAAGTCAGGTTTGCTATGAAATTAGGAGTAAAAGCACGTTTGGAAGAGTTGTTAAGTATGGAAACATTAAGGCATAGTCTAGAATAGAGTCGATGTACCTACAAGCTACTGCAAATAAAAAGTTGCTACACTGCCCCGCTTTGTTTAAGCGATACACTTAACAACGATTACTCAAATGAAGGGATAAACAACAAGGAAAACCTAGGAGATTCAAACAGAAAGTAACAAACAGTCATATGACTGGAACTCACTTGCATCCCACCGTTTTGTAACATGCATTACAAAAGTTAGTTTAACACGCACAACATTGTTAAGAGGTAAATGACTGTATGGGGGTAGTCTGAAACTTACATACTACTATCGAGCAAACAGATAGAGGTTTATCCCACAAAGAAAAACAACAACAATAACACAATCTGGAATTATAGAGTGAAGTATGATACATTCAGATCAGAAACAAATATATTAGACTCGAGATGGGGATTAATGCCCAGCTGTTTTAATTCCAAGAGAAAATCAATTTGAAAATCACAAATGTTCAAGATCGCTCAGCTATAGTTTCAAGTACAGATAAAAAGGATAGTGAAAATATCAAAACCGGGATCGATCGCAACCCTATACACAGTATTAAAATAAGACTGCTATTCACCGATTAATTGTCAACAAAGAGTTTTCACCTCTATGGTCACGCTAAAACTGTAGAAATCTAGAAGGCTAATGCTACTCCTACAGAGCCCATGCAAATATATCTTATATACGCAAATAATAATGCTATATAGTCTACAGTGAATCAATCTCTGCAACCAATCATTTTACAAGTTTAAATAACTTATAATCATCAACGGAAGAAACGATCTATGATTTAAATTGATTGTATAAATAAATAAGTAAAAACCATTTTATTTTATCTAACAGAGATTTGATCTCTGTGCTAAAAAGTGATATACAATATATATAAAATCTATAAAAGAAAATAAAACCACATTGATATGAATTCGAGCTGAGCCGATCTTAAGGTTTCGCACCGCATACAGAAAGAAGATAAACAATCTTTTTCTTACGTTGCTTTTTTTAACAGTTATAAAAACTATTGCAATACCCATGTGGCTCACCGTATAGATATCGGGAAAAATGAATTACAACCACCTAACCAAAATACTTCTCTATGCTAAGAATTATATATAATATTTAAACGCTATACAAACATAGAAATATTTATTCAAACTGTGACGATACCGATATCACTCATTGCATGCATGAAGAAGAAGAAGAAGAATAAACGTTAACAATCTAACCAAAACACTTTATGCCATTTATAAAACTTATAAGCACACACGGAAAGAATTTACTTACTTGAAAATAAATGGTAAAGACACTTGGAGACATTTAGTTCCTCCAAACCATAGAAGAGGACAGCCACTTTGTTATTCCAACTTCACCCCCGAGCTGGATCACCACCATGGACCCATGAACTAGCTAAGCACAATTTGAACGTAGCACTCTCTCTCCAAGAGTTTGTAGCAGATTTAGTGATGGACTTTCAAAAGAAAAGGGATAAATACTGAACATCTTTCCATCGTAGCAACAATCTCTCCATGCACTACACAATGTCCTGTGTCTTCTCAGTGCACCATTATATAGTTTTTTCCCAGCTCTTGTGCCATCTTAATCAAATCTCAAGCAATATCTTGATCCATATAATTGTAGATTTGGTCGGTTTGCTAAGATTTTGACTTGGATTTGATTGATACAAAATCTCTTGCTTGATATACACTTGTTCATTGTCTCATGATGGTGTCCCCTCTTTCAACTGGTTGCGCCAAGTGTCTTTCTTTGATTAATAATTGAAATAATAATTAATGTGCAAAATATTCACTCACATCACATGTGAGTATTTGTGTTTTACAACTCCTTTTACAAATAATAATTGTTTTGAGGATATTTCAAAAATACTTAATCAAAAATTCTTGGGGGTATTATATCCCCCCCCCCTTATTCTTAACATCATCTTCGGTATTATTTATTCAGAATCTTCTTGCTCAGGTGGGAACATGGAAGGATATGCTACTCGCATACAATCCTCCATTTCCCATGTCGCCTCCTCAGGGATAAAGTGCTTCCATTGCACATTTATTTGAGAGATGGCTCGATTCTATAGCATAAGTTCCTTCCTATATAGGATATGCAAAGGATCTGTCTAGAACTCGCCCTCGGGTTCTACCTGAATCAAACCCCAATCAATGATATGAGTAGCATCATGTATATATCTTTTCAATAATGAAACATGGAAAACATTATGAACTTTTATAGAAGGAGAAAGTGCAAGCTGATAGGTTATCGGCCCTATCTTGGCTAACACTTCAAAGGGTCCACAATACCTGAGAGCTAGCTTGGAACATCTTCCCAAGATTATCGCACTTCTCCTAGGATTTACCTTTAAGTATACATGATCCCCAACATTGAACTCTTTTGGAGTTCTTTTAAGATATGCATAACTCTTTTGTTGACATTGAGCAACTTTTGAATTTTGTTGTACTTGTTTAACAGTTTGTTCTATCTCCTTCAAGATATCAGGTCCTAAAACAATCCTATCAACATGGTTATCCCAAGATACAGGAGTGTTGCATTTCTTACCATATAACACTTCAAATGGACTCATCTTAAGGGATGCTTGATAACCATTGTTATCAACAAACTTAACTAAGTGTAAATAATCTTCCCATTTATTTGGCTTGTCCATCACACACATAGGCAACATATATTTAAGAATTTGGTTAGTTCTTTCAGTTTGTCCATCCCTTTGAGGATGGTATGCAGTACTAAAATTTAGCCGAGTATCTAAACCTTTAAATAAACATTTCCATAAATTACATGTAAACTTTGCATCACTGTCATAAATTACAACTCTAGGAATACCATGCAAACGAAAAAATCTCTTTCATAAACTCTATCATCTATATTTATTGCTTTAAAAGTAGACTTTAGTGGTATAAAATGTGTAGCTTTACTCAATTTATCAATAACCACCATAAGTGAATCATGTTGTTTAGTCGTTCTAGGCAATCCAATTATAAAATCCATGCTTATTACTTCCCAGTTCCATTTCGGAATGGGTAAAGGTTGAAGTAGCTCAGTTGGATTTTGATGTTTAGTTTTAACTTGTTAACATTCAAGGCATCTAGCAAGGTAATTCATAGCATCAGTTTTCATATTGGGACAATAATAACCTTTTCTTAGCATTTATCATTTTTTGATATCTCAGATGTAATTTGTTCAGGATTAAGTGTTTTAATTCTTCAGAATTAGGTACATATAACCGATTTTTATAGGTTAACAAGTCCTTTGATGTCATAGAATAAACTATGGATTCACTTCCATTTATATTCTTATGCAATTGTTCCTTAATTTTTAGATATTATTCATCATTCTTAGATGCATCCTTGATTATATCTTCGAGATTTGTTTTATCACTGTTAAAGGTGGTTGAAAAAATTGGAATAACGTTCCTACTCCAGGCATCCACCACTTTATTTTCTTTTCCATTAATATGTTTGATCTCAAAATCGTACTCGCTCAAGACGGATAACCACCTTGCTTGGCGAGCATTTAGATTTTGTTGGTCAAACAAATATTTTAAACTTATGTTATGAGATATTAGGGTAAATTTTCTTCAAATAAGGTAGTGTCTCCACATTCTTAAAGCGTGTATTATTACAGCCAATTCTAAGTCATGCGTTGCATAATTCCTTTCATGTTCTTTGACTTTTATTTTCATAACTTATTACATAATCATCTTGTAATAAAACACCACATAATCCTTCTAAGCAAGCATCTGTACATACAACAAAGTCTTTGTATGGATCCGTTATTCTTAGAATAGGTGTTGTTGTAATTAAATGTTTAAGTTTTTCATAACTTTCTTGGCATTTATTAGACCAAATAAACTTTGTTCAGTTCTTTTGGAATGTAGTTATTGGGTGGGAAATTCTTGAAAACCCTTCAATGAACCTACGATAATAACTTGTGATTCCCATAAAGTATCTAATCCCAGTTACATCTTTAGGAACTGGCCAATCCATGATTGCCTTCATCTTATCAAGGTCTACATAAATTCCTTCTTTAGAGATTATGTGACCCAAATATTGGATTTTATCTTGATAAAAGTCACATTTACTGAAATTTTCATATAATTTATGTTCTCTTAAGGTTTGTAAAACCAATTTCAAGTGTTCTTCATGTTCTTGTTCATTTTTAGAGTAGATCAGTATATCATCAATAAACAAAACCACAAATTTATCCAAGTATTTATGAAGGACATTATTCATTAGACACAAGAACATGGTCGGAGCAATAGTTAAAATGAATGGTACAACTATAAATTCATAATGCTCGTACCTTGTTCAAAATGCCATCTTGTAAACATATTCATATTTAATTCTCACTTGGTGGTACCTAGGCCTTAAATCAATTTTTTAGAATACCACACCTCCCCGTACTTGATCAAACATATCATCTATGCGTGGGAGTGGGTATCTGCTTTTAATAGTAATTTTATTAAGTTGTTTATAATCTATGCAATATATTAAGGTGCCATCTTTCTTTTTAACGAAAAATACGGGTGCTCCCCACAGTGACACATTCGGTCTTATGTACTTTTTATCTAACCGTTCTTGCAATTGAGTTTTTAGTTCTAATAACTCTGTTGTGTTCATTCTATAAGGGGATTTAGAAGCAAGTACTACTCCCGGTACCAAATCAATAGTAAAATCAATCTCCTTTCTTAGAGGTAATCCAAGTATTTCCTCTGGAAATACATCTTTAAAATGTTGCAAAAGGGGATAGTCTTCTAATCTAGGTTTGATTTTATCATCAGCATTTTCAGTTATATGAATAGAAAACATTTGACATCCATTCCAAGAACATTTATTTAACTGTAAAGCATATATTTTTCTAGTAAAAACTTTTCTAGGAATACCTTTAACAAGCCTACCCTTACCTTGTTCATTAATGCACGTAAAAGTCATTTCAAAACAATTTAGTATAACTTTGTGTTTTTCTAACCAATCCATACAAATTAATACATCACACATGAACGCAATGGTAAAAGATTCAAATCTACTTTTGTAACTAATTCATTCATGAAAATTTCACAACTATGAATAAAACTAGTTACTTTTCTTTTTGTTCTTGTAGCTAACTGTACTAGCCGCAACTTTTCAAACTCATGATTTTTCATCTTACACATGTCTACTAACTTAGGAGATATATAACTCAAAGTAGAACCAAAATCAATCAAAATAGAAGTGGATTTATCAAAAATATTGCCTTCAACTTCTATCATAGAAGGCTAATAGTCCGCTTGATGGTTGTCCAATGTTGCACTTATCTTCAAAATATTTTGAGCAACTTATCCAATTATGGATGATTCATTTACCGTGTGAATGCTTCAACTATCCCTTTTATCAGGACAATTCTGATAGAAGTGACTTTCCCACAGCCCCAACACTTTAAGGGTTCTCTTTTTACTTCTTCTTTTTTTCTTATTAAGGAAATTATCTTTAAATTCAGTTTTAATTGGCTATTGTTTATCCCTAAAGGTGTTCCTTTGGTAACTCTTGTGTTTATTAAAATTCTTAAACTCTCTTCTTTTAAAGTTATACCCTTCTATTTTCTTAAAGTTATTTGGATTTTCATGTTTACTTTTAGATTGATCATAGGCCAGTTTAGCTTTCTTCATTGCTTCATACAATGTTTTTGGATTATCAAATTCTAATCTACCTTTACAAAAGCTTGGTAGGCAACCTAAGAATCTTAATTTTATTTTAGGTTTCTCTTTAGTGAGGTAGGGTACGTACTTTAATAATGATAGGAACTTGGTACACAAATCATGCATTGACATTGAACCTAGTCTTAATTCATAGAACTCTTCTGTCTTTCCCTCATAATAATATTATGAAAGATACTATTTTCTAAAATCTTTCTTAAACCATTTCCAACTTAGTTTTCGTTCGTTAACTCTCTTAGCTCTTTTAAAATATTTTTGGACCAAATCTCATCTTTTCCGACTAGATTGAATATGGTCATTTTTTATTTCATTAAGTTAGAATAATTATACATGGTAAAATAGTTCGTCATTCCTGATATCCATGCTTCAACTTCCACTCCATTTTTTACTTCACCGTCAAAGATGTGAGGCTTAATCTTCTTAAATTCACCAATTATTTCTTCTTTATATTTTCTTTTCTTCCTTGGTCTACCTTCAAAGATACTGCTAGAATCCTCCAATTCACTATCAATAGAGCTATCGTTAGAGGAAAAGTTTCAAAAGATGAATCAATTCGTTTACGTTTCTTTTTACCCTTATCCTTAGATATCTCATTTAATTTAAACAAAAGACCTTCATTAAGATCTTCCTGCATTCTCATTATTCGATCATGTTCAATTTTTAAAATGTGGAGTTCTGCTTGTAAATCTCTTATTGTTTGCAAGATATCGTCTTGGTTGTTGTTAATGTTATTATTGTGATGTTTTTATTCTTCATTAAGTTCTACCCAGATAGGTAGGGTAGGGGATCGTCTTCCTGCCATTTTCCTACAGTTTTAGTAACACAAATTTCTTCTATGCAAGTAAGAAGAACAATATACACACATAGTGAGTTTTCTCAAACTATAAATGGACTCCATAAGGTTGAGTATTGTCACCTAAGCTATGATACCGCATTGTAATGCACTTAAAAATCACAACTATATATATCTATATATATATATATATATATTTAAACATTCAACGGGACAAAGACTCCAAGCATATGTAGACACATGTATGTGCCATACAATTCATGTAATGCTTATGAAAACGTCTAACTCCCATATTCAGTACGACATAAAAGTGAAAGGACATAAATAATTTCACACACACACATATATATAATATATTTCCATTGCCAAATTATAATATGTATACATATGTTTATGTTTCAAAAGTTACAATTCAACATATATAAATCCATATATGTATGTATATATCTCAACACCAAAAATATAATATATATGTGTGTGTGTTTATTTCCATTGCCAAATTATAATATGTATACATATGTTTATATTTCAAATGTTATAATCCAACACACACACATATATATTTCAACTCCAAAAATATAAAGTATTCAATGTATATAACTCTAAAGTTTAAATACCTACAGTCTGCTTTTGTTATAAACCAATGTATATATATAATTATTCAATTCATTTATTTGAAATTCATGCAAAACAATCTCTACCATGCAAATATATATATACAACCTTGGAAGGAACTTTTACAAATATTCCTCTACTAACCAATTGTACGACAGCATTAGGCTATCTTAAATGCAATTATATAAATATATTCGTAAACTTGAAGATGCCTATTAAAATTGGCAGCCTCAGACTACTCATCAAGAGGAAATCCGAGGAACACTACTGCAACAGTTATGGAGATAAACGATTAGTCGACACGCAGGTTTAGGAACAAACAAAGAGATTGTGGATTTGATATTCATCATGAAAGAATACATATAACAATACTGCCAGATCGAAAAATCCTCCTCGTTGGAGTCATAATAGTCAAATTCCCACTATCCGACTGCTTAGCTCTAAAGTCAATTCCTAGTCTACTGAGTGAATATCCAATTGTAAGAGATTGGCTTTATAAGCTAATTATTACACCAGGAAAACGACAACACGAACAAGATAAATCTCAATCAATTCACCAAGTTAACAAATATCAGTTCGCCGACCTTGACCAATTGTCATTATGAGACTAACATAGTTTAGAAGAGGAACATGCCACTAAATTAGCTCATAGTTAATACTAGTGGTGATTCGAGAATAAGATCTAAAGATCCTTTCCAGCACCAACCTCCTCAGTGAGTTGGCAATGATGCCTATAATTAGACAACCAACCTGTCTAAAACATAACTACATATAACTAAAAGTCGGGTTTGCTGTGAAATCAAGAGTAAAAGCGCGTTTGGAAGAGCTGTTAAGTATGGAAAAATTAAGGCATAGTATAGAACAAAGTCGACGTACCTACAAGATACTGCCAATGGAGAGATACTACCCTGCCCCACTTTGTTTAAGTGATACACATAATAGAGATCACTCAAATGAAGGGATAAACAACAAGGAAAACCTAAGCGATTCAAACAGAAAGTAACAAATAGTCATATGACTGGAACTCACACACACCCTACCATTTTGTAACATGCATTGCACAAGTTAGTTTAACATGCACAACATTGTTAAGAGGTAAACGACTGTATGGGGGGAATCTGAAACTTACATACTACAATCAAGCAAACATGTAGAGGTTTATCGCACAAAGAAAAGAACAACAATAACACAATTTGGAATTACAGAGTGAAATGCGATACAATCAGATAAAAACAAATATATTAGACACGAGATGGGGATTAACGCCCAACTGTTGTATTTCCACAGAGAAAATTAATCTGCAAATCGCAAATATTCAAGGTCGCTCAACTATAGATTCAAGTACAAATAAAAAGGATAGCGAAAATCTCAAAACTGGGATCGATCCCTACCCTATACACAATATTAAGATAAGTATACTATTCACCGATTCATTGTCAACAAAGAAT
The DNA here is from genome assembly GCA_027924585.1 of Larix kaempferi. NCBI lineage: Eukaryota > Viridiplantae > Streptophyta > Pinopsida > Pinales > Pinaceae > Larix > Larix kaempferi. The sequence continues at coordinate 2,763,033 of BSBM01001460.1, read as the reverse complement.
TTTCACCTCTGTGGTCATGCTAACTCTGTACAAATCTACAAGGATAACACTGCTCCCATAGAGCCCACATAAATATATGTTATATACACAAATAATAATTCTATATAGTAGGGAGTCGATCTCTGTACTTAGTCATTTTACAAGTTTAAATAACTTTTAATCATACCATAGAACGGATCTCTAATTTAAATCAGTTGTATAAAAAAAAAACATTTTATTTTATCTGAGAGAGATCTGATCTATGTGCTAAAAAGTGATATACAATATATATAAACTCTATAAAATAAAATAAAACCACAGTGATATTAATTCAAACTGAGCCGATTTTAAGGTCGCTCACCGCTACGGAAAGGAGATAAACAATCTTTTTTTTTACATTGTATGTTTTTTTTAACAGTTATAAAAACTATTAAAATACCAATATGGCTCACCGTATAGATATTAGGAAAAAGGAACGACAAAAACCTAACCAAAATACTTCTCTATGCTAAGAATTATATATAATATTTAAACTCTATACAAACCACATAAATATTTATTCAAATTGTGTCGATGCCAATATCACTCGTTGCATACATGAAGAAGAAGAAAAAATGTCAATAATCTAACCAAAATACTTTATGACATTTATAAAACTTGTAAACACATGCAAAAAGAATTTACTTACTTGAAAATAAATGGGAAAGACACTTGGAGACGTTCAGTTCCTCCCAACCATATAAGAGGACAACAATTTCGCTAGCCCAGCGTCAACCCCAAGCTAGATGAGCACCATGGACCAATGAACTAGCTTAGCACAATCTGAACGCAACACTCTCTCTCCAAGAGTTTGTAGCGGATTTAGTAATGGACTTTCAAAAGAAAAGGGAGAAATACTCAACAACTTTCTCTCATAGCAACATTCTCTCCATGCACTACACATCGTCCTGTGTCTTCTTAGTGCACCATTATATAGTTTTTTCTCTGGATACCCCAAAACTTTATTACTTATTTTGATTTAATATTGTGACAATTAGTTTTATGTAAGAGCTATTTAAAACTCAAAGTGACACTTTGCACAACAAACTATTTTTTATTATTAAATAAAAAAGAAAAGGAACTTGGAGAGTTCAGCTAAATGAGTGGACACCACCATGGCACAAGAGAACATGTGTAAGCAAACTAAAGAGATCTTTACCAATCAAATCTAATATAAAACTCAACAACCAGATAAGATCCTAAATCATAGGATTTATCGATTGATTGGAGATTTGATCGGATGGCACACAAACTGGGCAAAACTATATATAATAGCACACTGAGATAGCATGGGATGTTGTGTTGTGCATAGAGGAACGAGTTGAGTGTTCTCCCTTTTCATAAGTCCATCTTTGCTTGTTACGGTGATCTGATTGCAAACATCAAAGGTGAGTCTCAGAGAGCCTCACCTCTCAACAAAGAACCCAAAACAACACTCAAAAACCGAAACAACATAAGAGACACAAGAATGGCACAAAAAAATTTGTTTGCATTAGGAGGCAAGATGCCTTTTTATACGAATTCCAAAGAGACCTAAGAGAGCATAATAAATAATGCCCATTATTATAATAATAATATACTTCAATATTTAGCTATTCGTGGGGATAGAACCCAATACATTGAACCTAATACATTAATGGGGAGTGTGGGCCTCCCATACAACCCATTCCTCACGGTTGAAGTGGAAAGCGTTCCTACTTTCCTGCCTCTCGGTTGATGTTGGAAGCCATGCTTGCAAAGAGGAGAAGCCAAATGTAGAAGAGGTGCCGAGCTCTCTTGCAACTGGATGAAGATCCGGAGGCTGTGTAGATGGTGTAATATGCTTTGTGGAGCAGGTGGGGATGCCCAGGACGCTGCTACAATGATGATGCCCATATGGACTCTCAAAGAGAGTGCCACGAGGAAGTGATTGCTTGCGTTCTAGTGCATAGTGGTGACTCAGCTCGTGGGTGGAGTAGGGTCAAGTTGCTCTCTCCTATGGTTGGGTTTTTTTTTATGACTAGTGTTATTGTAGTTATTTCTCCAAAATACAAATACGCCATTGAGGGTATACTTGGGTTATATAATATGTTGCATATATAGGCGTGGATTGTAATACAAACTATTTGTGCAGATCTATACTCTGTCTTCTTTTGGGTAAGCTTCAAATACTCTGTTTGTAAAACCCCATCGAAATCTCTATTCGAGTATCCATCTTTCTCTATGTGATGAATGGTCCCATGAACTCTGTGTTTCGACAGAGTTTGGTTTCATGACAAATCGAATTCCTTTCTTTTGGTTTATTTCCTGATAAAAAAAAGAATTGTTTATACTCTGTTCTTTGATAGTAGTTGTTGAAGACAAGAAATAAATTTAAGAAAGCTCAATCTTCTTTAAAACTATTCTGTTGCACAACCTGGGTCGATAAGCTCTGTATGTTGGAACGGGATGGATCTGTGGTTAAACTCTGGTTATAGTTTAATGACGGATCGTGGATGAACTTTGTTTTTAATTTACCAATGAAACAATGAGTCGGATTCCTTTAAAATATTTGAATTATGTTTATAAGATATAACAGGAATGATAGGATCTCTATTTAGAATATTGAAATTTTAAATTAGTTCTGTCTCGGTAGATTTTTGTTACCCAACCGATTCGAACGTGTTTATGACTATGGACTATTCCAGATTTGCCGCACTACACAAACTCCGCACTGATTGTTGGTTAGTTCTACTAATCGTTGGCAAATATATTTTTACTTAAGATATCTACTGGATTAAAGGATGATAATTATACTGGAATGTAGAAGGCTTGGATTTCAACCCGCTCAGGTTTAAGTCCATTCTAAGTTCTTGTGGGATTCAAGGATGATAATTATACTGGAATGTAGAAGTCTTGGATTTCAACCGGCTCAGGTTTAAGTCCAATGTAAGTTTTTGTGGGATTCGTTGACTCATGAACTAGGTTGGCTTTACAAATTAAATCCCCCATGTGAAATCTTATTTTAAGTGACCGGTGTGTCTCTTTTACCTTAAACACAGCTTAGGCAGGGAATGATTGTAATAGTATGGGAAAATAAAATAATCCACCGTCTCTTTAGAAGTCAACGCATCCACATGTTTATATAATGGAAAGTTTATATATATATATACATATATATATATATATGTATGTATGTGCGTCGTGACAAGTATTTTGAAATATGGAAGGGATTGAAAGATTAATCTTTATTTATATCTCATGGATAATATCTAATATGTTGCTTGGTTATTTGGTATATTATTTTATATATATATGAAAAGAGTTAATAGTTGAATCTAGTTTAAAAATTGATTTAAATAAAAGAATTAGAAATGGTTGATGTAAATACCTCATATAATAATGTTATTATTAAATAAAGTAAAGGTATTATTTAAGCCAACTTTAATAAGGATTTTTTGGAACTATCTTTGTATTGAAGGAAGTTTAGAATTTCAATTATATGTTGAAAGTTGAGTACATTGTGATTAGGTAGAGTTACAATTTGTGTATGGTTAGGATGTATTAAAATAATTAAATAATTATTTTATAAGAAACTTAAACAAATTATGAGAATGATGGCTTTTTATGAATGTAAAGTTTTTATTACAAATTAGATTGTATCTTTTGAGTTATAATCATATGCTAATACTTTTACATTTTTTATTAAAGTATAGTATAAAGATATTTTACGGTTGAAAAAGATTCATTGTTTCATGATAGTGTCTCCTCTTTCAACTCATTACTCTAAGTGTCTTTTTTTTATTAATAATTGAAATAATAAATATTCACTCACATTGTGATGTGACTATTTGAGTTTTATAACTATTTTTATAAATAATAATTGTTTTGAAGATATTTCAAAAATACTTAATAAAAAATAAATCAAAAAGTCTTGGGGTATTACAATAGTCCATGGGACCTCATGAAGGATAATTTATTTTATTAGTTAATTCAATTATAATTTTTTTAATTGTAATTTTGAATTATTTAATTTAGATTTTTAATAGAAAAATAAATTCAACATTTTAAACACTTCTATTAAAACTTGATTTTACAACATTAAATTAATTAATATTTACAATTCCATTAATATAAAATAATGTTTAAAAAATATTGAACAACTTATATCAATCTCACTTCCCTCATTTTAGATTCAAATATATATTAATAAAAGCATTCAATATATCATTTTTTTAATTAAAACAATTATATGTGAATTCAAATATATATTAATAAAAAAATACTAAATATATCATTTTTTAATTGATAACTTATTTAAATATATTTATCTTATAATTTTTTAAACATTTAAAATTATCATTTTATCTTTAAATTTTATAATATGAAAAATATATATATATATATATATATATATATAATATGTTTACTATAAATATACCAATTTAAAATATTACTTTCACTTTCATATATATAGTTTATTATCAATATACCAATTTAAAATATCACTTTCATTTTTATACTTACACTTTCATGAAAACATCACCAAAAGAATTATATATATATATAAGTAATTTTAAAATAGAATATATTGTGACTTTCTATATAATAGACATTGGGAGTTCCGTGTTAAAATCTATCTTGACTACAACAATATTATTGTGAGTATCGTCTTGGGTGATGTTTTCATGAAAGTGAAAGTGATATTTTAAATTGGTATATTTACCGTAAACGATATTTATGGTAAATTATATATATAGATAGAGTATCCTCCTGGGTGATGTATTCATAAAAGTGAAAGTGATATTTTAAATTGATATATTTATGGTAAACGAGATATATATATATATATATATGGTAAACGATATATATATGTATATATATAGTAAACGATATATATATATATATATGATATATATATATATATCATATATATATATATATCATATATATATATATATATCGTTTACTATATATCATATATATATATATATATCATATATATATATATATATCGTTTACTATATATATACATATATATATCGTTTACCATATATATATATATATATATCATATATATATATATATATCGTTTACTATATATATACATATATATATCGTTTACCATATATATATATATATATATCTCGTTTACCATAAATATATCAATTTAAAATATCACTTTCATTTTTGTGAATTATATATATATATATATCGTTTACCATAAATATACCAATTTAAAATATCACTTTCACTTTTATGAAAACATCACCCAAGAGAATACTCTATCTATATATATAGTTTACCATAAATATCGTTTACGGTAAATATATGGTAAACGATATATATATGTATATATATAGTAAACGATATATATATATATATATATGATATATATATATATATATCATATATATATATATATCATATATATATATATATCATATATATATATATGATATATATATATATATCATATATATATATATCGTTTACTATATATCGTTTAATATATATATATATCGTTTACTATATATATCGTTTACTATATATATATATCATATGGTAAACGATATATATATATGTATATATATAGTAAACGATATATATATATATATATGATATATATATAAACGATATATATATATATATATCATATATATATATATATATCGTTTATATATATATCATATATATATATATATATCGTTTACCATATATATATATCATATATATATATATATATCGTTTATATATATATCATATATATATATATATATCGTTTACCATATATTTATATATATATCATATATATATATATATATCGTTTACTATATATATACATATATATATCGTTTACCATATATATATATATATATATCTCGTTTACCATAAATATATCAATTTAAAATATCACTTTCATTTTTGTGAATTATATATATATATATCGTTTACCATAAATATACCAATTTAAAATATCACTTTCACTTTTATGAAAACATCACCCAAGAGAATACTCTATCTATATATATAGTTTACCATAAATATCGTTTACGGTAAATATACCAATTTAAAATATCACTTTCACTTTCATGAAAACATCACCCAAGACGATACTTTAAAATATCACTTTCACTTTCATGAAAACATCACCCAAGACGATACTCACAATAATATTGTTGGTAGTCAAGATACATTTTAAGACCGAACTCCCAATGTCTATTATATAGAAAGTCACAATATATTCTATTTTAAAATTTAATAAAGGATAATGACGGAAAATTTGAACAGCCGTTTTGAACGATTCAAAGCTGAACTGAAGCCTATAGAAAAAGGATATAGAAAGGATTATTCGCACCTCACGCTTATATGTAAATTCAACACTCCGATGTTTTAATAATAAGAAACAGTAAGTCCGATTCGTCTGGCTTTCCTGCAACCATGGACAAACTCAACGGTTGGATAGCCATTGGCATTCTCCTGCGCTTATTGGCTGTTATTACTGCCCAACCAGGTCATTCCACTTTCTAATCTCAACAAAATATTGGACTGTTTCCGATTTCTCATTTTTTTTAATCTTGTTCTCAAATGTTTTTTTATTATTCTCATCCATCTTTTATTTTTCATATTTGGTTGACAAGATATTGTTTTATTGATTATTTTATGGCCGTGTAGCAGGATTTCTAAGTATAAACTGCGGAGGTAAAACAAATCAAACTGGCGAAAACAATATAAAATGGGTTTCTGATGCTAATTACATAGACGTTGGTGAGATAGGAGACATAGCGAACGCCACTGAGCAAACCTACGGTTTCCCTTTGGGTAGTCGACGCTTCTTTCCAAAGCCTCTCAACAAGTCCTGTTATCACTTGCCTGTGGCCCCCAACTTGCCTCATCTTTTAAGACTCTGGTTTGCCATTGGAAATTACAGTGGATTCCAGCCCAGCTTCCGTTACTCTATTGAGACAGTGGATATGTTGACAGTACACAACATAACAGTCACAAGTAATAATGGAGTTCATGAAGAAATCATCTTGGTTACTTCCGGCACAGTGATGTATGTTTGCTTGATCAGAACCTCCGAGAGTGATGATCCCTTTATCAATGGTATCGAGATGAGGGCCCTCCAGGATGGTATGTATCGACAGGCTAAGCGTGGAACATTGTTGCAGTGGATATTCAGATATGCTGCAAATTCCACTGTTAGGTAAATATTTTGAATTTTAAGCAATATTTATGTTTTAGTGAGATGCCAGATTATTCAATATTTCAAAATTTTATGGATAATAGAAATAACAATCTTATTATGTTTGCTAACTGGAAAATCTTGTAATTGCAATTTAATCAACTATAAATATTTTTATGTTTGATAACTGGAAAATCTTTTATTGGTTAAAATTGTAACTTTGAATTATTGTAATTTATTTTTTAGATAAAAATAGATTATAAATATTCATATTAGAATTTGATTTACAATTTTAAAGAGATTTTCAATTCCATCTTACCAGATTTTAAATTAAAATTCTGATTTTAAATAAAAAATCTAACTAGTGAGTTAAAAATTATTTTGCAGTTATTTTCATTTCAAAAATATTTTACAGTTGATCTTTTGACGATGCGTTTTGTGAAATGATTGAACTGAATAATTTTGTACTGAGACTTAATCAGGTATCCTCAAGACAACTTCGACCGCCTCTGGTTACCAGGAGTAGAGCTTTTAAATGGTCGACAGTATTCATATATTGCAAGTTCTAATGAGTCCATTTCAACTAACAATACCGCAGACCTTCCTCCAACGGCTGCCTTGCAAAACGGGTGGATTATAAACGGCTCATCCCCCTATCCATTTCAGCTAATACCATATTTAGAAGCGACCAAGTCATTAGTGCTGTTGTATTTTGCAGAGGTCGAGAGTCTAAATATGTCTGAATCAAGAACATTTTATGTCACCATAGATGGTGAAAGGAAGACTGAAAACATAACTTTGATGCGAAATTACTCTGCCTTGGAACGAACTTTCGAATCCAATAAAACGAGGTATGATTTAAACCTTGTTAAGGCGAGTGACTCCAGCCGTGCTCCTATATTGAACGCTATTGAGGGCTACTACGTTGTTAATACGCAACGGGCAACATATTCACAAGATAGTAAGTGCCCTCGCTAAATTTATTGTCCTCAAAGTCCGGATATTATCATTCATTGACTAATTACCCAGTTGTTCTTAAACTGCAGTTGAAGCTCTTGATGCTATGAAAAACTGGGTTGACATTAAAGATTGGATTTCTGATCCATGCTTTTTGAGCCAGTGGGAAGGAATTAGGTGTGATAGCACCTCTTCCGCGATAAGAATTACGGAAATGTAAGTGTAACTCTTCGATTTGATTACAGCTTATAGGTGAAACTGTAAGTGCTCACGATAATAGGTTTTGTTGCCAGTGATTTGTCCAGAAGGAATCTTACTGGATCCGTGCCTAACGATATTGGGCAGTTGACTGCATTACTTAATGTGTAAGCAGAATTTCAACTTTTTTCCTCTGTAATTCCAAATTCCAATGACAATTATAAAATGTCTATAGCCTATAGTTGAAATGTTTCCAAATTTTCTTAATGGTTCTGTTTAGATATGGAAACATAAATTATATTCTCTAGAAGCATAGTTGCTCAAGAGTAAAATATGTGTACTCGTTGAAAATTTAATTATTTAAGTAAACTATACTTTTAAAATTACACACAATGACTATTATCTATTCTGGTTAAATCACATTTATTTATTCTGCTTAAATTGAGCAGGTCATTGGATAACAATCATTTGATAGGATCATTGCCAAATTTATCCAATCTAACCAAATTGGAGAGATTGTAAGTTTCTCTTCAGCCTAAAATTATTTTGTAGTCATTATACCTATGCATTTTGACAAAACCAAAATTTAATTTGTGGATTATTATGCAGACATCTGCAAAACAACAATATGAGCGGTACTGTTCCTGAATGGTTATCTGAACTCAAAAAACTTACAGAGCTGTAAGTCTTCTTCTGTTCTCTTATCTCACCATTTCTTGTTCAAAGTTAAATCAAATTAAGGAGTAAGTTTTCTACAACCACTTTTTTAAATTTATGGTCACAGGTACATAGAGAATAATAATTTCACGGGTGTAATTCCTTCGCAACTTCTCATCAATCGTTCACTAAAACTCAAGTAAGATTATCCTATTTTTATATATTCATCATGTTACAACATAAATCCCAATCCCATTATAAGATTTTGAGGTTCTGAATTTTCTTTCCTATTTTTGCTATATTAATCCATTTTGCTATATTAATCCAGTTCAAATCCTCATTATGGAAACTCTCTTCTGTTGCTGTGTTGCAGTTATTCTGGAAACCCTTACTTATGTATGCGTAAAGGGGAATGTATTGTAAAGAACTCAAACAATAATAAACGGAAAGTTGTTATCGGAATAACACTCAGTGGAATTCTAATCATCACTGTCACGTTGACCATTGTTTTGTATCACAATAAATTAAAGAAAAAAAAAAAGAGTGGGTGCATTAGGGTAAAAAATGGACCAAAAACTTTATTGTCCCAAGGTAACAAGATACTATTAATATTAAAAATGTTATACTACCATATATGTAGTAAGAATGTACCTTATATTTAGTTTGTGCTTCGACTATTATAACATTACTTCCCATGAATGGATTGCAGTCCACTCAATGATTATGGTGCCAAATCCAACGAAGTCCCGTGCCTTCACTCTAGATGAGCTGATGACTGCCACACAATCCTTTACTCAAGAGATCGGGCGAGGAGGATTTGGTTCGGTTTTCTTTGGTAAATTGCCTGATGAAACAAATATAGCGGTAAAAGTGCTCTCATTGTTCTCCCGGCAAGGGGCTCATGAGTTCTTGAATGAGGTAACTCAGATATTTATTCAATCAAGTAATACGGTTCAATTTGGTTCTAATTTAACAACATCTAACTACACATACTTTAGGCTGCACTTATGAGTACTAAGTGTATACTAAAATTCATGGTACTGATTTTACTTGATGACCAGGTTGATCTTCTTTCTAGAATCCATCATAGGAATTTGGTATCTTTACTGGGCTACTGTAATGAGTCCAGAGAAGTTATGCTTATCTACGAGCACATGTCAGGAGGGTCACTAAGTGACCACCTTTATGGTAAATTATATTTATGGAAGATATGTTTGTTTCAATCGATTGAATAGCCAAGGTAACCAACAGTAATTTTGTCCTTATTTTATTTTCCAGGAGCTCGAGCATCACATATCGGACTAAATTGGAAAACAAGGCTCAAAATAACTTTAGATGCAGCACAGGGTAACTCTATCTGCTCATTATTGTTTCTACTGAAATAGCACTAAATTTATAAGGTTTCTACTTTATGTTACATATATGTCACCTTATCGACCCGCTGTTCCGACTTGAAGGACTGGAATACTTGCACGTGGGTTGCACCCCAAAGATAATTCACAGGGATATCAAGACGGCCAACATCCTTTTAGATAGCAACTTGAACGGAAAACTAGCTGATTTTGGTCTTTCAAAGATTACAATTGATGGAGAGGCTACTCATGTTACCACTGCTGTGAAAGGAACTGCAGGATACCTGGATCCAGAGTATATCACACATACACGACTTCTACTCTCTATGTTATCTGAATTCAATTAATTAATTATTAAAGCATAGGCAAATTCATTTTCGTTTGCACAGTTATTGCTTACCTAGGTTTTTTGGACACGATTTTACAGGTACTACAACACTCAAATGTTGACGCATAAAAGCGATGTGTATAGTTTTGGAGTGGTTTTACTGGAGATCATATGCGGTAGACGACCCATAGATCTAAAACTACCTGAGGAGGAACTAAACATGGTTCGATGGGTAAGAATTCATATCTATCAATCATCCAAAATCTAAGGATTCTTGTGTATCAATGATTCAAATTTTAAATATTCAACATTAGATGCTGAGTATTCTTAAAATTATTTGCATATTTACAGGTGACACCGTATCTACTTGATATGGATGAAAATGGCGGCAATATAGCAGAAATAATAGACAAGAGGTTGGGTGGAGGTGATGACATGAAATCCATATACAGGGTTTCCAAAGTAGCAATGAGATGTGTTCAAGCTCAACCGTCTGCTAGGCCGAGCGTGAGTGAGGTGGTCGCAGAGCTCAAAGCTTCTATTTCAATAGGCGATTTATCAACGGATCGTAGGAGTGAGCCCAAAGGAATGAAGTGGGGTGATAATAGCTCCAACCTTTCGAATGTAGGGAGATAACATCACACGTACGGCGACGTGTATTTATTTTTATACATGCCAAGGCCATATATGTATTGTAACGGTTTGAAAGACAAAATTTCAAATCAATTTTGTCTGTTTAGGTTAAAAAATATAAATTTTTAATTATAAATAAAATGTAATTAGGTGGATAAGGGTTTTTATTTCAATACAGATGAGTGGAGCGTTTCACCAATTATTTCAGAGGTTCCACTTTTTAATTGTTTTGTTTTTTTTAATCTTAGACTTATCCAGAGAAGTTATTCTTAATGATATTTTTTAAATCAATGGCTCATACTGAAATAGTTACTATTAGAACATGTTATTTCATTTATTTTTTATTAAATTTCTACTTAATTAAATTAATCTTCCACTTAATTAAACCACATAAATCAACGCATAATGACCACATGGATCTATGTGAATATCAACCTTCATCCACCATTCATTTCTATGAGCTATTTCCACCTCTCATATTCAGCAAAGTCGCGGTTATTGAAAAAATTCAACATTCAAATATAAAATAAACGGCCACTATGTTATGTGACCATTATGTTATGTGGTGTAATATAACTTAACGTAACGTAACTGTATCGAGTGTTTCTTCATCATCTCCCTCTACCTTCCATGCCTATGAAATTGTACGATTTTATTAATGGAGATGTAATGCTCCACTCTGAGCCACTTCGTGTCTCTCACAGAGTAATACCAGAGTTGGAATTCGACGGAAGGGTGTGAAGAGGTGCAAATCACATCATAGTTTAAAATTTTTTATGATTTGGGTGAGTTTCAGTTATAAAGATGAGGTGTTATCTATGGAGAATTTAAGTTGTAAGGATGAAGTGTTATTTCATAAGAGTTCATTGTAAAGATGAAGTGTCATTTATGGATATATTGTATTTTTTAATTTGTTTTATATTTGATCAATATGTGAGGGTGTCAATTCAGGATTGATCAAAAAAGGAAAATCTAAGTATTGAGATATAGTTTTTAATTAGGGAAATGTAAGGAAAATCCAAATATTGAAATATAGTTTTTAATTAGGGAAATGTCTTTCTATAAGGGTTGGAATCATGTTTCCCTTCATTGTGTGTGCATTATGAGTGGCAATTTCTTCGTAAACATACATTAACTATGCCTTTTGAAACAACAATAGTGATGCAACCAACCATTAGAATGCGATGACATTTGGTGTAAGAGCTACCATGCATCCTCACTTTCAATGCCATTGCTGAATTACATGAATTTTGGAAAACCTAGATGTAAGTGTTTATGTAATATACCAAAAGTATACTACAACTACTAATTTATCATCTATTGGTTTAATTATTATTAATATATGTAAATGTCGGCATTCGAAGGACACATGGTTTAATGGTGTCTCTTCATATGTATAGAGTCGCGCAAATTCAATGTAATAATCATCAATTCAATTATATATATATATATATTAAGATAATCATGTAACCATGGTAGCTTACAAGTGGTATCAGAGCTTTAGGCTCTTGCTTGCTCACTCGCGCTCAAGCTCTCAGCATCTTCATTCCTGTCACTCTCCATCTCTCCATTTTTTTTTAGTCATCCCCCATCTCCATTTCTCTTCACGCTTAGCTCATCTCCCTCATGCTCCACCTGCGTTCCTCTCCTTGGCACTCCTCACACCATCTCCCTCACGCTCCATCTACATATCCCTCACATAGCTCGCCCACCCCTCTAGCTTCACCGCTCCACTCCCATCACTCCACCAGCTTCGACACTCCCATCCACGCACTCCATTCCGCCCTGCTTGCAACTCTCCCGCCCTCCTCCATTCGACCCACTCCCAACATGTAATATCCTTGGGAAGATTCAACCAAGATATTAACTCAACTCCAAAAAATTTCTAAACTTTACTAGTAAAATTTTTGTCAATTTCTTCGGATAGTGCAGGAGGTAAGTGAGGGGTACTAAGGTCAAGAATGAGGATGGTGGGATGAATATTTAATTCTATAAAATGTATGAGGTTAGGTGCCACAGCAGGTCTGGATATCACATCAGATTTGTCTTATGCATAAGGTACAAGTACCATTCACTTTTCAACATAGAGCAAGTCTATGCCTACTTCGAGGCTCCCTGGGTAGCTGGCATATGCATACTGGACAGGTGGGGATACTGGAAGTTAATAACAGAGTTCATATCATTCAAATGAATGTTGGTTATGTTCAAGAAGGTATTTTTGCAGACTTGTGAGAGTTTGGAAAGATTTGGGGTTTTTGGGCTCTCCGAGGATTGCCGAGCTAGTAATTTTCCAAAATTTACAAACAAGGTCTAAAGGCTTCAAATTTATGGATTTAAGGACTGATATGGATACTAGAATGAGTTAATGACCTTCTCCAACTGACAGAATGTAAAAATATTTCTTAGAATGGATTTGGCAGTAAAAGCAGTGAAACTAGTCTAGTATTTTAACTTCACAAACTGCTTTTAAGAATTAAAAACTCTGCTCTGATATTAATTTCAACTTTGATATAACATATTCCATCCATAAAACTTGAAATCTGGCATTTAGAACATTCCTTCTTTTATTAATGCTAGCTTCTCAAATCATGATGCCTCACACGGTAGTTTTCTATTACAATAGTGGAGAAATAGAGAAGAGAAGAGAGGAGTTACTTTGGATCTGTAATGGTGGTTATTGTCAGTCCATATACTCATTAAATCGTTGAACTTGCTGCATTCTGAACATTATGGTCTTCAATGGATGCTATCTTCAACTGGTTCTCTCCTTTAGGAAAATCATCTCCAAAACTGGAAGAGTGAGTAGTAGGAGTAGGAGAAGATTAGAGATTCGATCTGAACTTTGATTTCTGGAATATAGCAGCATCTAATGTCTGCAATCTTCAGTTGATAAACTTCACTGGAGGTCCTGAGAACATCTCTCCATAATTATCTTCTTCCACTGGTGTTCCTCCACTAAATCTAGCTGCAAATCTCCTTCAATGGTGACCTCATATTCAATCTAACATTAGATATTCATGGATGAACTGTACTGAATGTTATTAGCTGTAATATTGATTGCTGGACCTGCATAAAACTCTCAGGAAACTCATGGGGCCTTGGGGAACATCACCTAAGAATAACTTGTCGAGGCACAACACTCAACTTGGAGGGCTCAGAGCTCTCACTAAAAAATTCCAATAATGATCAAAAGTTGTCAAATGGAGTTGGTTGGATTCTTTTATAAGCTTTATGATGACCTGCTGAGCAAGTTCTTGGCTTGGTGACCTGTGAGAGTAGATTACCCACTTGCCCATTCTACTCCAAAGCCATGAGGGCACATTCCTTGAGGAGAAAGGAAACTTTTTGCTTTCTCCACTTTCCTGCATTTGCATTCCTTCACTGAATTGGCAAGTGCTCCCTAGGGAGCTTTTTCTGCACTTGCTACTTTCCTTTATGACTGCTTTTCTTGTTTTATTCCACTTTATTCACTTTCCTCTTTTCTGCTTTTGTCTAATTTTGCCATCTTTTGTCAGTTTCCTTCCTGGTTCACCTTGCCAACTTGTCTCCATTAGATTCCTTAGCTTTTCTGAAGTTTATCACTTAAGCAAGTGTGGCCTACTTGACCAATTCAAATTTCCTATCCAAGTCATCAACCACTTGGCACATTTATTAGTAATAAACATTTAAATGACAATATACAACTCAAAAATAATTTAGCTAAGCAATTAATTAATTATCCAATAATTAATTAACTACTATGGTGTAATTGCCTCAAAACTTTCTCAATTAATTAATAAATCACCTTAGCACTTGAATTGGGGTTAATAACTTCATGGGGGGCCCTCCTTATCCATTTAATTCCTCAAATTCACCCTTAGGAATCTTCCTTCATCCATCCATTAATTATTTAATTAATGCCTAGGTGACTTAGGCTAAAATCATCCCCATGGACCATAGGAAAATTTGGGAACATGAGAGTCCTCCCTTCCCAAGATTGCTTGTCCTCAAGCAATGTCAAGATCCTACCAAGCTTCTGCTGCACCAACTCTGATTATCATTGTCCCCATCCATTGAACAATCTGTAAATTAAACTTGGGCCTTCAGGAAAAAATGTCTATGTAAAACAAACTGCACTGTAATTTATATCTGCCATTAGCCAACAAATGAACATAACTTTAACCCAGTTAGGATAACTGAGTAGAATTCCTGGGTCCCAATGTTTCTCCTACAAGGAGCAGAATTCTCCTGTCATCTTTGGCAATCTGTCACTCAAGTGTATGCTAGGATCCCAAAGCATTAACTGCATTTTCCCCATCATCAGAATAATTTTAAAGAATCTGTCATCAAACATGTGCCTTTTCATCCGGGGAATAACTGCTAGGGCATTGCCTCCAACCAAACCAAGTGGGGAGTAGAATGTCTCTTCTAGTGAAAACATCCAATTGCTCAACTCTCTTCCATTGGAGAAAAATTTCAAGCATCCCTCCTAGCATGCGGATTCCCTCCACATAGGACAACCTCTACAAGTAAAATGTTCCATTAATTTAACTTGGCAACTTGCCTGCTTAACTGCCTTCCCTTGACCATAAGCATAAAAATTTTTGCAAGGAAGTTTCATGCTTGCCAGGTAATCTTTCACCCAATCCATATGTGGATGAGTGACATCAAATGGCTGCAAAATATACTTTTGCTGCTGCTCACAATTCAAGGCAATGTCAGTTATAATAAGAAATTTATTGCAGAAACAAGTGAACTTTTTACCTTCCAGATTTTCTTTTCTAGTGAGGCCTCTATCCATCCATCTAGTGGGTAAATCAGAGATCCTGCTTGCTGATTTATATGAGCTATAATTATCCATCTCTTCTGCAATAGGATCCATCTCCCATGGGGACAGATCATGATCCTCATGCTGAACATGTGACACAAACCAGAAAAATGTCTTTACCCACTTCTCATTCCCCATTGGTGTTGTTGAATCTAGGATATGTGGGAAAGGACTGTGAACCTTCTTGCATGTCTACAACCTTCATTAATAAGACTTATGGATACAAATTCTTCATTACTGGCTGTCCCAAATCGAGTGCTCTCATCCCGCTCTTTCATGGGGGAGTGTTTGTCTTCAAGGAACAACTCAAGTTCCTTTGGAAAAAATCCCATGCTTGGCTCTCATCAAACTGTTCTGCACACTCTTCAAGCACATAAAAAAATGAATACCCACCATCTCATGAGGTTCCTCCCTATGTTCAAGAATTCTTTCAGCCGAATGAAGTTGACAGAATGGTGTGTAGGAGGGTAGAGGGGGTCTTTGCAACTTTTCATGAAGCTGCAATATTTCTGTCTTGGATTCTTGGAGGGCACTTTGAGCGCTTCTTAAAGAATCTTAGGTGTCCATTAATTCATCATTGAGCTTGCTGATCTCTCCATCATGCCTCAAGGATGTACCATGAAACAATTCCACAAGCTCCAATAAACTATCTCTATCATAAAGCAGGTCCAATAATTTACCTTTTATGCTTTCCATGGCTTCCCGAAATTCTTCCATGTCTCTCATGGAAGACTGCTCCCCCAAATTCCAACAAAGGTTATTCATTAAGGAATGTGTGTAATTGAGGGTTTGAAGGGCTTCTTGGATCTTCTATTCGTCCATCTTTAAAGATCCTTCAAGAAGAGGAGGTCCTTGCAGATGTTTCTCCTCTTCATTTCCCATCGTCGGATCAATTTCATGTGGTGCACTTGAAGTTTTGAAATCTGATGTATATGTTTCTGCTGCAATATTTTCATCTTTCAGGTCCTCAAAAACATAATTTGGGCTCCAACATAAGTGCTCATTCATCCTTGATGCAACATAAAGATCTTCTATTAAAGTTTCAGCCTTCATACTGCTTTCCTTTTTAACACAACAATTCTGAACCTCATCACTATGGGGGTCAACCATTCTAAATTTTTCAATGGAAATGACTGCCATATGAGACTGACATAATGGCACATAAAAATCAGAATTTACTAATTCACCATGTGTCATTTTCTCCTCCTTATGTGGTGGAATTTTGATGGCTTGTTCATCCACCCATTTCTTTGCTTCACACCCTACTGAGATGTGCTCAATTTCTGCTTTATGGTGGGGCTCCAGGGGTGAGTGTAAACCTGAATTATGTTCTTCCTTTGGATAATATCCAAAAGATGTCTCACCTTCATCAGTCTGTCCCATTTCTTCTGCACTTGTTTTGAAATCAACAATTAGAAGATCGAGAGTGAGTTTACCTCCCTCATCACCCACAATCAAGAGTTTGACTGTTGGATCTTCTACTGTGCATTGACCTTCTTCATCCACTTCTTGGAGTAATGGGGCACTAGCAAGGTCTTCTTGGTCATTTCTTTCCAAGAAACTTGATGTCTCTCCACATTGTGTGGTGCTCAAATCACAACCTTTGGACTTCCTTCTTGAAGAAAAACCAAACAGTCTCACAATGCTTGGCCCTGCAAGTGGCCTTGATGAAACTTCCTTCTTGATTCGTTTTCCTTGAGATTGGGATGGATCCGTATGTAGGGCTGCAAATTCATCTTTATTTTTTCTGGCTTCTTCTCCACCCAAAGAACTAGGTGGCTCTTGGTTTCCTCCCTTGATTTTTCTTGGCTGTGTGGACACATCTTTATTCCTCCCTTCTATCTTAGCTCCTAGGGGTAAAGATCTTACCTTGGCTTCTTTGCACACACCCTCAACCATATGTGCAATCCTTCTTTTGCTATCACTATTGTAGGGTTCTTTGAACAAACTTTGAATTTCTAAATCACAATAGTCTCTAAAGGTCAGGGACTTATGAACCTCCTTCTTCAAGGCAGAGTACTCCATGAAGTACTCATAGGATTTCTTAGGGTTATCTCTTTTGAGTATTCCTTCATAATCCCAATTAGTCATAGGTAGGTCATTTCCTATGCCGTCCTCAAACATTTGTTGATTAAGGAAATCATGTTAGACTTTGTGCAAATAAGGATTTCCAACAGGGTTTAAAGGCTCCTCTTAATATGGCTCAAAAATAAATTCTTTTTCTTCACTAACTGGTAGGAGCCACATTTTGCCTCTATGAGAAGATCTTCAATCTTCCTTCCATTAGTGATCTTATTTATTTTCAAAGGGGTGAAGGAAAGTGCTTTGATACTACTGTAATATCCTTGGGAAGATTCAACAAAGATATTAATTCAACTCCAAAAAATTTCTAAACTTTACTGGTAAAATTTTTGTCTATTTTTTTGGATAGTGCAGGAGGTAAGTGAGGGGTACTGAGGTAAGGAATGAGGATGGTGGGATGAATATTTAATTCTAGAAAATGTATGAGGTTAGGTGTAGCAGCAGTTCAGGATATCAAAACATATTTGTCTTATGCACAAGGTACCAATACCATTCACTTTTCAACATAGAGCAAGTCTATGCCTACTTTGAGGCTCCCTGGGTAGCTGGCATATGCATACTGGACATGTGGGGATAATGGAAGTTAATAATAGATTTTATATTATTAAAATGAATGTTGGTTATGTTCAGGAAAGTATTTTTGCAGACTTGTGATAGTTTGGAAAGATTTGGGGTTTTTGGGCTCTCCTAGGATTGTTGAGCTAGTAATTTTCCAAAATTTACAAACAAGGTCTAAAGGATTCAAATTTATGTATTTAAGGACCGATATGGATACTAAAATGAATTAATAACATTATCCAACTGACACAATTTAAAAATATTTCTTAGAATGGATTTGGCAGTAAAAGCGGTGAAACTAGTCTAGAAATGACATCAATCTAGTTAGTCTTGTATTTTAACTTCACAAACTGCTTTTAAGAATTAAAAAATATGCTATGATATTAATTTCAACTCTGATATAACATGTTCCATCCATAAAAATCAAAATCTGACATTTAGAACATTCCTTCTTTTATTAATGCTAGCTTCTCAAATCATGATGCCTCACAGGCTAGTTTTCTGTTACAATAGTGGAGAAATAGAGAAGAGAAGAGATAAGTTACTTTGGATCTATAATGGTGGTTATTATCAGTCCGTCTACTGATTAAATGGCTGAAATTGCTGCATTCTGAACATGATGGTCTTCAATGGATGCCATCTTCAACTGGTTCTCTCCTTTAGGAAAATCATCTCCAAAATTGGCTGAGTGAGTAGTAGGAGTAGGAGAAGATTAGAAATTCGATCTGAACTTTGATTTCTGGAATATAGAAGCATCTAATGTCTTCAATATTCAGCTGATAAACTTCATTGGAGGTCCTAAGAACATCTCTCCATAATTGTCTTCTTCCACTTGTGTTCCTCCACTAAATCTAGTTGCAAATCTCCTTCAATGGTGGCCTCGTCTTCACTCTGACATTAGATCTTCATGGCTGAACTTTACTGAATGTTACTAGCTGTAATATTGATTGCTAGACCTGCATAACACTCTCAGAAAACTCATGGGGCCTTGGGCCACATCACCAAAGCATAACTTGTTGAGGCACAACACTCAACTTGGAGGGCTCAGAGCTCTCACTCACAAATTCCAATAATGATCAAAAGTTGTCAAATGGAGTTGGTTGGATTGTTTTATAAAATTCATGATGACTTGCTAAGCAAGTTCTTGGCTTGGTGACCTATGAGAGTAGGTTACCCACTTTCCCATTCTACTCCAAAGCCATGAGGGCGCATTCCTTGAGGAGAAAGGAAACGTTTCTGCTTTCTCCACTTTCCTGCTTTTGCATTCCGTCACTGAATTGGCAAGTGCGCCCTAGGGAGCTTTTTATGCACTTGCTACTTTCCTTTCTAACTACTTTTCTTGTTTTATTCCACTTTATTCACTTTCCTCTTTTCTGCTTTTGTCTAATTTCGCCATCTTTTGTCAGTTTCCTTCCCGGTTCACCTTGCCAACTTGTCTCCATTAGATTCCTTAGCTTTTCTGAAGTTTATCACTTAAGCAAGTGTGGCCTACTTGACCAATTCGAATTTCCTATCCAAGTCATCAACCACTTGGCACATTTATTAGTAATAAACATTTAAATGTCAATAATACAACTCATAAATAATTTAGCTAAGCAATTAATTAATTATCCAGTAATTAATTAACTACTATGGTGTAATTGCCTCAAAACTTCCCCAATTAATTAATTTCTCAATTAATTAATAAATCACCTTAGCCCTTGAATTGGGGTTAATAACTTCATGGGGGCCCCTCCTTATCCATTTAATTCCTCAAATTCACCCTTAGGAATCTTCCTTCATCCATCCATTAATTATTTAATTAATGCCTAGGTGACTTAGGCTAAAATCATCCCCATGGACCATAGGAAAATTTGGGAACATGACACAATGCCTTATCCACCAATATCCACGCAGCTCCCATCTCCCTCCGCTACCATAGCCCTCCCCCACCCCTACTCCACGCTCCATCTACCACCACTCCACCCCTCTCGCCACCCCCCACACAGCTTTGCTCCATCCAATCGACTCCATCCTTCCTCCACGCTGCCTCCTCTACCTCCACAACCACGACTCTCCTCCCTTTCACGCCTCCACCTGCTTCAAGCGTCCCACCCACCCCTACGCCCATCCTCCCACACCTCACACTGCACCCACACTTGTCTCAACGTCCGCCTACATACGGCCCCTTCCATGTCCTCCTGCTCATGTGCCCTGTCCATCCCATTCCTTCCCCCAACCATCCCTCTGCCCTTATTGTGTCCTCACACCAGCTGTAATCCACTTCCCCATCAATGCCGCCACTCCAGTTCACTATTCTCAAGCTCCTGCGATCTCCATTCCATATCACTCTTCTACATGTAGCCACCACTCCACCCTCCACCGCTACCTTCACCGCGACTATACACCACTCCTCATTCCTTCAGCACTGCATACACCTCCTCATAGCAACTTCGTCCTCCACATTCCATCACACTCATCCTCCACTGCCATACACACTCCTTGCTATATTCTCTATCAATTCCACCTTTACTCCAACACGCCTGCGCTTCCCCCTTTTCTCCTCTCTCGCCTTCCATCATCCTTACACGTTCTCCTTCACCATTCCCTCTAGGGTTTCGAAACCTTGCTAAAAGAAAATCTAATATTAAAACTAATATTATTATTAATAATAATAATCATTAGTTTAATATTAATATTTTTAATTTGGAAAAAAATCATTAAAGTTTTATTATATTATTATTATTTTAAGAATAAATTGTTATAATAATTATATAAATTTAAAAAAAAAACTATATAAACATTTATATATAGTTTTAATAATAAATTGGGATCACTATAGTTTTGAAATTGATTTTTTTGAAGATTTTTAAATTGGGATCACTATGTTCCAGTCATTTAATAAAATCATTATTAGCCCATTCCACAAACCTCAAAGAGATGAAAGAATTGAAGTGGAAGATATAAAAAGGATCGAGGCTAAAGAAATAAAAAGAAACCAACATGAACAAATAAAAAGTGGATATGAAGACATTATTAAATTAGTTAAGGAATTGAAGTTGACGATAACACAACGTCAAGAAGAAGCTGCAGTGACTCCCAAATTCCCATATCAAGAAAAGATGAAAACTGCATCTACACCCATGTCAGAAGAAGGGACTCCTATCATGAAGGAACAAGCTATGTTGATTCGCAAGTTCTTAGGTCAAGCAGAGTTGGGTTCTGCATCGACACTCATGACAGAAGAAGGGACTACAACCAGGAAGGAAGAAGTTATTATAACTTTCGAGTTCTCAGGTCAAGAAGTGTTGGGATCTACACCCACGATAGAAGAAGTAACCGTGACTCTTTATTTACCAAGTCAAGAGGAACAAAGGACTACTGCAACTCCTACGTATTCAAGTAGGGATGTATATAAAATTGCTACTACCCCCAGGAAGGAAATGAATGCTGGTCGACCGACTCCTTGTACCCCCCCTCACAAAAGATCGACACCACCAGACACCAAGTGGGATAAGAAAAGACATCCCAACTACAAACCTCAAAATGCGATATTTAGTAAAAAGTATACACGCCTAACAGAAGTTTGTTGTGGCTTCTTACAAGGTAGGGAAGTAAGACACATTAATACGCCATCTGAAAAATCTATAAAATTGTCTAGTGAAATTTAGAACAAGGACCTATTAAGGAAGACGATAACAAGGACCATGAAACAAAAGAGGTAGAAGACAAGGATATGGAAGATCAAGATGATTTTGAAAATCACAATGTCAATATCAATTGTAAAGAAAATATCGATGTCGTAGAAGTCAATGAAGTCAATAAAATCAAGGTTAGCATCAATTATGTGAGAATTGAAGTTGTAGAAGAATGCAAGGATGAAAATAAAAGAGTAAAAAATGACCTTAATCATGATATCGTAGAAGAACGAAACCCAGAAGATGTTGCGAGAAATGAAGAGATGAAAATTCTACCAATAGTCGCAAATCAAGATGTTCTAGAATTTCAATATCAAAAGGTTCCCAAGGAACAACTAAAGACAAGTTTGTTAGACAAGGAAGTAAGTACATTACTAGTAGTTTCCGCTACATATAAGAAAACCATATCAAAGCATGCAGAAATATCAGAAATCTACATCAAATTAGAAGATCAGAAGAACACTATCAAATTAGAAGATCAGAAGAATACTCCATATAGTTTTTATGTGTTTATCTACGCGATCATATGCATGAAAGGATTTGAATGGAAATGCGACCAAATATTTCAAGAACTGCTAAACCGTGGCACCGTTATTCATGGAAAGCATTCTAGTTGCAGCACGCTCATAAGAAGATTCGTGGATAAATATTTTCAAAGCAGGATGACTTGTAATATACCAAAAGTATATTACAACTACTAATTTACCATCTATTAGTTTAGTTATTATTAATATGTGTAAATGTCGACATTGGAAGGACACATGGTTTAATGGTGTCTCTTCATATGTATAAAGCCGCTCAAATTCAATGCAATAATCATCAATTCAATTATATATATATATATTATCTATTAAGATAATCATGTAATCTTGGTAGCTTACAGTTTAAATCTTCTCATTTCCTCATAATTGCAAAAACTACAAATGGAAACATGTTCCAAAAGTGTGAATTTCTAAGTTCAAAAGGTTGTTTATAAAACCAAAATTTTGACACCCACAAACAATATTTCATCGGAAATATTTAGTAAATAGTGAAGTGAGGCCCTTTGATAAAGCCATGACCTTGGACTTTTGATAAGTGTATAAGAGCCGAATGATGAATAAGGTCTTAAATCATTGGCAACAAAATTAAAATTTATTCACTGAATATTCCTTGAAGATATTTATAAACGTGAATATCGATGGCTTGTGCCCAAGTATAGAGATGGATGAGGTGCATTCAAAGATCACATAAAACTCTTATAAAAGAAGGTCGAAATGTATATTTGGGCTCTTAGGATTTCAACTATTGAATTCAAAGTACAATAACTTAAAAAATCATATTTAAAAACTATCTCGTACAAATCATGTTACGAAAGTTGTTGGATAACATGCCATGGTTTCATTGCTATTGATGGTCATTTCTATGGGGGATTATGTGTGTTCCCAAAGGAACTAAAGGTGTGTGGAAGAAAGACTTGCAGGTTTGCAAGAGCCGGTTTGTGTGGAAGAAACGTGGGAAGAGATCCACGGAGGCTGTATGTGAAGGTGCATGTGTCATTGCTATAGGGAGATCATCACATTACATCCCCATTTTTCATACCATGTTTTGCATGCAAAGTGCATGGAAAGCATGCTCTTACTCCTCGTCAATGAAGTCGGTTCCTTCATTTCATCATAATATAAGGTCACAATGTTATGCAACCATTAGGGTTGAGTTGTTTCACCTTAGTAAAACGGGATATCAAGATATGGATATAGTTCTTCGATAATGTTGTGCATGTTTTCTTCAATCGACTCAAGGGTATATCTCAATATTTTGAGAGGAAACATCTAATAAACAAATTTGTTCATGTTTCTTTCATTCGACTCAAGGATATATGTCAATCTTTTAAGAGGAAACATCTAATAAACTCGTATAAAATTCTAGCTCCCACTAAACCAAGAAAGTTAAGCTTGACATAAATATTTGTCATCTAACATTTAAATGCAAAATAAACATTTCATATTTAGTTTTAAATAACATATCAAGATGCAAACAATAACTACATATTTTATATATATCAAAAGATACAATGATCAGAAGATATAATGAGCATGGTCATGATTCTTTCAACTAGGTGTTATCGATGAAAAATTATTGCATGTGCAAATAAATTCCAGTAGCTACCTCAAAAATAAAGATAGACTGGCCTCAAAAATGGGATGTACCAAAAATTATTGTATCTACCTAATATTCCATTCATAAATTATTGAAACGGCCCCGCCAATAAAGATAGAATAGCCTCATATGTCTAATAATTTTAGACAAGTCCTGATTTCTTTTAAGCATCCAACCATAGAAAATACAAGAGCCATGAGGTGGCAAAGTCCCCGACATTGCCATTGCTTTATGTTTAGTGTGGCACTTGCGAAATCGCTTGGAAAAAAGAAGACTATACCGATTACAGAGACGTGGCTTTTTGGTTACGATTCATAAGAATTGGTGGAAGAAGATCACACCGTCGAAGGTCAAATTTTGAAAGCATTATGCAAGAGATTTGTTTTTTTTGGTAACTAGGGGAATCAGCAATTGGAGACTGGGATGGTACTCATGTGACACAGGGTCTAGGGATCCAATCCCGCTACCACTATACCCCCAACTTCCCCACACACCCCGCAAGCATGGGACACGGGTAAATCCAGGTGTGATTTGAACTCGTGACCTGCATTTACAACTGAACCGCCAATGAGCCACACCCGTGCGGGCACATTATGCAAGAGCATTGATATGGACAGGAAATTGTATTTGCTTTGTTTAAAAAACATAGGAATTGTAAAAACATTTTAAACTTATTTAATTGAATTTTGAATTGTATTGTTTTACAAATTCAATTCTCATTATTTCTACTCAAAAGAACCATGAATGTCTCATTGGGAATTTGTTAAGAATCATGAATGTCTCTAACATACCCATTTGCTGAAACATTTTATGTTTGAAGAAAACATTATCTTAACTTTTATTATAAAGTTTTATATTTGGCCAAGTGGCCAAGGATGACTGTAATTGCACAATATTATTATTTAATAAAATAAAATAGGAGACTCACCCAAAGAGATTGTTGAAAGATCGTTTACTGACCCAATAGGTGGAATGGAATCTGGGGTAGAAGGAAATGGACAAGTGGCAGCATCATGAACCTTGGTGGAGAACATAACACAATGCATGGAGCCTCCCAGTAACATAAAGTTTGATTATTTAGAGTAACATATTTGCTTACTCGATATCCCCTTCCTCCCTATGTGACCCTCTAAGTAAAATTGATATCGTTTCTATGACCTTCATGTGAACATAATTGTTTATAAACTTTACATGCTCTCTCCCTCCTTTATTACCTTCGTAATAAATAACATTGATATGCTTACTTATATCTCTTTTTCTATATGACCTTATTAACATAATGTCTCTCCTTCCTCTACCCAATCCCTTATACATCCCTCTTACTCCTATATTCTTTGTAACTGTTTTCCTCTACCCAATCATGTATACATCCCTCTTACTACTATATTTTACGTAACTATTGTACTAACATTGTAAACCTAACATACCATCTTCTATTTAACAATTCTACTATTTTATGTAATCATTATTGTAACACTTGAACTTAACCTACCTTTGTTGAACCTTTTAGCATAGCTCCTTGGTAGTTCTACATTTGAAATAGCTAGTAGTTGATGCATGGATAAACAAATAACTTGTTCACGGCACTCAACTTGTAACCTATCAATTCATTTCACACCCATTCACACAAGAGTTGTCTAATCTCAAGAAGATTTCCACCTTTGACAACAACGACTGATTGAAATTGCAATTTAGGTTGCTATAATTGCAATTTTGATTGCAGAGATGGATTTAACACCCTTAATTACTCCTGGGCAACCCGATTATACAATTCCAACAACCCCAATCTACAATTTCAACAATTTGAGCTGAATTTTGACCAGAATTATTGTCAAATTATAGATGCAAAAGGTCTAGAATTTAACTCACTCCATTCACACCATTTAACCATTCCCTTAATTTGCTCATGAAATTGGTAAACTTTAACAATTTTCACTTAGTTTCTCCAATAATGACATAACATATTAGATGACGCAATGGCGCCACTGAGGGGAGCCAATCAACTCTGTGGCATGCGTGCTCCCACGGTCCCAGTCAACGGATTACCAACCTACAACACAAATCGATCTCTGGTCAAACTGGCCTAACACCATGCAACTCCATGACATCGGAGTTAACTCGTGCATCTAAACACCCAGATCAATATAGCAATCCAGCCATGGATCAAATTTGAAGGGTGGGGTCCCATTTCACTTTGAAGGGCTATGAGATATTGAACCCTTCAATGCTGACATGTAAAAATACATCATTCTTTTCATTTGAAAATGTATTAGTACATCAAAATTTCATTGTTTATTTACATAGTAAAGTTGAGAGGTTTTATTTCTTGTCTATTAAACTTTTAACTAGTATAATAATACAGTTAACTTTCTAACCCCATTCCAATCCAACTTTCATCCTTATAGCAAAAATTAATACTATTTTACGTTTTCATGATCTACCTGAACATGAGGAATTTATTAGTGAAACATAACTTAGGAGACACAGAAAATCCACTTTCCAGATGTTGAGTGCAAATTGCCATAACTAATTTTATAGATCTTTTTTTCTGCATCAGTGAAGCTATAGTTAGCTTGCTAGCCCAATTCCAATCCAACTTTTAACCAATTTAATAATATTTAATACCTCTAAAATGGGTTCCTAGGCTGCTTCGAACAATACAAGCTCGATGAAGAATTGGGTTCTTCAACTCTTCTAAAAGCCACACGATGCTTATTCTTGGAAAAGTTCAATCATTGAAAATCATTAGCATTCTTCATACTAATATAAATTCTAGCCTACTTAACAATGGAAAAAAATGATAATGTAAGCCAAAAAAGGAAGAAAATGTTTCAGAAGCCAAAAACATTGTACGTTGAGTCTGGTTTGCATCTCTTGCTAAATTAGTGAACAATAGAGATGTATGCAGAAAGGAAATAAAAAAGGTGAAGAGAAAGAATCTGAATGGTAACTCTTTTTAATTTGTTGAATTGAGGACCACAATTCACTTTCATGCACCTCTATCAAACAACTGTGCTTCCTTTTCCATTTATAATCCTCCTTCATGCAAGTCTATCAGAGAGAATAGTTCAACAAAGAAGTTGGATTCGATTGAAAACCAATAGCAAGTTTCTTTGTCATTCTAATTGTGTACCCTATAGCAGAATTGAATGCCAATGACAACAATATATGTTATAATTTTTCATTCAACATTATGAATGCCACATGTACTTGGGATAGAATAAGTTTAAACATTCCTTACATGTTACATGCTATGTTATGGTTTGAGCAAAGAGAACTATCCGACTCCAGGCAGCTTTTGTTTTCAATAGCTGATTAAGGACCCTGGCGACTTATTCCTTATAGCCCCCCCCCCTAGATCTCATTATACATAGTAACTCTGTGGTATGACAGAGTAGAGGATGGGTTGTGAAGCATATGTAAAATGTAGGCAGACCAAGTAGAGAGGAGATGCATAGGTGGTTGAAGTTCTTGTTATATGGTTGAAGTTCATGTTCTATTCAAGACCAACCGATAAGGGCAAGAAAATCAAAAGGTAAAGTAGCACTATCGTTCTAAAAATCAAGATTACAAAAATATTATTGTCCCAATTCATATAGTCGAACGCAGGAGTGGGCACTAGGCATTCTAAGAAAATTGTCAGCTTTCAGCATTGTCCTTCACTAGATGTTGTTGCATATTCTCAATCATATTGAAATTCGATAGCTTGTTGGGATTGTAAGTGTAGTAGCATCGATGGTATTCATATTAATAAATCCCAGGAATCTTAAACCGTGTACCAGAGAAAGGTGTCAAGTCGACGACTGAGCAATTGGGGAAAATGGCTCATGCAATACAGTTTTAGATACAAAGTCTGGATTCTTGATCTAGCTCATTAACTAGATGCATGGAGGATAGCAGAGTGGGAAATTCCCCAAATCCCCAGGATTTTTGGTAAAGATGGGGGGCACAGTGTGCACACCTGTTTCTCCTAGGGCTGCAACCATGGCCAGTGGAAGCTGCATGGGGAAGCACTCAGTTTCAGAGTGAAAACAATGGTCTTCCTTGTCCCCTCCTTTCAGGAAATTTAAAGGGCAACTAAATTCTCAAGAGATTCGATCAGGCGACAATGGAAAATAGGGCAAGGCAAGGAGCACATGGAATCATATGCGTGTACACAGAACATATGTAGAAAGAAGCAATTGTTGTTGTTGCTATGGTTGGGAATCGATAAATGTCGTTTTGAACAACGTCTAACAGATATTTGTGACAAACCCACTCTTGGGTCTAGGCTTCAAATTTGAATCCTTCAAGGCCCATTTGAAGTTACAAATTTTCAATCAAATAATAATATTGTGTTTAGACTTTGAAGTTACAAAATTTTAATTAAATAACAAAATTTTTAAATAATTGATGGGATCATGAATGGATAAAATGATGTACATACCTGCAAATTCATAGGATGTCACCAATCTAGTTAGCCTTGAAGTTGATCTCCTCAAAGAAAACACATTTCTTTATATATGTTTATGGCAAGTCGGCATTGGAAGCTTTGCTCTCCAAACTCTCCTAGAGGACTAGAGGAGATAGGGTAGGTGGAACTTGGAAGTAGCTTGACCACGATGGAGCAAGGGTATAAGCAAAATCTTGTCTGTATTCCTGTAATATTATATATTGATGGTCGGAGCCATGGAAGCATGGAATTCGAGCATTGACTTGATACAACAAAGAAAACACAAGGTGGGACTCGAGAGCCGTAGGATTGACTTGATACAACAAATAAAACACAGGGTGTGAGCCTGGGAGCCATAGACAGTAGGATTAACTTGATACAATAAAGAAAACAAAGGGTCGTGGGAAGGGGCCATGGGAGGGAGCAACAACTTGCAACATTACAAGAATTTTATGGATTGTGGATTTTGTACGAAATGCCAAATTTGGGGCATACTAACATAATATATTATACGTTGAATACTCAATTAACTCACGGAGTCAAAAGTCACGAATTGGTATGTGATAACTAGTAACTTGGCAATCCTGCTGCCAGCAACACGTATGATCCACCAACCATATTTAATAAAGTTGTTGCTGCCATTAAATATGTTAAACACATAAGCGCTCACCGCTAACACGAGAACTTAGAAGCGTTCAAGCCATGGACTGCACAGTGTAAGCCCATCCACGTAAACTGGTCAATGATATTATTAGAGTCCTAATGGCCCATGATCCATCGATGATCGGACATGTGGATATTGGAGAGTAACCAATACCAAGTCCCACTCCCAAGTCACCTAGCTAGTAGCCGCATTCCCAATTTCCCACTGAAAATTGTTGACGGGTGAAATTTGAAGCTGCCCTTCTGTTGCAATTTTAAACAGTAGTGGTTAATTTAATTATTGACGGGCTTACCATGAAATTAAATTCTTTTTGCATGGTAAAATTTGAGGTGGTCTTCTATGACGTGTAAAATGGCCTCTGAAGGTTCGTGAAGGCTTCAAATTTGAAGACTGAATCTGGTGCCTGTTAGATACTCGACTTAACTGCACCTTTAACCAGAGTTAAAGATAGGCAAGATAGATCCCCGCCTCCTCGATTGGTTGTTAATATATTCCCAGTCGTGCAGGAACCAACGGACGAATTAAGTACG
Source organism: Larix kaempferi (assembly GCA_027924585.1). NCBI lineage: Eukaryota > Viridiplantae > Streptophyta > Pinopsida > Pinales > Pinaceae > Larix > Larix kaempferi. The sequence continues at coordinate 2,732,857 of BSBM01001460.1, read as the reverse complement.
GGCGATCCTTGTTATTATTGCGGCTTTCCCAATGAAGAAGATTCATTATGTAGCTGTAGCAGCTCCGATGTTCCATTTTCTCAAGAAGATTCGTTGTGTAGCAGCTCTGATGTCTCATTTTTTGAAGACAGTTCATTCTGTAGCAGCTCCAATGTCCCATTTTTGATCCCCAGGGAGTATGCGTATAATAATATTAATAATAATCGTTATGTTCTCCACCAAGGTTCAAGTTCTTATGTGGCTTGTGTCACCCGCATAGAATGAGTTTCAAAGGGATCAGGCTGGACCCAGGTGTTTTTGTGGAATAGATACCCCTCAAACGAAGGAAGTCTTCTCTTCATGATGTAGCCCCTGAGACATGTTTCTTGAGAGAGTTATAGAGGGGATGTACCACGTATCAAAATTGGGTTGGGTAGTTGTACAAGCCCTGATAGAGGGAATATTACTACATATCAAAATTGGGTTGGGTAGTTGTACAAGCCCTGATAGTTGTATCAGCGATTTGACTAGGTCATAGGTTTTTTTTTATGTCAAGATAGATGCAAATAATGCATTCTGGGAATTCTAGTATGGGTCGACTGGATAAATTTTTTAAATCCTTCAAGTTCCACTATCTAGTGGTCGAAGACTGAATCCTTTATGTAGAACTAATCATTCAAATCTGACCAACTACAAAATCACAATCCATCTTCAAGAACTTATACCAGTTTTGGCAAAGTTCATGCCATGCTTCTATGCCCAAGTTCATTCTAGACATTTTATCAGGTTTAATTGCTAATTTGACAAATTAGCATTGTTTACATATTGTTTGATATTGATACAAGTTCTATATATACTTTCAAGTTTAATACCTGAATCGATCACCAGCTATGTTATAACATGATGGGAAATTTGAACTGTAAACAATAAGCATTGTATGGGATGCCTATGTTGGTTTGTTTAAATAGATCAATGAGAATGAAACGAAATTCATAATGCAACATGACTTTAGTTGCATTTCCCTTGAACAAGTGAAATCCATCTAAAATAGTTGCCACTAAATAAGCCGATTTCAAATGCTATTTCCTATTCACCATGGCAATTTCTAAAGAAGGTTTTTTCATGTTGCTTTCTTACGTACAATTGTTCGTTCACCAATCACCAACTATGCTATAAGAGATGATAATTTGGATTTCTCATGTTGCTTTCTTACCTAGAATTGTTGGTTTGTTGAAAAATGACAAAAATTCAGAAAACTTAGAATTCTGAGAATACCCAGAAAACTCAGAATTCTGAGAATACCCAGAAAACTCAGAATTCAGCCCACTTAGCAGCCAACTGAATTTAATGTCGAATGCTTCAGGAAATACTCTGATATTGACCTCAACAGTAGAAAAATAATTACACACTTTTATCAAGCTTAAATTTCAAAAACACTGTAGGTGAATATACTACTCATGAAGCATCTTAGCAGCAGAAATAAACTTAAATCAGCAGACTGTAATCAGCATTTGCACACACTTAACACGAGAATTTTTGGTCAACCATGACCCTGGAAAAAACCCCACACTTCTAGGAAAAAACCAGTCAAGAGAGAGAGTCTTTATTGAGCTAATAAGAAGGTTGTGAGAGAGTACACCTGCAAATTAAATACAACAGAAAGTACACAGTATTTTCACAGTCACTGTCTAAAAATTATTCCTTGGAAATAGTGCCAAAGAAGACCCATAGAAAACAATACTCAGTTTTCTATCATTCAACCTATAGGCTACACTTCCTTGACAGAATTTAACCACCTTGAATAAAGAGTAAAACAAAAGTACAATGCACAGCAAATATCACCTCGAAATCATAGCCCACTTGGCTGTCTCGAAACCTGTGCTGTACGGCCTCAGTTACTTCTGCAGTATTGCATCTCTTTCTGCTGGAAACAATCTTGGAAATCGTGCCTCTAGCTCTAAGAAACGAGCCCTCCAGATTTGCAGCTCTATACTTATGATTTCTGGAAGTTCGTGCCTCTCCTGCTTGGAGAAATGCGCCTCTCCTCTAGTCAACCTTCTCACTCCTCTTCTATCTCAACTCAACCCTGTTACTCTTCTCTTGAAACTCGTGCCACTCCAACAGCTGCTCTCTCTTGGAATGCGTGCCTCTCCCAAATTCATCTTGGAAAGTGTGTAAAAGAATGGAGACTCATTCACTTTTTATTTACCCTATTAGGGTTACTCTCATGACTTTTCAACTTCAATGGATGAGATTAGATCTTGGCCAAGTGATCTATGGCTGGGATCTAATCTCTCACTCACTTAAATCTCTTAAGTGAACTTGACAACATATTTTTCTTTTGAAAAGTCATATTACCCTAAATATTTAAAAAGTACACTTTATGACTTAAAGTCACTTTAGAAACATAATAAAGTGCGACTCACTTTTAAATCATAAAGTCACATAAAAAAGGTACTTTAATAAAAACACATTAATAAAGTAACTTCAAGAACATTAATGAGACTCCAAGTTATTGACCCCTGCACCTAGGCACCTGATGTAGGAGTGCCACCGAGCTATAAAATGCTAACATGGTTCACCATAGATCTGCCCCTTTTCAATCTCAATTTACGAGTTTTGGGATTGAAAGCGGTAGATCTATGGTGAACCAACAATTGTAGGTAAGAAAGCAACATGAAAAATCCAAATTATCATCTCTGCCTACATGTGACCATTACTGACCATTATTTGGCATCATAATTTAAGTTTGGGAAATTTCCTATCTGCAGCTTCTAAGATTTTTAGACCTTTACTTCCCTCCAAGTAAAGAACATGAAAAGCCACATATTTAACTGTACCAGGTGTCAAGCGGTACTTGCATCTACGCAAATTGTATGAGCCTTTACCTTGCATCATAGCAACAACATTAGCTGCTGCTACACCCGATCACAAATTAGACACAACATCCTCACCTTCATGGCCTTGGACATTCTAGCAAACAAATCCAAGCTCATTTTTCAAATATACCAACTTAATCTGAAATGAATTCCTTCTTCATAATAGTAATTTTAGCAACAGTTCTACACTAGAAATATCAACCAAATAATTTACAATACAAAACGTAATCATACATTATGTCAAGCTTTCCAAACAAAATATAAAGTGGCAACACGATGAAAAAAATAATTTCATAAATTCTTGAAAATTGTTAAACTGGAAACACACCTGAAAGATCAGTGAAAATAGTTTCAAGGCAAGGTGGGCAGTGGCCACTATGACAAAGTTCCTGGAAAAAATGCTTCCCACATTGCAACTTTTTCCCATGCGACATTTGACATAAATGTGGATCCCAATCACCTGAATGAGTATTTGAGCCACCTCGATTTGAAAGAGGGCAACATCTTTCACTACACTTGTGTCTACCACAATTTTTCTTTTGTCGATAAGAATTTTCACACGTGAATTCAGTATTTTCCTCTACGGATACCATTGTCTTCCAGCAAGGGACTGTCTGAGATGATGATCCACATCGACATTTCTGATTAACCGAAACCAAGCAAGGAGCACATTTACCATGGTGACAATTATTTATACACAAATGTTTACCACAAGGAAGAAGCTTCTCACATACCTATGAGCAGGTTGGCACACTATCCATACAACTCTTCCTCTGACTTTGTAGCTTGGTTTTACCACAAGGGCAAGATTTGACCTTCCCAAGTGATTGTTCACATTCTCCACATTCTCCAGGATGACATCTCTTGCAGCACTTATGATTTTGACAGGAAAGCATCTTCATGCACAGGTTCTCACATGCAAATACACCATTTTTCCAGTCTAATTCCCCTTGGATCTCTATATCGCCACAAAGTATCATCTCCTCCTTTTCCCCACAAAAGCATGAAGCTTTTATCAAGACCTTGCAATGATCACATAGGCCTTCATGGAAGACTTTGTCACAATAATGGCATCCACATCTGAGAGGCTTCTCACAGCACCGTCAACATGATCCAATGGATTTATAGTCAGAACATCTCCTTGTAATTGTTGTTTTCCCACATGGGAAAGGTTGGGGTGGGGCCATTGCTGAGAAAGATGGGCAAGGACCTAGATGACATTGGAGAGTACATGTATGTGGGAAACTAGGTGTTTTCTTTTCTTTTTCAAGTGGCTTCCCACATGGTCCTCCACATGAATGTGGAATGAGATAAAATTCCACCTCCAGTTCTTGCACCTTCCCACAAAAACAATAGTAATGAAGATCATCTGGGGATGAAAGCTACACAGACATACAACCAGGGCATTTGCAGTTGGAACCCTGACTTTGTCCACCAGACAAATCTACATAGGATGGATCTCTTGCCCATTTCCTTCCACAGTGTAGGTGAAAAATAACATAATAGCTGCCACAAGACCATAACACGGCCACAAAACTTGAAATAGGATAGATGACTAGGATTCACTCGAGATACTGCAAGATGAAGGAATAAGATCATCAGATATTCGAGTAACCATACAGTTTCAAACCATACATGACAAAAACAAAAGTGGTATTCCAGTACCTGCCATAACCAAATAATTTGATCACCACAAGCTCAGTCACAAGGAAACTATGTTAAAGTAACAAAAAATGATCATTCAAGTAACCAAAAATGATCGTCATGCCATTGGTCATTTCTTACTATCGCAAAAAATGGTGACAATTGATTTACAACTAGAGCAGATCGATCTCGACCTTTGGACCAGAACACCAATGGATCCTGGTTTTCTGTGGGCTGCAAAGTCAAAATGAAAAGTTAATATATATATTTATGTATACAAGTTTGGGGACAAACTATAATCCTGTAGGATAATCCTGTACACACCCTCTAAGGAGGGTTCCATGGACAAACTAAGGTTCTTCATTTTTGATAAACTGAATAGACAAATTGTGTAGAGAACTTATAAGAAATTGAAGTTGTCCACACAAACAAAAATGGAGTTAACTCTCAAAACACCAATAATCACAAGCATGGATCAAGCACCTGCTCCAAGCCTCGGAAAATGACACAATTTTCATGGCTACTAAGTTTAATGGACAATAGTTAAATGACCATCTAGACAAGGCACATAGCAAGATTGGGATTTTGGAAGACCAAATTTTGGAGGCCCAAAGTGAGAGAGTAGAATTGTGACATGAATATGATGCCCTACATTGACTGCATTATAAGAACATGTTCATCATCACTGATGTGCACTTCCACATATATCCTATCGAACTACATATCTTCAGGAATGTTTAGTTAAGGGAAGGATTCTTTTCCAAGATACTTATACATCTTCCACCATGATCCTCTTGTCTGCTAATATGGTGTTGGTTATGATCCTCATATATCTACTGTGTAGGAGATGCAAATTTCATTTCTTCTTTGGTTATCACAACCCTCGTTGGTCTATAAAATGTAAAATAGGATGGATCATTTGATATAGCAGGATTAGGGTTAGGAAATGCATAGCCTGTCACTTTGTTGGGATCTACGTCCCCCTTAATTATCCTCTAAACCACTTTAAATGTATCTTTGTTGGACAACTTCTCAATATCTAATTTCGGTTCATGATCTTGGGGGTTGGAGAAATTTAATTCCTTCTCTTTCCCAATTAGGAGATGAGGATCATATGTCCATGTTGTATTCAAAACCAAATTCATTTCCTTCATAATTTTATTTATTTCTTTGAGACCTATTTTATCTCTTATGGGATTCCCACCCATGGCTATAGGAAACTCAATTCTCCCTTTTTTCTTTGATTTGATAAAATGAAGGGTATCCACTTCTAACATCTACCTTACATGTTCTAGAACAAAATTTCTAGGGACGAGGTGTTTGGAAATACTTCGTGGAGGAGTTTCAATTCCATAAATCATGATAATTGTATAATCTATTGCTAAATATCAATCATCTATCTTGACTACCTCTCCTAGTTGTAAATAAGGTCTAATGTCCGTGAGCATACATTCTGGCTCTTTCTGTATTATCAAAGTAAAAAATCTATAAATAAACATAGACAGAAATTGAGATGAGGTAGCCCCTTATTCTACTCCCTTATTCACCCAGGGAATCCAATCATACACCCTATGGAAACATCTCCATTGTATTTTTGGACATCCAAGGTCTCAAAATATTGGGCTTGATTGAAGGTAAAGAGGTAGATTATGTAGGAGTAATATTTGAAGTTCCATGTGCTACCGAAATCTACTAAATGTGCCTTTATTCCTAAATATATGGCCTATGTGTAGTTATATTGGGGGCATCATGATAATTATATGCATCTACTAGGGCCACCATTCCTTCATTGAATTCTTCGTCTGATTCTAGTCCTAGTATCTGGGTGAAGGAAGAAATCATTTTTTGATTCCAAGAGGATAATTTCTTCCATATACAAGGACAGGGGGGGATTTCTTCCCTACCTCGATTGTATTTGAGTCTAGCAAACATATTATCTATGTAAGGTATATTCATCCTCATGTACACGATTGCTTGAGCATCAATGGATATCACTTCACCTATTGAGAAAATGCCTATCATTTGGGTGATAGATAGCCTTGAGATCTAGAACAAGGTATTTTGACCATCATTGGTGGTGACTCTCAAGGTGGTTGGGTTAAAAGTTTGGGCACATAATTGAAAAAATTTGGGAGATGGAAATATATCAGGAACCAAGTTTTGAGCTATCCCAAATGGCCATAATTTGTTGGTCAGTCTTGGAGAGAACAAATTTCCTAGGGAAGCACCTATCAGAGTTGATGGGATAAACCTTTTGTAGTTTTTGGGGTGGTCAAAATGGCCCATGATTCCACAGGGGTTCTCTTGAGGGGACGTGACATTAGTAGCACTGGACCTAATGCATGTGGCTCGAGACGATGAAGTTTCAAAATAATTTTTCTTCTTCTTATTCATGATGAATGTTTTAGATGGAGGACCATTGATAATTATAGGAATATAAGATGACAGGAAATTACTTGAATGATGACAAATATCTTGAGAGAAAGTACTCTTGACAAGATAAAAAATTGAAAATATTCTCAAAGGCAAGAAGGAAGTTTAGAAAGACTTATCCGGTCAATTGATGAGGATATCTTAATAGGTTCTGGTGGATGATGGTTGTCGTCAATTTATGCTTTTGAATAATTGAAAATCCCTTTATTATATTTCAATGGGCAATGGAAACAACAACTAGTATTAGTATTTTTCCTAAGAGAAATGTTTCAAAGTTCCTTGCACATCCAAGAAAAATATAATTTATCCATTATACTCAGGCATAAATTCCTCTTTAATTGACGATTAAGGAGGTACTAGTGAATGTTCTGTATCAGGGTATGAAGATGATACCTATAAATAGTGTATCATTATTTTAATTGGGGAGGTGCTATCACGGGGTCAATCTTGGTCGGAAAAGTACAAGAATCAAAGGATTGCTGTAATATCTATAGTGGTATTTGATATTTAGTGGTGAATATTTGAAGAATCAGATTGGAGGAAGAGCTACCTGCCAACATAAATGGCCCAGATCTATTGTTGATCAAGTGGGAAACGATAATGACCATTTGCATAGGTGGATTTTTGAATTTATTATGTGGCTCATACCATCACAAATGACTCAAATATGATGCATCCATGGGACTCAATCAATCTCTAATGTTTGAACATGGGGTTAGACTAGGAAACCCTAACCATAAGTAAATGGACTAAGCTTGCATCTCATTCCATTATATCACATGATATCGATATGGAGTGAATTCACAATCCCTTAACTATGATTGTAGAATCCCTTATGAGGATGATTTGTATGACCCCTACCTTTTTTTAGATACAGGGATGACCTTCAACCAGGGCATCATCACAAGACATAGTGGCACCAACATCTTAGGTTTTTTTTATGATTTCTTTCTATTGTTTTGGGTCCCCAATGTTCCTATGAATGCAGTTTGAGGCCATTTTCAAGCCCAGACCTGTGTAATAGTGCCCAAAAACTCTATTACAACCATTTATTTAATTGCTTCACTCTAGGAACACATAATTTTTTATCAAACTAAAGAAGGCCCAAGATCTTAACTTTGGTATTCAAGTGAGATATTTGCAAATAAGAGGACAATGGAAGTTCTACCTAGGGCCTTGCAAAATAAGGGTTATCATTAGTTTCTATTATATGTTGTCAAATGCTCTTTGACCGTCATAATTTTGCATTCTTGGAGAGCGGGGTTAAAAAAGTTGTTGTTGACTTGCTAAAATATTTTATGAATCATTTTCAATATCCTATATGTCTTAATAATTTTTTAGCATCCTTATAATTTTGTGGTGTTGGAAGGTGTTGAATTATAGTCACTATAGATGGATCTACCTCAATGCCATTATAATAGATGTGGTGTCCTATGACTATGCCTTCACTCATTAGCATGACATACTACTAATTCCTTAAGGATAAGGTAATTTGTTTTTTCATTTTTGAGTTCTCTGCAATATACATACACCCTCTAATTTATTCCCATTTTTGGAACAATGACTAAAGCTAACACACACTCACTATAAAAAAAAAATAGATGAAATCCATAGAACAACCCTAAAGCCTCAGTTTGGGCAAGGTATCTGATATCAATCTTAAATTTAGTGTTGTTCGCAGTTAAGTAATGTGTACACCATTCATATTACATGTCTCTGCATGGATGAAATTGCCTACAGACATATACTAGCCATCAAACAAGCAATTACATTAATTTTGGGCAGTTCTAAGCTTGTTTTAGATAGTTTTATGGATCGTAACAGTAATAAACCTCTTCATTCTCAGTTATGGGCACATTGGGAGCTATTTTGGCTAGTATTCTAGGCATGAAAAAACCCTAATCTCAAAATCTGGGCATGAACAACCATTTTTAACAATAAAAAATGCACAGAACAACCCTAAAGCCTCATTTTGGGCAAGGTATCTGATATCAATCTTAAATTTAGTGTTGTTGGCAGTTAAGTAATGTGTACACCATTCAAATAACACATCTCTGCATGGATGAAATTGTCTACAGAATTATACTAAGTTTGACAATTGAGCATTCACCTAAAATATACAACAATTGACTGCTATAAAGTATAGTACAAAATATAAATTGAGTATTCTGTATATAACACAGAATACCCATAAAACTAGGAGCTAAACCTTTTAAGCTAAAGCTAAGACCCATGATTAGAATACATGATACAGGAATATCCATACTTGTGTCCCTTGTGGAAACTGTGATACTAGAATTTCCTCAACACACATATTTGTGCCACTAGCCTCTGTTTCTTCCCAGTCAATAAAATACATATCATCAAAGTTGTTATCATTCATGAATCTGGTATACTGCATAAATTCCATATAATTTATAGACATTAGATTTGGAGAATAAAAAAATTAGATTTCATATAATAAATTTCATATATTATTGCATACTTACGTACCATACCTCTGTTTTGATTTTGTCCAGCGATGACTCACTTATAATTATCTCTACAGTACGTTACATACTACTCAAGCTCTAATCGAGTCATGCTTTTCAAGCGATCATCAGAATAATCATCAAATGGGCTTTCATCTATACCGGTTGAAGATGACAAAGTATTAATGCCGATTTCCACCCCCGCCAATGCAGCCCCAACACGCTCTCTTATCTCTTCCCTCACCCATCTTGCTACTTGGGATGTCATTTCCAACTCCTCTAGCAAAGCAACGACGCTAGGATGTGGCTGTACTAACCAAAGCATCAGATGCCTATACTGAACATCTCCTCATGCATCAAGTCATTCATATGTACGACCTTTGCTAGCACCATAGAAACTAGATCCCGTATCTATATAGTCGAGGTCCATGTGAAACCGAAACTCTGCAATCAACATCTTAACAAAATACTGAGGAACCTCATTATTATTTGGGAACTTCCCATATGCACATAGGAACTTGGAATAAATATGGGGTGCAATCAGTGGATCATTGAATCTTGTGATCTTTAGACGTTTTTTGTCTTCAAGCCACAAGTCAAAACATGGAAAGACCATTTCTTTTGTGACAACTTTTTTTATTTCTTCAAACTTGTGGTGACCCAACGTTGACAACCGCCTCCTACACATCATGTCATGAAAAATATGGGTTGATGGTCCAACCCCAAGATATGTCTCGCTCAAACTATTTAGATTGTGCAAAACAATCTCGAGACACTGTTGAGTACCAAAAGAGATATTTGAAGTGTCAAGTTATTCCTACAATCTCGATGAACGCTCCTTTATCTCTTCCATAGTCAACATAGCGATGTTGTCTTCCCAAGGAGTCTTCTCGGGAACATCTCTAGGATGACTGTAAAGAGGATCATATCTTTCGTTGCGAGCATACTGATGCACCCGATGACCTCTCCTTGTCTGGGGAGGTGGATTAGGATCAAGAGCAACAAACCCTGTAAGAAGTAAAATGCATGTGCAAGTATTAAAAACTATATATATAATTTGTCAATCAAATTATAAACATTTAAATAAAATGTGTTCATTATAAATACCTAATGGAACCTATGCATTAGCATGAACATGGTGGGAAATAGAAATAAAGTCTTATTCACCATCATTATTGTTAGAATGTCCAGAAGCCCCTGTAGGAAATCAAAAATTGGCAATCACATGTAAGTTTACACGAAAAACCATGTATTTTTTCACAAATAAAATAGTCATGTCAAACAAAAATTCTAGTCAGAATGTATGTAAATAATCTCTACCCGGTGATGACATATCTGAAGAATAAGACACTAAGGGTGTCATTTGTGGTTTTCCAACGACCCCTGTAGACCACCATCAGACAGACGTCTGTCATTTGGAGAGCCACCACCTGTGCACAACCAGATCTTAGAAATATTTGTAAAAGAAGATTTATGTTTATATAGACTTGAGCATGAATTGAATGACAATTGAATTTACCTGATGATGACCTCAGGGAGTTTAGCTGCATACTAGCCAAGATTGCTTCACCCTGAAGCTGTGAAGCTGTGCCTGATACGAATTTTCCACATATTAAAAAACATGTCAAACAAGAATTCTATTCAGAATGTATGTAAACAATCTCTACCCGGCGATGGTGTATTTGAAGAATAAGACACTAAGTTTGTCCTCTAAGTTTGTCCACCGACACCTGTAGACCCCTCAGATAGACATCTGTCATTGTGAGAGACACAACCTGTGCACAACAAGATCTTAGAAATATGTGTAAAAGAATATTTATGTTTATATAGACTTGAGCATAAATTAAATAACAATTGAATTTACCTGACAATGACCCCGCGGAGTGTTGTTGCATAGAAGCCAAGTTTGCTTCACCCTGAAGCTGTGAAGCTGTGCCTGATAAGAATTTTCCACATATTAAAAAACATGTCAAACAAGAATTCTAGTCAGAATGTATGTAAAAATTCTCTACCTGGAAATGTTGTATTTGAAGAATAAGACACTAAGTGTGTCCTATGAGTTTGTCCACTGACACCTATAGACCCCTCAGACAAACGTCTATCATTGTGAGAGACACCACCTATGCACAAAAAGATCTTAGAAAGATGTGTAAAAGAATATTTATGTTTATATAGACTTGAGCATAAATTGAATAACAATTGAATTTACCTGACGATGACTTGATGGAGTGTTGTTGCATAGAAGCCAAGTTTGCTTCACCCTGAAGTTGTTCCTGATAGGAATTTTCCACATATTAAAAAAATGTCAAAATGTGTCAAAATGTGTCAAACAAGATAAGTATATTTCAGATTAACAATTGAATACACCTAACTGCATCACATGTCTTCGTCTAGCACTGATGGAAGATGTCTCTGGATGATCCATGTGTCCTTGTTAAGACAAAATGAGAAATCAAACATTTTATAAATATCTCTCTTGAATTAGAAAATGTTGCAAAATAAACTACAATGTAGTATATCTACTGTTTGCAACAAAATAGTTCACATATTAGAGGGTGTCATTGAGACTTGGTATAATCTGAATTTGTAAACATTTATTCTCTACCACATAACACAATTCAAATAGCCAGTATCTTATCAGATAACATTCCATGCTGTACTTCTCAGCCTCATTTAAATTGTTAATCCTTTCCTTCTCATGCATAGCTAGGGTGTTTTGGTCTCGACCCGTTCGTTGGGATTCTATATCTATAGGGGTTAGGTGATTTGAAAAGGTTAGAAATTAGAGGTATCTACACATAATAGTGAAAAAGGGTGATATCTTATCAAAATAGTAAAAGAGGGTTCTCTCTATCTTTGATTAGTGTAGTTAAGTTCCTAGAATTACTTTAGGATGTCAAACATGCAAGGTAGGACTCTAAAATAAGGGGTGAAATCCCTCATTGAGGGATGTGCCCTAACATGCCAAAACGAGCCCTAAAATCACTCTTACATGCCAGAAATATAAGATTACACCCTTGAATATTGGGATGGATCACTCCAATAGTTCATTTGTTCAATTTGAGTCAAAATTGGACAAGTAGGATCATGAGACCAACCTCTATAGTACCTAGGTGAGATATTAATACTAAGGGAGGGTAAATGAGCTCTAAAAAATATTGCTCGTCTAGAAGAGTAAGATGGAGGAGAAATAAGTTCTAGAAATAGGCACGAAATGGTGGAAAAGTAGTCAGTATGCACTATCATTGCAATGGAAGGCTCAGGTGGAATAAGTACCTTTTGGGATGCAAGGATTTTTAAGAAAATAACACATTTTACTACTTCACACTATCTCATGATTGTGTTGGAAAAAAAGATGTAGGGTTCTTAATCAAGATCTATAATGTTTATGCCCCAGTACAATAGGGGGAAAAGTTGAGTTTTTAATGAACTCTAATAGACTTATAAGAGTAGGAAAAAAATGAAAATTGCATAGTAAGAAGAGATTTGAATGTGGCTTTATCTTAGAGAAACATCCTCTCAATGAATGGGCAAACTCATTCTAAAGATGAGCTACAACAAAAAAGAAAGAGATTCAAAATTAGTTTTGCAATTGCTCTAGTGTCCATGGAAATGGAGGAAGTCTCCCTCAACAACATATTAGAGGAACAATTTATAAACCAAGATAACACAAGGATATGGTAATATTACTTAGTTGGGCACCGAGTGGCACCGAGATAGAACCAAAATAGTAGTTAGCACAGTGCAATACATGTCTGAATCAAAATACATCATCAGAAAAGGCTCTAAATGGACTATAAAAAAGAATAGATTCAAAGACTAAACAATCTAATCATCTGAAATTGACTAAGGTGGTGTTATTTTCACTAAAATAAAAACCAAATCAGAGCCAAATCAGCTTATAAAATGAGCACGTGGGAGTAGCACAAAACTATAAAGACCTATGGTTAGTATTCATTAAAAAGTTAAACTCAGAACCATAGGCAAGGAAGATAATCCAAGCTAGATCGAAAGCGATATTACTTCAAAATATATGCACAAAAAAAGAAATTTGGGATTGTGGTATATTAATCTCTTCTCCAAACACTCATAACCACTCGTGCTGCTATCTGAGTGTGAGATATGGGGGCCAGGCATGGCTAAAAGTAGAAGCGAATGGAATCGGATTGAGAGAGTGTAGGGACAATTTGATAATAGCCTTAGAATAAAAGTAAGCACTCCATATACAATGCTTGTAGTAGCAACGGGTTTATACTTTATACTCAGTATAACTTGATGCGATAAGAAAGCTAATATTATACATAAAAAGGAAGCATACATGGAAACCAAGAGGATACCCAATAAGATTCATCAGGAAAACTCAAAGAAAAAACAAAGTTCATGCAGGTTGCAGCAATATTCAGGTTATATACAATGATAATTTTCATAAATATTTATATCTAAAAGTTGTTGAATGAAAGGCATTAAAATTTTTACACATGTGTAAACCTCAGTATGAGACCTTTTATCCCCCTAATTGTTTGGAGTGTTCACTTGGGTTTCTTCCAAATGGTAAATGTGAGTCCTCAATTTCAATGCACTTATGTACAATATCCTCTACTCCATTAGAGTCAACTGCAAACCTAACAATGTACACCGAATCATTGAATCGATCTATGAACTCAATACTGCAATTTCCTGCAAAATCAACATATTAATAATTGTAATTTCGGTTGTCATAGTTGTTATGTTTCTAGCAAGGCATGCATAGGTAGGTTCCAATTCTTGACTAGAAATGAAGATTTTGTTCTTCATTTCCTAGCTTGACTGATCAATGCTTGTGAATCATAACCATCATGTATTGATAGATTGGTTGGTGTCTGCAAATCAGTGAATGACATATCGTGGTCCTATTCTAATTCTGTGAGGGACAAAATGAATTGTGCAAAGGGGAATCTGATTGGCTAGGGTGCAATGGATTGAAACTGGAAATCGACGACCCACAACTAGACCTTTTGTTAGGAGAACTCAGAAAATGACGAATTTCATGCTGCTGCAACCTTTGACAGGTGAGAAGGTTCACTTTATGCAAGTGTGTATTTGATATTATTTATGTATGTGCTCATCTATTAGCGACTGTTTTCGTCACTACTTTAGCATAATCAAGGAGATTCTTGGGTTGTTCCTTAACAAATTCATGGTGAACCTCGTTGTCACTCAATTAACTGTTATCATTGGTGGGACTTGCCCGATCATGAGAGGAGTCGACAGAATTGACAACATAAGCTGAGCATTCAAAATCTTCATTGGACGAAGCGACTGAGTGAGGGGAAAGCACTTCAAGTTGGTTTTAGATGGGTTCTTCTTCTAGAATAGGTTCTATCTTCAAATCTTGACAAATATTTATCTTGCCCTTGTTACTTTCTCTTATTTCATTTATTAGATCAAGAGTTTCACCTCTCGTTGCCACCCATTTATGATCCCTTTCACAGTCCCTTTCAATTGCACGGTTATTTTTGTTTATTAATTCTTCTGCTAAGACTCGGATATCTTGTATTACTCCCATTGGAATTGTTACACTTTGGTACCAATGCAGCGCTAGAGTGCAGAAGCTTAGAATGCTTAAATAATAAGACAATATATAAATGTTGATATAATATAAAATGATGAATGAATGATTCCAATGAAGAATTGGCGCAGTCTTATGTACGCTCTATAAGATAACCTTTCACAGATGGTCATGCCTTTTAGAAACACCCGTTCCTAATTACTATTATTAAATACTAATTACTTTATTTTCACAACAATAAGAGGGACTCCTCTCATTATTTTCTTTTTCTAGAACTTGGATAATAAAGTTGCTTGTGCTACTCTTGTTTCTATTTCTTTTATGTTAGTATATTTGCAAAATATTATAGAAGTAGATTGATGATTTAAGTGTTTAATGTCTAAGTGTGGAATATTTCTTCAAAAGATGAATTATGCATGACAAAGTTGAGGTAATGCATGACAAAGTTGAGGTAATCTCAACTCAAAGTTTAGCTTGCTTTACTTACTAAGTAACTTTATTTTTAGTTCATGATATATTGGTTCTTCTAGTAGAATTTCTAGACTTTGTATGTAGGTTAACTTGGAGAATTTTAGCTCTTGATCTCTCCATTAAGTTTGACAAGAAATCTCATTTGGTTATCAAAGACTAAGACAAGGGCTTGAGCCTTTCTACCCTCTCTCCAACTCTTTGATCACAAAGACCTTATTTTGCTTCCTCTATGATCCCATGCCCTTTCCTTAAGCAATTAGGCACTAGTCAAGAGAATCAATTCTGTTTTAGCCACCTCAACAAATCATTTATTATATTTTTAAGTTTTTTTGGTTTTAAATCTGTGATTTAATTTTTATCTCACACATAAGATCAATGTCATCATTAATGGCTCGACCTCTCGTTTCTTCTCACCTTTGTGAGGGCTCCACTGAGGATGCCCTCTTTCTCCTTATCTCTTCCTTTTGGTGGCGGAAGGGATCAATCATCTCATACAGTCAACTAAAGTGTCACGAAGGCTACAAGGTCAAGCCTATGGAGAAAATATTAAAGTCATACACCTCTTCTTTGTAAATGACATATTTCTGATTACTAATGGTTCTCTACACGAAGGTAGGGCATTGGCAAGCATTATCTAACTCTTTTGTAAATTTTTGGGGATGAAAATCAATGAGGACAAGTCATCCTGCTATTTTCTCAACATCGAAATCTAGTATCTCTATAGGTACAAAATCTTTTCCCTTTTTCGGTGGAGGATATCAATATGGGTTATGAAATATTTGGGTTTCACTCTTAATCAAATGGTTACAAAAAGGTAGATTGAAACTAGTTATTAGGCTGCATGGAAATCTAAATCCATCTATGGTGCAATCATTGGCTTTCGAGAGGTGGTAGACTCATGCTGGTGAAATATGTTCTCAAATATCTTCTTGTTTATTGGCACATCCTAGCAAGTATCCTAAAGGGATTCCTATCCAAAATTCAATGTATATGTACTCAATTTCTTTGGAGAGGAAAGGAGACCCATGGCATTCCTTGGACAAGCTAGAAATATATCTCTAAACCGAAGGCAGAAGGGGATTAGGGCCTTAAATACATCCCCATATTTAGTAGATCCTTGGCTACAAAATTTGTGTGGAGGTTAATCTCCAAGGGTGGTCTCTGGTAGAACATTATGGAATTTAAATACTACATCCCGAGAGATGCAATGACCTGGATCTACAGCGAGCCAAAAACCCACAAAGGAGGCTACATGCATTGAAAGGTGATCACCTCTACATTCCTGATTATTGGATATCACCTTGCATGGAAGGTGGGAAATGGTAACTGAGTTTGAATTCCTTGTTCAAATCCATGATAAAGCTCTCACTTCGATTTGGCATCAAGGTTGGGAAAATTTGCAAATGATCGGAATTCCTAATGAACTTGTACTTGAATGGGAGAATTTTCTTCTAAGTCTATTGCATCGTGGACACATCAAAATTTATGATGAGTCAGATTAGTTAAGGTGGTTGGGAAACAAGGATGGAGGCCTGTAAACAATGAAGTAGGGCTATCAAACACATGTATTAAGGAACGTTGAACTAAAATCGTGGTTTAAGTGTATCTGGAAGGTACACTCTCCTCTCAAGTGCAGAATTTTTGCCTAGTTGTTACTTACAAACAAAGTGGTCATATATGAAATCTCCCGAAGAGGTTATTTTAGGGGTTGAGCTAGTTTTATATATGCAAAAAATCTGAGGAAGACTATCCCCACCTTTTCATTCACTTCCCATACACTAGGAAAGTTTGGAAGGTCTTAGAAACAGGCTTAACCTTTCAAAATATTTGGGACAAAAATGATTTTGCTCTCAATATTTGTTTATGGTTGCGCTAAAACAATTTCTATGCATTTCCTTCTTAGTCTGGTGGGGCATCTAGTTATCTTGGAATGAGATCATTTTATGCAATTTCAAAATCCTCACCTTCCAAATGGTGGCAATAATTTTGGTGCTAACCAAATTCTATAAGGAAGACTTGGCCATGAGGTCCTGAGGGTGATTGGAGACCTAATTATCAATAAATCCATTGCATGGGATTTTTTCAATGGAGCCTGTCAAGGACAAGAGAATCACAGGGGGATTTGGCGCATTTTTTTCTTCTCGGACAGTAGTCACATTTGCTTCTTCGCCCATGCTTATCATGCTACCAACAACTACGTCGAGTTACTAGCACTCTCCTTTATGCTCTGACTCGCTTGGGAAGAGGAATTCATATCTCTTCAAATATTTGGTGATTCTGCATTGGTTATAAACTAGATGGTGGGGTATTGTAGCTTAGATTATATTGATCTCTAGGAAATATGCAGACATTCAAAATAGATTGCTTGTAACTTCATTTCCATCGAATTCAATCACATCTTCTATGAACAAAACACAAGTGTTGATAAGCTCTCCAAAGATGACATTCAATGCCCCCTTGGTATGATTAACATCGTTAGGTTGGATGGGCATGATGAATGATCTTTTGTCAGTCGCTTGGATGAATGGTGACCACTTAGGGAAAAATATAACTAAATCAAAACCCTCTTGAGGGCTGCACTCCACTAAATCAAAACCCTAGTTTAAAATTGTATAATGTTGAGATGAAAATTGATTTCAGATTTGTTAAATTTTAGC
Organism: Larix kaempferi; assembly: GCA_027924585.1. Taxonomy (NCBI): domain Eukaryota; kingdom Viridiplantae; phylum Streptophyta; class Pinopsida; order Pinales; family Pinaceae; genus Larix; species Larix kaempferi. The sequence continues at coordinate 2,714,775 of BSBM01001460.1, read as the reverse complement.
TCTGAATTAGTCTTTGAATTCTGGGCATAATCAGAACCCCAAACCATGAATTTAGAGCCAAACCGAACAACAATTGTAAATGGCAAATGGACTTTGAAATCAATAAAAAAAAACCCAGGGCATCTAAAATATGCAGAATTAATACTGTTATTTAAGATTCTAAAAATTCTGTCACCATTCCGGCCAATTCGTGTCTGAAATTGGTTACAAACCTGTGCAAATAAGGGGTTCGAATTGGCGGTGGCGGTCCTCCATGATACCAAAGAATCCTATGTTTTTATGAGAATGTTGGTGCCGAGGTAGTGTACCTATATCAGTAGCACAATAACAAATAGCTAAATTAACCCTTTCCTTTTTAAAGTGCAACCTTGAGCTTAGTTCGATGAAGAGAAAATTCTAGAGCCTACCCGTGTGTAGTCGTCTGATGGTCTGGTTGTCTGGTCGACTGGTTCGAACTAGCAGTGGCGGTCCTCTTCTCGTGGCCCACTTTGTTTATGTGGGTGGTATTCCCTTCCCTTCATTGTTTCAACAAACAGAGTTGAAAAATGAAACAACAACACAGTGTGGGTTTGAATGACAGACAACAACAGGCATTGAAAAATGACAATGTGTGTGGAGGGGAAATGGATTTGTGTTTATATAGTTAAACATTTCTCGGTCGATACGTTAAAAGGAATCTAAACTCTCGACCGAGAAACCTGTCCGAGAGTTCAATATAAAAAATATGGTTATACTCTCGAATGAGAAACTACAAATTCTCGAGCGAACAATTCTCTAACTATGGAACAACTCTCGGATGAGAGAAATATAACCATGGTTAATGTCTCGCCAGAGAATTATTACAACTCTCACCCGAGAAAATATTTTGACCTTTTTCTTGGGCGTGAAACTGGAAATTATAACAAAAAAAAAGTGGATTGTCACGGAATTGTTTCCCAGCTTCGCATTTTCACCCACATACTATGCAAACATTAGAATACCTTCACATTTATAACAAAAGAAATAATAGAAACTCAAACAGTTCTAGGTTTCTGCATAAACCTAAGATTTAGTTACAGGTTAACTATTTTCCTTACATCAAATACTAAATACACATTATCTTATCATTTCCCCTTTAATACATTTTAGTATTCAAGCTTCACTGTAATATTTCATCAACATGTATGAAATTTAAATAGCTGAAAAACAAACACAACAACATCCATATTATTCAAACATTATATTATCTCTACTTTTGCAGCAACATATTAAAATAGGGTTTAAATTTTCCATGTTTTCTAAATCCTTGCAAAAGATATTTATAGTCTCTTACTATTTTTTTACCTACCCATTCGAATCTCCTAATTACACTTTTAACCATTCTGTAGTATAATTACATAGTATAAAATGGTTACCAACATTCATGAATTGAAAACAACTATCGACACAAACATAGTGAGTAAGTAGGACTAATGACATTCATCTCATCATTGGTACAATAGATATTTAGACAAACAAACAACTCTGCTTGTGGACGAAAGTCCCATTTGACAGAACCCTAGCTACATCTATCATAACATTCAATAAACATTCAATACTTGACGAATCACATAGAATGTAGAAAGATAGAGTTCAACTATTTAAGGATTCCTTCCTCATACCTTCAGGTTACATTCAAAACCCTAAGATAACCAAAATAACCTTAGTATCGAAATGAGTTCATAACCAGCCTCACGGCCAAACCCTTAATCTTTCTAAAACACTAATTTCGTTGGCCATGCTCAACATTTGATTAACACAGTCACGTTTCATTACCCTATACAAAGCCAACTTAGACGAAGGACACATTCGACATCAACAACAAAATAATCGAATGTTTTAGGTTAAAGCATCGTTCGACAAAACCATAGAGAAACGAGACTGGGTATCAACACTTAGTTCGACTTCTTAAACCTGTCAAAGTAATTATTCAACAAAAAAAACAAGTTCAGGGTTTGAAACTTTAACAGGAGGAATTTGGCCTTTGGCTCTCGGCCATTAACGATACAAAAAATTTCATAAACTAAGCATTGAAATATAATAACACAGGTACTGGAGCATTGCTCTCAGACACGACGAATACAACAACATTAAGATACAAGTACCAGAACCTTCTCATTCCATTAAAACGACCGAGGGTTAAAACCCTTCAACAGATGTTACATTTCAACAAATAAATATATAGTGAAATGCTGTAAAGCTAACACCAAAGTAGGTCGAGGATCCCATCCTCCCTACATTCGTCTTTTGGTTCATAAAATTTACAGTGCTAGCCACATCCTCAGCTAAACCACAAATCGAAAGCTTAGGCTAAAACCAAACAACGACCAACATTGCCAAGAGTAATCTATAGGAAAACCACCGAGGCTTACCGGTTGCTTGAGTAACAACTCCATATAACCTCAAACGTAGTACCTTGTAGATGAGTTGCTTTCCATCAAAATCATTGGATGGTTAAAAAAATGCAATAAGAAGTTTCGAAAACAAATTATAGGCAACAATAACATTTTAAAACTGAGACATTACCTTCATAAAGAAACGGTGGTTCGAAACTAAGTATTCCTGCAAGCAGCGTTAATCCTGATCCATTCAAAACGCCAAGACTAGTGTAGAACCCTCACTCCATGGCTCGGCTCTTAATATTGTAAACTAATGATTGTAATCCTTCCACAAGTCACGGTTCGAAACTCAGGAGGTGCTATCAAAAACTATAATGAAACCCTAAAGACCCACAGGCCTGTCGGCCTCTCTATCACACCACTCGGGAACACTGGATGCAAAATGGTTATGCCATCGAAGTGGTAAGCCCGAGAGTTGTTAGGGTTAGCACCATAACCAAGGAGACCACATGAATGCTACCACGTTGGATGCCATCAAGCATTCCACCAAGGAAGCCTTTAATGCACTTTATTAACATAGCTACCACAAGTACAAAGGACCGTCAGCTTGACCATGCAACACGTTGGTGGATCGATCACCTATGGTTAAACATTGCATTGTTAGTATAGCAAGGTCTCCAAAGGGCCAAAGTCAAACATTATCATATAATCCAAAGTGTTGCACCATCGTTTAATAACCAACGTAAGACCTCAACCATAGATATGGGAGGTTTAGGAACTTAGGTCTTTAGAGTCATATATCATTATCCTTGGTATTACGTAGAACATTATTAAAACAAAACCCTTTTGTAGTATTTAAATACCAAAAGCATGTATTGTAATATAGTTACAATGCTCTATTAAATATCTTATCAATGGCATAAAATTATAGGAGTAATACAAATAGAAATAGTTATAGCTATATGCACTACTGCATTATCCTAAGCATTAAAATAGTTATCACATTATTTAGAGAAAAATACATAAAGAATAAAGTCATAACTATAGACTTTTGACAATGTCACCATCATAACATCACATTATGGGGTATAAATATATTGCATAGGATCAAAGTATAGGATTAAAATTACTTAGCACTTCGGATGAGATCCTATTGCTATAGACATTTAATACTTAGTATAATTCCCTCAAGTAGGATTTGAAATACTTAAACGATGTTTTCGATGCTCATTTTGTACAATACTTGAGTAATAAAAATAATATAAAAGCTAAGAATAGAGTGTAATATGATAAAGTCATATAATCCAATCTGTTACACTTTATAGATAAAAACAAAGATCAAAGCAGATTTCACCTTGAATTGTTTTGCAAGCTATTCTACTTCTCTTTTTAAAGCTTGAAAGCTAACTAACGACATTTAGGGCCTCCGTATTTCACTCTCGAAATACTTACTTTCTCTTACCTGTGATCTGCGAAAAGAATGTTCAAATGCTTTAGCTAATTAGCTAACTAAGCATCGGGGTGCCCATAGGACCCCTTTATCATCAAAAGAAGAACAAACAGTTAGCACATATGAACAATAGCAAATAAATGTATAGATCATTGACAACAAATCATAAGTAATATAGGATGCACAACTGAGGCAAGAAAACATCCAATAGCATCCTAGTGTAGACATAATTACATTTCACACACATCGTAATGCATGATCGTCACAACATTTTATTTCAGCATGTCGTCTAAATGAACAAACAAGCATTTAATATATTTCCGCACAGCAAGTACAACATTTAATGCTACGTTGAAATTTTTTTAAATTGTGTGAATTTTCAGGATGTTACATGTGGTGTCAGAGCACGAGTTCAAACTCTAGACCTAAAATAGGCTCACGCGCGCAAAAACAGAAAATGAAAATAGAAAATCTAGCTACTAACTTTTATTTAAATTTGTTTCTGCACAGAACAACTTGACATTTAATTTGCAGGTATGAAAATATTGGAAGAATCAACAGAGGATAGATTTCCTCATAATGAACATAATAATGACGAACATGATAATATTAATGAAAAAATATACGTGGAACTTAATGATCAATCATTTGAATTATTACGTACTGTTAGGGATTTAAAAACTAAAATAAAAAGTGTTAAGGAAGAAAACGAAAGGATTTTAAGAGCACAAAAGGAATTAAATCGGATTTTATTGGATAAGTACCATCAAGATGAAAAATATAAGAGAATAGAAGCAAAAACTGAATCTAGAACAATGTCCTACAAACACAGAGATAAGAAAGCAAAATACTATAAAACTGAAAGTAATTCTTCTTCTTCTGAATCAGATGATAAAACTTAGTTCAAAAAATATAATTCTGATCAGGACAACAGTGACAGTGACTGTGGTCCTAAGAAAAGACGTAAAAATTATGAACAAATTTCAGGAGAGTTTTAAAAGATAAAACCTCCAACTTTTAATGGCGAAAATGAAAAGGGAGAGGCACCTGAAGCATGACTGTCCAGAATGAAGAAGTATTTTCAGATTTATAACTACTCATCTCAATTAAAAGATAAGATGGCCATATACAATCAGACAGGAAGGGAAGACATTTGGTGGCAAGATATCAAAAGAGTTAAAAATATTAAGGACAAAGACATAAAATGGAGTACATTTAAGAACATGTTTAAGAAAATGTTTTTATCCGAACAGTACTACGAAGATAAGTCAAAAGAATTTTATCATTTAAAGATGGGTTCTATGACCATGAAAGAGTTATGTAACAAATTTCTCAGCTTGTTAAGGTATGTACCTTACCTGGCTAAAGAAAAACCTAAGATACAAGGGTGAAAAAATGAAGACGGGTGTCTATTTTGGGGGGTCTCGTAAGAAAACAATTCTGGTTTTTTCATGTTTTTCAACTTTGGGTGAACAAAAGTGATATTTTTGTTTAGAATTTTACTTTGCAGTAAAAAGAAAACTTTTAGAGAATTATGTTAGCTTTCTATTCATAATTTTTTCAATTTTTTTTATTGAGATTTGATATGTTGATTTTGCAAATGTTTGACAGTGTGTTCTTATAAAATGAAAAAACTACAAAATAGTCATGATTTGTTGCGCCAGTAAAATCACTATTAGACTTGTTTTTTGCAAAAACAGAAAATGCTACGACGATCTACACACAATGTACTAGTGCCCGACTATAAGTTTGTAAGCAATGGATATATATACTAATTATTATATTTTTTTAAAGTCGATCAATGGGGAAACTTAGTCGATTTTCAACATGTTTTTTGTTGCGCCACTTTTCTCTCAATTGACTCTAAAAATAACAAATCTATGAACACCCTTTTGAAGTAGACACGCCAATTGAGAATCCCACATTTTTTTCAATTTTTTTGGTGGTATATTCTTAAAGTTATGGATTTTTCTTTTCACCGTTTTTTAAAGAGATGAATCCAAACTCGACACATATTACGAAAATAAAACATTAAAAATATCAGTTCTTATCTATACATGACAAAATCTATACCCACGTAAAGTAGGTTCAATGATGAACCTAATGGCACCAAGTCCAACATTCGTTTGGTAGTGTAAGAGATTGTTTTTTCCTTCCGAAAACGGAGAAACCTGAAAATTTTGCAAAATCGCCAAGCTTCCATGTCTTAGAGATTATTCGGCCGAATAACCTTTTTCCGTAACAGCACCGTCAATCACAACAAAGGTTATTTGGCTGAATAATAAAACGGAAAAAAAAAAATTCGTCGACCGAAAAAAAAAACAAAACGTTTCCCATACTCGTTTAAATAAACCTAAATTGATTCATTATTTTCGCATATTTCTTGTCAAACTATTTTTGAAAGGGTTTTCAAAGAAGATATTTTTTGCAAAAAGAGGTTTTTACAAGGTATGTTGTTTTTTTTTTTTTTTTTTTTTCCAAATGACACATTGAAGGAGTTTTTTTGTAAGGCATCTTTGTAAACAAGTCTTCTTCTAAGGCATTTTTGTAAATGATTTTTTTCTCTAAGTCATTTTTGCAAGGAGTTTTTTCAAAATATTTTTTTTCTTAAACATGTTTGCAAAGTGGTATATGCAAAGAATGTTTTTTTCCAAGGAAGTTCTTTCCAAGGGTTGTATTTAAAGAGTGTTTATTCCAAAGTATTTTTGCAAAGAAAATGTATTTTTCCTTCTCATTTATTTGAAAGGGATTTTTTCATTTTTTTCCAAAGGGCACATTGAAGGAATTTTTTTGTAAGGCATTTTTGTAAATAAGTCTTCTTCTAAGACATTTTTGTAAAGGATTTTTTTCTCTAAGGCATTTTTGCAAGTAGTTTTTTCAAAATATTTTTTTTCTTAGACATGTTTGCAAAGTGGTTTATGCAAAGAATGTTTCTTTCCAAGGAGATTCTTTCCAAGGGTTGTATTTAAAGAGTATTTATTTCAAAGTATTTTTGCAAAAAAGCTGTATTTTTCCTTCTCATTTATTTGAAAGAGATTTTTTCAAAGAATTGTTTTGGTAAAGTAATTTACAAAGGGTTTTTTTCCAAGGTAGTTTTGCACTTCTTATTTCTTTGAAAAGGGTTTTTTCAAATAATTTTTTTGCTAATGTATTTTGCAAAGGATTTTTTTCCAAGGTAGTTTTGCACTTCTTATTTCTTTGAAAGGGGTTTTTTCAAATAGCTGTTTTGCTAAGATATTTTGCAAATGGTTTTTTTTCAAAGTAGTTTTGTACTTCTTATTTCTTTGAAAGGAGTTTTTTTAAATAGTTATTTTGCTAAGGTATTTTGGAAATGGTTTTTTTCCAAGGTAGTTTTGCACTTCTTATTTATTTGAAAATGGTTTTTTGAAAGAGTTGTTTACTCAAAGTATTTTTGCAAATGAGTTATTTCTTTACAAGGGTTTTTTCCAGGATATGTTTACAGATAAGTTTTTTTTCAAAGTATTTTTTCCTAGTAGTTGTTTTCCTACATATTTTTTCAAAGATATATCTTTTTCCAGTGGTTTTTACAAAGAAGATTGATTTACAATGTATTCTTATTATTTTCCAATGGGTTTTTTCAAAGGTGATTTATTGTCAAGGAGTTCTTATTTCTTTTCAAGAAGGTTTTTTTCAAAGAAGATTTCTGTTCAAAGAGTTTTATCAAAAGAAATTTAATTCCAAAGAGATCTTCTTCAAAAGACTCTTACAAGATTTTTATAAGGTGAAGTAAATTTCAGTTCATGTTTTTATAAATTTCGTAAATATTTATAAATCTTAATTTATTTATTTTTACTATAAAGTGATGATTCTTTAATTTATCATCTACAGATTAAGCAATCATGGGCAATAAGAGAAAACGTAAAAAAAAAAGGTGATTGTAAACGTGATAATGATGCTAATAGAGAAAAATAAAAACTCAAATATAATGCAGAAAAACAAAAGGTTGACGAAACGGAAGAGAGAATTCTTGAAGATATAAATACAGATTTGCATGATAATGTTGAGGAAATGGAAATCGAAAATAGAGTACAAGAAAAACAAATTGATGTTGAAGAGACCATTGTTGAAGATGTAAATAGTGATTTACATGCTAATGTCGATGAAGTCAATATTGAAATTCAAGTTCAAGATTTAGAAATTGGACCTGGTATGTATATATCATAGATTTTCCAAATTTATTTTTTATAATGAATTGTGTTTTTGGATATATGTTAAATTAAATTTAACTTGATGTATAGGTACTTTCACCATTGATGATGAAATGTTAGAAGACATTGATTGCAACAAATATGGAGAAAAACTACCAATATATGTTGCACGATATCGTGCTACAAAATTTTATGATGAAGTTTTCAAGGATTACTAATAGCAGGACAAGCACAAATTTTGACATGTTTATTAGTGTCCAAGAAGTTAGAAGGTGCTACATCATTATTGGGTATTCACAAGGCTACAAAAGAGTCGAAATTGAAACAAAATGTGATAGAAAATATAGGTGATGTAATAAAGAAATTTGGAAAATCCAGGAAGAAATATATCAATGCTGCACGTAAAGCAATTCATACAGCAATTCTTTCAGCTAGTACTAAACAAAAGCGTTTGACAACAGAACTAGCAAAAGCAGTTGGAACATCAAGAAAGACATTATACAAACATAGCAAATTTAGAATGCAAATAGATGAAAATAATGAACTTGCTTGTTGGGAAATTATTTGTAGACAACCTTACAAAGATAGAATGGGAGCAGGTGTTAAATATATTGTACGGGAATATTGGTTGGAACATGCTCGAGTTTCACCAAATTCAAGAGATGTGATATGCAAAAGAATATCACGAATGTATATGAAAGCCAACCAAAACATATAATGGACATGACACAATTACAATTGTTCAATAAATTCAAGGAAGATCATCGTGGAATTAATATATCAATCACTACATTTGTGCAACAAAAACCATGGTATGTTAGACCTATTACTATATGTGACACATGTTGTTGCCATTATCATGTGCAATTTCAGTTATATTATGACATGTTTCTTGAATTTGGTAAAATGTTTTGGACAAATTCACCACCTCCGCCCACAATACGTGAATTCATATCTTAAATGTTATGTGAGAGAAATCACGATGAAGTATTTTATAATAAGAAATGTGTAAATGGAAAACATTGTCATCATTGTGGAAATCTGGTGTTATTCCACAATAAATATCTTATTGATTATGATCAGTCATTGTCAAATGTAAATTTTGATTGGAGGAGATACGGATACATCAATCATACTACAAGTTTTAGTGATTCACATTCCAAAAGAATTGATTTGCTAGAAGATAAGATATGCGTGACAGATTTTCTCAAAAAATTTGAAAGTGAAATTTATAAATACACCCAGCATTCACATAGAGCATGATGGTAAGATCTTCAGTTCAAACAGTCTCGTGAAATTTTTCCACCCGGAACAATTTTGTCCGTGGTTGATTTTGTTGAAAACTATACATTTGCTGCATAAAAAGAGATACGGAGTGAATACTATCACTCTGTTTAAGTTTCGATATTTTTCCATGTTGTATATAGACATTCTCAACAGGATGTTGATGGCATTGAAAGCACATGTGACAATCGAGATGTGATTAAAGAATATCACTTCTATATCAATGATGATCGTACACATGATACACATTTTGTTCAACATTGTATAGAAAATATTTTCTATGATTCACTAAAAGAACGCGAAGTTAAATTCAATGAACATGGGATATGGTCTGATGGATGTGCGGGTCAATTTAAATATTCACGATCATTTTTTTGGTTATGTCGATTTCATAAAGCATTGAACATTAAACATCGCTGAAATTTCTTTGAAACTGGACATGGAAAAGGTGAACATGATGGTGCAGGAGCATGAGTAAAAACAACACTTCGAAGATGGCAAATGAACCATTCTTCTGCACGATTTCATTCAGCTACATAGGTTGTCTAATGGTGTCAATTAAATCTAAGCCATGATTATAATCAACAATCAAAAGATGTACACAGGTATGTACACTATTTTTTTAATTTGTATTATTTCTTGAAATTTAAAAAAATGTACACTAACTTGTTTTAAGTACACGTACACTAACATTAAAAGTTGTTCTTTGTGAATTTATCATTTATTGTGTAGGTTTTTTTGGCTTGTTTGGGTCCAAGATATAAATAGATCAATACCATATGACGCTAACACCATACATGGGACTAGAGATCTTCACTCTATTCAAACAAAATCATTCCAAAACATGTTTGCATTTGACAGTAGAAAGCAATCATGCTTTTGTCATATTTGCACTGAAAATGTTGAATCTACAGAAGTTTGTGAAAACATAACAAACAACTACGTAAAAGCTTGGAAACACACAGAGATTAATCCAAAGGGAAAAATGCCACTAGCAAGTGTAGAATAATTAGAATCAGAAGAGATAGCAATATCATCTTATGGCGATAGAATTTCAGATCTTGTTAGAAAAGGTAATGAACTTACTTGACTTTTAAATTGATTTTTCATTCTTGTCCATCACCTTATGTGTATAGTCAATTTAATTGATTTAAAAACGCTAACACCAATTGTAATTTGCGCAGGAGATGTTTTCACTGTGATTGCACCTTTAGACAACAACGAAAATGTGAAATATTATTTGATGCGATGCACTGAAGGAAATATGAAGTTATTGGAAGACTACAATGACAATGGATTTACATACGAGAGATAATCCATCATTTTAAAAGGCTATTTTTTTCAGCAGACCCATGTGACTGAAAGTTATGTCTACTTTCAAGATTATGAACCCGATATTATATGTTATCAATATAGTCATTTAGTATGTGCATCTCGAATAAGGTTTGTACAAGTACCATAAAAAAAAACAGTTAAAAAACAAAAAATGGAAACTGTCCATATGTGACCATGAACAGATAATTGAAGATGGCATTCCATTGCGATGTTTTTAACTATATATCAAAAATGATTTGATCTATGTTTTTATCCATGGCAATTGTTGTGTACAATATATTTTTTGTCCATGTCACGTTGAATGAGAACTAGCATAAGAGTTTAAATTAGCATGTTTATCTTTAATTTGTAATTTCATGATATAAAGTACTTTATTCAGGCCCCCATATGTCTATTAGACCACTTAAGGGATGAGATAATGGATGTGGCTATCCCCACACTCCGCCCCGAATTTTTATTTTTGATTGATTGATACCAATGAGAAATCACCAGGAAACCTACTAGATTTTGTATTCGGGTCCCCATACATGTTTATTAGACCACTTAAGGGATGAGATAATGGATGTGACTATCCCCACACTCCGCCCTGAATTTTTACTTTTGATTGATCGATGCCAATGAAAAATCACCGAGAAACCTACTAAATTTTGTATTTATCTAATCCATTGAACATGTTTCTCTAATGTACTTCACCATAAATAAACTTTTAAATAAATGATTGTTGCACAAAGATAATATATCTCTTACGTGTAAGTTCAGATAACTGAATTCATGGCAAATGGAGATAACGATCATTTGATTTTTTAATCACAAACAAAGATTTCTAGATTGTGAAGCTTATGTTAAATTAAAGAAATGATTATTTACTACAAATCGATAAAAAATCATCGAATCGTTGTCTAAAATTCATTGCTCTAACTTAGCATAAACTTCACAATCCGGGAATCCTCACTTGTGATTAAAAAACAAAGAATCATTTATCCCCTTTGCCATGATTTCAGCAGCATCTAGAGATTCACCATCTACAAAATACCTTAACAATGAACATATATAAGAAACATTAGTTACAAATTTAAATACATATGCAACATCATATCAATCAACTTGCCAAAGGATTGAAACTTTTATCAAACAATTTATAGATTTTCATTCATAACATTAGAAATTGAACCTATTAAGACTTCATATTTCTATCAAAAATTCCTATATCATTCTTACCATTCATTCATTCTTAAAAATTCATATCAGGTAACATTCTTAAACTTCCTAAAACTTTGGTAACAAATTCATTTCTTAACATTTTAAACTTTAGTAACATTCATTTTTTAACATTTTAAACCTTCTTGACACTTCCCATTCATTCTTATAATTCAACACTTCCCAACATTCATTCTTTCCATAACATCCATTCTCAACATAACATTGAACATTTTAACAAATTCAACATTTCCTAACATTTCCTACCTTTAAATTGCACCTATAAAATGTTCCAAACATTCATTCTTAACATTTTAAACATTCAAGTGACAATTCCAATTCGTTCTTAAGATTCAACACTTGAACCCAACATTCATTCTTACCATAACATTCATTCTCAACATAACATTCATTTTTAATATTCAACATTAAATTCCAACTTTAGATTGCACCTATATCAAAAATTCCAAACATGCTCATTCTTAACATTTTAAACATTCTTGACGCCTCCCATTCCTTCTTTCCCAACATTCATTCTTACCATAAAATTCATTCTCAACATTCAACATTTCCTAACTTTAGATTGCACCTATCAAAACTTCCAAATATTCATTCTTAACATTTTAAACATTCATGCAAAACATATTCTAAACATTTTACCAAATAACAAATATGTTAAATAATTAACATGTACTCGTAAATAATCCAATAAAAAAGCTCATGAACATGTGAGTTCAATGTACATATGTATAATCCAAAAATAAATGCCCTCGATGTCCAAAACAACTACAATATATATATATATATATTAACAAAAACAAGAAAGTTCAAGAACCACTATCCATAAGTCTGGACCAATATCTTCCACTAGGGCCTTCCGTTGGACCCAAGCCACCCTGCAACATGTATAAAAACAAATTATGAATATCATTAATTATTTAAACAATTTTAAACTAAATTCAAAAAATTAAAATATTAAACTTATATATAAAAGAACAATTCAATTATTAAAAAAATTGTACATCAAATTCTTTGAATGCATGTCCACCACTTTCTTCCACCGGAGTCTTTCCTTTGGCTCCAAAGGATCTAAGAGAGCCAAGCTGCAATATGTACAAAAGCAATTTATGAATCCAATAAAGTATTTAAACAATTTTAAAATAAATCCAAAAAATATTAAATATTAAACTAAATATCAGAGATGAATTCAAGTTAAACAAAATTACCTCAGTGCCAATATCCGCATTCATCAAAGAACCTACATCTTCACCCCCAATTTCCATATGGTTTCTCCCCTAAAATTTAAATTTTGTTTATGAATAAAACATAATAGAAGCAAAAAATAAATTAAGCAATTAACTTAAAACCAAAACAAGAAAATTAAGATCATTAGCTCACGAGAGATGGTAAATCATCTAAAAAGTTCGATTCTAAAGAAATCTGCATGGATAAGTCAAATTAACAATAATATACATTGATATTTATTAAAATTAAAAGAAAAAGATAAAATATCAAGTTCAAGCATAAATATTATAATAAATATACCTCTCCAAGACGCTCTTCATTTTGACTAGTGGAGACTCGAAAATTATGTGCATTCGGCATTCTAGAAAACTGCAGACAAAATACATTTGCTTAATGTACTTATTACTATGTAACAAAAAATTCAATTCAAAATGAATAAAAGATCAAATAGATTGTCATATCATAATCAACAAACCTCTCCCATACTCGATGTGTCATTGGATAACACATCTGAAGTTATGCCGCAACAAGACTTGGCATAAACCCTGAGATCATCGATGCTCAATCCATCTACCTCATAATTCATTTTGTAAACAAACTTTTGATGGATAGTAGCACGAGCCCTCTCTCGACCCAATCCCACTTCTACTCCAACAAGAGCTGACGCTAAATCATCACCAACAAAATCCCTTGAGGTTGTCCCAAGTTGGGATGTGGGCTCCATCTCCGATCTTAATGCCACAACCCTGGGTGGGCGAGGTATGTCGGGTGGAGGTCGAAGAGTTGTAGGGTCTCTAAGAGCACCTTTTCAATTATATATTCGACCCTTTCCAACACCATAAAATTCAGAAGGAATATCAGTATAGTTTGGCTTCATACCTAAAAAAAACTCTGCATAGAAAAATCTAGCAAAATAATTAGGAACCTCATCGTTCCATGGCAATCGACCATAAGCTGCAAGGAACCGATCATATATTAGATGTGCAATTTCAGGATGCTTGAAATATTGCACTTTCAACATTTTTCGCTTAAGGTCTTCTTTGAAATTAAACATTGAATTGGCTTGTTCTTTGGTCACTCTCTCCTTCACAACCTCCCACTTGTCTGGACCCATAACTTGTTCCCTTCGCCTCTGCATCAAATGAACAAAACCATTCGTAGTTGCTTCAAGTTCCTCATATGCATCAATGAATTTTTGCAATGACCCCAAAACAATATCTAGAATCTGTCTGCTCTCTCGAGGGAGATCCAAAGTAGAAAGATCATTGTTCAACCTGTCTTAGTGGGATCTACAACTTTCAAGGATAGTTTGTTGCACAACACCTTCCCATGGAAGCTCATCAGGTAAATCAGACGTTTAAGCGGTTAAGATCAAAAGACAGCAGGCAAAAGAAACCGGAGGTTATTGAAACCCAGGTATATATATAAGGATGCCCGTGGGGGTTGACATTTGTTTCAAAGTCCTATCGAAGTCAGAAAGTGTCTCAGCGTGTGGTAGATGACGAAGGCGACAGAACCTTCAATAGGGTGCGTGCAGGGCTTCCAAAGTGACAGGTAGGAGCTGTAACCACCATTCTCTAAAACAATCTGACTCTTTTACAGTCATAGGATGGGGGAAGAGGAAGCTTCTACCAGTTCTAGGGTTTAGGTTTCCCTGGAAGATAGGGATGCAGATGTATTTGACACATGCATTGGGCTCCCGGTCCTAAAAATTAAAAATATATTGGAAGCCTTGCATGAACAAGGACTGGACATACATGGAATCTTTAGGTCGTCATTCATTTTCTTTTGCCTTGACCAAGTTTTCTCTTTTCCTGAGTTTGTAACATGGTGTTCTTTAAATCACTCGGAACCCTAAAGATTAATTATGGACGCCCATAAGTCCAGAGTCATCTGTAATATAGATGCATCATCCGTTCGGAATTCCTTTTTCATTCCCGAGTCTCAATACCAAGAGTTGGAGGGTTTTTCTGAAGAGTCAGTGGTTTCCTTGTATCGCCAAATCAACCCCGAAAGCCATCAGGATTTCTTGGCCACATGCCTAAAACCTGACTCTGAACTCTCCAAAGAACCCTACCCCCTAAATGTCAACCTTTTTTATGACAATTCCCAGTTGGTTCTTTCTTTGTTAGCCCAATTTCTAGGGTTGGATACTGATTTGTGGGTGATTGAAGTCCAATTAAGTTTACTCTTTAGGATTAGCATCAGTTTGGCCAGGTTCGAAAGCAGGCTCACCCCATCCTTGAGGTTTGATGAATTTTTGGCAGAAAAGATACATGTACAATTGACTACTTTCCCGAGTACTAGGTTTTTTAGATATCAAACACAGTTGATGAAAATGATTATGTACAGCAATGTCGAAAGCCCACATTTCTCCTCACTTCTTGAGACAGATGTTTTGGTAGTCAACGTTTTCAATTATTTGAACTATGTTTTGCCCCCTGTTTATAAAATCATTTTTGGGAAGAATTGCCTAGAGTGTTGCCTGAAATGGAGACAATGATGCAGTTGAAGGACGAACTGGTTGCTGGTGACTAGTTTTTGTTAAGAGAAGCTATAGTCATTAGGTTATACGATTTTTTACAGGAGCCCTATGTTTTACCCGCTTTTCTAAGATTGCGGATCTTTGCTCTTGAATTTATCAGATAGAAATTGGCACTGGAAGAAGTGCAATTCCTGAAACATAAGAAGAGCACGAATGTGAAGTATCCTTGGAAGGTAGGCCCTTTCATCGTGAAGAATAAAGAAGCTTTGTTAGAGGTGGAAGACTTATTGAAGCCGCTAGGGTTCAAAAAATATGTGGCCATCAAATACGACCCTTTGCACAATATTACCAAGAGAAGGAAAGAATGTAACCTCGACGCCTTTGAACATACAAAGCCAGAAGGGGTTCTAAAGGGGTGAAATTTGTTGCGTTGGGAACCTGAGGCGGGGGAAGCCGTAGAGACACAAGAAGGGGATCTCATGTTATCAAATTTAATAATGGATTTAGATCAAGTGTCGGACACCATGGAGGTTGTAGCTAGGGTTTTCACCCTAGCTTGTGCAGATGAGCACCTACTAAGGAGAAGGGACTCCTTAGTAGCAGTTCAGTAAAAAACAGTAAAAGCAATACAGTAAATGAAAAGAGTAACTTTAAACTAGCATTAACATAAATAATAAAACACAAAAATATGGTAAAGATCTCTCTTTTTGTATTAAAAATTACCTCAGGTGTAGAGGTTGATGAAGCCCTTGCAGCAATCCAAGAGAGTTGCTTCCAAGCTCCAGTGTTGTTCCTTCTCCTTCTTCCAAAGATGTTTTGGGTATGGGCCAAAAGGGTTCTCAAGAATTAGCTCCAAATGGAGAGCTAGGGTTTCAAGAGAATTTTTAGCAACATGAGGATAGGGATGATTGTGGATGTGAAATGGGGAGCCTCCATCACCTATTTATAAGGTTTTAGTGGTGGAGTGCTGACCCATGGTTTTGGGCACCATATGGTTTAGGTCAGTTGTATAGGGTTTTTGCTTCCTTTTTTCCTTCTTTTTCTTCTTTTTGTATTTTTTATTCCATTTTTAGAGGGTTTTTGTTATTTTTGGAGGAATTTAACTTATTTTGGAGAAAAAAGGGGGTTTTGGGCCTTTTGGAGGCTTTTTTAATGTATTTTTGGCTTTTTGGAGGCTTTTTTGGCCTTTTGGAGGCTTTTTAATGGTTTTTTGGGGTTCTGGAGGCAAATATGGTAGGAAATATGGACAAATGAGTCATGTAATGGGATAGATGATGTAGTGAGCACTTTTTGGGTGTTAACAGATTGCCCCCTGATGTGTGAGGGCAGGAGCTCATCATATGGCCGATAGACATCATAGGTCTTTTATGGTTTTCCTGGGATGTGGAGAGGAGAAGAAACGAACCAATGCCCAGAACAACGGTCCCGAACAAACTGCAAGAACTGATAGTACATGACCTCAATACTGAATGAGGGAGAATCTCAACATATGGACAAGGTGGACATTCCCATGCTCGTATCAAGATATATATAAACAATAACAATGAGACCCGGAAATGGGGACCTGAAATATACACGGAGAACCTCTGTGTACATCATAAGGGTCTAGAGGGGACACGGAATATGGGACGTACTGCTGGGCTGACCATGTCTGACCTGAAGAATTGATACACTAGAATATCAATAGTGGTGTTGAGTGTGGTACCAGAGAAACTGATGAATTGCTGGATCATAGTGAAGGGGAGTCATACCCTCAATGGTACACTGAACTGGAACTGAACTGGGTACTCAAGGAAGCATATAACTGGATGGCTTCCGAATACAATCGCCAATGCAACCCCGACATCCCCGAGAACATGTAACTGGGTGTTCCGAAGTGACTCACCAATGTGCTAGAGTCAGGGGAAATCCAGGGTCTTTGACCAATAACTGAAGGGATATATACCCTGCGCGATTCTCAAAGATGCTGTCAAGGTGTTGAAGTCGAGCATGTGAGAAACAACCACTCGGAGAGGCACTGATGACTCCTCTCAAAATGGTCCATAGGAACCCACCACAGATGGTGATGGGTCCAAGGTGCAAGGACCTCTAGGTCTATCCTCTGGAATGGATGGGCTGTCGTCGATAGAGGGAGACCTGCAACTAGCAAGGCATTGATGTTTCCTTGATAGGAGAATGAGGTGGAGAACCGAAATGTGAGAGTACTGATGGTAGGATTGACATACTATGGGGGTGGGGGATAACTCGACAAGTAGGGTGGGTGGACTCAAACTTCCTTTGTTTAGAGTATGATGGCGGGGATGATCGGGAAACATATGAAACTGACTGTTGGGAAAGGGATCATAGCTGTAATGGATCAAGGATAGAGATTGGGATGAGTGATACTCAAGTTGGTGGAAGATGGCAGGAGACTGCAGAATGCTCTGAATGAAGGCGACCTTATTGGGGGTGTTGTCGAGATGATCGATCATAGTGCCGAGAGGCATGAGGGGACTTCTTCACGGGTTAAGGAATGAGAAGAAGTGTGTTCAAAATGGTACTATCGTGTGGATTTGTACGAGCCCAAGACAATTCATGTTTGTGATGGCTTTCAATTTTAAGGAGTCTGAAAGCGATAAGAAGACTTTGAAATAATGGAATGGTACCGTCGTGTGGATTTGTACGAGCCTAGGATGGTGTGTGCTCGTGGTTGCTTTCAATTTTAGAGAGTCTGAAAGCAATAAGAAGACTCCATGGGGGTGCTTTTTCGTGTGTTAGTCTCCAAGGCCCGAAGAAGCATAAAAGGATGCAATGAAGAACTATTCTAGCCGGTGTGACTACAGTATTCATTTTTCGTAATTAGTCTACTAGGTCTGGAAAAGGGTTAAACTTATACCAGATAGACGCCCTTTCAGGTACTTTAACGAGCATGAAAGGAAGCAAGATTGTTCGATGATCTTTTAATTCTTTTAGGAGTCATAATAGAGCTTAACAGAAATTCCCTAAGTGCATTTTTCGTAAAGGACTTGTTTGACCCGAAAAAGGGATAAAAGTATACCGAACAAAAGGAATGGCCAAGCAAGGAGGAAGTGCTCAATCAAGGAACATTGATGAGAACCAAAAACAACGGTGGGGGGGGAACACTGGTGGGCCTCCTTGCGGGATGATGAATGGTGGAAAAATAACAAAATAATTGCAGTATGAGTCGAGTGAATGGCTCATGTAAAAATGTGTAACAATCCAATGGCGGTCGATGTGGCGCGCAAATTGAGGCAGCAAGGTTTCGAGATACAATGTTGAAATTGTACCTGGAGAGAGCGAGAAATGATCTCAAGCATCATCACGATCTCAGAAAACTGAATCTGGCGATATAAAAAGCATCAAAAATGGATAACGACCGATGTGGCACGCAAATTGAGGCGACGAGGGGTGTTTTGGTAAAAATACCTGAAAAAATATGGGGGTGAGAGGGAGATCTCAAGCATCATCACGAGCTCGGAAAAATGAATCTGATGATATAAAATATATCAACAGCGGGCTACGACTGATGTGGCACACAAATCGAGGCAATGAGTGGTGTCTAGAAGAAATGCTCAACAGGGAACTCCCCCCCCCACCGATGTGTATGGACACTCAGGGTTTTTTTGTAGCTTATGGCATGTATTCTATGAGGCTTATCGATGTATATACATTTTTTGTATAGCTGAGTGCTGAGGTACTCAGAACATGTGTAGACCATTAACGTTTATTTTTTGATATATATATGCACATGGATGCATCTTTTGCAATTATGATTTAGTGTATGCACGTGGATGCGCTTGTGGTTTGTTATATGTTTGTATTGCATGTGGATGCAAGTAGTGTAGGATGATGGGCACGTGGATGCCCCTTGTGGATTTTATATTACGTATTGCACATGGATGCAACAATATGTGTTATGATAGGCACGTGGATGCCTCTGTATAGTAATGTGTTGATGTGTATTGCACATGGATGCAAATATTATGTGATGATAGGCACGTGGATGCCCCTTGTTGTAAATGCAATCTTTTTGGGATTTTTATATGTTTTTTGATGGGATGATATGTCATGATGATGCATGATGGATGGTTTACATGGTGTGATTCATATGCCAATCTAGTATGTTGTTAGCCATTTGATCTGCAACACTATTCTAAGCTCGTGGGACATGGGTGAATGATATGGATTCAAATTGTCGGCTAAGCTATTTTGTGCATAGGAACTTTCTAAAGAGGCAAGGATCATGCACCTGGTAGCAGTTGTTAAGCTGGGATTCAAGTAGCTGGGAGTCAAGGAACACATGAAGGTGACATATGCCCATCTCAAGGGAAGCAGTCAAGAGACCAGTCACAGCATCATACTCTGCATGGTTATTGGTAGCAGCGCCTATGCACATTCCGTCAAGGTGGATCAACTCATGTGAAGGGGAATATAAGATCCATGCTGTAGAGGCCAGGTTTGGAGACCAGCGGCTTGCTCCATCGGCAAAGCCAATGTAATGAGGTGGAAGATGGTCCATCTATGATCATACAAAAATGATGAATGTAAGGTGGTGGTAAAAAAGTGAAAAACAAAAAGAAAGCAAACTGTACAATACGGACCAATGGGGCCGTGAGTCTGATTAAGGATAAAAGCATTTAAGATACAACCCATTACGGGGGTTGCGCAAAGGGTGGCCTTCGGAGTTTGTTAAAATATATGCCCCATTTCTGAGGCAAACCTGTACGATGTAAGGGCCTTTCCACATGGATTCAAACTTCCCTTTACCGGTTTTTTCGTGGGCTTGGTCATAAGTGAGAACAAGGTCTCCTTCACGAAAAGTTCGAGGGTGGACATGTTTGTCATAACCAGCTTTGGAGTGGTTCTTGGCAGCTTCAATGGTTTGGTGGGTGGCACGATGGTCTTCGTCAGCTTGTTCTAATGATAAAATACATTGCTCGAGTGGTGAGGTGTTTGGGACAAGCTCGACGACGATATGTAAGGTAGGTATCTGACATTCGATGGGGAGGATAGACTCTACACCATGAACTAAATGAAACGGGGTAAAACCGGTGGCGGTCTTAGTTCATGTACGGTAAGCCCATAATGCATGGAAAAGCATGTGATGCCAATTGGACTTATGTTGGTCAACAGTACATTGGAGGATGGTTTTTAAAATTTTATTTATGGTCTCTACTTGGCCATTCCCTTGGGGGTAGTAAGCAGAGGAATACTGATGTTCGAAATTCAGTAGAGTGGAAAACTTGCGCCAAATGGAATCTTCAAAATGTGAACCATGGTCTGAGACTAGCTGTTTGGGGACCCCGAATCATGTGATAACATGGTTAAAAAAGAAACGGGCAGCGGTGTCAGCTTTACAATTGAAGGTGGGCATGGCTTCAGCCCATTTGGTGAAGTAGTCGATGGCAACAATGATGTACTTATGGCCGTTTGCGGATGAGGGTTTACATTCCATGAAGTCAATGGCCCATTTGCAGAAGGGACCAACAGTGACGATTGGGTGTAGCGAAGCGGGTGGTTTCCAAGCCTTAGGGGCAAAAATTTGGCAATTATGGCAATGTTTGACCGCTGTGATGCAGTTGGTAAAGAGTGTGGGCTAGAAGTATCCGACGTGGATTACCTTTTGGGTGGTGGCCATTCCAGAGAAATGTCCGCCACAGGTGCCACTATGACAGTCATTGAGGACTTGTTCTGCTTCCTCATGTGTAAGACATCGACGAAGAATAGTATCGACCCCTCGCGGGTAAAGGAAATCACCCAAGAGGATATATCGAGAGGCCTAGTGATGGATACGATGGCGTCCATCACGATTTATGTCGTGTCTAAACTTTTGTGTGCGAAGGTAGAGAAAAATATCACCATACCATGGGTCATCGGACGAGATGATGAACAAGTGATTGTTGGGTAACTCATCAGAGATTTGTGGGGACGGCAAAAGGGATGGGAGATTGGTGATGAGCTGGGAAAGCACGAGGGATTTAGTGCTCTTATGGGTTGTGAAAGTTAGGTCGTATTCTTGGAGGTTAATTACCCATTTAGCAATGCGACTTTGCAGAAGTCGCCGGTTCAAGAGATAGACCATGGGGTTGGAGTCGGTGACAACTGTGGTATGACTGAGTAAAATGTAATGTCGCAACTTTTGGATAGAAAAGACGATGGCAAGGGCCAACCTCTCTTCATATGGGTAACTTAGGGGTGGTCTAGATAAGGTCTGGATGACATAATAAATGACATGCTCCTGGAGAGCAGTGTCTTCTCAGACAAGGACTTCGGACACGGCATGATCGGATTCCGAGACGTAAAGGATGAAGTTTTGAGAGAAATGCGGAGGGGAGATCAAAGGGTCCTGTGTGAGAGCTTTCTTAAGGGATTCGAATGCAGCTTGTGCCTGTACATCCCAAACAAAGGGAATATGGGTACGAAGCAGGCGTAAGAATCCATGAACTATAGTGGCATAATCAAGAACGAAGCGACGGAGGAAGTTAGATTTTCCCTGCAGACTTTGGAGCTACCGGAGCGTGCGAGGTGCGGGCAAGTCTATGATGGCTTGGACTTTGAGGGGATCAATAACGATTCCTTTATGGGAAACAATGAACCCCAACAATCGTCCTGTCGGAACACAAGACACACTTGAGTGGGTTCAAGCGGATTTGATATTTGTGACAACGCAAAAAAACTAGCCGGAGGTTGTTAAGGTGGTCTGATTGTTTTTGGGAACGAGCTGTAAGATCGTCAAGATAGACTAGCGGGATATGGACCAAGTTGTGAAAACAATAGGTCATGGCTCACTGTAAGGTGGCACCGACATTTTTAAGTCCAAAAGGCATGACTCGATAGGAAAGGGTGCCCCATGGGGTGGTAAAGGCAGTCTTGTATTGATCTTCCTTGTGGATCTGAATCTGGTTGTATCCTGAGAAACCCTCCATGAAGGACAAGACCTCATGGCCCGCACACGCATCAATGAGTTGGTCAATGAATGGTGTGGGGAAGTTGTCTTTGGGACATGCTCGGTTTAAATTGTGGAAGTCAGTACATACTCTAATGGTGCCTTGTTTCTTGTTGATAGGGATGGGGTTAGAAACCCAAGTGGTGTATGCAATAGGATAAATGAATCCTGCTGTTCAAAGCTTTTCAATCTCTGCTTTAATGGCGGGGAGCTTTGATGGATGAATGGGGCGCTATTTCTGGTGAACGGGGGGTACATCTAGCCACGTGTCAATGTGATGCTCTATAATAGCGGGGTCAAGACCAGGAATTTTGATATAGGACCAGGAAAAGACATCGCGAAACTCTTGGAAAAGTTTCTTGTACTCTCTGATCTCGTGCTCGGTGCAAAAAACTCCTAACGAAATGATTTCAGGAGCACTGCCTGGGGCAGAGATATCAATGTGGATGATGGGTGAGATGTTGGCCATGTTACCCTCCTCGAAGGCAGGAATGGGGTCTTTAAACCAGTTGACTTTGGTGGGAAGGAAATCTTTGGACTCAACCGAGAATTGGGTGGTTGTGGTGGAGGAGGAGGCCTCCAGAACGAAATATGAACGATGGTGCATATCCTCCCAGGGGTAATTAGGGTCAGTAAGAGCCTCTAGAATCTCCTCATCATTGTGGAAAATTTGAGTGGTCAAATTGGTTGATGAGGGAATGGTAGTAGAAGATATCATATAAATGGTATTAATCTCTCCGGATGAGGGGGATACTGGGGGGTGGATCTCCTCAATGGTGGGGGGGCGCCGGCTCAAGGTCCAAATTATTCATCTCATAGAGAGCTGCTCTGTAATATAGGAGATCTAGGAAGTGATGTGAGTAATGGCCGTAAATACCATATATTGCACAAGGGTGGTTGGTACGCAGTGATTTATCATGAGGCTTAGGGGTTGGGTCGAGTTGAACAACCAAGATGTTGGGGTTGTCATCAAGCATTTGCATGTGTTCCTGTAATGCGGTTAATTGTGGACATTGATGAGTAGCATGGCCTAACTCATCACACAACGAGCATTTGGGAGGAGCACGAAACACCGAGGTATTCTTAACTGGTTTAGGCGAGGGTAAAACAGTGTATGGTTGTGGGTCTCTACCCCTAGTGTGCTTGATAACAGGGGATGGATTAGTGGATGATGAAGGGGTAGTGACACCGGGAGGTGGTTGACTAGTAGTGGTGATGGGTTGCACCGGTTGTAGGACAACATTTGGTGTCGAAGGGGTAACGGGAGGCGTAATGTACCATACAGGTAATCCTAAGGTTAAACCGGGGAGGCTGAGGGTAGCCATAATCGGGGCGCTTACTACTCCCGAAGGGGGAAATAGGAAGGGGATTGTATGGATGGATGTAACACCAACATGACTAGGTACGAATGGTGGTTGGGGGTAGCAAGGGCAGTTGATGGTTGGGTGTTGGTGTATTGTGGGAAAGGGTGCATAAGTCAGATACTTTGGTCGTGGGTGATGGGGGTGGAATGGCCTGGAATGTTGAGGTCATGGCCGTTTCTGAGTAGACTCCGGGTCCCACTGAGGAAACCAATGAGGTAGTTGCACCGCAAGCAGGTTGTTCGACCATGGGGAGAACATTTTCGGGGTGCACCGGGAGCATTGGGATCGTAATAGGTGAGTTGGTCAACCTTTACGATGCGTCCATCATGGGGGAACATCATGGTACGAAAAACGGATGAGGCAACCGCCCGCATGGCGTACATATAACTGCGGCCAAGTAAGAGGTTATAATCAAGTTGGGCATTGATGACCTCTATGTCAATGACCACTGTTTTACCATCCAACTGGATGGGGACATTAGCTAAGAGACCTTGGGGTTGAGTTGAACGCAGTGGTGGACTGTTGGAGAGTAGGGGATCCCAACTTTTGCCAAACGAATGTGGACATAACACATGTAGAGGCACCTTCATCGATGATGCATCGATGGATGACAAGATTTCGAATGGATACAGAAACTTGGAACGCTAATGTGGAAGGAAGGCGTGGTTCGGATTGGTCCAGATCGAAGGCCAAAATTTGTGAATCATTTGGGTCAATAGCACCAATGGCTGAAAGCAAAGTCTTGCGCTGTGTAGGACATTTTTTTAAGACTTCTAACGCAGACATGGCTACGGGTGACTAGGCTAAGTCATATACAATGTTGTAATTAGATGCAGCACGAGCATTGGGGTTATTGTTGATGCAGTGAAGTGGGAAGCGAGGGGCTTTGGAGGTGTCATCTAGTGGAGCCGGAGGTATGCGTAATGACTGATTGGTGGGATGAGTGTTAGTGTTTTTGTCGAAAGGAGGGGCTTCAGGGGTGGAGCCATATTGGTTTCGACGGGTTTGAAGGTTGACATCGGCGGATGACATCATTAACAAGTGATGGGTACCTGAGTCTAACATGGTTTGATCAGGAGCGACATAAGTGATTTTCTGTTGTGGTGGCGTGTTTCCTTGAGATGGAGCCAACAGCTGAGTGTTCACTACACCTTGGGTGGGTAAAGGGTTTTGTAACACCAAGGGTTGATTCTCAGGTGGTGGGGGCTTGGGTGGCGCTTGAGGAGCCGCGTGCCCTTGGCGGTGGGAATCATTGGTACATAGTTGCCGAGCTCACTCCAAATGTGGGAAAGCGTGTGCGTAGTGGCCATAGACCTCGCAAATAGAACAAGGATGGTTTGTTCACAAATTAGGATTTTTGGCTTGTTTGGGCGGTCGGCCAAGGTTTTGGTTGGCAGTCGCCGCATTATTATTGTTCGGGGGATTAGGGGGTTGACTGCCTTGATCTGGAGGGGGGTTATTCCCACAGTTACGGCCTTTGCCGCAGTTTTGATGGCCTTGTTGGTGTTGGTTATTTTGGTTGGGTTGCAGATTCTATTGCACATACACTTGCGCTTAGGCAGCAAGTGGGTTCTGGGGTTGTGCAGGTGTGGGAGCAGGCTGCGGTGGATAATAAGTGGGTGGAGGCTATGCAGGTGCTGAACCTTGTGGGGGTTGCTGATACGCCTGTGCAACGGGTTATGGTTTTTCCGCAGGGGTTTCTTGGGTCAGATAATAAGCTCGGGGGGCTTGAGAGGGGACAGGAGCTGGCGCAGCCTGCGGTTGGTAATATGGCTGAGGTGCGACCGGGCGGGCGTAAATGGGGGGGGGGGGCATAACCAAAGCACTAAGGTGGACATGAGGGTCCATGGGAGTGGTGATGATGTGGCATGGGAGCATACGAATTGGTTGCTCTGGACTGGGATGTAGCCCGCGAAAGGTCGAGGCCATGGCTACGACATGCTATGGAAAAGGGCTAGTTATGTGAGGCTATATAGCCAATGATGCCATCTGCGGCATGGGATGCCCCCGGCTCATAACGTTGGGAGGAATCGCAGCGGGGGGCGTAAGGGATGATGGAATATAGGTAACCAGACTGGGCATAAATAAGGTCAAATTGCTAATCTTTGAGGATGGCCTCTTCTACGGACTGGGGTCGCTCGGATGCCACATCCTTATCAATGACAGGAAGGAGAGATTTTAGAAACCAATCTAAGAAGATACGGTCATGTAACTTGATTTTGCATAGGCTGCGGCGTCGACGCCACTCATGAATGTGGTCAATGATGTGGGTGGCCGTGTTCTGTCTGTAAGACAGTAGGATCTCAACTCCTGTGTCATAGCAGACAGGTAACTGAAAGAACTGTAGGAAGGTCGAGGCAAGGGAGGTAAAGGTGGCATGGGTCCCATGGGGCTGCTCAATGTACCACTTAGCTGCAGAGCCAGTGAGGGTGCGCTGTAATAGACGGAGTCAGATGGAGTCGTCTACTATGGAGTTGGAGGAACACCATAGATGGAAGGACATAATATGGTTCTAGGGGTCTTCACCTGCCTTGCCCTCAAACTTCGGGATGTCTGATGGGAGCTTAGTGGGCATGTGAGGCCACGCAGGGTCATGTCTGATGCGGTCATTAGTTACTCTGGCCAGGTCAGGAAGGTTGAGACTAGCCATGAATGGAAAACTAGTAGAAGGATGTGACATACTGGTGGTTGGGACCACGTTGGGGCCAATGCCCCCAATTGGAGGAACGAAGGTGGCATGGGACGGTCCTACACCACCAAGTGTTGTGTGAGCCACTGGTGGAGTTGGGATGGGTATGGTAGTCACTGGAATAGGTACAGTGACCGGAATGGTGGATGTGGCCTCCATCAAGGGCATACCCAAAGCGGGTGTGGTAGCTAGGGTGTTGGTGGATTCTCCACCAATGGTCCTTACAAAGAAAGGGTTCAAAGTCATGCCAGCCATGGGGCTGGTTGGCGTAGTGTAAGTGGGGTTCTCGGACTCTGCCTCAGAATCAAAGGTAAAATAAGGGGTGTCAGTGGAGGGGGACGAAGCTCTGTTTCTACAACAAGTGGAGTCGAGTGATGAAGCTCTATGTCTATGATGGGTTGTGTCAAGTGAACTGTGCTGCGGGGGCTGGCCCCAGAGGCACCGAGAATGTCTCGGGGACTCAATGGTGACAGATGGTGTCAAGTCTCTAGGCATTGTGTCGACTAGAAAACAGCTCAAAAACCCTAATGCAACCAAGTGTGCAGAAGGAGAGCGCAAAAAATATGGCACTCAGGCCAACAACCAGCTCAAAACACTCACTTTAACAGTTGTGCTACAATAAGTGGAGCGTCAACAAAAATGGTCAGAATACCAACAAGTAGCAGGTTTCCTAAAAAATAAAAAATAGTCGACTCGCTAGACCAAAGGAAGGTAAGGGAGCATGCAAACACCTAGCTAAATAGTATTCTGACTCAACCCGACATATCCTCTGCAAGGTGATGAAATCCAAGTCAGACAATATGGATAGTAGAGCCAAGTTGCTAAATATATCCCCCTACTGGGAAGGACACCGGGTAGTCAATCCTAGAAGAAAAGCAACTAAGATACTCCGTTCATGACCCGTTCGGTTGGGTGAATCTGTAGTTTGGTTCTATCGCCAATGTACTCCCATACAGGTAGTACACCAAGAACTACGAAAGGTATCCTTCGGTTACTGAATGGATTGTGGTATTCCACTCAGGCTTCCGGAACCAGTCTGGCTACTTTAACCCTCCTATGGGAGAGGCCTTCCCAATAAATTAGTTTTAAACTGTGTCCAAAAATACTAGAGGGTTTTGCTTCCCTAGTGGAAAACAACTATGTCTCAAGTGTAAGCGACCAAGGGGTGTTATTTGGATGCCTATCCCCCTGACCCTACCTAACTACAATATTCTTTTGTGTTCCCCAAGTGGGGTTAAAATGTTGGTTGTGTTAAGCAGTATTTTAGGGCTCACTTGAATTAAAAGTGAGCCCAATTAATGAACCATGGGGTGGGCAACTTTCTAACTAACAATAATAATGCAAAAATTAAACTTTGAAATGCAAGATTTTTTCTTTTTCAATTAAAATGCTAAAATCTTAAAAAATTCTGTAAATGGAACATAAATAATACTGCAGGAAAAGGTTGTAGTTAAGTATGGTTGCAGGTAGGACAGGTGGCTATGCAGGTGCAGAAAATATTGCAGCAAAGTTCTGGGTTCAAACAGAGAAAAAATGCAGAAAAAAGATCGCGGGTCTGCAGCGAAACTGTGCGGTCGGATCGTGGGAAATAGGTCGATAGTCGCAGGTGGACCGCAGGAAAATGGATCAAAGCCGCAGGTGGATCGCAGGAAAATGGCTCAAAGCCGTAGGCGGATCGCATGAAAATGGCTCAAAGTCGCAGGCAGATCGCAGGAAAATGGCTCAAAGCCGCAGGCGGATCGCATGAAAATGGCTGAAAGCCACAGGCAGATTGCAGGAAAAGGGCTGAAAGCTGCAGACGGATCGCAGGAAAATGGCTGAAAGCTGCAGGTGGATTGCAGGAAAATGGCTCAAAGCCGCAGGCAGATCACAGAAAAATGACTGAAAGCCGCAGGCGGATCACAGGAAAATGGTAGAAAGCCGCAGGGGGATTATAGGAAAAGGGCTAAAAGCCGCTGGCGGGTCGCAGGGAAGGTCTGAACAGCCGTGGTCAGACCATAGGAAACAGGCTGACATCCGCAGTCAGATCACAAGAAACAGACTGAAAAATGACGGGAGATTGCGGGAAACAGTTTGAGTGCTGTGGTCGGATCGCAGGTAACAGTCTGAAAGCCGTGGTCGGATCGCAACTGCAGGGACAAAAGACGCGGTTTACAGTAACAAAGCCAACTGCTGAAAGGGACAACCGAAAGGAAAAAACTGGAAAATATTGCAGAAAATTAAAAATTTCGTAAAGACTATAACCAAAAATTCAAAGGAACACTAGGGGAGTCGCCAAACCTGTAGCTAGGGTTTTCACCCTAACTTGTGCAAATGAGCACCTTCTAAGGAGAAGGGACTCCTTAGTAACAGTTCAGTAAAAAATAGTAAAACCAATATAGTAAATGAAAATAGTAACTTTAAACTAACATTAACATAAATAACAAAACACGAAAATATGGTAAAGATCTCTCCTTTTTTGTATTAAAAATTACCTCAGGTGAAGAGGTTAATGAAGCCCTTGCAGTAGTCCAAGAGGGTTGCTTCCAAGCTCCAGTGTTGTTCCTTCTCCTTCTTCCAAAGATGTTTTGGGTATGGGCCAAAAGGGTTCTCAAGAATTAGCTCCAAATGGAGAGCTAGGGTTTTAAGAGAATTTTTAGCAGCATGAGGATAGGGATGATTGTGGATGTGAAATGGGAAGCCTCCATCACCTATTTATAGGATTTTAGTGGTGAAGTGTTGACCCATGGTTTTGGGCACCATATGGTTTAGGTTAGTTGTATAGGGTTTTTGCTTCCTTTTTTCTTCTTTTTCCTTTTTTTTTTGTATTTTTTATTCCCGTTTTAGAGGGTTTTTGCTATTTTTGGAGGAATTTAACTTATTTTGGGGAAAAAAAGGGGGATTTTGACCTTTTGGAGGCATTTTAATGGTTTTTTGGGGTTTTGGAGGCAAATATGGTAGGAAATATGGACAAATGAGTCATGTAATGGGGTATATGAGGTAGTGAGCACTTTTTGGGTGTTAATAGAGGTGGGCCGAAAAAGAGACTGAGAAGAAGTCATAGATATGGATACAGAGGAAGGCAATGTAGACAAGTGATGTAAATTGGAAGTGTAAAATGAGTTGATTGTTACGGCTGCTCAAGCCGAGTCAATTGCTTCCCCAACTAGAGAAGAGATGGTTGTTGCAGCGGATCAGGAAGAATTGACAGTTCCAATGGATAGTGGAGAGGCAAATGATGAGGAGTCTTCGGCTCCTGAGATCTAGGTTGTAGAATATAAGTTCAGAGATGTTACGGAGGGAGATGTTGATGATAAATTTTGGTCCAAGGCTGACCTCTATAAACAATACGATCAAAACAAACGGGCCTCATCCAATAGGTTGTTTGATTAGA
The DNA here is from genome assembly GCA_027924585.1 of Larix kaempferi. Taxonomy (NCBI): domain Eukaryota; kingdom Viridiplantae; phylum Streptophyta; class Pinopsida; order Pinales; family Pinaceae; genus Larix; species Larix kaempferi. Next base: position 2,684,881 of record BSBM01001460.1, on the reverse strand, counting down.
TGCCTATAGCTAGAAGTTTGTATAAAACTTCCTTGATGACCAGCAGAGGTATAAATGACAACATCTTAAACTTAGCAGTATTGATGGAAGATGGAGTGACCGAGACAAAGATCAATTGCCAAAAGATACTAGTACTGGATAAAATTCAGTTTCACAAACAGGTTAGTGATCTTGTATATTATGATTTTCTGAAAGCAGCCTTGAAAAGCGACAACTTGCTGGTTACTGTGAAAAAATTAGAAAACCAATTAAAGCAGGACAAAAGTGAAAACCAAGCTCTTCAAAATCAGGTAAAAAAGGTACAATCTGACCTAGTTATAAGTGACGATGGAGGTAAAAGCATGAGCAAGCTGTTGTTGGAGAAAGAGAAATTGATTATGAAGCTACAGAAGAAGGAGAAAGTCCCAAATATCTGGCTAATCGACACTCCCAAAGAGACAGACTTTGAAACACAAAAGGAAGCCTTGTCTAAGGAAATCAATGATTGTAAAGTAGAGTTGCTAAAATTCGCAGAGAAGGAACAAAGCTGGAAAAAAGAGAGAATAAGCTTAGAAAAAGAGCTTAATGACTTGAAAAGCAACTTTTCCAAATTGGACATGCGGCCTACCAATATGAACCAAACCAGGAAAAGCAGTAGTACTGACAGTCTGATGCAGGCTATGTCTCACATTAACCTAAAATACGTGGAAATCAAGGAGCTGAAAGAAAAGTCTCAAAGGTTGGAAGAAGAGAATAATAAAAAGGAAGAAGAAGCAAAGGTTCTCCAAAAGAAGCACAAAGAATTAATTGACATCAATAAAAATCTCACTCATCAGGTTACCGGCAAAGCAACGTTACAAGGATGCAAACATTTGGTGTGGGACCGGATCATTAAAGAAGCAGAGAACTTTAGACCCTACTTAGAGTTCATGAGAATAAAAGAGAAGACTATTAGTGATGCTCTTGAAGGTTATGGAGTTGCAAGGGGGACCCTTACCCAAAGACCTAAAGAAATGACACTAAATGCTATCACTTTCCTGAAAGATCTATCCAAAGAAGAAAGGATTAAGCTGAATATTGGGAACCGAATCACAACACTTGTAGCAGCATGAAGGGGCCTGGGGAAATATGCGCAGATTGAGAGTGTGGAAGCTAAAGTCGAAGAAATGAAAGAACAAGTGGTGAAATTCAAAGGGTTGTTTGGTAAGCTGGTTGAAATGGGGCTACCTTCATTCTGGAATGATGACCAGGAACTAATATACCATAATTATTATAAAACCTACTGTGGATGATAATGATGGATCATACAAAGTTCAAGCATTTGAACCAGCTACTTATAGGCAGGACTCTGATGGAGATGGTCGAAGAGGACTTTGAAATCTTGAATAGGTTGATCGCCATTGGCGAAAGGCTTTCACCATTTTCCTACACAGAGCATATCGAGATACGAGTGATGGTAAAGGAGATGGTGGACTATGACCTCCCACCTGTAGACCAATGGGCAAACGTTGAAAAATATAGCAAGTCGCTATACATTCTCTGTCTTCCACATTGATATTTCACTATTTGTAGTTGTTGATGTTTGTTTGGAATCAAGGACTTCTAAAACAAAGTTTCATATTTTTGAGAAATTTGTAATATTCTTTGAGGCGGCTATATAAATAGCCAGCTGGAACTATTGCTTTACTATATTTACTTTTTAATTGAAGCTAATATTACTTAGTAAAAATACCGACGGATTGTAAGAAATCAGTTAGGTCGGTTCTACCTGTTTCTGTTTTGAAGTGATAGTGGCAAAACAACCTGAATGAGGTGTCACTCCGATATAATTGTTTTTGGTTTAGATGAGTCGATCAAGAGGGCTCCTAGCATCTATATATGTGGTGTAATGGAATGAAAAAGTGTTGAAAACTTTTATGGGAATTTTTGTGTATTGTTCTGTAAGATATTTTTGAGCTACATTTTGAATAAAGGTTGCAGAGATGAGCCAATGTTTTTAGGGATTATTGTGTAACTGGTCTTGTAGCCTGTTCTTTCTTTTCCATGTGAAATTGTGTATCTCTCATTGTTAATTCCATTCTGTAACATTCTTTCATACTTGGTGCAGTGTGATAGCTAAGTGGAACTCATAGAAATTATGCTCTTCTTATCTTTTTTCCAGGTATTCCACCATTACTTCTCTGCTAAAATTGATGTAGGATTCATCATTGTATGCCTTATATCAATGGATTGTTTCTTTCTCTTTTGTTTCACCAATTAAAATCACTTTGACTACGAGTTGTTTACTACCTCGCCCCTGTGTTAATGTACTTGTAAAGCATTTGTAAATGAATTTTCAGAGTTTGTTTAAATGTGACTCCATTGCCCAAATAGAGATTCATATGTTTCAGCCAAACAGTGTTTAAACCATTTTGTTCCAACAGAAATCTAATCTTCTGTATTGTTGTAATTGAATATCTTGAATGATGAATGCTGGTGCATGTTTTCATTGTAGACACCTTTGATTATTCCATTCTTTCATATATTTATAGAGAGATCCCTCTTAGACTAAGCTGGGTTAGTAGCTTGAGTCTAAAGATTGGTTATTGGTTACCGTAGTCTTCCTTCTCCCACAACCTAGGGGGTCATTTTTGGTGTTAACAAATTGGCGTCGTTGCCAGGGAACATGATTGTTTTCTTATCCCTGGAAGAATGATAAAGAATTCTGAACATTCGAGGAAAAGAGAGATCTCTGTGGGCAAACTGATATTTCCAAATTTCTAGAGGGTGGTGCAATTTTTCCTTGGCGACTCCACTCGTAAAGATCCACATTCAAGGAAGACTCCACTGGGGGAGATCGATGTGCCAAGTTCATTTTTGAAGAGATCTCGAGACGGGTATCCTGGCCTCAAGAAGGAGCCATACGAGAGGTAATCCTATTTCCAAAAAAAATTTGAGTGTAGAAAATCTAGAAATATTAATTATACATAAGACCGGAAAAGACAAGTCTAATACTTCCAACCTTAAAAGAATTGGGTCTAAAGAAGAGTTACCTGTTTACAATAATTGGATATAGAGATAGATATCGGGAAGCCTTTGGCGAGATCAAGATATGAATCTTATCTAAATCTGGGTGAAAAAGGTCTGAATGCCCCTGAATCCTATTTGTTAGATCCTGTCTGGCTTCAATTACAAAATATTATCAAAGCGGAAAGAGCTATCGCTGGTTCTCAAATCCTTCAACCCCATATCACAATTCATGCAGGTAATTCTGCTCAGAATATCTATCCCCAAGCTCAAAATCCACCTAGACCCATGGACGCTAGATTCGCACCATTGGCCCTGTCGGCTGCTTTGCATGACCTCCCTCAGAACTATGCCCAGAGAATTGTCTTTTATGATGGAGAAGGAGGTTTTTCTTCCAAGCAACATGTAGAAAGATTTGAAGATTTTATTGATTTGGAGGAAGTAGACCATGATGATGCTAAGATGCGGTTGTTTGCTCACAGTGTGTTTGGAGAACCCAAGAAATGGTTCCGTCAGTTTCTGAATGCTTCTGTAAATGATTTTGCAACTTTTAAGACCCTGTTCTTAGAGAGATGGGAAACGATAGGGAGCCCTGCCCTAGTCTTTTCCAAGTATAACCACCTGAATAAAGAAGGTTTTGAATTAGTTCCTGAGTTTTCTGCCAGGTTTATGAAAGCCTATAATTCTATTCTAGATGACCTAAAACCCTCAGTAGGCACTGCAAAGCTCCACTACGCAAATGCCTTTGATGGATACTTCTCATGCACATTAAGAGAGAGGAAATATGCCACTCTACCTATTATGCTAAAAGATGCAGTAGAGGTGGGAGCCAACATGATGGATTCGGGGAAAATAAAGGGAAAAACAGAAGCAAATAAAAAGAAGCAAGAAAACCAATCCCCTGCTTCCTCCTATTTTAGTGATGCCAAGTTTGATACTATGATGAAAGCCATGGAAAACTTGATGGATAGGTTAGCCATGGAAAATAAACCTCCTCCTAGAGAACAACCTAAAAATCAGATAAGAAATCCTAACTTTAGAAGGCCACCCCCTCCAAGAAATCCAAGAAATCAAGAAGACCACCAAATGAGACCCCCCTTCCCTGAAAATTTGGTGGATGAGGAAGGATCTGAAGAGCTTGCTGGTGAGCAAATCCATCTCTTTGACACTCTAGACCATGAAGTACATTTAAACCAAAGGGAACATGAATTTTTCATCAGGGGGAATGCTAGTAAGGTTGCTGAATTTGATTCGGAGCAGTACCAAATGGGTTACATGAATGTTGTGAATGATATTCAAAGGAAGATGAAGTTAAGGAGCAGGGAAATACCGATTAGTGAAGGGAAGGCCACCCATACTCATCACTCCAAGACTCAGCAGAATATGGAGAAACTAAAAGAAAAACAACCAGAGGTTGCTACATAGAAAACCTCAGAAGATAAGGGACATCATTCTAAAGAAGGTAGGCAGCCGGAAGTCACTGAAGTAGGGAAGCTAGCTTCGACATTCATCCTGAAGGATGAACTGTCTAAGGTAAAGATCTCTATCCCCTTAAATGAGCTGTTGAAAAACAATGAATATAGGGAAGAGATAATTATCCTCGTAAAGGGGCAGGCAGAAAGTACGCAGGACATGTTGGAAGTGACGGACGATGCCCCCACTATAATCTTTGGTTCCAAGATGGAAGAGCCAGATGATGAATAAGTCCCTCCCTTTTATTTGAGTTTGAATATCCATGATAAGTTATTACATAATGCCCTGATAGATATTGGGGCTTCACACAACTTGATGCCAAAGTCAGTGGTGGACCAGTTGGGATTGGAAGTCACTAGACCCTACAAAGACCTATATTCTTTTGATTCCAAAAAGGTACCATGTTTGGGTTTAATTAAAGATGTGGTGGTAACCCTTGCCCAGATCCCAGCGAAGAGCGTCATCATGGACATAGTAGTGGCTGATTTTCCTGCTAAGTTTGGGGTGTTGTTATCAAGATCCTGGGTAAAAAAGTTGAAAGGGACCATGCAGATGGAGTTATCTTATGCCACTATACCACTTTTTGGAAGTAATAGAAAGCTATACAGAGAGAAAAGAATGGCTTATGTGGTCAGTAGTGACGACAAACCTGAAAATCACCCCATATATGATGTAGACATAGGCATAGGTTCCTCTATTCTTTTTAATGATGGTCCACATACTGATCCTGTACCCCATTTTATCCACGAAGTCAAGGAAGACAAAGAGTTTGCGGCAAGGCATGAGGCATCAGAGAGGAAGAAAAATGAGGAAGGACTGTGGAAGATGTACTTTGATGGATCACTGAGCAAGAATGGTGCCGGTGCCGGAGTTTGGATCATACCTCCCGACCAAGAGTCCAGAGCCTTATCATACAAGCTAACTTTCAAGTGTACTAATAATGTAGCTGAGTATGAAGCTTTACTCTTGGGACTAGGAGCTTTGAAAGATTTGGGGGCAAAAAGGATACATGCTTTTGGAGATTCATAATTGGTGCTCAATCAAGTAAATGACAGTTATCAAGCAAAACACCCCAGGATGAGGGCATATAGGAATGGAGTTTGGGATATGTAGTTTGGGAAATTTTTCACCGAGCACAAGATCTGGGTCATCCCAAGAATTGAAAATCAGGTGGCGGATTCTTTGGCCACCACTACCGGTGGTTTTAAAACTCTTATTTTCTCTCAAGAAAAATACGAGGTAGAAGTGGTGAATAGGCCATCTATTCCCGACAATGCTAAATACTGGCAAGTATTTGAAGATGATCTACAAATCAAAAGATTTTTGGAATTATCTGACGAGTTTGCTAATGTTTAGATTGATGCTGAAAATGAGAACATAGAAGGATTGATAGACGAAGAGCAATCAGAAAGAGAAGAAGGAGAAAACAAACAATGTAAAAACATGTTGGGTGGGAAAGATATCGTTCAATTGAAAAGTAATTATATCCCCAAAGGATTGATACCCCTGGAGAGGTTGTTTGACCAGAATGATGTGTCAAAAAATACGAAGTTTGAACCCCCCAAAGAGGTGGTAGAAGACCAAAACTTGGGCACTAAAGAGGAGCCTCGGATGGTGAACTTATCTAAGAAACTACCTGCTAAAAAGAAGAAGCGATATGTAGAATTGATGAAGAAATATGCTGCTGCGTTTGCATGGAATTATGAAGAACTGAAGGAATATGATACATCTATAATACAACACTCTATTCCAATCAGACAGGGAGAGAAACCCTTCAAGCAAAATTTGAGGAGGATAAACCCTAAGCTATTGCCTGTGATAGAAAAAGAGATTAGAAGATTATTTAATGCAAAAATCATTGTCACCTTGAGATTCTCTCAATGGATAGAAAATCTGGTTCCCGTAAGGAAGAAGAATGGTGAAATTAGAATCTGCATAGATTTCAGGAACCTGAACAGGGCTTCACTAAAGGATAATTACCCCCTGCCCAAGATGGATCATATCTTACAAAAGGTAGTAGGGGCAGAAAGGATCTCTACTATGGATGGTTTCTCCGGATACAATCAAATCAAGGTCTGTCTTGAAGACCAAGAGAAGACCGCTTCCACCACTCATTGGGGTACTTTCATGTATGCTAAGATTCCTTTTGCGATGATGACTACGGGAGCTACCTTCCAGCGGGTGATGGACATAGCATTCATTGAAGAAAAAGATATGTTTGTGGTGGTATACATGGACGACATAACCGTGTACTCAAAATCTGATGAAGAGCACCAAAAGCATTTGGATCAAGTTTTTAAGAAATGTATAAAATACGGTATTTCCCTTAATCCCAAGAAATCACATTTTGCATTAGAAGAAGCTAAGCTCTTTAGTCATATTATTTCCAAGGTATGTATCAAGATTGATCCTGAAAGGGTTAGTGCTATCCAGAAAGTTGGAGAGCCAAGAAGCAAAAAGGAGGTGCATTCTTTCGTCGGGCAAGTGGGATTTCTGAGAAGATTCATTCCCAGTTTTTTCGAAATCATGATGAGTATTAAAAATATGTTAAGAAAGGAAAATCAGGTTAAATGGACTGTGGAAGCAAGAGATTCATTTGAGGGAATTAAGAATGCTATCACTGAAGCCCCAGTATTATCTAGCCCATATTTTTCTAAATACTTTTTTCTTTTTTCTTACACTTCTGAGCACATAGTGGCAGGGGTACTATTACAAAAAAATGCCCAGAACGCTGAACAACCAATTGCCTTTTTCAGCAGGGTACTAAGAGATCCAGAACTGAAATACGATATCATGCATGCCTATGCCCTAATTAAGTCAATGAAATATTTCAGGGTTTATATCTTACATTCACACATCATTGCTCATGTCCCAAACAGTGTTGTGAAGGGTATCCTCACCCAAGCAAACACAGAAGGAAGAAGAGCCAAATGGATTGTTGTATTGCTAGAATACGAACTAGAGATAAGACCCCCCAAACTGGTAAAGGGGAAAGGGTTAGCAAAGTTAATGACCAAGGCCAACTGTGATTCTCTGCATCTGAACTTCTTACAAGGGTATTCAAATCAGCTAGATATATGAGTGCAAGTAAGGCCGGAATTCTCTGCATCCTCTTGGTATGCTGACATTGTGTATGTATTACAAAAATTACAAGCTCCTCCGGGATTAAGCAAAAGCAGGGCTAGAGATGTGAAACTAAAAGCTGCGAAGTACTGTGTTATGAATCAATTCCTATATTGGAAGGACCCTGGAGATGTGCTACTAAATTGTTTACTTGAGGAAGAGGCTAAACACACAAGGGAGGAGTTTCACAAGGGAAACTGCAGTGGTCATCATTCATGGAAGGTGATAGTCAACAAAATCCTGAGGGCCGGTTTCTACTAGCCTACCATGTTTTCGGATGTATACAAAGAAGCGGTTGCTTGTCACCAATGCCATATTTTTGAAGGAAAAAGAAAAGTCGCGTCGCTACCCCTTCACCTTGTCACAGTAGAAGCACCCTTCCAGTAGTGGGGTTTAGACTTCATTGAAGAGATAAATCCTAACTCCTCAGGGAAGCATAGATGGATATTGACAGCCACTAACTATTTCACCAAGTGGATAGAGGCCATACCAACTAGGAGAGCAACCGAAGGCGTTATCATGGATTTTCTAGAAGACAATATCCTTTCAATATTCGGGTGTCCTAAAAGAATAGTGACAGACAATGCACCAGCATTTTGATCTAAGAAAATGATAAATTTTTTCCACAAATAACATATCATCCTGAATCATTCAACAGCATACTAACCTCATGGAAATGGACTAGCAGAATCATCCAACAAAAGTCTAGTAAGAATCATAAAGAAGTTGTTGGAGGATAATAAGAGAGCTTGGCACACAAAACTAAAATATGCTATGTGGGATGACATAATAAGTACAAAGAGGGCCATTGGGATGTCCCCTTTCCAGCTAGTGTATGGTGTCGAGGTGTTTTTTCCAACTTCTCTAGGATTTCCAGTTATGAGGTTGCTGCAGGGGATAAAAGAAGAACCAAACCACATGCAAAGAAGGGTAAATCAGATAGTCAAACTGAATGAATTAAGAAGTAGAGCCTATGACAAAGTACAGAGGCACCAAGAAAATATAAAGGGTGCCTTTGACTGAAAAGCAAAGGAAGATCAATTTCAAGTAAATGACCTGGTCCTGAAGTGGGAAGATCCGAGGGTGTTAATTTTTTTGCATTAATTCAATATACTCTAGGATCCTTACTGAGAGAATAACATGTATAGAAGATCAATCATGTCAAGCATGTCAATCATGTCAATCACAATAAGAGGCAAACATAAGAGACAATAGACACACAGAGTTTCCGTGGGGAAAACCAAGAAGGTGAAAAACTCCACAAATTACTCAGAGATAGATAGAGCAATAATACAACCAAGGTACAACCAAAGTACAAGAGATAGTCTTCTACTAGCATCTCCTCCTCCTCCTCAACTAGTGCGACACTTTCCAAGTGATGTACAAGTGAATAATGAGATGTCCAAATAGAGATCTCCCGATCTCTATTTATACTTGTCCTGTCCTGCCCAATAAACTAATGGGGCCGACTTGTCTAGCTTAGCCTAATAACCCATGGTTAACTTAATCAGGGCCGACCCCACACATGGTGGTCTAATAACCCATCGTCAAGTTACGACACTTGCGACACTTGTCAATACAAATGACGACACTTTCATATAGAGGAATAACACATCTCTATAGGAGTACCATATACATAGATGAAATACATTCTGAAGTTAGATATACATCAACACTCCCTCTTAACTAGGAAGGTATTTCTCGACACAGATCTGCTAGCACAAGTCTTCTTCTCTAGATCATCATCAGCGAATCATCATCCTCGAGTCATTGTCATCATCACGACTGCTACTATCTCAATCAATCTTTGAATCTACTCATCATAGGAATTTGTACAGAGCTAGTCCTTTTTCATACTGGATGTAGGCCCACCACCTGCAGGTCTTCATCATCACTGGCCATACTATGGAATCCTCAGGACTTATTACGTGCGTCACAAAACCTTGAAAGAGCATCCTAGGCTGTTACGAGCACACAGCTCTACTTGTCGGATCTGCCAGAGTTGTATTATATGTGATCCCACCACGAAACCTCGAAAGAGCATCCCAGGCTATTTGTCATGTCCCAAATTTGGTATTGGGTCACAATGGCCTAATCACATTGGCTCTATTCATTAGAGTTTGTCAAATTGATGCTAAAGGTCAAATAATTGCCAAGGAGGAAAATTACTAGTTTCCTAGGTTTGGGGTGGAAGCTTTGGGATTTGGAATAATGGGGATAATAAATGATGTTTGAACATTAGAATGGAATAAATATTTAATAAAGGAGATAAATAAATATATACAAGTGAAAATCAAAGTGGCATTTCATGATGAAGACACATGGAGGAAGTGGGACCCACATATGGCTAGATTTCCCCACTACATTTGGCATCATTCTCTCACCAATTCGAATTCAAGGTGAATGGTAACATACTTGGGGGAGTCCAAAAGGTATTATTCATTGCATGACTTATCCAAGGTCGAAATATAGAGGAAGAGTAACTCCCATGGAAGAGGAAGAGGCAATTTGGAGCTAGTGAGACACTTGGGCTAGATTCCCTAGCTCTATGACAACAATGATGAAGATGCTATGACACCTATGACACAAATCAGACCTGAAGGCTGACATATGACATATATGACATGTCAGGGCTAAAAATAGACTCCAATAGGGCGCTCAAGGGTGTTAGGGCAGCTAAGATGCTTCCACATGTGATTTGGTGGAAGTGGGAGACTAGGAATTGTTGTACAAGTGGCGTTCTTTGGAATCTCTTCCCAACTTGAGTTGGCATGAGTCTCTTGGAAGGAATTCGACCCATGGAGGACATTAGAAGTTTATAAATGTCAATAACAAAGAATGAAACCAGCTTTTGATCATTTGTAGAATTTGCAATTGCATTTGTGAAGAGGGAGAGCTAGTGGATGACTAGTTTCTTGCCTTAGCCAATTTCGAGGGTGAAAGATTCCCATCCAAGTTGGTAATTGGAAAGGCCATTCAGACCTTTCATTTGGAGCTTTAATGGAGTCTTTATTTTCAGGTGTAAGCTACAGGGCAGCTCATGGTTTCTTCTATTGCAGCTCACTCCTTCAACCATTTCCGGTTTTGATGGCATATTCTTGATCCTTGAGGGAGGGCGTTTTTGGTGAGCTATTGTACTCTTTGGGGGAGCTTTTAATGCCCCATTTCTTTTGTAATATGAAGTAAATACTCTGTTCTTCATCTCCAAAAAGTTTCAGGTCGAAATTCCAAGTAGAAATGTATAAATCTCATTTTTAATGGAAGAACAATGCCATTTCCCCACTACCTTGTTGTGAGCCAATGTATTGATGATGATTTCGAATGGATGGATGATTCTCTGATATATTTGTGGTAAATATAATTCCATGGATGTCTTCTACAAGTTTCATGTACTGTACTTGAGCATTTGAAGTATTTTTACTTAGTTTAATTGCACTGGGAGAAGAAATAGTGCCATTTCCCCAAGGGTCGAATTGGTGATTTTTGCAGTTGAATGGGAGAGAGTTGGAACAGATATAATAATCAATTAATGGTGCACATGAGACCTTAATAACATCCTTAATACATTCCCTACCTCTGTTCAGAAATTTGAGTGGCTTTGGAGGCATTTGGGAAGCCATTTTCAATACTTACCCCAGGGGGATTTGAACCCCAAATTACTAGTAAAATTACATACTTGGTCCAGAATCTTAAGAGAGTTTGCAGAGGTATTTTGGTGGCCATATATCATCCCTGAAAATCATATTCAAGTCTTAATATCATTCATACACCTTCCTTGAATATTTGAAGGCATTTGGAGTCAATTCGAGACATAGAGACCAATACTAGTCAAAGGCAAATTACTAGTAAAGTTCCCTACATTGGCCAGAATTGAAAGAGGATTTGCAGAAGTATTTTAAAGGTCCAAAGGCATCCCTGAAATACATATTTATGTTCTAATATCATTCATACACCTTCTCAGAAGATTTGGGATCATTTGGGGCAAATTTGGGACCTAGAGATCAAAACTAGTCAAAGGTCGAACAAGGGAAAAAAAGTGGAAAATTGCAATTTTAATAAAATTCCTAATAAGGGACATTACAGTGGTATCAGAGCATGGTCTTGGCACCTGATGTGGTAGAACATTAATGAATACCAGGAGTCAAATAAATAAGCCACCACCCTTAGAAACTGAAACTGGATGTACTTTGGTGAAAGGGAAGAAGTAGGAGAAGAAGTGCATTCATTGGTCACCATGAGTAAGGATGAGAAAGGAACCTTAAAGGAGAATGAGGAGTTTAGGAAATTACTTGAACCATCCTTTGAAGACAAGTGGATACAATACTTTCAAGAGTTCAGATTGTTGCTTAGTGGAATTGGAAGCAACTCGGAAAAAGTAATGAGCAATGGTTCTCTTTTCAAGGAAAAGGATGAAACAATTTATGCCACAAAAGAGGAAACTAATGTAATTGTGGAACATGAGGTACATGTTGATATGCAGGTTCTTGAAGATACTACACTAAAACAAGAAGAAGGACAAGCACTTGTCCTTGTTCAAAGGGATTATGAGTTGCCTCATGGAGAGAGTTGCAAAGCCTTGGAAGAGGTACATGATTTCACAATAGTTGGACCAACCAATTATGGAGAAGATGAATTAAATATTTCAATGGGTAAGAGTTGTAAAGAATTAAAGTTGGTTCATAATTCCTCACCCCACACTTCTTTTCCAGCCACATCACTTTGGGATGAAAATTGGGTGAAAGGTTTTTTCCTAGTGGTGCCACATGAGGGGTATGAAACTCCTACCTCTCCTTTTGATGATGACATGAATAGAGCACCTCATTATTTAGAATTGCAGCAGCATATTGCTTTACCTTATGATGATACATATCCTCATGGATGTATGGATGAGACTTCTTTGAGTCCTTTGAATTCTCCTTGTTTTTCCTGCTCATTATTTGGTTCAGATTTTAGTGGAGATTCTTCATTCACTTCTTGGATGAAAGAATGCATGGCTGAATATTTTGATGCATATCACATTCTCTTGGAGAAGCACTATTGGACATGGGATCCTCACCTATGTCATTGGAGCAGATTTGATGGGTCACTTGAAGATTGTATGCACTTGAAAAATGGTGGTCTACATGCTTGGAGGTATAAGCACTTTCATGACTCTTTGATGAAGCATCTCCTTTATGTACATTTTCATTATGTTGTTATGTACTTTGATGATATATATTTTGTACTCATGATGTTTGGAAGAATGCAAACAAGAAAATGGGATCCAGGAATCCTCTTATCTGATGGTATGGGTTGGAGAGCACTTTTAATTGTTGGGGTGCAATACAAGCAATGGGACCCTGGAATAATTTTTATCTCATTGGTTTCATATTTTTTGGGGAAGCAAGCAGTATGGGAGATGGATTCCCCACTTAATAAAGTGATTTTAATCATAGTAGTGCAGCAGCAAGCATGGTGGTTCCTCTCTAAAATCTTCATGGAAACTCAAAGACTCAAGGTTGGGCAATTCAATGGCAACTTCAAAGAATTATACAGAAAGCAGGTTCTTCAACACCCACATTTAAAATTGCTTGAGGACAAGCAATATTGGGAAGGGAGGATTTGTCATGTCCCAAATTTGGTATTGGGTCACAATGGCCTAATCACATTGGCTCTATTCATTAGAGTTTGTCAAATTGATGCTAAAGGTCAAATAATTGCCAAGGAGGAAAATTACTAGTTTCCTAGGTTTGGGGTGGAAGCTTTGGGATTTGGAATAATGGGGATAATAAATGATGTTTGAACATTAGAATGGAATAAATATTTAATAAAGGAGATAAATAAATATATACAAGTGAAAATCAAAGTGGCATTTCATGATGAAGACACATGGAGGAAGTGGGACCCACATATGGCTAGATTTCCCCACTACATTTGGCATCATTCTCTCACCAATTCGAATTCAAGGTGAATGGTAACATACTTGGGGGAGTCCAAAAGGTATTATTCATTGCATGACTTATCCAAGGTCGAAATATAGAGGAAGAGTAACTCCCATGGAAGAGGAAGAGGCAATTTGGAGCTAGTGAGACACTTGGGCTAGATTCCCTAGCTCTATGACAACAATGATGAAGATGCTATGACACCTATGACACAAATCAGACCTGAAGGCTGACATATGACATATATGACATGTCAGGGCTAAAAATAGACTCCAATAGGGCGCTCAAGGGTGTTAGGGCAGCTAAGATGCTTCCACATGTGATTTGGTGGAAGTGGGAGACTAGGAATTGTTGTACAAGTGGCGTTCTTTGGAATCTCTTCCCAACTTGAGTTGGCATGAGTCTCTTGGAAGGAATTCGACCCATGGAGGACATTAGAAGTTTATAAATGTCAATAACAAAGAATGAAACCAGCTTTTGATCATTTGTAGAATTTGCAATTGCATTTGTGAAGAGGGAGAGCTAGTGGATGACTAGTTTCTTGCCTTAGCCAATTTCGAGGGTGAAAGATTCCCATCCAAGTTGGTAATTGGAAAGGCCATTCAGACCTTTCATTTGGAGCTTTAATGGAGTCTTTATTTTCAGGTGTAAGCTACAGGGCAGCTCATGGTTTCTTCTATTGCAGCTCACTCCTTCAACCATTTCCGGTTTTGATGGCATATTCTTGATCCTTGAGGGAGGGCGTTTTTGGTGAGCTATTGTACTCTTTGGGGGAGCTTTTAATGCCCCATTTCTTTTGTAATATGAAGTAAATACTCTGTTCTTCATCTCCAAAAAGTTTCAGGTCGAAATTCCAAGTAGAAATGTATAAATCTCATTTTTAATGGAAGAACAATGCCATTTCCCCACTACCTTGTTGTGAGCCAATGTATTGATGATGATTTCGAATGGATGGATGATTCTCTGATATATTTGTGGTAAATATAATTCCATGGATGTCTTCTACAAGTTTCATGTACTGTACTTGAGCATTTGAAGTATTTTTACTTAGTTTAATTGCACTGGGAGAAGAAATAGTGCCATTTCCCCAAGGGTCGAATTGGTGATTTTTGCAGTTGAATGGGAGAGAGTTGGAACAGATATAATAATCAATTAATGGTGCACATGAGACCTTAATAACATCCTTAATACATTCCCTACCTCTGTTCAGAAATTTGAGTGGCTTTGGAGGCATTTGGGAAGCCATTTTCAATACTTACCCCAGGGGGATTTGAACCCCAAATTACTAGTAAAATTACATACTTGGTCCAGAATCTTAAGAGAGTTTGCAGAGGTATTTTGGTGGCCATATATCATCCCTGAAAATCATATTCAAGTCTTAATATCATTCATACACCTTCCTTGAATATTTGAAGGCATTTGGAGTCAATTCGAGACATAGAGACCAATACTAGTCAAAGGCAAATTACTAGTAAAGTTCCCTACATTGGCCAGAATTGAAAGAGGATTTGCAGAAGTATTTTAAAGGTCCAAAGGCATCCCTGAAATACATATTTATGTTCTAATATCATTCATACACCTTCTCAGAAGATTTGGGATCATTTGGGGCAAATTTGGGACCTAGAGATCAAAACTAGTCAAAGGTCGAACAAGGGAAAAAAAGTGGAAAATTGCAATTTTAATAAAATTCCTAATAAGGGACATTACACTATTATGGGCACACAGCTCCGACCTATAGGATCTCCTAGGGCTGTATTATATGTGGTCACCACAAAACCTTAAAAGAGCATCCCAGGCTATTACGGGCACACAACTTCGACCTATAGGATCTCCTAGGGCTGTATTATATGTGGTCATGGAAAAAGCTTCAAAGAGCATCCCAGGATGTTACAGGTACACAAATCCGACCTATAGGATCTCCCAAGGCTGGATTATATTCCATAGGACAAAAACTCAAAAGAGCATCCCAGGATTGATTACAAGCACACGGCTCAAGCTATTGGATCTCGCAGGGCTGGATTATATGTCCTCCCAAAGCAAAACATTGAAAGAGCATTTTCTATATATCCAAGGGCCACATTACATGCCATAGGAAAAACCTCGAAAGACTATCTGCAAACCTCCTAGGGATGGATTATATGCTTATCTACACAACCTGTTCCACGACCACAAAGTATCAACTTAATACTCACCATACATCATTCTGATGTACACATGATCATCCTGATCATCATCACTGCATCGTCCTGATGCATGTCATCTGGAGCAACATCCTGAAGCTCGTCATCCATGATCATCTTGATCATATAATGCATCCACCTGATGCATACCAAGTATCTACCTGATACATATCATCATACATGATCCACCTGATCATACAATGCATCCACCTGATACATACACAGATACATGATCCACCTGATCATACAATGTATCCACCTGATATATATCAGCATACATGATCTACCTGATCATACAACGTATCCACTTGATTCATATACAGATACATGGTCCAAGCATCCAACATGATGCATATACATATACATGATCTAACTGATCATAATAAGCATCCAACATGATGCATATACATATACATGATCCAACTGATCATAAAAAGCATCCAACATGATGCATATACAGAGCAGTAATTGGAGCAGCGTCCTGATGCTCATCATCCAGTGCTTATATCCACAGCCATGGGAAGGATCCTCCTTTCACCATGCTTGGAATGGTTCCATCAAATGTGTCCATCACTTCTTCCTCGAAGTGTCGTCTAACTAAAGAACACCAAGCCTCTCACTGAAGTACTCAAACTTCACTCTGGCTAGTGGTTTCGTCAGCACATCTGCAATCTTCTCATCGGTCGCAACATGCAGGAGCTTCACTGCTCCTCTCTGCACCATATCTCTGATATAGTGATATTTGATCTCGATGTGCTTCAACCTGTCGTAGAACACCGGGTTCTCAGACAGCTTCACACAACTCTCGTTGTCACAAAATATACCAGTAGCCTCTGATGAGAGATCAAATAACTTAGACAGCAGCTTCCGGAGCCATATTGCCTCACAACTGGCTGAACAAGCTGCAACATACTCTGCTTCGGCCATACTCAGTGCTACGCAAGACTGCTTCCTGCTAAACCAAGATATCACACCTAATCCCATACTGAAGCAGCACCCAGATGTGCTCTTCTTATATGCAACACTGCATACCCATTCCGAATCAACATAACTCTACAGGTTAAACTTTTGATTCGCATCATACCTGGGCCCATAGTCAATTGTACCCTTCAAGTACCTTAGAATATGCTTTACAGCAATCAGGTGAACACCTTTGGGATCCGTCAGGAACTGGCTCAATGTGTTCACCACAAAGCAAATATCTGGTCTAGTGTTCATCAGGTACATCAAGGACCCAATCATCTGACGATACACAGTGACATCAACCGAATCAGATGAAGCATCACACAGAAGCTTCAGGTTCGATGCCATAGGTGTGGCCATGGCCTTACAGTCCATCGTCCCGAACCTCTTAAGGATCTCTACTGCATACTTCCCTTGTCCAAGTAAGATTCCCTCTGCACTCTGCCACACCTCCATGCCTAGAAAATAATGCATCATCCCCAAGTCCTTCATCTTGAACTCGGCTGCAAGCTTCTTCTTGGTATCGGCAATCAATCTATCATCACCTGTAACAAACAGGTCATCCACATACAATAGTAGTATCACAGGATTTCCCTCCTCAACCTTGGAGTAAAGGTTGGAATCCGCTTTACTCTTGGTAAAGTCCAAACTGGATAGAAAGCTGTCTATCCTCCCATACCAAGTCCTAGGAGCTTGCTTCAAGCCATACAAGGCTTTCTTCAACCTACACACATATGAATTCCTATCATGTGTCTCAAAAACAAGTGGCTGCTCCACATACACTTCCTCCTCGACTACACCATTCAAGAAGGATGTCTTGACATCCATCTAGTGTATCTTCTATTTCATCACTGCAGCCAGAGCAAGTACTGATATGATGGAAGTGTATATGGCTACAGGAGCAAAAGTTTCTTCATAGTCAATTCCTTCTTTCTGGGAGAAGCCACGAGCTACAAATCTCACTTTGTATTTCTCTATACTGCCATCTGCAGCATGCTTGATCTTGTAGATCCATTTGGAAGTCACAACAGACTTCCCTTTAGGTCTTGGGACAACATCCCAAACATCATTCTTCATTATTGATTGGTATTCCTCGACCATGGCATCCTTCCATTCTTTCTTTTCCGCTGCCTCTTCATAACTGGAAGGTTCTTTGTTCATGATATCACAGAGTAAAGCAACATAGCTGGTATGTGATCTGGTCCTCTTCTTTGCTCTGTGTTCTTCTTCTAGAATGCCATACCTTTCTACATCTTGAATGAGATCTCTAGCCCATGCAGGTTTCCTCTTGTAATATTCCTTCTCACAAGGTGGATCTACAGGTTCTTGCGGATCTTCAATTTCACGATCAACATCTGGAATTGCTTCAGTCATGGTATTATCTTGAAATCTAGTTTCCTTTGGTTCTTCATGATCTTCAACATGTGTCTTCCTTGATTTGATGAATGCCGAGTTTTCATCAAATGTTACATCCCTGCTGACATCAATCTTCTTGAACCCTGGAAAGTATATTCTGTAAGCCTTCGAGCTTTCACTCTAACCCACAAAGATACCCTTCTTTCCTAAAGGATCTAGCTTAGTCCTCTTTTCCTTTGGGACACGAGTATATACTAGACAACCAAATATTCTGAGATGGCTGACTTCAGGTTTCTTACTAGAGAAGACCTCTTGTGGTTTCTTGTTGTCCAATATCTTGTGTGGTGTTTTGTTCTGCACATATACAGCTGTTCTGGCTACTTCTACCCATAGATGCATAGGAAGATCCAGGTCATGCAGCATTGCCCGTGCTACTTCCATGATTGTTCGATTATTCCTTTCTGCAACTCCATTTTTTTGTGTATTGTAGGGATCAGTTAACCGCCTCTTAATCCTTGAATCACTGCATAGCTTCTTGAATTCTCCTGAAGTGAATTCTCTGCCATTGTCGGATCTGAATGTTTTGATCTTCTTATCAGTTTGGTTTTCCATCAAGGCTTTGAATTCATTGAACTTATCAAACACTTCATCCTTGTTCTTCAAAAAGTAAACCCAAGTCTTCCTGGAGAAGTCATCAATGAAAGAGACATAGTAAACATACCCACTCAGAGAACTGGAAGACATCGGTCCGCATACATCAGAGTGGATAATTTCCAAGATTCATTTTGCCTTGCTTTCACTACTTGGAAATGTCTTCTTTATGTTCTTTCCTTTTGCACATCCTTTGCAAACACCTTCATGCTTGGTCTTGATTTCAGGAAGACCCTCTACAACTTTGCTTGCAATTGGTAGTTCTCTATAGTGCACATGAGAAAGCCTTGTATTCCAAAGTTCACTTGGCTCCATCGATTCATGTACCATGGCATGTTCAATTTGTTCCTTCAATTTATACAATCCCCCCTCTTGCTCTCCAATCACCACTGCATCATCTATAGTTTTACCTTTTGGCCACATTAGGACTTGGGCATCTACAAATGCAACCCTCATTCCTTTTGCGTCCAATGCAAATATGGAGAGTAAGTTCTTCTTTAGCCCAGGTACATATAGAATCTCTTTCATCTTCAAAGACTTTCCAGAGTCTAGGTTGTAGGAGGTTTCACCACTTCCTTTGATAGGATATTGATAGTCATCCCCAAGTTTCACCTTATGGGCTGACTCATGTTCAGATAGATTTACAAAAGATTCTTTAAAACTAGTCATGTGTTTGGAAGCCCCACTATCAATAAGCCAATCATTGCAACCATGTGAGATATTACCTGTGAGAGCAGAGATTAGAACATATTCTTCTTCACTTGATGAGTCATCATCATCACTTTCTATTCTAGTCTTCTTCTTGGGAGGTTCATCATCCTCGGCAGCATGAACATGATATCTCTTCTTGTTTCCTTTCTTCTTCTTATTGAAGTTGTTGTCATTTTTGTTCTTGGGACAATCTACAACAAAGTGTCCTTTCTCATTACATGTGAAGCATCTCATATCTTTCCTATTCTTTAGATAGGTGTGAGAGGATTTCTTGTAATGAGAGTGCTCCTTCTTAGGCTTGCTTATTTTGGTGTGAGCTGTGAGAGCTTGATCTTCATTTCCCATATTTTCTTCTCGGGCTACAAGCCTAGCCTCTTCTTGTGAACATTCATCCCATAGTCTACTGAAGGAGATTAACTTCCTTCTTGCACATATTCCTTGGATAAAGGAATCCCATGACCTAGGTAGGCCATTCAGAGTGGTCATCACAATTTCTCCATTCTCCACCACTTCATCTACAGCTTCAAGTTGTTCCTTGATCTGAGAGACTTTGGAGAAATAAGATTGAATGGTCTCTTCATTCAACAGCTTGACCCCTTTTAATTGATTCCACAGAGTCATCTTCCGATTTATGTTTTTCCCTTCAAATAGCTTGGTCAAAGAGCCAAACATCTCCTTGGGTGTCTTCAGAGATGACACATGTGGTATGAGATGGTCTTTGATAGAATCAGCAATGATTCTCTTTGCCTTGACCAAGTTCTTCTTATGCAATGCCTTAGCCTCTTCATCCTCTAGGATAGGAACCTTAAAGTTGATGTAGGTGTCCAATTCATTTTCTTCCAGGATTAACCCAATCATATACTTCCACGCTCGGAAGTTATCAGCTCCTTCAAGCTTATCCTCAAGCTTCGTGTGGTGAGACATCTTAAAGAGTACTTCAAATGGAAATAGAAAAGATTTAGGTTTTACCACTTGATTTGCTGAAAACTGAATCTAGTCCCAGATTAGGGTTTGTCAGAGAAACCCTAAAAATTCAAAATGTGAATTTCAAAATTCTGAAAGGATAGAAAGATGCACCTTGATGAGCTGATCAGCCTGGTATATTTAGAATTTAAGATCTGCAAAGTTTCACCCTTCGGAAATGCCTTTTAGTCTTCCTGGATTCACTAGGGAGGACCCTGAATTAGGGTTTGAGTTTCCCGGAGCTTCACCCAACCAAAAATCTCGATCCAAAGCTCTAAACTTTGATTTTTCCAAGGATCTTCCAGCTATATCTTCAGATTTTAGAAATTCCTATTTTTGTGGAAACCCTAATTTTTAGGGCCAAAACTGAAAGTGCTCAGAATTGAATTCTGATTGGACAGATAGATTCTCCTTGATGAGTAGAGTCAATCTACCTTATTGCTTTTCCAAAATCTGTGGAGAGAAACCCAATGAAAAAGAAACCCTAGTTTCCGCCACTGCACAATGTCTTCTTCTCAAGGAAGCTCTGATACCATGTTAATTTTTTACCATTAATTCAATATACTCTAGGATCTTTACTGAGATAATAACATGTACAACATATCAGTCATATCAAGCATGTAAATCATGTCAATCACAACAAGAGGCAAACATAAGAGACAATAGACACACAGAGTTTCTGTGGGGAAAACCAAGAAGGTGAAAAACCCCACAACTTCCTGAGAGATAGATAGAGCAATAATACAACCAAGGTACAACCAAAGTACAAGAGATAGTCTTCTACTAGAAGCTCCTCATCCTCCTCAACTAGTGTGCCACTTTCTGAGTGATGTACAAGTGAATAATGAGATGTCCAAATAGAGATATCTCGATCTCTATTTATACTTGTCCTGTCGTGCCCAATAAACTGATGGGGCCAACTTGTCTAGCTTATCCTAATAACCCATGGTTAACTTAATCAGGGCCAACCCCACACATGGTGGTCTAATAACCCATCGGCAAGTTACAACACTTGCGACACTTGTCAATACAAGTGACGACACTTCCGTATAGAGGTCTAGTCAATGGGAGTTTTTTGAAGCACTACCTATCCTAAGAGAAAGCAAGTAACCCATGTACCATAGCCTGTATATATATTTTTTCATTTTTTCACATTTGTTTTAGGGTTTTAATGGCAAAAACCAAGAAGGCTTGAAGCCCAAAGTGAAGGCCCTAAGGTCTAGAAGGGGAAGCCATGTTTCATGTTTGAATTTTCATCCTGGATAAGAAAAGAGGCACAGTCTCAATTTCTAGAGAAATGTTTCAATCTAGGGTTTGCAGAACCTGCCCAATGGATCAAGCACTTAGTCTACGGAGTTCTTTGCTACCTCACTGGGAGGATAGCATCCCCGGTTGGAGCCAGTTGTTAGCACCTATATATTTTTTTCTCTTTTGTAGTGTAAAGACATGTACATGAAAGGTGGAAGGTTAGACAACTACCTGAGGAAAAAGCTTGAAGTGATCTCCATTGGTGATGGCCAGGTGCTAAGACATGAGACAAAATGGTCTAGAAGGGGTCCAATGAAATAAAGGGGCTAATGTCAAGGGCTAGGTATTATAGGAGAATAGAATGACTAAAGGCAAGCAGAAGATACCCTAAAACCTATAGTCCGTGGGAAAAATTATGAAATATTAAGTGTTACACAGGTTGGCACCGTTGATCAAGAGCGGGAGCAAGATCTATGGCTTTAAATGGACCATCGCATGGCCAAGTTGCAAGGAGGAAAGGGAATATGTGGGTGCGATGGGCCGGGTCCCGTCGAACAGGTGTCATCTTAGGAGCGCATCGCAAGGAGAAAGGAGTAGGGAACAATGCCATATCGGGCGCATGCGATGGGAGGGACATATACAAGGATCTACAACGGAGGTTATCCTTTCGAGATCCAAGGGTTTGGGTTCATTTACCATATAAAGGGCCTAAGTCTCCACTGGATCTACGGTTCGGATGGAAAGGAGAGCCACATCAACGGCTGGTGGAAGTCTAAAATGCACAGGATATAATAGGGAGGACCCCACCAATAGACGGAGGATCTAAGAGTTAAATAGAGTATGATGACTCACCATGGACACACGTTAAGAGCAGATGGATGGTTCTCGTGGGTAGTTGCATCAATATGTAGCGCGCTAGATAGAGGCAAGGCAGATGCGATGGAATTTTTCCACCCGACAGGTGTCAATTCCATAGCTTGTCGCATAGAGAAAGGGCGATATAAGAAAGGCTCTTTGGGTGCATGCGATACTACCCCGTAGAGGCATCCGGTTTTGATGAACGGTCCAAATGAGAACTAGCAAGATGATCCTATGGTGGAAATAGATGGGTTTTCAAATCAGTGGGTAAAGGGAAGGTTAGATTTGACGGCGGAAAGTGAACACATGAGAGTTTAAGCAGTAATATCAAAGGACAGCTGGCCAAAGAAACTAGAGGTTATGGAAACCTGGGTATATATATAAGGACACCCGTGAGGGTTGACATTTGTTTCAAAGGCCTGTCGAAGTTAAAAAGTCTCTTGGCGTGTAGAAAACGACAAAGGCAACAGAACCTTTGATAGGGTGCATGCAGGGCTTCCAAAGTGATAGGTAGGAGCTGTAACTGCCATTCTCTAAAAAAATCTGAATCTTTTACAGTCATAGGATGGGGGAAGAGGAAGCTTCTACCAGTTCTAGGGTTAAGGTTTCCCTAGAAGATAGGGACGCAGATGTATTTGACACATGCAATCGGCTCCCGATCCCGGAAATTAAGAAGAGATTGGAAGCCTTGCATGAACAAGGACTGGACATACATGGAATCTTTAGGTCATCATTCATTTTCTTTTGCCTTGACCAGGTTTTCTCCTTTCCTGAGTTTGTAACGAGGTGTTCTTCAAATTACTCGGAACCCCAAAGAGTAATTATGGATTCCCATAAGTCTTGAGTCATTTGTAATATAGATGCGTCAGCCGTTAGGAATTCCTTTTTCATTCCCGAGTCTCAGTCCCAAGAGTTGGAGGGTTTTTCTGAAGAGTCTGTGGTTCCTTGTATCGCTAAATCAACCCCGAAATCCATCAATCTTTCTTAGCGACATGCCTGAAACCCAACTCCGAAATATCTGAAGAACCCTACCCCCTAAATGTCAACCTTTTTTATGACAATTCCCATTTGGTTCTTTCTTTGTTAGCCCAATTTCTAGGGTTGGATACTGATTTGTGGGTGACTTAAGTACAATTAAGTTTACTCTTTAGGATTAGCATCAGTTTGGCCAGGTCCGAAATCGGGCTCACCCCATCCTTAAGGTTTGATGAATTTTTGGCGGAAAATATACATGTACAATTGAGTAGTTTCCTGAGTACTAAGTTTTTTAGATATCAGACACAGTTGATGAAAATGATTATGTACAGCAGCGCCGAAAGCCCACATTTCTCCTCACTGCTTGAGACAGATATTTTGGTAGACAATGTTTTCAATTATTTGAACTATGTTTTGCCCCCTATTTATAAAATCATATTTGGGGAAGAATTGCCTAGAGTGTTGCCTGAAATGGAAACAATGATGCAGTTGAAGGACGAACTAGTTGTTGGTGACTGGTTTTTGTTGAGAGAAGCTACAGTCATTAGGTTATACGGTTTTGTACAAGAGTCCTATGTTTTACCCGCTTTTCTAACATTGCGGATCTTTGCTCTTGAATTTATCAGACATAAATTGGCCTTGGAAGAAGTGCAGTTCCTGAAACATAAGAAGAGCACGGATGTGAAGTATCCTTGGAAGGTAGGCTCTTTCATCGTGAAGAATAAAGAAGCTTTGTCAGAGGTGGAAGACTTATTGAAGCCGCTAGGGTTCAAAAAAGATGTGGCCATCAAATACGACCCTTTGCACAATATTACCAAGAGAAGAAAAGAATGTAACCTCAACACCTTTGAACATACAGAGCCAGAAGGGGTGCTAAAGGGGGGAAATTTGTTGCGTTGGGAACCTGAGGTGGGGGAAGTCGTAGAGACACAAGAAGGGGATCTCATGTTATCAAATTTAATAATGGATTTAGATCAAGTGCCGGACACCATGGAGGTGGGCCGAAAAAGAGACTTAGAAGAAGTCATAGATATGGATACTAAGGAAGGTAATGTAGACAAGCAACCTAAATTGGAAGTGGAAGATGAGTTGATTGTTGCGGCTGCTCAAGCCGAGTCAATTGCTTCCCCAACTAAAGAAGAGGTGGTTGTTGCAGCGGCTCAGGAAGAATTAACGGTTCCAATGGATAGTGGAGAGGCATATGATGAGGAGTCTTCGGCTCCTGAGATCTAGGTTATAGAATATAGGTTTCGAGATGTTACAGAGGGAGATGTTGGTGATAAATTTCGGTCCAAGGCCGACCTTTGTAAACAATATGATCAAAACAAACGGGCCTTAGCCCAGAGGCTATATGATTTGATGCCTATAGCCAGAGGTTTGTCTAAAACTTCGTTGATGACCAGCAGAGGTATAAATGACAACATATTAAACTTAACAGTATTAACGGAAGATGGAGTGACCGAGACAAAGATCAATTGGAAAAAGATACCAGTACCGGATAAAATTCAATTTCACAAACAGGTTAGTGATCTTGTATATGATGATTTTGTGAAAGCAACATTGAAAAGCGACAACTTGCTGGTTACCGTGAAAAAATTAGAAAACCAATTAAAGCAGGAGAAAAGTGAAAATCGAGCTCTTCAAAATCAGGTAAAAAATGTACAATCTGACCTAGTTATAAGTGACGGTGGAGGTAAAAGCATGAACAAGCTGTTGTTGGAGAAAGAGAAATTGCTTCTGAAGCTACAAAAGAAGGAGAAATTCCCAAATATCCGGCTAATTGAAGCTCGCAAAGAGACAGACTTTGAAACACAAAGGAAGCCTTGTCTAAGGAAACCAGTGATTGTAAAGCAGAGTTGCTGAAATTCGCAGAGAAGGAAGAGTGCTGGACAAAAGAGAGAATAAGCTTAGAAAAATAGCTTAATGACTTGAAATGTAACTTGTCCAAATTGGACATGCGGCCTACCAATATGAACCAAAACGGGGAAAGTAGTAGTACTGACAGTCTTGTGTAGGCTATGTCTCACATTAGCTTGAAAGACGTGGAAATCAAGGAGCTGAAAAAAAAGGCTCGATGGTTGGAAGAAGAGAATAATAAAAAGGAATAAGAAGCAAAGGTCCTCTAAAAGAAGCACAACAAATTAATTGACATCAATAAAAAGCTCACTCATCAGGTTACTAAGCAAGCAACGTTACAAAGATGCAAACATTTGGTGTGGGATCGGATCATTAAAGAAGCAGAGAACTTTAGACCCTACTTAGAGTTCATGAGAATAAAAGAGAAGACTATTAGTGACGCTCTCGAAGGTTGTGGAGTTGCAAGGGGGACCCTAACCCAAAGACCTAAAGAAACGACACTAAATGCTAACACTTTCCTGAATGATCTATCCAAAGAAGACAGGATTACGCTGAATATTGGGAACCGAATCACAACACTTGCAACAACACGAAGGGTCCTAGGGAAACATGCGCAGATTGAGAGTGTGGGAGCTAAAGTCAAAGAAATGAAAGCACAAGTGGCGGAATTCAAAGGGTTGTTTGATAAGGTGGTTGAAATGGGGCTACCTTCATTCTGGAATGATGACCAAGAACTAATCTCCCATAATGATTATAAAAACCTATTGTGGACGATAATGATGGATCATACAAAGTTCAAGCGTCTGAACCAGATGCTTATAGGCATGACTCTAATGGAGATGGTCGAAGAGGAGTTTGAAATCTTGAATAGGTTGATCGCTATTGGCGAAAGGCTTCCCCCATTTTCCTACACGCAGCATATTGAAATACGAGTGATGGTAAAGGAGATGGTGGATTATGACCTCCCACCTGCAAACCAATGGGCTAATGTAGAAAAATATAGCAAATCGCTATACATTCTTTGTCTTCCTTATTGATATTTGACTCTTTGTAGTTGTTGATGGTTGTTTATAATCAGGGACTTTTAAAAAAACTTTCCTATTTTTGAGAAATTTGTAATAATCTTTGAGGCGGCTATATAAATGGCCAGCTGGAACTATTACTCTACTCTCTTTATTTTTTACTTGAAGCTAATATTACTTAGTAAAAATACCGATGGATTGTAAGAAATCAGTTAGGCCGGTTCTACCTATTTTTGTTTTGAAGTGATAGTGGCAAAACAACCTGAATGAGGTGTCACTCCGATATAAATGTTTTTGGTTTAGATGAGTTGATCAAGAGGACTCCTAGCATCTATATATGTGGTATAATGGAATGAAAAAGTGTGAAAACTTTTATGGGAATTTTTGTGTATTGTTCTGTAGGATCTTTTTGAGCTACATTTTGAATAAAGGTTGAAGAGCTGAGCCAATGTTTTCAGGGATTCTTGTGTAACTGGTCTTGTAGTCTGTTCTTTCTTTTTCATGTGAAATTGTGTATCTCTCATTGTTAATTCCATTCTGTAACATGCTTTCATACTTGGTGCAGTGTGATAGCTAAGTGGAACTCATAGAAATTATGCTCTGCTTATCTTTTTTCCAAGTATTCGACCATTACTTCTCTGCTAAAATTGATGTAGGATTCATCATTGTATGCCTTATATCAATGGATTGTTTTTTTCTCTTCTGTTTCACCAATTAAAATCACTTTAACTACACGCTGTTTACTACTTCGCCCCTGTGTTAATGCACTTGCGAAGCATTTGTAAATGAATTTTCAGAGTTTGTTTAAATGTGACTCCATTGCCCAAATAGAGATTCATATGTTTCAGCCAAACAATGTTTAAACCATTTTGTTTCAATAGAAATCTGATCTTCTGTATTGTTGCAATTGAATATCTTGAATAATGAACGCTGGTGCATGTTTTCATTGTAGACATCTTTGATTATTCCAGTCTTTCATATATCTGTAGAGAGAGCCCTCTTAGACTAAGCTAGGTCAATAGCTTGCGTCTAAAGATTGGTTAGTGGTTACCCGAGTCTGCCTTCTCCCATAACCTAGGGGGTTATTTTGAGTGTTAACAAATACGATCCACCTAAGGTCCGTCAGTAAACTGTTGTATGATACCTTGAATTGCACGGCCTACTCCCTGCTTAGATTCGTTCCCCTGTCTTGGAGACCGCCGAGTACTAGTGCCTATCGCCTCGAACCTCAAACACCAGCTACCGTGGAAACCATCTGTCAAACAGACCGAGAATATGTATACCTTCTAGTTTTAAAAAGATAGACACGTCGTGTGATAGATCAAGGTTATGTAAAGTATCTATTAACATCAACTTCCATTATCTATACTCGTTCGCTGGCCCTATCACAATATAATAGCTAAGCTGGTATAACTGTGCTGTACAGTTGGTTGAGGCTAACATAAGCTATTATGTATGCCTTCATTAGCTGGCCATTCCACTAAATCGCCCGCCCTTTTCGCATCACAAAGTAGCTGGCAAAGTAAGCTAACCGCTGAATTCAACGAGACGCTTAATCAACCGAACTTCAGGTTAAAGTTTTATTTCAGCATTTTAGTCATGATAACATGCTGCTCATTTATACATTACGATAATGTTTGGTCATGCAATGAATTACAAACAGCTACCAATCTAAATTACTTTATATAATTATGTGTTTGAATAAAATCGTGTCACTTAGAAACTAGACGTTTGTGTAGATAGTTATTTCTTTCTCACATACGAACTTCATAGGAATATATCAAATTCGGATAATTGTATGACCCACACTAAGGAATATGATTGTGTCATGCTTATGACCACTCTAGTAGTTAGGAATTTTAATAACAATTAAAGGAGGTTGTGTATATATATTACCATGATAAGAAAGTACTTTTATACAGTTTATATGATAGTTAGATAAAATAAATTCCTTATGTATGTGAACATTAAATAAAAAGCAAACAATTAGTAATTTCAATATTTGACGAAAGGAGAATATATATATCTATATATATGGAGAATATATATATATTACAAACATTGAACTTTTGAGATGATGTGGACTACGATTATGTCACATAATCTTATACTTGTTGAGTTAAAGGATTGAACTATAGATGTTAAACTAATTATTGATTTAAAGGTAAGGGAGGTTATAGGCTTCTATGCTTAAGGGATTGATGGTAGGACACTTAAATTTAAGAAGTCATTAATAAAATTCTTATTATAAAAAGATGCCATTATTGTATAGTGAAGTAGTTTTAAGGAATGAAATTGTGGACATATAAGATGCATTTTGTATAATCAAGATCAGGACCACGATTCCATGTTTATGTGTTCATAAGAGTTAGGTACATCGTTTAAGAAAAGTTCTTACGTGTTTAAGAAATTAAGATGTGGTAAATAATTCATTATGAAATAGATATTTTTTTTTTTTTTATAATAAGTTATATTTCTGTAAATTTGAAATTCATCATGAAATAGGGTATGGGATCTTCGAAAGTAAACTGGTCACAACTAAAATAATTTTAAGATAAACTTCTACTTTAGCCACAACCTCATCTTGTTGAATTCTTACAACATAGAAATCATGTCTTTATTTTTATAAGCAAGAGCGCTATATGAATTCTATAACCATGAAGCCCTTTGGAGGGTTACGGGTAGAGGTATTTTAATATAATTCTAGACAAATTCTATTTATGAGAACCTTTATAATAATAGTTAATTAATTGGAAGATCATACCATTGATGAACTTTTGGAAATAAGAACTTTTGTAATTTTGATTACATCATATTGATAATTTATATTTTTATAAATAATATAGATGTCCTTTGGAAAGGAGAACTTTTATTTACCTTAGTTGAATTATACATATATTTGATGTCCTTTGAATAGGGAAGCTTGATAGCTTTTGTTGCAACATATTGAATTTTTGTTATATATATGAGTAATAGGTTCGAGTGAAGTTTAAGTTTTATCATGAACCTCCTCTAGAGTTGAATATGTTATTAAATTGAAAATGTATGTATACAATAGAGTAGATATATGATAGTTGGGGTTTTTGTCATGTAAACATCCTATGTTTTTTGGTTTTATATTTCTACTAGAAGGTTGTGGTATGTTGTCAAAGTAGATCGTCGTAGTCAAAAGATGTATTGTAGATATTTGGAAGAGTTACATACTTGTTGATAAGACCCGTGTATAACTGGTGGTAATTATCTAGCGGTAGGAGATTTTACCATGGATAGAAATAATGGCTTAATGTGGAGACAACTGTATATTATTAGAAGTATAAAAATGCTCCAATAATTATTTGTCCTACATACGTCATGGAAGAAATTAAAAGTTTTGGCATAATATAACTATGTTCCATCAATTCACATAATGGCTTGCGTAAAATAAGGAAAGAAGCTATGAGAAGGGTAGAATTTTATGTTGAAGTAGTACAAATCCATAACTATGTTTGGGATAGGAAAGGAAGAAGTTTTATTATAGTTGCTCCTAAAAATTATATTGTAAATTTAGGTACCGAAGATGGAAGAGTATGAATATTTTTGTGGTAATTTGAAAATATACATGAATTATGCATTGGAGGAACTCATAACTCATAAAAAAAAAAGTCTCCTCAAACGGACCCTACATTCAGAACCTAGTATTACTAGAGTACAGTACATAAATTTACCGATGAAATTGGAAGATGACAACAAAATAAATGAAGGTGAAAAGAAAGTGAAAACTCACCATGGAAGTACATGAGACCTAACTTCGGGATGAAGTTTTATTAAGGGGAGGTGTATGTAAAACCCACCTCAGTACTTTCGACTGATTAGACTATTAAGGGCATTATATGAAGTGACCCGGCTAAAATAAAACATGAACCATAGCATTTGCTTTGAGAATGATTAGATGAATGATAGAAAATGATTTATAATGAAAATGATGATGAATGATGGATACTCTCGACTGACTGAGAAAATGATAAATGATGAAAATACTTTAGAATGAAAAATGATAAATGATGAAAATACTTTAGAATGAAATGTGATAAATGATGAAAATGCTTGGAATGAAAATGATGATTAGTTTATACTTGACTGACTGAGATACTGAAAAGAATGATGAAAATGTTTTATAGTGCAGCGCTACTAATTTGCGCTTGAGTGTGTGTAGTGACGGGAAAGACAATTTACCGACCGACCCACAATAGAATTATAGGGGTCGTAAGAATGGAAATAACACATAGGGGTACAATGACTGACTGTCGACCTTGAATTAGCAATCCACGTATGGGTGAAGCTGTTTCAGCTCACCCGGGGAGGCGTGCATCATACGGGAAAGGCCATAATGATTTGGTCGCGTACGATGAGTTGAGGGGTGCATGATAAGGAGAGCCTTATTCCTCAACATCCCTTAGTCTCCAAGAAGCGTAGTTGAGAGATCGCGGTAACGACTCCCGATCGCTATGCAGTACTCCCCATAAGAAGAAAGAAATGGAACTGTCGGAAGGGCCCGCTGAAGAGGCACCTGGACAAGAAAAAGATAATGTTATTTAACATATGAAGAAACTGAAACTTTACCAAAAGATAAATTCAAGTGATACTGAATTAAAAGAAAATTAAAATAAATAATATTGATTATTTTATTTTCAAGAGAAAAGAACAAGATAGAAATGAAAAAGGAAATAAAACAAAAACATTTAGTTTAGTTTATTTTCTTACTTTTTGAAAAGAAGAAAATAAAAAACTAAACTAAAGTATTATATTAAAGTTTTATTTAGAAATAAATACTATTGGAAGAATATTTTATTAAAGAATAAAAGTTTTAATATAAAAGAAATATATATATAAATATTTTATAAACCTTTTTAAATCTTTTAAACTTTTAATGGAATTAGATTATATTAAATAAAATAAACAAATTTTCTTTTATAAGTTTTATTATTTAAAAGAAATTAAATAAATAAAAACAACTAGTTTACTAAAAGGTATTAACTAAACTGAATGAGAACCAAATTAGAAGTAGGAATCTCCTACACCTAACTCCCACTGATTTAGGGAATTAGGTGCACACTAAAGATATTGAGAATGATTGTAATTGAGAATGATGGTAATTAAATTATTAAATTAAAATAAATATGTGCATGGATAGACACATGGCACACAGGCTTTTACTATATAATGAGGGAGGAGAAGGAGAAAAGGACAACTCTTGCTCCCTACTACTGGATGGGCATGATAATCTCATATTATGTTATGATTCTTGTGAGTTGGGATTAGCTAGACTGGGGATTGGGAGATCCCGTCGAGAAGCTTGCTAGTGTGTTCTTATGACCCTACTTGTTCGGGGGTTCGAGGTGAAGGAGAGTAACTCCGATACGGTAGGGTGGTCAACCGAGGGGTCTCTTGGTAAAATCGGTAAGGATGGAAATGACTCGGGAAAGATCGACGACCGTACATACAAGGACTTCGTCAACGGAGTGCTCAACTACTGTCGAAAGGTATAATGTTCCATTTTCATGTACTAGTTGAGTTTATGAAATTTTGTTTATGGTTTATATTTGATTATTAAGTCTTTATTAATTTTCATATGATGTTAGTTCTATTTTGGGAAGTCTTTTTGGGGGACCCGAAATGGGGGACCTGAAATGGGGGTCCCTACACCTATTCACACCTGAGATAGTAGATACTTGGAAACCCATCACAATAATCTCTAGACAAACAATATATATGAATAGGACACCTATTATGCATGAACAATTCCATTTCCAATTGATGTGTGCACAAACAATACATAGATCACAAGGCCTTATAATGACAAATTGACATTTTATCCAAAAGGATTTAAACAACATGAAATTGTATACATAATTTGCTTTGTTTCATGTTAGAGATATGAAACAATTATATCTCTTAAGCACATTGAAACAATCAAATTTCTCAACTTAGCTAAAGGTTTCTAATGAAATAATTAGGCTTCAAACTAAAGCTTGCCTGCAATTTGAATATGGATTCCAATCAATACCATAAGAAGGATATTTACTTATATGTTCACTAAATACACGAAGCTGGACATCACACATTAAAAATATTGTAAAGTACTATGATCTGATGAGAAGTGATAACTTGTGTCTACAAGAAACAAAAACAAACACTTTTTCAAAGGAAAGTGTACATACCAAAACCTATCACCATCTATATGCTTTATGCATTCATGGAATTATTACATGTTGAAAACAACACATAGTAGCTAAAAAACTGACCAATTACACAAAAAATCATGTTGAAACAGTTATTATCATATTCCAAATTAGCAAAACGATTGTCAAATTAGAAAATATCTATATTGCACTAAATACAGTGCTCCAAGAAAATTTTAGCTTTTTTCATAGTATCCTAGAAAACATCCAGCCAAATGAGCGTATTGTCATTGTTGGTGACCTGAACTTTGACATTGTGAAAAGCATGAATGCATAAACACAGTTTTTCCTATTCAAGGAAATTCATAACTTCAAGTTACATACAACAAAAGCAACATGCAATACTTGTTTTCTTTTAGATCATTTTTGTACAACTTTCTAAGCCGATTAAATAATATTTTAGATGGTTGGATATATCACAGTAGCATGTGTCTTTCCATTCCTTTGGAAATATTTTGAAACACTTCTTCCTAGTACTAACTTTATGTATGCATTAAGTTCTATGCCTGAAACCAATGATGTTTTTTTGTTGTTGTTGCATATACCATGTTCGGATCATAGCTATTAACAGATCCATTCAACAGGGTTCAAACAAGTATAACAAATTTGTGTTGCTATTGATATTTGCATACTAGGAAAAAAATCAACTCTACTTTAAAGTAATTTCTAAAAAAAATAGTGTTTGCAGCATCACCATATCCTTGGATTTATTTCTCTTTCCTTTGTCTATTCCACTGTCTAGTGCTGAATAATGAATGAATACATAAATAAAAGGTAAAGTTATTTTGTTACTTTTCATAATTTTTTAATTCTTCTATATGAAACAACAAAAGGGAAAAAATGTAGAAACTATTGACAAAAAAGAAGCAGGCTAGCCAACGATTCATTGTAACATTATTCTCAACCATTCTTAATATTTGCATATGCTCCTTGGTCTAGCATTACACAAACACAACAACCAACACTTTGTTACACGGAAATTTTGTACTCATCATGATTATGAACCATGTACACTTTATCCTTTCCTAAATACCTGAAGTACTTAACCAAAATCCTTGGAAGATGAGGCATGAGGTTTTTTCCCTGTAAAAACCCTGTTTAGAGAGGTCAACACACCTTGCTTTATAGCAGAACACGTATTTCCTGGTCGATGGATATTTCTCCACTACAGACCATGTCACTGGTGCATGTTGCTAGTGTATAGGGTGCATCGATGCCCGTACGAAACGAAAAAAAGAGAAGTTTGGAGACGTCTCTTGAAGGAGACCCTCCTAGAGGCTTATCCCTTCCATATAGGGTGGATCTTACTTGCCTCCCAGCTTAGTAGGATCCCACCTACTCCTTCTCCCTAATACTCTCCTCTCCTCCTCATCTATTTTGCCATATAAATGAATCTCCTCTTCATGGGATAGGGGGGTTGAACTGGGGGCAGCCAAATGCTAGAGAAATTAAGCCAGGAATCTATTCTTCCATGATTGGAAAATTGAGGTAAGGTTCCATTGGAAAGGATCTTCAACACCAAGGCTTCATTGGTTGTAATTATTTCCTCTATTTTAATTAATACATCAATGTCTTCCTTTCCCATAAATGATGTGTGATTTTATTTATATAATTTCTCCTTTGTGAATTGCTTATATGTACCATGTTATCTTGTAGTCTCTTATCTTTGTCCTTTTGAGTCTTTTTCATGGAATCTCTTCATCAACAAGCAAGACTGCAAAAGCTTCAAGCCACAAGGACAACCTTCATAAATAAGGTATGGACTCGACTCTTTGTATTCAAGTAATTTGATAGATTTAGGGAAAGGTTTTCATTCTTGTTTTGATTTGTTCTAGATCTGAACCATTCGGACTAGGGATATTGGTTGGTTTCTCCAATAGATTTATCCATTAACAATCTTCCATCATACAAAACTCTTCAACGACATATACAAATGTATTTTAAGGATATGCCATGGTCATATATGGACCTGTACAGAGAAAAAATCCAAATTCACATGTTAAAGCATAGTTAATGCATGACGACTTAGTATATAGAGGAAACCAACTAACATACACAGTTAACATAAAAAAACAAAATTATATCTCATTTCATTGACTATTTATTTCATAGTGGTAGCGTACAGATTACACATTTTGCAATTAAAAACAAGGGACAATACGATAGAGGCAAAGGAAAGTATAACTACTATTTCGGGTTCGTTGTAGTAATTGTCATTGGCTATCAACAAAGTGATCGAAACTATGAATTAAGTATGAAGGATGGAGATACAGTAAATGATACTACAGTTGTATGTTTCTAGTCTAATTGAAATCTTTTTCTTGATTTTCACATGCATTTGCAAAATAGCTATTGTTTCATTTTTTATTTTATTTTTTCTGATTAACAAATTGCAACAAACTTATATCCATTGCAGTTGCACCTAAATGAAAATTACATGAATACTTTTTTCCAAATACAAGAACAATTGGCATCTAGAATTACACCTATGTACTTATTTAAAAATATTGTTAGAAATGGATCAAGAGGATCTCACCTATTGCGCTTTTCTACAATAACATTCGTAGATGTGCTCTGTGATGAATCTGCAAAATAAATATTTCTATATTTTTATGCAATCAATGACTCGTGCAATTTTCTACTTTCCAGTATACTTTACTTGTTTCAATTGGATTTCACTTCTTTGCTGATATTGTTACAAAATTCCTATTCTATGCAAAAAAAAAATTATGTAAATAAAAAAACACAATAAACCAATTCCAGTACATATATATTTTAAAATAGCATAACTTTCCAGCCCTTGATTCTCATACCTCCTCTTTTGAATTATATGTATTAAGCTACTTTCTGTTTGAAATATAAAAAACATATATATGTTTATGAAACTTTTATGCAACTTGAATTAGGATTGAAGTTCTATATTTTTCTCTTGTTTTCCTTAGATCCAAAGCTACAACTAGTAAATGTTTGTCCCATGCAAATCCTTTTTGCATTAGCTAACAATGTCCTTGACTTTCAGTTTTTTATTTTCTATCACAAATCACCATGTATCTTCTCAACCATTTTCCATTTGTTAGATACAAATATTGTTCTTTAGAAATAGTATTATGCCTCCAAACAAAAAAATTTAGTGTTTGGAAACAAATTCTAAAAACTAGAACATCTATATTTGCAAAAAAAATCTAAAAACTCAATATGTTTCCTAGTAAAACCCAAACAAAATTTCCTTTATGTACAAGAAAATTCCCTTTTCCACTAGTTTCCAACTAACTCACTAAAAATAAATAACATATGGCTTCATTCATTGCCATTGCACTTTGTCATAGATTTCTTATTGGACACTAGTACAATTTTAAGGAAATATTTCATCGCAGGAAAACATCCTTTGTTTCTATCATGTTATACATATTCTACATAAATAGAATAATACCTTGATCGATTCTATAATGCAATCCAATATAGAATTTTTCATTGCATCTAATTAAACTTTCTTTCAACCAAAATACAACACCATCCAATTAATTTTTGTCTTGGTTTATTACTTCACTTTGCACTGTCATGTGACACATAGACTTGTTTCATTGACAAAGTTTCAAGTTTTTTTCCAATAAGGATATCAAAATCTATGAAAAAGCACACCATCTACTGATGTTGTACACAATTTACCTTTACATAGTTCTTTTCTTTGAACAGTAACGTTTTAAAGATTTTGCAAGCAAATGCATTACAGTCCACTGCAATTACATGCACTAAGACAATCTCAAATCTCAACTTGATTTCATGGATGTATTTACATCTTGATTTCATGGATGTATTTACATCTTGATTTCATGAATGTCATTAATTTTAATCCTTGTATTGACAATAAATCAAATATCAATCATTTTCCTTTTCTGCGGAAACATAACAATATCTAAATCAAGTCTATAGTACAATGCAACAAAAAAACTTTGTATACATCTCATGTAAGCTATTTGTATATGTGTGAAGAATATGCGTACAACCACATCATTTCAATTATTTTTCAACATCACAATTTTCCCATTTTAAAAAATAAAAATAAAAAACAAAAAGATGCAATGTGCACCATAGACAAAGGCTTTGCAAGCAATTTAATCTACTATTTTTTGTAATTAATTGGAACATACCCCTTGATATTTCTTATGAAAAATAATTGTAAACTAGCCCATGCCACATCTAAAAGTTCATATTGGATTTATATTTGGGCACTCACAGGAAGATGATACCCAAAATCATTGCAATGGAAGCACGCGAGCGGTAAAAATCAAAAGCGTGCACGCTCTCCCAACACCACACACATGCTTTTGGTCTAGCAATTGTCAAACCTCTACTAATGAATCCATGTTGGAAAGAAAGCATGCACATGCTAATAACGCGCACACATTAAAAATGTGTATGCACTTCTTTAACGTGCACGCGCTTCTAATAACACATACATGCTTTTAAAAATGTGTGTGCGCTTTTATTACATAAATGAAAATCAATATTTTGGCCATAACGTTTGATCCTGAACTCATATGTTGATGATCCTTATACCATTGGAAATGTATTTTTGAGGCCTACAACTTTGTATTTTTAATTTTTTCATGATCCAACATCGTTTGCTTCTTATTTAAAAAAAAAATATGACTCATTTTTCATTTTCCTCTCTCAGGCATAGTCAAGGGAGGGAGGGATACCGAGAGAGAGAGAGAGAGAGAGTAGGGTATAAAGGAACATAGACATGGTTAGAGAGTAGGGTATAAAGGAATAGAGAGAGAGGTGAAGGGAGGGATGGTAAGAGAGAGTGGAGGATGGTGGAATATAGCAAGACAAGAGAGAAACATATAGAGAGGGAGGGGAGGAGTGAGGTAGAGAAGAAGGAATGGTGACAAACAAAGTGAGGGAGGGAAGGAGAGGGAGGGACCGAGGCTTGGAGGGATAGAGAGATGGGGGGGGGATTTAGGAAGTGAGAGAGAGATAATGATGTGGGAGAGATAGAGAGAGAATGAACAAGGTGGGGGTTAGGAAGCATTTGATGCAAGAAGGGATGTAGGGAGAAAGGTAGGATGAGGGAGAGAGAAAGAAAGAGAGAGAGGGGGGGAATAAGGTCGGGTTAAGAGACATATCAATGTAATGAGAGAGAGAGAGAGAGAGAGAGAAATTAGGGGGAAGGGAGGGTAGAATAGAGCTTGAGGTAGGGAGGGATTTAAAGGGATGGAAATAGATATAAATAGATATCAGGTCGATTGGAGGAAGGCAAGGAGAAAATTGATGGAGGGAGAGAGTCGAGGGGTGGGGGTGAGGGAGAGAGAGTGAGAGGGAGGTAGTTAGGGGGGGGAGGGGGGGGAGGGATGGAGAGAAGGAGCATGATAATGTGTGTGTGTGTGTGTGTGTGTAACATCCCAAAATTTCACAAAAAATTAAAATTTTTCTAAGTAGCATATAATGTTACAATCGCTATGCAAAAGTATAATTTATGTTGATTTGTTTATTTAAATGACAACCTGATGACGACACTTCTTCAATTAGTCATCAAAAACATGTTACGTCAATTACATGCTATGTTTTTCATAAAGTATTACAATTTACAAAAGAATAAAAGCACATATTTATGTAGTCATTAACTGCTAGATGTTTTAATACCATTTTTGTTTTTTTATATAATTATGTTTGCTTCTTGAATGTATACACATCGTTATTTAACTTTATATTTTATTATGGTACTATTTTTATTCGTAAGTACTAACTGTTTGATTTTCTTGATGATGAAGGGGTCTTATGGACACCCCGAGGCTTACTTAGCTATTTAGCTAACGCTCTTGAACTTCTGTCACAAATCACAGTTAAGAGAGATACTTCTTTTCGAAGCATTAACGATGTATGTAAAAAGGACTTCCTTAAACTCCAAATAGCCTTCGATGTTAAAAAGTATAGAGTACAACCTACCCTAGCTATGATCATACGTAACTCACATATCTCGTAACTATTTATTTATGTTTTCTCTCGAGTTTAAACTTCATATTCAAACATCGTGCTTATGCCATAAATGTTTTAATTGTATTATGGTCTAAGTTAAATGTCTTCAATTATCTACTATAGCTTTTATATGTACAAGGATTCATCAACTTATATTATTCAAGCTTTTGTATATCACCAAACCCTTCCTTAATGGTTTTATCCTTTGTGATATAACCTAAGGGTTAGGACTTTATGCACAATATACTAAATGCTAGATGTTGTAACCTTTATGCACATTATACCTTATACTAGATGTTATAACCTTTATGCACATTATAACTTATACCAGATGTTATACCTTTATGAACATTACAACTTATGTAAGATGTTATACCTTTATGGACATTATAACTTATTCTAAATGCATAGTATGACTATCAACAAGGCTCTACGTAATACACTAAGTGTTATGGATATAGTGCATCGATATAGTATTTGTTATATGCATATGGAAGACCATAATTGAACCTTGGTGAATCGCTATGTTGGTAGGCATCATGCATCTGGTAGCTATGATACTTAAATTTTATTAATTGTGAATTGGGTGGAATGCCCGTTGGCATCCCTCGTGGTAGGACTCCACATGAAGGTTTTTGGTTAATGCGTTAAACCCTAACTGCACTTTGAACTACTCAACGAGACAACTGACTTGGGCATTCATTTTGGAAGGAAGGTTGGAGGAGAGGACGACAGGCTCTCGGGTTTCTAGGGTTTGTAAACCTTGCTTGCAGTTCCTCCTGGGGTTCGATATCATGACCTTGCTGTCGATATCGTGACCTTGCTACCTGTATAATGGTCACAGGAGGTTATATGTATCCGAGTTCTTTACAGAGTTTTTAACTCTTACAGGGTTCGATGGTTAATCCGTGCACCTCCAGTGTTGATGTTGAACGCTTAATACGTTGCAGATATGTTCAGGTATGCTACGAGTGTTTTACAGGTAATGTCATGGTCAACCCATTTGTGTTTCGTCGAGTGTTTAACATTATCAATGTTTAATCTTTACAGTCTGAGCTATTTCAATTTTTAACCACTTATTATGTTGATGTTCTGGAAGGCGACAAGGATAAGAGTTTAAAAATCCCTGGTAAGCCTCGGTGACTCCCTATTGGCATCTATTGTACTCAGAAGATTTTGGTGAGGCTTTGTCATGATGTCGGTCTTCATTTGGTTAGCCGAGATTTCGGTTTTATTTAAACTTTGGTTTTTACAGTCAGTTGTAAATATTTATAGGCCGTATGGCATTTTTGGTATAGGGAGGATTGAACCCTCGACCTGTCCTAAGTTGGTTTCTCAATGCTTACTGTATAAATTCTTAAGGATAAATACATATGGTTTTATAAGATCATTGTTTAGCTTGGAAATAATTTCGAAGAGTTTACTCTCGGCATTTTGATATTTTTGGAAATGAATTGTTTTGATAAAACTTCTTGGTGATTAGGGTTTGAAACCCAATTCAGTTTTATAAATATTAGTTCCAGGGAGGGTTGAACCCGCGACCTTGACTTGCGTTGCTTCTTTTCATACTGTATGTGTATAAAATTTTATGGATAATAAATAAGGTTTTTACAAGATTCAAATGAAGTTTGGAATGCCAAACATGAGACAATGCTCTCGGCATTCTTTGTTATTTTTTATTAAAATATTTATGATGCTTGTTACTCATGTTTTTAGGGCAAAGCCTGTCACTGTTGGGAATCGTTGAAATGTCTTATTTGAAAAGTCATTTGTAAATGATGGTCGTAAGGATGGGTTTAAAACTCTACCATAACTGCTTACTGTGTTTATGATTAGCTTGTGACAATACTAAGGGTTTCGAACCCCGAACCTATTATGTATTTAGAAAATAAAAAATATAGCTTATAATGTTATGAAAGCGTGGATTGTATGGGTGAACCCTTACAGGGATCGAACCCTAGTCTTGTATTAAATTCTTGTGTTGAAAAGAATGTAACATTAATATAGTATTAGCAATGAAGATGTACGCATAGGGTTTTCAACCCTGGAAATTCGATAGACTATTTGCTTAGTATAATTTAATGTTTAAATTAATTGATAATTAGTTTTGTAAGTGCATTAAGGTGACAACATTACATATTTCAATAATGTGTAATGATGTAAATAGATACATGATTACTGTTTACTTTCCTACAATATTTACAACTTCGTTTTGTTTATAATATTCTAAAATATGAATTTTCAATACTATTAGAGTTTGTAATATAGAAAACGATACTGTTTGTAATGGTTAATGATTCGTGTTTATTTGATATGTTGTCTGCAAATAAATATGTGTACAAATATTTCAGGTATAAAAGGTTTATCCCATGATTGAGTTTAGGGTTTAAGAGATTTGCTTAGTAAAATGTTACTTCTGTTGCTATACTATGTGATACTATGTAATGAGAATTATATGAGAAGATACTGAAACTTGAGCTCGTTTATATTAATTTAAGAGTAGGTATTTACATTAGAGCTCTATTATGATTTACTGAATAAACACAGAAATATTATACAACAATGAAACATAATAGTTCTAAGCTATGCAATCGTTCAAATCTATTCCTAAATCAACTTCTCTGTACTAGAGTATGATACATAATGTATGTGAAAAAATACAGAGAAGTATTTACTCCATCACTTATCATTTTAACTAAATCAGAAATATTCATTCAGTTTTAAACTTTAACAGATACATGGAATTTCAGCATAGATAAAATGATAGAAATTTTTAAAACATTTACTTAATAGTTAAAGAGATATCTAAGTTTTTAAAACAAAAAACTGTTAACATAATATAAGCATTTCCTGAGTAAATAGTTGGACAGAATGTAAATGATATAACATAAGTAGAACCTGGTAACTGTAGAAGAGACAAACATCCAAAGGAGCCCGTTCCACCCAACCTTTTCCTGAAGATAGCCAAGTTACTTGCCTTAGGACCCCCGATCCTGTTCATTGAACCACCAGGACGAATATGTTGTGTGGAGAAATGGAATAAATTACTTTGCAACTCAGCAGTAGTACTTGACAGTAGTACTTCTGCTTTTAGCAATATTGAACTCAACAATGTGGTTGCACTAGTTCAGAATGCAGTCTTAACTCACTCAATCACTCCTAACCTTCTCCTCATCGAATTTATTGTGCTTTCTTGTCTTTCACAATTCAGAAATTATCACAAGGTAGGAATGAACAGCCTCCTGCTGAATTCGATGGGTAGATAAAGCATGCCTAGGTATTTTGGTCAGTTTCTTAGTTAATGAGCCACTGCTCAGTTCTACTTTCTTCAGGAACATGACCATAAAATTAGGGAATTTGCCTCCCACGATAGGTAGAAGTGAGTTGAGGATGCTGCCAAGTGTCATTTTGCTCTCCACCCCAGTTCATTCCTCCTAGTGGGTTAGTGAACACTCATTCAACAATCTCCTTTGGATATTTGTCTCCTCTTTTATTTATAAATAATAAAATATTCAGAATAATTAATTACAGTCATCCTTGACCCCACTTGGTCAATAAACATAAAACTTTACAATAACATAAAACATAATGTTTTCTGACAACATAAAATGTTCAGAATTTGGGTATGTGACAAACACCCACTCTTAAATTCAACATCATCCTCAATGTTGCTTTATTCATCATCCTCTAGTTCCTCCTGGAACAGATTTGGATATGCCACCTGCATATTACTTTCCAACTCCCAAGTTACTTCATGTGGACTAAGGTGCCTCCATTGCATCTTTACCTGTCCAATGGTACGATTACGAAGCAAAATTTCCCTCTTGTCGAGGATACAATCTGGTTCCAATAGAAAACCTCCTTCTGGTTCCACCTATACATCATTCCAATTAATCACATGAGTAGCATCATGCACATACTTTTTTGAAAGAGAGATGTGAAATACATTATGTACTTTAAGATTTTGTGGCAAGGCCAACTGATATGCCACTGGTTCTACCCTGGACAGTATTTCAAAAGGTCCACAATACCTTGGTGTTAGTTTAGCACAACTTCCTAACTTGATGGAGTTCTTTTTGGATTTTACCTTGAGGAACACATGTTCACCAACCTGAAACTCTTTTTGAGGTTTTTTGAGATATGCATGACTTTTCTGTCTATCTTGTTCAATTTCCAAATTACCTTGAACCTATTTCATGGTTAGTTCCATTTCTTTTAATAACTCAGGTCCTAACATTAACCTGTCAACTGGATTACTCCATGAAATAGGAGTATTACATTTTCTGCCATATAAAATTTCAAATGGATTGAGTTTCGCTGAAGCTTGGTAATGATTATTATAAGCAAACTCAACAAGATGCAAATATTCCTCTCATTTACCTGGTTGATCTCTAACATACATTCTTAACATATCTTCAAGAATCTGATGGAATCTTTCATTCTGTCCATCCGTTTGTAGATGAAATGCTGTACTGAAATTTAAAGTAGTATCTAAACCTTTAAATAAAGACTTCCAGAAATTTCATGTAAATTTTGAGTCTCTATCAGAAATGATAACTTTTGGAATCCCATGCATATGAAAAATTTGTTTCATAAAAATTTCAACAATGTTAGCATCCTTGTAAGTTGTCTTAACAGGTATGAAGTGTGCTGCTTTACTAAGCTTATCCACAACTAACATTATGGAATCATGTTTTTTTTGACATAGTGTGTGTGTGTGTGTGTGTGTGTGTGTGTGTGTGTGTGTGAGAGAGAGAGAGAGAGAGAGAGCAGCTAGAGGAATTTTGTGTGTGTGTGTGTGTGTGTGAAAGAGAGGGGGGGACGACGAAAGGTGGGTGAGTTCAAGAAAAAAGGGAGAGAGGAAGAGAGAGGGATTGTGAGAGGAGGTGGGTGAAATATGGAGAGAGGGATAGAGAGAGAAAGAGAGTGTTTACGGACAATATGTAAGAGCAAACCCAAATAGATATTCCTAGTATGAATGGTTCATATCTAGAACAAAACAAGTACATAATACAAACAAATTTCCTATATTGATTAAAATGCAAGATAATGAAAGAAGTGGCTTACCTTATGAATGCAGATATTTTCTCCTTGCTGATCCAAGTCCTAATATTTAGATCTCAAGCAGCAAAACCATTCAATAACCCGTGGAAATAGGCAAGTAATAAAAGCACATGATTGTGAATCAATCTAGATCAACAGTCAAAGAGGTTAATCCTAAACATTATTAACAATACAATGTTTATGGAAATAGGTGTCATTAAATTTAATAATAAGAAGTACAAAGAGAGAGGTGTTAGAACCAATGCTTCAAATTCATAACCTCCTTCCAAAAATACTAGCCTCAAGATCAAATGCTTAGCCTCTAATGGATGAAGAAGATTTCTTAGAAAAATTACACCAGCATATAGGTACTCTATACTTCCTCCCTTAAAAATGGAGAGGGGCTTCATATATATAGGGCTAAAGGGATAGGAGAGGTTGAGGATTTAGGGGAGAGGATTAAGGGATCATCCCACTAGACAAGGGGATCGAATTCCACCTTTCCAGATAAGTAGGGATAGGTCTCCACGCCATCCAATCTTTGAGAAGTCGCTCAAAGATTCTCTTTATCCATTTTATCCAACTACAACACATCCTACATAAGGGAAACATGCGTCAAAGATAGATCAATGCACCTTGCACAAGAGCACCATGCACCACCGACACACTTTGCTAAGGTGCAGAGTGTGTCACCTTGAACCTGGAGCACCTTGCTAGATATTAGGGCACGTCAGGGTGACCACATAAGGTTAAAGGGATGCAAAACAACCTTTGTTTTGATGGTTTAGTCCAGGAACTTTAGGGGTCAAGGAATACAGAGGACACATAACTCATGATGACGATATTTTGGTGTAATAGAATGCCCCCCAAAGTATGAAGCTCGAAAAATAAAGTAGGTGAAATGGTTTGTAATAGGGAAAAAATCGAGGCAAGGATTGTCGGTTGGAGTGACAAACAAAGAAATTCTTGCAGTGCAACTGAATCTCAGATACATGTCTCAACTGACTCATAACATGGCTTCCAACCAATACATTGCAAATCCATGATAGTAAAAGACCGAATGAACACAATCATGGATACTAGACACACTAGTACAAAATGAGAGACAAGTGACCAAAAAAACGACAAAAATCCGCATATAAATGACCACATTTGAGTTGGTGACCACTGGCAGCAAATTAGCGGTCATATATCACGCGACCAAAAATGTGGTCATATTTAGCTTGGTCATTTATAACTTATCTTGTAGTCATATATTTGGTCATTAATTGTCACAATTAATGACCAAATTTATGACCACATTTTTTGTCATGTGATAAATGACCGCTAATTTGCTACCAGTGATCGCCAACTCAAAAGTGGTCATTTATATGCATATTTTGGTCATTTTTTTGGTCACTTATCTCTCATGTTGTACTGGTGGTCATTTATATGCAAAATTTGGTCATTGTTTTAGTCAT
Source organism: Larix kaempferi (assembly GCA_027924585.1). Taxonomy (NCBI): domain Eukaryota; kingdom Viridiplantae; phylum Streptophyta; class Pinopsida; order Pinales; family Pinaceae; genus Larix; species Larix kaempferi. The sequence continues at coordinate 2,639,895 of BSBM01001460.1, read as the reverse complement.
TTATCTCTTTTTAATGGTTTCAGAATACAAATAGGGCACGGAGGAATTGAACCACCAACCTCTTGCCTATAAGGCAGGTGCTCTACCATTGAGCTAGCACCCTTAAATAGAATTCCTTATGGATTGATAGGAGAATAAAATTTCCCATAGTTAACACCATCTTGCAAAATTCTAGAAAAGGGTCACATACCTAGGTAAGCAACACAGATTTACCCAATAGTCACCAAAAATGGTCATGTTAATTATAACCTTCTTTTGCCAAAATCTTTCAAAAATCAAGAATGCAGTTGTATTGTCACATTTTTCTCCGAGTAGTACCAAATCAATAATCCCAATTGTGTTTTCCTAATCTTGGGCATCTGCATTTGCTCCCATTGTCTTTTCCTGATCTTGGGCATCTGCATTTGTTAGACTGCAACGGCAACCTATGTCATACTCAAATGTAGATTAGCTTGGCCCTGTTGACCACAATGTATATCATGTGTGTCAAACAGTTTTTGAGTGTAAATTCAACTGATCTAATAAAAATAGATATGTTTTGAGGAAAGGAAAAGAAAAAACAAACAAAAATGAATTATTATATTATCCAAATATATTGATTTTTAACCAAAACTTATACAATGAATACAAATTGATGCAAGTACTTAACCTATAGCTAGAGCGTTTGGACTTTATATTGAAGAGTGTAAGTTTTTGTGATAATAGTTTACAAATAGTGTTTCAGTGTAACATCTAAGTAAATGTAAGTAGCTATGTTGAGTTCATATATTCCACCCAGAAAAACATGTACAAACAAACTCACTCAAACAATTATAAGCACAGAGAACTTACAATTCATATGCAACGATAATCAACAAAAGAGGAGGATACAACATTCATTTTTTCTACAAATATATGGGCTTCACATTGAGTATCCAAATTCCACTTTATTTACAATCTACACAAAAGGATTTCCAAACAAAAAAGTAAGCCTTGCCATATTAAAAGTAAAAATAAACTATAGATTTTTTTTTAACTGAAAATTATAGCCACTTTTATAGTTCCAAGTTTTAGCAAAGAATCATCAAAAGATAATTAAATACATAATAGCCTCTACCTTACAATTTTTTATTGTACGAAAATTAACTAAATATATAATAGCCTCTAACTTAAATTTTTTACCCCGAGAGAATATGAGAACTGGTTTTAGCCAGCATCTACGATGACTGTCAATGGGTCAAGTTAGATACACTACATATCTTGTAATGAGAGGAAGCTTTGCTAAAATACAACAGGAGGAAAGTTCTAGTAAATCTCGAAAACTACCACGTTAGCAAGAAAAAGAAGATCAAAAATGTTGTGGCAAAAAGACAGGCTACTAGAAAAGCAGCAAGAGAACCTGTCCATGACCACCTCCTTCTAAGGGGAGAGAATAAACTGAAGAACTCTCCTGGCTGCTCAAAACTAAGATCGATACCTACCATTAATATGTTGTTTAGCACAACAACCATAATATCCATCCCTAACTACCCCACTCTTCTCTTCATCAACAAACAGAATGTTTTGGGGTTCTAGCTTCATTCTGAATCTCAATCTAGATGAGATTGTATTTGATGCAGGGAATCCAACACCTTCAATGGAGCATGTACTGATATATGACATTGCAGTCACATGACCATTGTTAATTGCAACACTTGCTAATCCAGAATTAGTCACAACATCCAAATCTAGGATTCCCTTGGCAGAGTTCAAATTATCATTGTACTCCACTGCAGAAGCTGGACTTGCAGCAATGCATCTCAAAAACTTTGAGAGGTTTTTAGAGGGTTTGGCATCTTCATTATGGAATGAAACAACCATTGTTTCTGATGATATTAGTTCCAATCCATTCATCTGTGGCCCAAGCTACAAAGAAGAAGTTCCTGAATGTTCTAGAACCTTTACAGGTAGTGATTCCTTACCTAAACATGTTGTTTGTGTTAGTATTCCTATAGCATTTTCAGATGCTGAGTTTTCACTTTCCTGAACATGTTTTGTAATTAATGGCTTACTGGAATCTAATACGTATTATTCAGACTAAGTATGATTATTCATTATAGGATTGGACATTTTATTTCTCATGAACATAGCTAGGCTAGAATTCCCAGTGCTTAATGATGGTGTCAAGTCCCTGAGACAGTGACTGGAAGTCATTCACACAATTGGTTTCATCTTTCATGCTTGTCTAAAAGATGTTAATGGGCACCTCAATTATCTATGAAGTTTCGTTGTTTATGAATAGCCCATACGAAGATGAATACAAAAGCATTGATGTTAAGTTATGCCTAACAACAATGCTTTTAAAATCTTCAACAGAAATATAAACAAAGGTAGAGTTTGCAACATCTACAATTTGATCATGTTTTTGAAAAGACAACCCTGCACCCAACAGACGTGACTTAAGTTGTTAAATATTGGCTTTTAAATTATTTCCACTTTGTAGTAGTATCATACAACAATATTCAAAGAACACAATATGCTTTGTCATTGTAATTTGGTTTTTATAGTGTCAAGAAAATCTTCAACATGTACATACCATCAATTCGACCGACCATATATGTTGGAAAAGCTTCAGGTGCAGAACCTTTATTTTCCCTCGCATTCTGCATCCAAATTTACTTGGTGAGTAGGGAAAACACATATCCATTTTGCTCGTCTTCTGCAACCAATGAACATCAAAACCTAATAAATAAATCTACAGACAAGCAAACAAACCTATTGATACATCCCACAATTCATCAAATTAGTGAGAAAACAATGGCAACAATTAATGTTGACTCAAATTTGACAACAAAGCTGTTGATCTTTCCCAGCCACAAGAATGTGGTTGTAGTAGGTGCAATAGGTATGTCAGATAGACGATTATCATGTTTTTAAGAATCAGAAGCATCTATTTTGGAATGTCTAAAACATTGAACAAACAAATGATTCTTCATTTTCATCATACTTATAAAGTTTTTTCTCACCTCTGAATTGCATTTTTTCCCATCAAATCGATCAAAGTGCAATTGCTTCATTTCTGGGCCACATGTAGAACCACTATTACAGGCATACCAATCATCTAATGTATTCCTTGAGTGCCTTACAGTTAAATCTTTTTCAGTTATTTCTGCGGAATCTTTTTCAGTTAACATAGCTAGGCTAGAATTCCCAGGGCTTGATGATGGTGGCAAGTCCTGAGACATTGAGCTCTACCTATTCTAGGAACTATATGGCAATGTTGCTCAAAAGAGTACACAAGGCACATCACTACCTCTTGGGATTTCTTCAGTTCAACAGAAGACATTTATCACTTAGATAACTTGAAATCCATAATTTTGAATTGAATCTAGAGTAAATCGACCTGGTTTGGTGCCAATCTAAGGATGAGTGTATCGCTGCATGATCTAGTTTACGACCACATGATTTTCATATGATAGTTATAAGACACTTATCTTGGTGGCTGTACAATTTCCATACTACGAGTTTGTATGACGATGGATGACATGATTTTGGTAGCTAGTAGCTATGTATTACAACAGTGGCTCCTTTAACTCAAAGGCAACAACTAGTTTGACAAATGACAATTCTTTCAAATTGATACTCCTGTCGTTGTGCACTTTTTTCTCACTAAAATACATCCACGATTTTCCTTAACACGTATTCTAGAGGCACTTATTTCTTCTAAACTTCATTTACATTTCCAGTGTAATCATGATCATTAACAAATAGGATTTCAAATGCTTGCATGAACTCTGGATCTTTCCCCTCTAATATCATGTAGCAGTTAGTAATAAATAACAAGGACATGCAATTAATGATTTGGTAATGAACGAAACATGAAACCCTAGGTTAATGTGATGAACAAATAAAACAATAAAGCATGCACAAAAACCAATGTAGGCTGAAACATGGACTCAAGAATGATATTCTTCAAGTCACTGAATATAATAACACTGAGCCTCTTTTATAGAGCTGCATACATTGGTACCTTGTTGTTAAATTCTCTCGAGTCAATTTACATTGTTAGAGATCTACATGTAGAAAGGCATCTAGAATGCATAACCTTTTCTTTGAATTGGATTAGCCAAGTAGTGAATTCTCTTGGGTCAATTTGCGTTAGAGATCTACTTGTGGAAGAGCATCAACATCTAGAATGGGTAACATTTTCTATGAACTGAATTATCTAAGTAGTGAATGTATTTTCCTTGCTTTTGCTTTAAGGTTTAACCACCTAACTTTTACATGATAAATGTTAAATTAGTTAACATGTTATTATCACTAACTTTAATAGAAACATCATATGCCCCAGAATTTATACAAATATTTAAGTTGACATTACCCCAACAACATATACCAAAAGCAGCCAATAGAATAAATCGATTCATCGTGACTGCAGAAGTGCATATGGAATCCTGAAGTAGATCTAGCACTAAGACACCAGATGTAATATTTGACAAGTAAATACATAAGCTTAAGACTTCTTAAAAATAAAACCTAAGTATCTATAAATAATTATGAAACCAAACCATATACAAATATAAACATATCGTGACATGACAAGAAGACACGGTTGAAGAGAGTTTCCAATCTAATTTTACTCCAATAGGAGAGTGTACAAATGCAGCCGCAAGTCCATATTCCTTCTCTTCACTGCCGACACTCTGGGGGCAAAATCATGCATACAGAGAATTAGTAATTTGATGTTTTCAACATGAATTGTTCAGGGATGAAGGTAATGATAAGATCATTTTATTAATGTCCAATAAATGACCACAAAAGAAGTAGGTCAATGGGACTCTGTAGTTCCATCATATCAAATCCCAGAACGGACTGAACACTTTTCCTAACTATTAAGGACAGGAAATATTGCAACGATCATTCATATACAGCTTTAGATGTGGAAATTGATGCAGAATCGGAAGGAGTGGGTCCCCTGTAGCATACTCGGGTTGCATTCCAAGCCACTGGGGCCTTTTGAGTTTCAGGGAGGATTGCATGGAAGGATGTAGATGAAGAAGAACCATATCAGCGACATGAAAAGTGCGTGCAGAATGGTGCTGATCGGCTTGTTGTTTCAGTCGAATTCTTGCCATGTGAAGATTGTCCTGTAGAATGAGAAGAAGTTGATTGCGGTTTAGAAGAATTGAGTCAATTTCCTGAACTAGGGAGCTACTGAATGTGTATTGAAGAAGAACTGGTGGTGCCTGTCCAGAGACAACTTCATATGGTGTCCTTTTAGATGTGGTACTATACCACTGTAGCGCTTCCAGGAAATCCATAGAAATAGTTGTCCAAATCTGTGTAGGGATGGGCAAGGGTTCAAGCTGTCCCGAAAGGAGGGTCGTTTCACCCTTGTTGACCTGGAAAATATCACAGTCAACCACCATCCGTTGAATTGTCATTTTCAATCCCTACCAAAAGAAGTTACATTGTTCTTGGACATACGTTTTGAGGAACCCAGAGTGCCCTGCTGATGAAGAAGCATGGAGTTCATAGAAGAGATAGGCCCATTGAACAGATTGCAACCAATTCGGAACAAGCAGAGAAATAGATGTAAGAGAAACTAGGTCATCAAATGTGCGAGAAGGAGCATCTGCCACCATATTTTCCTTACCCTTCTGGTAAGTGGTCGCATAGTCATAACCCATGAGTTGGAGAACTTATTTTAGGTGTGCTGGGGAGGAGACCCATTGTTCCAAGAAAGTTTCCAGACTCTGGAGATCAGTCTTGATGCTAAAATAATTCCCCAATAGGGATGGCTGCCACTTCTGTACTGCATGCAAAATAACCATCATGTCTTGCTGAGATGTAGATGCGGAAAAATGCTTGCCAGAAAGGTCTCGTGAAGGTTGCAATTCCACTAGTGCAACAAAGACACCTGCATATCTATCCAAGGAAGTAGTGGAGACCGTTGGTGGGTGCATCTGAAGGGAATGGAGCTGAGCAATGACACCATGCGAATTCTTCTTAAGGATATTTTCCAAGCGATGTGAACTGATGATGCAGAGAGACCCTGGTTGTAAGCCCATAAATTTGTGTTGTGTCCCATTGACTGAAAACTGCATCCAAAGTTCATCAAAATCCCATAAGATGGGGCCAAGTGTGTGTAACCATTGAACTCCCAAAACTACATCACATCCACCTAAGGACAAGGCAAACATGTTAGAGCACAGGTTATAATATTCCATAGAGATACGCACATTATGAAACTTCCCCTTGTAAGGTAAGGTGCCCCCATTGGCAACCATGACTTCAAAGTTGGAACAAGGATGGACAAAACAATCAGCCTATTTGGCAATCCAAGGGTCAATGAAGTTATGAGTGCTACCATAATCAATGAGTATGGTAAGAGGGAGCTTCTTGAAGTATTCCCTGACCCGCATTGTTTGTGGGGTGGTGACGCCAGTTACAGCATGGAGAGAGATCTCGGGTGGGTCGTCTTGATATGGGCTGTCAACAGGCACGTGCTGAATGTCGACATGAACATCTACTGTATCTGGAGCTTCTTCACCAAGTTCTGAGGCAGGCGGAGAATCCATGTCCAAGAGATAGAGCTTTTGTTGAACACATCTATGTCCCCGAGTGAATTTCTCATCACAATTATAACAAAGCCCTTTTTCTCGGCGTGCCTGCATCTCTGTTTCAGACAAATGCTTGATAGGAGTTGTTCGAGGAGCAGGTGTGATGGGAGGTCGTTGGGAACCCATATTTATGAAGCGAACAAAGGTGGGTTTGGAGCATTGTTGAGCTGCGATCTTGTCCTCTGCCAACTTAGCCAACCCAAGGACTTCCATCATTGTGTTGGGATAGAACATTTTGACCTCTGAGCGGATTTCATCCTTGAGACCACTGATAAAACAACTCTTGTAGAATTCATCAGACAATCCTTCTGTGTGATTGGCTAGTTTCTCAAATTCTGTCTGATACTCTCTCACTGTGCTAGTTTGGTGAAGTTTAGTGAGTGCTCCTGTGAAGTCATCAAAAGAACTAGGGCCAAATCGTGACAAAAGGAGTTGGAAAAAATTTGTCCAGTTTGGCTCGGGATGAGCTTTGATGTACCAACGGTACCATTGAAGGGCTTCCTATTCCAAATGAAAGGATGCAAGTGGAACTTTCTGGACATCAAAAGTATTATGCATACTGAAATATTGTTTTGCTCAGTATATCCATCCATTCGGATCAGTACCATTGAAGCGAGGAAAATCAAGCTTCGGCCCACGAAAATTGCTGGAAGAAGAGAACCCGGTGGCTGCAAAAGATTCTAGCTATCGGTTATTGTTCATGGTTGAATGCTGAAGATGGAGGCTCAAAATTTTTTCATCCAGATCTTGGAGTTTGGTTTGGATGGCTGCAAGTGCTTCCTCCATGGTTTTTGCTCCTGTGCAAGTGACAACCATAATCAGGAATTTTTTTATTTTATTTTTTGTGGGGGGGGAGGGAATGGATAGAAAAACACAAACACAACCTTATTTAGTAAGGGAAAATTTGGATTTGGGAAAAACTCGGAGGGGTAATTGGGGTTTGACTAGGTTTTAGACACTTTCTGAGGGATAGGGAAGCAAAAAATGGGGATTTTAGAAGCGGGAACTCTATGGTAAAATTTGAAGGCAATCGGGTGAAAATTGAAGAAGTTATGGCAAACCATAAAAATAGACAAATGTGGGATTTCTGGTCTTGGGAAGTGGAATTTGGGATAGTGTATTCAGGAATGAAATATGCAGAATGGGATTCCAGGGATGTCAGTGAAGTTTCAGGGAAAACAGAGTTGAAACAAGGGAGATATGGCCGAAAAACATTTTTTTTTCCCAGAAATGGATCGGCAACAGCGGTGCGGAAGGGATCCACAACAGATGGATCTGCAACAACGTGGAACGGATCGAAAACGACTGGATCTGAAACGACAACTGGATCTGGAACAACTTTCAGAATAGATCTGAAACGGCTGGATCTGGAGCGGAAGTGATCGACAACAGTTCAGCTGAAAATAGATATGGACCCTAGGTATGTATGGCTTCCTAACAGTTCAGGTGTTTCACTTGGCCACCAATATTATCTGATAGCTTGCGTATTGGGGAAGTACCCCTCACTCCACGGCTCAGGTAAAACTGATAACCACTTTGCCACAAATGGCAACTCTTGGTTTACCTCACGGGTGGGAACTAGTCAATTAGGTAGGGGTCGTTGCCCTTTTCATTGGCAGGTCCTCTCAATGGGCTAGCTACTTTGAGGTTTATGTGGTACTCCTCACAATGAGTTTTAGGGCTTATTCCCAAGTACTTCCCACAGTTAAGCGGATAGGGATTATTCCCAAATCTGAAGCTACAATAATGCGAAAAAAAAAATTTGGCAGAAATTCCACCCAACGAGCCCAAGAAAGTGCTATGATACCAGATGTGATGAACCTGCAATAATTAATTAATGCAAATACACGAGATATCAGAAATAGCAGAACTCAGAATCACTTTTATATTGATCACAGGCCACTTCGAGGGGGAAACCTCCTTTGAGGAAGCTCAATACAATTAACTTCACGGTGCCTTCATAGGCCTCAACACACACTTATATACTAAGTCTAGGTGCCAATACCAGGGGTCAATACCATGTGTCAATACAAACCATGGGCCAATACAAAATATAGATCAACAATTATTACGAGTCAAAACCATGGGCCAATACAAACTATGGATCAACAAAACTATGGGCGACTTACAAAGCATATGTGCCAACAACAATAACACAAACTATGGATCAACAAATACTACGGGACGACTTACAAAGCATATGCATCCAACAACAATATACTAACAAAGTAAATACATGGGTTCCTAACACAGTAATTTGATGTTTTCAACATGAAGTGTTCAGGGATGAAGGTAATGATAAGATCATTTTATTAATGTCCAATAAATGACCACAAAAGAAGTAGGTCAATGGGACTCTATAGTTCCATCATATCAAATCCCAGAACGGACTGAACACTTTTCCTAACTATTAAGGACAGGAAATATTGCAACGATCATTCATCTACAGCATCCAACAGCTGCTACTCACGTGTTGGTTTCAAAATAGAACTATGGGATGGAAAATACAGTGATGGCTCTTGGATTTGAGAAAATATTGTTAAGTTAAATAAAATCAAACGGAACAGGAGCATTTCACGTAGCCAATGGAACATTTGTTCAATACACACAACTAATGGGAGCATGTGCTTAATGACGGAATTGGCCAGACTAGGTTAGTTAAAAAATAGATCTATTATTACGGCTGGTTTTCCTCATTGATTTTCCAAATAAGCTTATGTATGTGTCTTGGCCCTGCATGGGCGCGTCTCATGGATCACGAAGGCTCAATTAGATAGGAGGAGTGTGATTATTTCATAACTTGGCGACTTAACTATGTGCACTTTAATGAAGAGCATAAGTACTTTATTTGGCTTGCAAAGTAAAATAAATAATGATCTTGTTACCTCCTTTAATCTACAGAGATATAATTTTAAGGTGTGAATAGCAGCATTCATGGTCGGACGGAGCTATTACAATGCATATTATATTTTGGTTGTTAATAAATCTGACACGATTCCAGCTGATTTTCTGTAAGATTCAAAGAATCCTAACAATTTTGACAAAACTAAACTTGTTATAATGTATGTTATATTTGGGGGTGTTAATAATTTTGACAGGATTCTAGATGATTTTTTGTAAAATTCAAAGAATCCTAACAATTTTGACAAAACTAAACCTGTGCAGATGAGACCAACACATGGATTTCGTTGTTAACGCCATAAATTTAGTATTTCTTTGCACTATTTGCTCAAAACTAATTCCTTCTTCCTACGAATATTCTGAAACCATAACCTGGTGACTGATTTTGAAGTGTTAAATAGAGCAATAATCATTGTCCCAATGGAAAAGTTTGTCATGATATTTCTTTAGGAGGTACAAGGCACTTACTGTAAATGAATTTCCATCGTTATGACTGTCTTCATCATGCACAAAAAAATGCCAATTTGGAATGTAGAGACCATATTTTGTTGCAAAGTAAACGAGGAACACACATATTCCAACAAGCCTAACAAAGAAATGACCAAATGAGAGAAAGAGATGAAAATAAATTAACATGTAAAATTCCCCATAAAATTTGGCAGGCGGAAGAAAGGCAGTTGCACACAAGGAGTTTGATGTGTTTACCATCTCCAAATATAAATCTTGAATATGGCAAAACGATCAGGAGGTAGATTTGTAGGCCTTGTCTTTGATGTTGTTATCTTCACTAATGACACCACCAGGTAAGCCAAAGTGATCCTCTGATCCATACCAAGTATATTCTTTTATTTCTTGTAGTTAACGTTTGCTCAGAAAAAAATATACTAAATAAAACGTCTAAGTTGATCGGTCTGGGTGATAAGTCCCCAATTCCCTTAATCAATTTTGACATTGGATTGTCACACTAAAGGATCAATTTCATCTTTCAGCCTTATTGGTCATGGCAGGGGAGATATGGATTGGAAATTCCCTTGCAGTGGCCTAAAAGTCTCCATAACCATAGGGGATCAGTTTACCCACTGTGATAAAATCCCAATGAGATTGAAAATGTGTACAACACTGGAAGTTTGCCCACTACCCCTAAATTGAAAGAATCACTCAGTAGTTACAAGATTACACATACAGATGACTATGTGAGAATAGACCTATGGATGATGGAAGTATTTACTCTAATATCATCTCATTCCTATTGATTATGCCACTTACAATTATGTTACCACTAGCTTTCATTCAATGTTACCTGCAGAATGCCACACCATCTTACTTTTTTCATATTGACTCCATAAGACAAGTCATATGGTGCATGAGAATAACCACCTGCAAGAGTGAAGTACATCAGCTGTGAGAACTTGAAAGTTGGATGATGTATACATGTAACTATGTTATGATAAGTACCTTGCATAAGGATCCCCCAGAAGAGAAGCTTCAAAGTTCTCACAATTACCTTCTTAATTGCAGGCCCTATCTTTGTGATTCTCTACAAAGATTTTACCAGTTAGCTTCTGATGATAGGATTCTAGGGAGTGCAGCAATTGATTACAGAAAATTATAGGGTTGTTTCCTAGAGTCTTATGTAGAGGAAAACTTAGTATCCTGGCTTAGCATAAGTTTGTGAGAAATAGCCTAAATGAATTCTGCAATGTTGATGGAGGTGAACATGGTTAGACATGAACAATTTATGACACGAATGGCTAGATAAGTTCCTGAAAGTATTGTTTCCATTTTAAGACAATTAATCTAAATTTTTTTTCGAGACTGTATTCCTAAAAGTGGTGTTAATAACAAAACAAAAAATCCAGACAAATAGTAAAAAAACTATTGTTTATAATAGCTTGTAGAATTTCAAGCAATTTCTTAATTTATAATAAAAATAATACCTTTTTCCAACCATCGTCCCATAATCCAAGAAACTATAATAACTTATTTTGGTAATAAGACCATTTTCCCAAAACTCCGTAACCCTTATAAAAGATTGCTTTTATTTGTGGACACACCATGAGTGTAATAGGTCTATTGATTGTAAACTATTTCTATGGAGTCATGTTATATGTTATTTACTGATCTATTTTAGCCAATTTAAGGGTTTCCAAGAACAGTTAAAAAAAATTGCTGGACTACCTTGAAAGTAAGAGCAATTGTCACTCCTACAATGAAGAGAAAGAAATGCATCACAAAATCTGCTAAAGTACACCCATTCCAAGGCGAGTGATTGATTTGTGGCTATTCTCCTCCTGCATCATCCACCAAAATCAACACCTGCACATAATTCCATTTCATCATTTTAGCACTTAATTTAACTGGCCCTGATCAGAGAAGAAAACATGATTTGAAAACCTCAGAAGCCGGAGAGAGATTATGCAGTATTCTATTCCACCATTTTTAGCCATGAAGATAAGACCAACTTTGAACATAACTAAAAATTCACTCAGGAAAATGAGGCCTGGGATTTAGTTTTGATGCTTTTATAAATCAACACCAAGGCAAGTGATAACCTCATCAATGTTTGAACATCACTATATATATCGATTCCACCATTCTTTACCCATGAAGATAAGACCACATTTCATCACCAAAAAAAATTCAACCAGGAGAACAAGGCCTGGGCTTTTGTTTTGATGCAATACAAAGCAACAAGGAAAGAGGTGGCCTCATCACTATTTGAACATCACTATGTATATCTATTCCACCATTCTTTAGACATTAAGGTAAGACCAATTTTCATCACAAATAAAAATTCAACCAGGAGAACAAGGCCTGGGCTTATGTTTTGATGCTTTTACAAAGAACCAAGGCAAGTGGTGGCCTCATCAGTGTTTGAACATCCCTATATATATCCATTCCAACATTCTTTACCCATGAAGATAAGACCAACTTTCATCACAAATAAAAATTCAACCGGGAGAACAGGGCCTGAGCTTTTGTTTTGATGCTTTTACAAAGCAACAAGGCAAGTGGTGGCCTCAGTTTGAAGATATATATATTCCATCATTCTTTGGCCATTAAGATAAGACCAACTTTCATTACAAATAAACATTCAACCAAGAAAACAAGGAATGGGGTTTTGTTTTGACGCTTTTACAAAGCAACAACAAGTCAAGTGGTAGCCTCATCAGTGTTTGAACATAATTATATATCTATTCCACCATTCTTTATCCATGAAGATAATACCAACTTTCAACAAAAATAAAAATTCAACGAGGAAAACAAGGCCAGGGCTTTTGTTTTGATGCTTTTACAAAACAACAACAAGGGAAGTGGTGGCCCTACCAGTGTTTAAATATGACTATATATATCTATCTATTCAACTGGGTATTATCATGATTCATTTTCATGGCAACAAGCAAACAAACATACTGAAAGCTCTACTTCACAATCATATGCATACTTTACTAAATCAAACATTATAAACAATAGAATGAGCTTGGATCTCATCATTTTTAAGCATGTTTAGAGGTACAAACAGAATACAAAAGTATTCAATTCAATTTGTGTGGAAGAGAGAAAGGTACTGCAATTGTGAGGCCTCTGAATACATCCAAAGTAGCAACTCTAGTCTTGGTTTCATTGGTGGGTATTGCAAGATTCGTCTGCCCATCTTGAATAACAATAACGTTGGTGCTCTCCATTGTTGATTGTTGTTGGTGATGATTTCGATTGAGTGGCTACATCTTCCTCTGTATCCAATTCCAACTTACAGGAGGACAACATACTAATGCAGAATAATCATTGAAGTCTTCTTAATATCTTCTCAATGAATGAATGAAAGATCCTTCACAGGAAGATGTCAGATCACATGGTCCATTGAGGCTTAAAGTGGAGTGAAGTAGACTTTTCATTAAAGTTTGAAAAGGAAGGCCCAGATTTTCTCCTTGACACCAGTATGTAACAGCTTGATTCTCATATGTAAAATATTGGGTAAGATTTGCTATATTCAAGATAGAAACTTGCATTATAGGTAGAAACAAAACATGATTTCCAAGATAAAACTTGTAATCTAGGTGGAAATAAAACATGGTTTCCAAGATAGAATTTGTAATCTAGATGGAAACAAAACATGATTGATGGTTGAAGAATAATACTGAGAACACGTTGGACGAAGCGACTTCACCATTTTTCGTACTAAAGGTATCGGTTACTATAATATTTTTCATGGTCGTGCACTTCCACGAATCATATTTAGAAAAAAAATCATATTTTTCCTTTTAACAGTTATTTTGGTCCAAATCCAATGTGTTATGGACTACCCAAATATTATGGCCCTAAAAACCATAATACCATGGACTACCCAAATAATATGGCCCTAAAAACCATAAATCATAAACATACATTTGACTGGGAAAGTGTACCAAGCTTCAACTACTTGATCTTGGTGGCAACAATTTGATAGGTTCATTAACCAATCAGTTGCCTTCACTTCTACCGTTGCAAGAATAATACCGAGAACACATTGGACGAAGCGACAACACCATTTTTTGTACTAAAGGTGTCATTTTATATAATATTTTTCATGGTCGTGCACTTCCACGAATCATATTTAGAAAAAAAATCATATTTTTACTTTTAACAGTTGTTTTTGGTCAAACTCTAAATTGCATTTTAGAATTAAACCATCCAGCACCCATTCCATCCAAAATTAGAACTCAAATAGATTATTCTAATCTTGGTAGTAGGTACAACCTAAGTTCATGTACCCTAGACTTGAGAAGGAAATTTAATACTAAAATGAAACATGATTCAGTTTTTTCTAATTTTATTCCTAGTTTCAATTGTTTTAATGCCTCCTTTGATTCTACAGAGACTTCAGAGATATTTTTTTGTAAAATATAAACGGAAATCTAGTGGTACATACTAGCATAGAGAGGTTGATGTGCTTGATTAAATGTCAAACCCTTACCCTCATACATGATAGAATCTAGTGGAAACATTGCAATCTTGAAATCCTGATAAAGTTTTAAGTCTATTGAATTTTGAATGGGATCTAATCTCAGTCAACCGGAGTTTGACTCGACCTGAACTGAATTGGCTCCTTTTGAGTGTGATCCAATTCAAACTTGTGACAGGTAAACCCTGCTATTGTAGTGTTTCACCTTCATTAAGTTGCTTGTTTTTCGTCCTTTGAATGTCACAAAGTGAGCATGCAGAATAGTTGGATGATGCATAACTACCACGTATACTAAAAAGAATGATAATTGAAAGCATCATAAATGTGTAAAAGTAATGTATTAATAATGTCACTTAAAAAACATGTAATGCCACAAGTAATGTTTTTGCTCTCTTACAAAAGTGATAGCAGGACAATTGTAACTTGTAGCTTCCTACAACATATGTAATTTGTGCAAGAAAGAGAAAGAATGGAAGGGATGCATAAATAGAGTATAGATCCTTTAATATCCAAGATCTAGTCACATAGATCCTTTATGAGATGTATAAATAGTGTATCATGGGCCCTAGCTAAATTATTTCCCATTTTTTACCCTAGCCAGTTAGGAAAGTCTTACTACCCAGTGATAAGATCCTTTGGTGTTTCCTCGCTCATCATTGTTTTAACTTGCAACAGATTTAGCAAAAATGTCTAGGTTTCACATTGATCCTTCAATTGAGTTATGAGGTAGGTTTGAAGTTAGGACTAAATGATCAACAAATTCAATAGTTGATAAATGTATGTTGCCACAAAGAAAGATGTATCATATTTCATTGTGCAATCAAGATTGAAGAAGGCCCTCTGGGTTGGTGACTTATTGGACTCCATTTTCCATGGGTTGGATTGGCACCTGTTACGTGATTGGTCTCATTTAACTCCCATCACCTTTATAACAAAAACACAAAAAAACAAGAATTTTTTGCTAGGGTTACTCTTCATATCACCTATGTGCCTCATTCTCTTAACCCTAGTAAACACAAAGATATGACAACAACAATTTGCTAGGGTTACTCTTCATATCACCTCTATGCCTCATTGTCTTAACCCTAGTGATGATATTTTTTTAGGTAAGCCCCTCTTCAGCTAGAGAAGATCTAGCCTAAAATGAAAGGATCTTTGATAAAGTGATAGTGGCAAGCATCCTATAATTCCCCCTGAGTTGCACCTAGTGGATTTGTACTTTCATCAATCATGTGTGGATTGGGGAGGTGACACCCTTCACTCAAGCAAAATAATTGATCAACATTCCCTTTTAGACAACAATTAACGAGTATTAAACACTTTTCTATACTATGTGTTTGATCATCAATGATGTAGTAACTAGTTGTATCAATATTTTGTAAATGTTCTAATTTCTATAAAAAATGGATCTTTTTGTCTATATTTGATTTTTATATTTATTGGTTGCAATTTTTTAATATATATATATATATATATATATATATATATTTATCAAATGTGTCCCCTATGTCTTGTTTCAGGGGCAATGTGTCCCATGTTGGATACTTGTATCCATGTGTCTGGCATGTCTCTAACATTAACTCAGCTAAAACAGAGGCAACTTCCATAATAAGAGGACAACCAAGAGCTCCAAGTATATTGTCCTCTTGCGAATTTATAACAGATTCTCTTATATCGTGTTCATTTTGTGACCTTGTTGAAGTTCCACTTTCCTTGGATGCAAAAAATTGAGCCATATTCACTACTACCATTTGTGTTGCTTGAATTAAAATTGTTACAATTATCCTCACTTTTTCAAAAGACATTATGATTAACCCTCTAGGATAGAAAAAAAAACTGGAGATAAACAAATCGATGATCTTGGCATTCCTCAATAAGAAGCTCAACATGTCATAACTCATATCTGTAGACCATGGGTACAAAATTCAACTCAAAACATAGTGCAATCTAGTGAAACTTAAATATTATTCAATAAATCATTATTGATTATAAAGGACTCACATACTTTGGAGTTGTCACAAAACCTAGAGTCACGGTTTCATGGGTATGATGGCATGAAGAATATCGATATGCATGCAACTAATACAAATTTCCAATAGTTGGTTTTGCTATTATGGGTTTGCATGTTGTACAAGAAAGTATTTGTTCCTGAGTCTTCATTCCTTGAGCCTAGTTCCGATTCATTGAATTTCTAGTTGTCCCTTCTTACCAGAGTCTCTTGTTTTTTGCTTACTAGCCACAAACCAACTTTTCTCTTCAGAAATAATTCCCAGGATTAAAGGTTTAATCCTTGGGCCAATAATTTTGGAAATGATTTTGTAAAGTATAGTACATAGAGATATACATGCAGAAGAAATTGAAGTCATGGGAATTCTCCTTTGGAATCAAGGCCAAGAATGTGGAATTGAGGGATTTCAAGAGTTTTCCCAAAAATCTGGACTCTTCAATGACCTCTAGAAGGTCCTTGTTGATTACATGGCACACTTTTTGAAATGAATCAACTCGAAATCTATCACGGCCCAGGGCCTTATTTTTTCCCATGGAAAAGGCCATTTTAGGGTCCTTTGTCGAGATGGGCCAATAGTTATATTTTTTCTACTTCTATTATTATTTTGTGTATAATAGATATCAAGGAATCCTAATCTTGCTGAGAATATTGACCCGTTTATGAAATTTGGTCATTGAAAAAAGATTTTGGTTATGCCTTAATTGACTTTTGGGCTTCAACTAATACACCTCCTGAGCTATAAATCTTGTATATTTTATTTCTTTTGCATCATTTCTGAGTGGATTTGTGGGAGAAAGTATCCTGTATTTTTGTTGTCGATGCATTTCCTTTCCTAAGTATACTGAATCCAGGCCATGACATCCTTTTTCCTACTTCATCCTTATTTATTCCAATAATCCTTGGCTTTCTAATATCTATAATTGATTGTCTTTCTAATGTCTAGGGTCATCAAAGTCATTCCCTATCATTGGAAGGAATTCCAAACAATTTCAAGATGATTGTGTGATAGCCTTATATACCCTACCAGTGCACTGGATGCCAATGAACCATTTTCATGGAATAAAAAAATCAAATGCTAAAAAATTACACCAAGCTGGATGAATTCGTTAAAATCCTATATAATATGGATTTGGCATGAACAAAAACAACTCAATTTCAACAAAGAATGATCCAAAACAAAACTTGGACTTTCAGTTAAAAAATTGTAAAATAGTGTCTAGCTAAAATGCCATTTTGACCTTTGAAAGTACTAGCTACTTGTAGGTTTTAGGGTCCACAAATCCAACACAATTATTAGAATTGGATTCCAACACCCATGGGCAAGAAAACACGCATCAAATTTTTTTATGTCAAAGAGGCATATAAACTTCAAGGATTATGAAAGATATGAAGATAATGTCAAAATTGGGTGTGTGACCACTCATTGGAAATATATGCCTATCTTATAGGCTTTGTAACAAATAGCTTGATGATTCAAGTTCATAATAAAAATTTAAAGGTTTAATAAGTGATAACCAAATGGTTAACATTTCTCATCACGTTATGCATGACCTCTAAATCCTAATCATGTTTCTCATGAAAAATGTGTTACCTTAATGAGTCAAGACAGGGGCTCATAATATTTCTAGACTTCTATTAAATAAATATGTGGATGATGACAAATTTTTGTTTACCATTTCAATTAATTTTGCAAGGTCTACTATAAGGCACATGCCTCAAGTTTTCAACCAAGCAACAATATTCACCTATAAGATGTTGTAAGAGAAATATCAAAGATAAAAACCCCTTCTAGTTCTACCTTAATTGACTTATGGGCTTCAACTAATACTCCTGCTGAGTTTGAAATCCTGGAGATTTTATTTCTTTCGCAACATTTCTGAGTGGATTTGTGGGAGAAAATATCATTGGATTTTTGTTGTTGATGCATTTCCTTTCCTAGGTATACTAAATCTAGGTCATGACATCCTTTTTCTTCTTTATCCTTAGTTCTTCCAATAATCCTTGGCTTTCTAATATCTATAATGGATTGGATTCTAACATTTCTCGTTCCAAATTTTCTCATTGATGGAAGATACTTCTAAACGATCTTCAGATCCATTCCTTCAACTGTGATTTTACATATTGAATACTTGTTCACAAGGCATAATACTTGCTAAGGTCTTGCAAATGGGGTATCAAGCTAAGTAGGATTGATTGTGTGGAAAACTCCACAGTTAAGCATGCTTGATTCAGGGGAGTCTTGGGATGGGTGGCCTCCCATGAAGGCCTGGTTACCGGGGGCAAGCTTGAGAGGTAACGATTGATGCTATATATTCCACTTTTTCTAGTTTCAATCCCACTTTTTCACCCCTGTGAGCATCACACGATGCAATGAGTGCTAAGTGGACCATTGAAAAAATCATGAGAAATTGGTTAGTTGCAACTTTTACTTATGTGTTATGGGTCATAGATTAATGACTTACTATACACAAATAATCCCAAATATTATATCTCATAAACATCTTTGTTCCTTGCATCCAATTTAGACTCTTCCATGATGACTGAATGTTTGGTTCCAAACCACATGGTTTCAAGATGACCTTGCAACATATACACTATATAGAATGATTGTAGCATATGCGCTGTATAGAATGATTATAAATTCCCACATCCCAGATAACATAGAATGCACACATCTGATTATCCCCAATTTAATGCATCTACCAACATGTGGCAGGTACCAACAGTTTGTCACATCTAATTATCCCCCTTTAATGCATCTACCAGCATGTGGTAGCTACCAGCAGTTTGTCACAGGTTCAAGATATGTTTCTTTATTACATGCACATCTAGTGAATGGCTTAACATTGATAGGTAATTGAACTTGTCTATGTGAAACCAGGGTGTCAAATCACCTGAATGACAGGATTTTCCATGGTTCACTGTTCTATGATTAGTAAAAATTATAGAAACACGATCATCATGCCGGTGGATATTCTACATGTCTAAACATAACTTAAAATCACAAGGTCATTAACAACCAATGCACGGAGGTCCAACCTACCTTGAATTAACTTGTCTTGAAATTGTAATCATTTCAACGACATTTGCATTAAATTATAAATACCTGTTGACTTACATTGAAAGGTATTAATCGTCTCTTTTCTCCCATGGATTCTAATTCGAAATCTACCCTCCGTGCCCTTATATTCATATGATTGTCTTCAATGGAAATTTGTATGATCTTTCTTTGGTGCTCCAAATGATGAGTGAAGTGTTCACCTAAAATGTGTAGAGAATAACAATTTCTTACAAAGTTTAACCCCCCAAAAATTGACAATATGTATTATGTACAATTACGAAATCCTTTGCACTAAACACCATTTTAAAAATTTGGAACACAATTAATGCTATCTGGGATTGGAAAAAACTTAAAGGATTTGTTTTGAGAATACTACATACAAAACTCATGGACAACAGACATCTAGGGCATTTGGAAATCATGTTAACCTTAACCGGTGTTTAAATAAAAATGAAAATAAATCATACGTCCTATGATTATGCCTCCTTAGGTTATCATAATTTCATCCCATTTCCCAAGTATCCTGCAAACAGTGGTTCTCCTATAAGATCTGAACATCTGTGATGAATGTATTTATTCTTCAGCATATTTTTCTAGGGTTCATCAAATGGACCATTACTACAACCAAGGGACATCTGTTGAAGAGAGAACTTCACTGGGGACTCAAGAGGGGAGGAACTAAATTCTAGGATTCCTTTGTTTGGGACTTGTTCAAACCAAAAGAAGGATAAACCTAGCAATTTATCCCTATAATGATCAATTTATAAATTGAATTGCTGAAATCTTACCTTAAAATCTTTTGATCGAAAACTCCAGGAACCTCTTGAAGAACATTTTATGATCCATCGTTGAAAGCCCATGCTCGAACCACGGTGAGACCCATTTTTACACCGCTTCTTGGCATTGTCTTCACTCTATGCCTGGTGTAATCCTCCACACTTTGGTCCATTAACCAGTACAAATTCCACCCATTAACATACAATTCCTTTCCACCAAGTGGAAAGTGAGATCCATTCCGTTCCACAAAGCTCATTCTTGACTATGAAAATGGAAGATGGTGAACATCCCCAAAATTCAAGTACATTGATTCCTAATCCAAGGTTTATCTCCTTTTAGTGATCTACCTAAATACCCTCCTTCGATGGTGTCTTCGTCTTCGACACCCCCGCAACACATGAGGGTTCCATCTGTTTGAGTCGCAAATGGAAAGGGAGGAAAAGCAAGTTATCCCTATAATGATCAATTTATAAATTGAATTGTTTAAATATTACCTGAAAACCTTTTGATTGAAAAATCCAGGAACCTCTTGAAGAGCATTTTATTCTCCATCGTTGAAGACCCATGCTCGAACCACGGTGAGACCCATTTTTACACCGCTCCTTGGCATTGTCTTCACTCTATGCCTAGTGGAATCCTCCACACTTTGGTCCATTAACTAGTACAAATTCCACCCATTAACATACAATTCCTTGCCATCAAGTGGAAAGTGAGATCCATTCCGTTCCACAAAGCTCATTCTTGATTGTGAAAATGGAAGATGGTGAACATCCCCAAAATTCAAGTACATTGATTCCCAATCCAAGGGGTCTCTCATTTTAGTGATCTACCTAAATCCCCTCCTTCGATGGCGTCTTCGGCTTCGACACCCTTGCAACACATGAGGGTTCCATCCGTTTGAGTCCCAAATGGAAGGGAGGAAAACCAAAATGAAAATAATGTTTTGTGTTTTTCTTGTGTTTTTTTAATATATATTTTTATGTTATTTATTTTATATCTAATAATATATAGCTATATTATAATATAAAACTAATATATATATATATATAACTTGAAAATCAAGCAAGAAAATTGAACTGCAAAAAGACAAAATCGGGGAGAGTGAAAAATACCTTAGAATGCCAACAATTTGAAGTGTAGAAACAAAGGATCTGGGCAGGCGTAGGAATATGGCAGAAGAATCACTGACATAATTATATAAATGAGAGATACTGATTGATATCAAATGCATGTGTTCTAGTCAAACCAACCTAAAGGCTTCATGTGTTTCATATGAGGCCTCTGTTCATTGCTAAAAATAATCGAAATGCCAGTTTTCAACCTTAACATCCAACCTATTACCACAATTTAGTGAAATATTTATATATACTCCTCTCACTTGAAAAAGAGTTTTATTTGTGCCACTGTTTTTATTGCTGGTGTCCGGATTCCATAGATTTTTCTTTTTATTATTGTTACTCCGGAACTCTAGGTCGAGTAAAAGATTTTTATACTACTCTATACATTAAACCTTACTTTGGTTAAATCTTCTCAAAATTTAACATTAAAATTGATTTTTTTTAAAGAAAATGATCAATTTCTTTTCACTAAGCTTAACTATTTTATAGCCCTAAGGGTTAGCTCACACACACTCTCCTAGTGCGGGGAGGTCACGGGTTCAAGCCTTGAGTCCTTTGGGGTTGGGCCTTGTGCTAAGGAGGTCGAAATTCTAAAATATAAATAAACTTTGAAAAAAAATAATAAGAAATTGTCACATAAACTTAAAAAGACAACTTCTATATACATGTACCTTAAAAGCGCTACAATTTCAACCATTCTTGAGGGCTTTTTCCAGCATGAATTCGATAGAATCCAATAGACATTTCGAAGGAATTCTTAAAATTTCAAATAACAATGTTTGCTATCTAAAAATATGGGTTCCTTGGGGTTTTTTAGGGCACTGAATCCATTTATGAATTCAGAATCATTATTTGAACAACACAAAATTTATATTTCTTAAAGAAATCATTGTCAGATTCCGGCCAAAACCCATCAGGAAGTCAAAATCATCGCATTTTTAGACTTCTTCCTTCTGTATATATGAAATAAGTAGTTTATACAATTTTAAACATCAAAAAGAAATTTAAATGTAAATCTTTTGTGCTTCAAATATTTAGTGTCAAATGGATCTTAGTCTTAATCAATTTATGCACACATACATACATCCTAAAATTTATTAACTAGCAATTACATCTTTGAGGGAAAACAATGTCATAAAAAATCATGATTATATGTAATATATTTATTTTGAAGAAATTAATAGCATGCTTGTATAATGATCCATTTAAATTTAGTCATAAATATTATGATTTATTTTATACAAGTATGATTGTAAATTATACGCTCCATTCAATGTGATCTTCTTCCTAAAATTGAAATCTCAATGCCATCCATTCATTGTGATCTTCTTATTAAAGTTGAGCTCTCAATGCCATCCATTCAGTGTGATCTTCTTACTAAAGTTGAACTCTTAATGCAATCCATTTCATGTGATCTTCTTACTAAAATTGAACTCTAATGCAACTCTCTCTCACACTATCACACATGTGCATGTATGCATTAACCATGTTAAACTTTTGAGAGCAAAGTCTTTACTTTGTTAAAACTTGATATCAAAATTAACCAAGGTTCTTGGATTACTCCATTTCACATGTGTGAAATTATTAGGGAACAAAAATGGCCACAAAAAAGGCCATGATATTCTTCTAAATTTATGCTTACTAGAATCTTTAGAAGAGATCAACATTCATATAGAAAAGCCAAGAGAATAACCTAAAAAGTATCAAGATGCCAAAATTAAAGTACAATTACCAAGTTTAATAAATATTAAAGGGAAACAAAATAAATCCATAACTCACACCTCTCATTATAACCAAAATAAATAGTTATGTCTTAGGGTGCCTCCAACATGAAACCTCATCCCATGCAAGTGAGTGAAAATCAATCAGTTAAAATCAAGGATTAATATATCAGACTGTCGAGATGGTCAAACGACAATGGTTTTGTTCAAACAAAATATGAACTCAAAGAAATGATCCCTTAGAATATTCTCCTATCATCTAACACAATAGGTATTGGGATGGCCTCAAAGAAATGATCTCTTAGAAGACATGTATTGAAAAATAATCCAAGTTGTGTAGTATTAATGTTACAATTTACTAAATTTTAACACTGCAGATGGATTCGGAAACCCCCTAGGGGGGTCTCCGAATCCATCTACAGTGTTAACATTTAATAAATTGTACGAATTCATTATCAAAATTATAATTTTCCATTGCTGGAATGACACAACTAAAAATGACCAATTGTTATGTGGTCATTTTTAGTTTAGTTCTTATCTCCTGACCAAAGTGGTCATTTATCTTGGTCATTTTTAGTTTAGTTCTTATCCCATGACAAAATTGGTCATTTATCTTCATCATTTTTAGTCAGTTCACTTAAAATTTCTCAATTTTGGTCATTTATCCCTTGAAAAAGTTGTCGTGACCAAAAATTTTCGTCGCCTGGTCACTTATCTCTCATTTTGTACTAGTGACATAATCGTAGATCCATGATGAGATGATAACACAACCACGAACAATACAAGAGTGGATCCATGTAATATGACTCAAAAAATCTCCATTGCATCCTGGGTAATATACATGAGTCAACCCAAGGTCTTAAAGTTGAACCCGCAATGATACGAATCTAGCCATGTGATTACAATGTCTTGAAGTCGAACATGGTATAAACCATTTGATTATCGGTCATTGATGTATATCGTTAACTAGTGCGAGGGAAATCACCATTGATGTCAATGATCCCCAAGGTATCGTAGTACATACCACTGAATGTGAATCAATGATATGAGGTCGAACACCCAGTGGAATATTTAAATCAGAAGTCAATGATGTGAACTTACTGTTGAAAGCGAGGTAACCTGCGATTGAGGCATGCAGGCCCAAGGTACTTAATTTGTTTCTAGGTTTAATCCTTAGATGATGTGTTGAAGTCGACAAGGATAAACCGATCAAAGGAGGGACATGATGTTTCCCCCATCATCCACATGAAACAAGAAAAAATATTTTTGGAGTAGATCATACTGTACAGTGACACTTGAGACTAACTCAGGAATGACCGACATGATAGAGGGTAGAACAACTGCAGATATTGACTCGATAAAAACACCTCACTTGAACATGGGAATGGAATGACTAGGAAACATTGACATGATGAGAATAACACCAAACCCTAATGAAATTGATTATGGAAGCATTCTTTGAATAACTCAAAGGATTAGAATGAATCATGGAATGGGAGGGACTCGAAGAAAAGCAGATTATCCAAGTGTTTGAATGCATATGCAAACGAGTGCCATGTTCAAGAGTGACTAAGTATTGCCATAATTACAATGAAACAAAAACTCTTTCCTTATCCCCATCATGATTGATGAGTTCCTCTTTTGTTTTTTAGCGAGCTTGAGGAGGGTAATAGATGCTCAGTATAGCTCATTCTTCAAACGAGTATGATCTCATACATTTTACGAACTTGAAATACGAGGGGTTCATCCCGAAAAGGGCCCTTCATTGTCATATTTTAACGAGTCTGGAGAAGGAATACTCAGCGTCATTTCATATTAAGGGAGTCTGAAAAGAACTAAATAAGACTGCAAATGGTTCTTTTTCGTAAAAGTTAGTCTCCTCATCTAGAAAAGTATAAAACAACATGAGAGAGAACTCTTCCATTCATGATTAACTGAAGTGCTCATTTTTGGTAAATAGTCCTCCTAGTCCGAAAAAGGGGTAAATTATCACCAGAAAGACGACCTTTCGAATAATTTTACAAGTGTGAAAGAATCAAGTTTGCTTGGGATATTTTCATATTCAGGGAGTCTGAAAAGAGATTAAAGAGGAACTCTGAGGGGTTCCTTTTTCGTGAGAGTTTTACGAGCTCGAAAAAGTGATAAAATGTAACTCAGTGGCTTCTTCTCATAGTTTCACGAGCATGAGAAAGAACAGAAAGTAAGCTCAATGCTGTTAATATTTGATTTTAAAGAGCGTCATGATAGCATAAAAAACACTCGAAGACTCATTCACACTTGATAAAAAGTATGAAACGTCAACGATGGTCGCCAATAAAGTCAGAACACCGCTTTACTTCATCTGCAAATTCCAAAAACTAAGTCAGAATCGACAATAAGGTGTGAATACGTAAAAAGATCACCAACTATAGCAAAAACACCCATAAAAGAAATATTTAAAAAGGAATATTCCATTTCTTTTATATAAAAATTCAAATAGTAAGAAATATTTACCAATTGTTTTTTACCAAGTTGGAATAGTGAAAACACCTCTTTGGAGCTCGATTTTCAAACATTGATTGTGGGGCCTACGGTCAGTTTTTTCATGCCTCGTCAGTCATAGGTAGGCCTCAACCTTGCTTTTTACCTTTTCAGTGGATTATTTTTTAGTTTAATTGTCATTTTTTGGGTTTGCTTGCCTCATTAAGAAGGGGATTGCGTGCACCTTGGGAGATGCGCATTCCCCTTGCGGGAAGTGCGTCGAGAGTGTTCTGACATGATTATCCCATGGAGAAAGTGCATCGTCAGTGCACTATCTACAAAAGCGGGGTGTGTCGGTGCATATCCACAATGAAAAATAAAAATGGGGTCAAAAAGACCCAATCCAAAGCTATGAAAAGGTTCTAATGGATGTTTATTTGATATTTGCATAGGTCTCAGCTCACACAGTGGTCCAATGAAAGGAACGACAACATGAACTCGAAGATTCCCAAGTGGAAAATTATCCACATTTGATGAATTCTCTACAAAGATGCGGAATGTTGAAATTATTTCATGTACATGGCATGAGGTCCCACGTACAGCTGATAGATTACCTGATAAGACTATGGGATCCATATCAATAGCATTTCCGAGTTGGTTCACACATCCTTACCTTGGATGTGGAAGATATCTATTTTCTGACAAGGTTGTCCAGGCAGGGAGCCTAGTTTCACTATCTGGTCCATGGGGTAGTGACCAGTCGACAGAAAGCTTGGTGGCATAGTTTTGTACACTAGGGACATAGATGTTTGCTAGGAAGATTCCCATCAAGAACATCTGATATTGAACCCTGCCGACTATTATCTTTACCATAGAGCGGGTGGAGGGCAGTAGGGATTCTCATCAGGACACCAAGGCCCACATGATTTATGCCATCGAGTATATGGAACCAACGGTTTTCAACTGGTGTGAGGGACTCCTCACCAATTTAAATTATTAGCTCACCAAATTCCATAGGTGTTTACTAAATTAGTTTGGATACAGATCCATCGTGGTCTCGTTTTTCCTGGAGCGAGTTCCACTGATGAGACAATAGGTAGATTTGGATGGTCTTGATCCGCGAGATCCTCATATGGTCAGATGGTCGGAGGTCATGGATTGCGATGGAAGCAGGAGGCCTATCATCAGTTATGGGCCTACCTTCTTTAGGTGGCTTTGCAGGCAGTTCCTCATGGTTGAGGACTATGCGTATGTAGGTATTGACTTCAGGGGAGACCCATACTTAGCTCTTCATGAGGGGGAGCAGGGGGGAGATCTTGGTAAGAATGAAACTCTTGTTTTGTTTATGCATTTTATATTTTTTCGATGTTTTTGGGTAACATTGATGGTTCACATGTGTTTGATGCAGATGTTGGCCCCTCTCGACCGGTATTTTCTTCTTCGATTGAGAGAAGAGGGGTGGTACGAGAGATGGCGGCTTCATAGAAATATGTCATAGAGGAGATGAATGAGCTGGAGGAGAGCCTCCATAGATTGACGTTGGATATTACTGACATGTCCATCGATGACTTACCTCGTTATTACCAACGCCATACAGCTGGAGGCTCAAGGCACTTTGGTCGGTTGCTCTGTCAAGTAGCTAGGGATATTATATGTTATCACGATCATCCACGGGGATAGATCATTGTATGATATATGTACTGAAAGCCATAGGCTTAAGATTTTTGTAGTCAGGACCTACTAAAAGCTTATGGGATTCAGATTTTTTATCAGTACCACCTTTTCGTACATGATGATATATATATACAAAACATTATTTTGTGGTTTTATACACTGTGTCTTCTTATGATGATTTGGGATCTTATGAATGTTAGCTTACACACTATGAGTAGTTTACATGTTATGTCATTTTATACGTATTTGATGAAATTATTTATGAATGTGCAATGTACCATTCTAGTATGAAATTATGTAGGGAATCAACAAGGGTGTTCATGTTTCTCGGAATGTGTAGGTATTGAATTGACTCAAAGGACCTCTCCAAGAGACGTACTCGTCGGACTAGACAGAGTAATATGGGGTCATGGATAGCATAGACATGGTTGAAATGGGAGACCAATAATTATGAATTGATATAGATAACAAGATGGTCCAAACCCAAGGAACAAGCGTCGGTCAATAGTCCAATTACCGCATGATACTCAACAACATTGTTGGTTGCAAACCCTAAGCAGGTTCCTCCTAAACTAATAAGTTGACCGGTAGGGGAATAGAGTACCCAAGCTGCTAAAGCGAGGTTATGGGTGTGTCTGCTAGAGCCGTATGCCAATCCAGAACACGTTTCCATCTGCACATCCAGGAAAAACATGGTATAACCGTGATGATAAGATCTTAGCACACTAAAATTAAAGTGTCACAAAAAAAAACACACGTCATGTGCAATATATACAAAGTAATGATGCGTAAATGATTTAGGCATAGTACCGCTTTAGGTAGAGCCCATTGCTAGGATTCCACAAATATATCCTGTCATAATCAGTTCATATGCTCCCTTTTCCAAAACACGTTTTACCACATATGGACCATGGCACATAGACTCAAGTTTGCCTGCCTCCAACTTATCATGTTTTTGTTCATAAGTAAGGACCAAGTCTCTCTCGTTGAAGATACAAGGTTTCATTGATTTGTCGTAATGGGCCTTAATGTGGCTCTTGTGTGCTTCATTAGCCAGAGCTGCATCGCGGCCGGTTTCATCAAGTTTTTCCAAGTATAGCAATCTTTCTTCCTCGGCAGTGGTGTTCGGTAAAAGTTTGAAAGTGACTTTTAGTGGCATAATCTCACACTCTATAGGTTATATTGCCTCTAGTTAGTAGACCAATTGAAAGGGTGTAAAACCATTGGAGGTTTTAACGGAAGTCCTATATGCCCATAGGGATGAAAAAATCATTGTAAGCCATTTGGACTTATTTGTTCGCACCATACATTGAATCATGGTTTTCAAGACCTTGTTAATGGCCTCTACTTGTCCATTTGACTAAGGGTAGTAGGAAGTTGAGTTCTCATGTCGAAAAACTAGTATGGCGCTTATTTCGTCCACGACATTGTTTTGAAAATGTGATCCATGGTTGGTGACTATGGCTTGAGCGACTCCGAATCGCGTAGTGATATGGTTAAACATAAAGAGTGTGGCAATTTCGTCGTCTTCTTTATATGTAGGCATAGCCTCGGCCCAGATGGTGAAGTAGTCGAATGTGACAATAACATAATCATGCCCCCAAACCGAGGTAGGATTACAATGCATGAAGTGGATGCCCCATTTGGAAAAGGGACCGACGACAATAACTGGATGTAGTGGGGCGGGATGTGAGCACTTTTTATAATGAAAAATCTAGCAAGGAGGACACTTCTTGATGGGTTCAACACAATATTTAAAGATGGAAGGCCAATAGTATCTAGCGCATAAGATTTTATGGGTTTTAGCCATCCTAGAAAGATGACCGCCACATGCCCGGGGTGACAATCATTCAGAACATGCTCAGCCTCCTCATGAGTTAAGTAGCGTCGGAGAATGGAATTGATACCACGACGATAAAATGTATCACCAATGATGAGGTAATATTTTGCGTGGCGATGGATACGATGACGTTCATCATGAGACAATTGAGGAATGGAGCATTGGGTTCAGAGATACAAGGTGATGTCTACATACCACGGGTCAGAATTACTGATGAGAAAAAAAGACTCGTCGGGGAGGGAGTCCATGGGCTCAGTTTTATGATTAGTACGGGGAAGATTGCAAATCATTTCTGTAAAACCCAAAGACTTCTTTGATTTGTCCTTCTCAAATTGAAGGTCGAATTCCTGAAGAATCACAATCCAATGCAAATATTTTCCCCCGAGTACTTGCTGTGTGAGAACGTGGTACATGGGTTTAGAGTCGGCAATGATGGTGGTAGTGAGGAGGCGCATATAATGGTGGACATTCTATACATAAATGACTATTGTGAGAGATAGATTCTCAACATGTGAATACTAGGTTTCAAATTCAATGAGACCCTTACTAAGGTAGTATATCACATGCTCTTGGGCGTGACTATCTTCCTGTACCAAAACCATAGCAATAGTGGAAGTGGAAGCAGCAAGCTAAAGGATATAATCATTGGTGTAATTTGGAGGTTGTAACACGGGTGCATGAGTCATCAATGACATGTTTGACGTTGTGAAAGTATTGTTGAGCATAGTCATACCAAAGGAATGGGACGTCCTTCTTTAACAACCGCATGTATCCCTGTGTTTTCTCTCCGAAATTACACGTAGAACGTCGTAGCTAGTTTTCCTTCTGCTGCAAACTTTGAAGTTCTGTGATATCCATGGGCGGCAGTAGAGAAACAATTCCTTCCACCTTGAGGATATCGATGCAGATCCCTTCCTTGGAAATGATGAATCCTAAAAGGCATCCAAACTTGACACAAAAAATGCACTTATGAGGATTTAAAAAAATATTATACCGTCGAAACGTAAGGAATACTTTCATCATATGATCGATGTGGAAGTCGTGACGATTCAAATGAGCAGGGATATCATCTAAGTAGGGTTCCACAAAACCCTTCACATCGTGGAAAGCATACAACATAGCCCATTGGAATGTAGCCCCGACATTTTTAAGGTCAAAACGCATTTTGCGATATGCAAATGGACCCCATGGGAAGATGAAATCCGTCTTATGTTGGTCGGTGGGATGGATCTCAATCTCATTATAGCTAGAAAATCCATCCATGAATGAAATGATTATGTTTCCTGCACATTTGTTGATGATTTCGTTAATAAAAGGGGTAGGGTAATTGTCCTTGGGACAAGCCTTATTCAAATCTGTGTAATCAACACAAACCCTAATGGTTCCATGTTTTTTCGTAATGGGGATGACATTAGAGACCCAATATGTTAAGGGAATAGGATAAATAAGCCCAACCTTCAATATATTTTCTATCTCTACCTTAATAATCGCACTTTTCCTAGGGTGCATGGAGCGGAGTTTTTGCCGGACAGGTTTTGCATCGGGATATGTTTGAATCTCGTGCATGATAATAGCAGGGTCAATCCCGTGCATTTCCTCATAGCTCCATGCAAAGACATCATGAAATTGTTTAAATAATTTCGTGAAGGTGGTGAATTCTTCTGAAGAACAAGTTTGGCATAGGTGAATTTTTCCCACCACTCCAGGTTTTACCGAGATGTCAATCGGAAAGGTAGGCCTAATGTTTTCCAGGTTTCCATCGGTTACCATATGGAAACTCAGGATAGGAGATCGAGGGTAAGGAAAGAAATCCAGTGAAACAATTGTTTCAATGCCATTCTCTGCCAAATGTAATGGTGCAAGGAAGTATGATCTTTGGTGAAGGTATTCCCATGGGGGTTAATCCACACTCATGATCTCCATGATTGAATCATCAGAATGAAAACTCTAGAGTAGAGGATCAAGTAGGGATGAGGTCCATTGTAATGGAAGAGAACCTGAAGTAGATGGAACTAATGAGTGGACATCTCGTAGATCAGGTGCAGATTGGATGGCCTCATATGTAGATTATGTGGGGCTAAGAGGAATTATATCTCCAATCGAATCCAAATGATCGGGATCAGGAACGACCCACTAGTCATTCAAGTAATGACAGGACGAAATCATGTTCACCATGGAAACATGGGCAGGGGAAATTGGTGTCGTAAAGACTCCCATGAGGGATGAATATTTAAGGATTCCTACTCCCACACTCTCATATATCTGCGTAGAGTGTCCTAAAAGAGGGACATTGTCCACAGGATGAGTAGTGGTGTCAGGTGTACAGAAATCTAACTGGTCGATAGTGACAATCTTCGCTTGGTGTGGAAATTGCACAATGGAGAAGACGGATGATGCAACCCAGGTCGTGGCATAGAACCTGTTTCTACCAAGTAATAGGTTGTAATCCAATGGGGCAGTGACGACTTCCACATTAATGGAAACGGTCTTACCACCCAACTCAGCAGCCAAAGATTGTAATATCCCATGGGGTTGAAAACCACGTCCATCAAAGGCTTTAAATGTGGTGGGGGAACGGTTCAACTCGGGAGATCCAATGACTCTCCAGCAAAATAACGACATAACCGAGGTAGATGCTCCTTCGTCTAGGAAATTACGATGGATGATTTTCCCAGAAACGTTGGTAACACTTTGAAACGTGATTTGGTGGGAAATCCTCAGCTTGAAATACTCTAGCTTGAACATAATGGTGTTGGAGGAATCTAGATCTATAGATCCTATCGCGGATAACGGGCTCTTACGCTGATTGGGACATTTTTTTAAGACTTCTAGTGTCGACATAGCACAAGGAGCTTGTGCTAAATCCTCTAGTATATTATAGTTTTGAGCAACTCGAGCATTTGGATTGAAAATGGTTTTTTAAATCATTCTCTTGGGTGGACGCAATATTGAATCCGGTAAAGGTTTCTCTATGACGAGAGGACCTTGAGGTGAAGGAATGCTAGATTTAGATGCGGAGGATTTTTCAGGATTACCTCTGTTAGGTTCCTTGTTAGAAGTAGAGTCATATGTACGTGATCAAGTAGATAAGTTGATTGTTTCGCTCTACATCATTAGAACATGAGCGGTTGTGGATGGTTCTCCATGAGAAGGAGATGATTGTTGTGCAATCATTTGTTGTTGTTGTGTGGGAAAGGGGTCAGTTAAAACTGCAGTTGTGGGGTTTCCTTTAAGGAACTTTTGCACTTCTTCTCGATGTGGGCATTCTTTGGTGAAGTGATCATCACCACATAGTAAACATGGATATTTAACCTTTCTCTTTTTTTTGTTGTCTTCGTTATTTTGTTTTGGCTCCTGATGGTTAGAATAATTTTTAGATTTTCCTTTGTTCTTCTTTTTACCACTGGATTTTTGAGGTGAAGCAGATTGAACTGAATTCACTTCCTTAGTGGAAGAAGGGCTGGGTGATTCTTTGGTGTTGTTCCCATCCTATGTCGAGGGTGGATTCGATCTATGATGGTTATGTGATTCACCAAATTGTGTAACCATTGGGTATGAATGGAACCAATGATGCCATCGACATGAGGTCCCGTATGTGGTTTTGTTGGATCATACGTAGGGCGGGGGGCATCAGGAATGATATCATATAAGGTGACATATTGGGCATAGACAAGGTATAAATACTGAGCAAGAGATATATCTTGTTATTCCATTACATCCCCACCCAAGGCTACGTCTTTATCTATGACAGGTAGTAGTGACTTCGTGAACCAATCGGCAAGTAGTTGCTCAAGAATGGGAGATTTAATGAGACATCTTCTTCTACTCCACTCATGAATATGATTGGAAATGTGAGTTGCAGTAGTTTGGCAGAGAGAATTCCAAAGATCCATGACAGTTTCATAGCGGATCAATAACTGAAAGTGAGTCAAAAAGGACATAGTTAAAGATCGAAATTCAGGAAAGGAATGTGGTGGAAACTCAATGTACCACTTTGCAGCAGTAGCAATAAGGGTTTGTTGAAATAACCTCAAACGGATGGAATCATCCATTAAGGAATTTGATGAACACCACAAATGATAAGTCATCATGTGGTTCTTAGGGTCCTCACCAGGTTTTTCGTCAAACTTCGGAATGTTTGATGGTAACTTCACAGGAATCATTGGCCAATTAATACCGTGATTAATGGGATCATTAGTCAAACACGAAAGATCTGGTAGATCAAGTGTAGCCATAAATGGTAGTTGTTTATTTGGTTGTGGATATTGATAATACTAATAAGGAATCTATGTACCAGTAGGACCACGGATGGATTGATCGTAAGGTCCTCCCATAGGGAATTGGCCGTATGGAGGTGGGCCTCCTAGGTTGGGAGGTGGACTTGAAGGGGGTCCTCCTATAGAATAAGGTGGTCCTTCACCATAATGCAGGGATCCTCCTCCTCCGAAAAAAGGTGGGCCTCTACCAGAATGTGGTGGTCCTCCTCCTCCAGAATAAGGTTGCCTTCCTCCAGAATACGAGGGTCCTCCTCCTTTAGAATAAGGTGGAGGTGGTGGTGGTGGTTGACCGAATGGTGGGGGAGGAGGTGGGATAGGTGGTGGGGGTAGTGGGGTGGTCCATCGGCTGGAGTTCCAAGTGGTGGAACATTGTGGTGCCCCCATGGGGTGTTTGTGTTTTTGGGATAGGTTAATCTGGGAAAAAACGTTTCTGGGATAATTTTGTATTATAGAGGTACTATGATTTTCCGGATAGATATACCCCCATGGGGGTTGGGTACAAGTAGATGGTCCCCCCATTTGATGTGTCCACGTAGGTTGTACCGTTGTTGGGAGAGAACTTCCAACCATACTATAGTTCATGTGTAAAGAATTTCCTCTGCTCACGTTATGTCCCTGTTGATGCCTCGGTTGTGTAGGTTAGATGCAAAAGGTGCTAGAAAGTTCCAAGACACTCAACAGAGGAAGAAAACCCAAGTTGAAAGGATTCGAAAGACCCTGTGCAAGGGAATTTCTATCCCCAACCTGTTTGGTGTGGTGATCCTCCACAGATATTAGGCCTCCGCTGGCACTCTAAGAGTGGATGAGTTGACCTATAAGATCAGTTTTCCAGTAAAGGAAAACCAAGGTGTGGATATGGTGATGCAAAGCTAACCTAACCTATTTTAGAAAAGGGGAAACTCGTCTAAGTCAGTCCTATTCTAAAATGAAAGCTTGTTTATGTGCAAATTGGTCTTGAGATATGATTAAACAAGGAATTTGAACAGCTTAAACATAAATGTCTTTAGTTGTGTTACTTGTTAACTCAAATTATTATCAGCTAATGAAAATCAAATGATTATCTTTCAAGTATTCAGGCTTATTCAAGATCCAGTCTATAATCACTCTGTTAATTTAAAAATTAACAATGATTATATAAATTTATATGCACCGAATCATTTGCAGAAATAAAACATGAAAGTACTTGTATTGAAAAAACTCAATGAAGTACTCAGAAACATGAACTAGCCATATAGAGAAATCGAAACAACAGATTCATATATTAACAAATGTTTAGAAAAGATCAAATACATATCAGATGACAATTCGAAGCACAAATCAGAGATTCTTAAAGAAATTTGAGGAATAACAGAAGATAGATTAAAAGATAACTTTACTGTATGAAGAGGTCTCGTACAGAAATTACAAAAAGCTCTGCTTAACAGAGTATCTCCAATCCAGTCTTCTGCTGAATTAACACTCCAAAATTACCAACCCCTAACTACAAGAGGTATCCTTCTTTAAATAATTACAATAGAGTCCAAAAATGAAGATCCCTAGAAAATAGAGATTAGAAAATTGGATCAAAACTACCTATCCAAGAAAGCTTGCCATTCCTTAGTCTACATGATTTCTACCACCTTTCAAAAAGGTTTATTAAAGATTCATTCTTTAATCCAAAAGATTCTCATAGCACAACAAGAATTCAACCTTGAATTGCTCATTATCGGCAACAGATGATTTGGGTTGTAGAGAATCTGCCGCGGGAGCTTCTGGATCATAAACTATATTGTCAAAAATAGAAAAATCCATTAAAGGATCTATTTCAGAAGAAGTCGGCGGGACATCGGGTTCTTGGTTGATTATATAATCTCGTATAACATCGTCGTCATGGTCAGCCAGTTCCTTGGAAACTTTCTTCTCTATCTTATCAAGGAATTGCATGCAGATAGACAGAGCCTCAAAATCTTCTTCACCGCTATCACTACTTAAATCAGGAACACCTGCATCAAAAGGTGGTGACATAGGTTCTTGATATAGTAAGGGAAATAGTTCTTCATCTTTAAAATGTGCATCTGAGAATGCATTTCCTATCTGCATATTGCTTTTATCAGATACGTTCAGAAGGAAGCGTACAAGATTGTCACACAGAATTTTTCCCCTTAAAGAATGCAAAGGACGAACTAAAGGTTTCATGTTTGTTTCCAATTTAAGGCCAACCGATAAGATAACATACATTGAACAGGACAAATGGTAATAATTCAAATTATGTGATCAATTCATTGCAATTATCCAAACTGTGATGAAAACGAGCGAGGACATGCGTTAGTTGGATAAAACCTGTGTGAAAGTACAAAATCCATCGAAACTCGCACGTCTTAAACTGGTGCCAAAAGCTCATTATCACGAGTATTCTCACATCAGCAATCATGGCTTCACATTCGTGACCAAAATGAAAATTATGGCTTGAAAACCGACTGTGAAGTGACTGAAACAGAAACTTGAGTACACAGACCAGCAACTCTTGCATACCTATCAAACCGGATTCGGGTGATCGGATTTAACAGAATAACCTGAAGAATCTTTCAGACCCAAAAAGGCATAATGGGATATAACCTTGAGGAGTAGAAACAAATAACCAAAAGGTGTCCCAAACAAAATCAGAACTATCAAACACTGAGTGTAGCAAAGGCAGCAATCCAGCCAGAAGTAACTAAATATCAGTTAAAACATCCTCTGGTAAGAATTCTGCAATAAAATCCTCAATGCGACGGGATAATTTTTGAGCAGTAAAATGACAAAATAAAGCAAAAAAACCCTATTTATTGAATTTACCGGATTAAAGATAATAGTGCGATCGGAATGAATGAATGCCGAGATTAACCGAAGCAGGATGCGGGGTCATGCAAAATTTTTATTCACAAAATTTATTAAGGGATCCCGAAAGCCGCAACCCAACAATTGCGGGTTGCGGGATGCGGGGTCGCTCAAATGGCAAAAGCGGAAAAGAATTCCCAAAAGCCGAAAGCGACAATTGAGGGTTTCGGATTTCAGGAATGACCACAATTGAAAACTGAGAAACATGTTCCCGAAAACCGCAATCCGACACTTGCGGGTTGTGAGTTTCGAGAATGAAACACTCGTAAACCGAAAACAACTTCCCGAAAGCTGAAACCCGATAGTTGCGGGTTTTAGGTTTCGGGAACACGCAACAAAAATAAATAAGAAGGCAAAGCCCAAAATCCGAAATCCGCAATTGCGGGTTTTCGGGTTTCAGGTCTCGGGATGATAATTTCCCAAGATTATTACAACACGAACCTGCAACCCACAACCGTCGGGTTGCAGGTTTCAGGTTGGCCAAAATAAAAAACTGCAAAACAAACACCCCGCAACCCGAAATTGTCGGGTTGCGGGTTTCGGGTCTCCTAACTTGTCGGGCTTCTGGTTGATTGAAAAAAAGGGTAAAATACTCAAAATTTGAGGATTTTGACAAACCATATAGTTAGAGATCATCGGGAAAGAGAGAAACATGCAGGACAAAAGTATTGGTGAGAGATCTAAACAAGTGAAAACCCAAATTCTCATATTTACAGAGTAAACTCGCTAAAATACCTTTGTGTTTATTCAAATTGGGGGTTCCCGTGCTTCAGCTAAGCATGGGATCTGTTGTGGCCACAACAAATGGCGACTGGATGGGAAGAACCAGTTATCTCTATAATGAAATTTAGCTAAATGAAACATGTTAGCCACATCACTTTTTCAACCTGAATTTTTCCAAAAATTGATCACAAGAGAGACAGTTAACGAGCATGGGACATGAAATTAATAAATTCCCATATATGATCATGTTAAGAATAATGCAAATCTGATAAGTGGGTTGAAGAAACAACTAAGATCCTTCACCTTTATGTAATCATGGAGAAGCAACTTATGTTGAACCTAGCCACATACTTGAAAATGCTTCTGATTATCCTAATTACACATCGCCTTGATTTCATGAGATTTTATTTACATGCAACATTTCATGAGATTATCTTTTTTTTTTAATTTAAAAGAAGAGACTATGTATATAACATCACTGCCTTGACTTAGTGATCAGATATTAGCAGTGCCATTCACAAGCATAACTCAGAAACTGATCAAGCCAGCTCGATAATGAGACTCCTTGTCTTCCAGTTGCAATACTGAAAGCAACTACCATGGCATGGTGACCATATTGTGATATCTTCAGTACAAATTAAACCCGTGATCATGGCAAGGATGGCTTGCGATAAGACCCCCTGTCCCTGTATGCACGAGCATCTTTAAAAAGGAGCAAACCAAATTTTCTTAGGTTGAAAATTACAAGGCACAACCATGGCTTGGTGACCATATATTGGTAGTGTTACTCACCGATGCTTCGCAGATCATGAATGGACCGACCTGTGATAGGATCTTCCAACTCCCAGTAAAACTGAAAGTCATCTTCCAAGTGTGGTGGCTTGATGTGAAGATGTCATTCTGCTTAGCACCTATGAACCTAATGGACTGAATTGATAGCAAGACCTCCCACCCTGTAATTTACATTTATTAAGATATTTATTACCAAGGTGATTGTAAAAGGATCCAGATCAGAACAAGTTAGGTAGGTTATTATGATATGCAGCTTGAACCATGAAACATGAGACAATGGAGACTCTACTATTCTCTAGACCCCAATTAAACAGATAATACATGTGTAAGATAATGACCATTGTGGAGGGATATCAATTCAGGGTTCTTCAATCATCAGTTCTATTCCCTTTGTTGAACAACCTCCGATACAGGACAAAATTATGGTTGGCAGACAGTTATAAAACCCAAGCTTAAATCATCACCAAGAGAGAAATTGATCAATGAGTAACACCAAATGTGTGGGTTTTAAAGAAAAGAAATGAAAAAAAAGCAGACGATTTAATCAAGAAAAGAAATAGCAAGACAAACCTATGTACAAGTACATCATCCTGATCAAACAAAATACTTTTTGAGGAATGAAACATCCACTGGATAAGTGTCCACAACTCCTTCCAGTGTCTGCAATTGAACAGTACCAGGACCCATCTTTTCTGTAACAATGAAAGGTCCTAGCCAGAGGCGTTGAAACTTGGTATACTGGTTCTTATCTTTGTGTTGTTTGTCACATCTTAAATCCAAGTCTCCAACAGAAAATTCCCTGTCGGATGAAGATTTTTCATCAAACCATCTTTTCACCATCTCTTGATGATGATATAACTTGTTTCTAGCCACTTCTCTATCTTCCTCCAGTTTAAGTAGGGTATCAATTCTCTGCTGGAGGGGAGAAGAATCATCTTCTTGGACAGACTGGGCTAACTGTAGTGAAGAGATAGTAATATTAGTAGGAATAATGGCTTCTTTTCCATACACTAGATAGTAAGGAGAATTTCCAATTGCTACCTTTGGAGTAATCCGATCTACCCAAAGAGCATTACTGAGCTGTGTATGCCAATCTCTATGGTGAGAGGCCATAGTCTTCTTTGGAATGTTGATCAAACTTTTGTTCGAAGACTCAGCCAACCCATTACCCTATGGGTAGTAATTGGCATAAAATTTGAGTTTCATCCCCTTTTCAAAATCATATTCAGTTATGTCAATTGAGGAAAAATAGGATGCATTATCAAAAACTAGGAATTCTGGAGTACCAAATCGTGAGAGTATATGGTTGTCTAGGAAAGAAATGACTTGGATGGCATTACATTGCTTAAGTGGGACTGCCTCCACCCATCTGGTGATGTAGTCAGTTGCTGTGAGAATGTATTTGTGTTGGAGGGATGAGGTAGGATTTATGGGCCCCACAAAATCCAGCCCCCATTGCTGAAATGGAAACTGAACAGTGACTAGTTGCAAAGGGAAAGCAAGCTTGTTGAACTTCCCTATGCATTTCTGGAATGGTTCACACCTCCTTACATAGGCATAAGCATCTTTAAACAACGTAGGCCAGTAATACCCAGCTCTGAGAATCTTATGAGCTGTTGTCTCAACTGAAAAATGACATCCAGCTGGTCCTGCATGAAATTGGAATAAGATGTCATCAATTTCATGTTTTTCTAAACACCTAAGAAAAACCCCATCATAGTTTTTCCTAAATAGAACTTCATTAATAAAATGATAAGGTGAAACCTTTAATATCAAGGCTCTTCGTTTGTTAAAGTCCAAGGTTTCAAGAGAAAATCAATTATTCAGGAAAAATTTGATATGATCATACCAT
Source organism: Larix kaempferi (assembly GCA_027924585.1). Classification (NCBI taxonomy): domain Eukaryota; kingdom Viridiplantae; phylum Streptophyta; class Pinopsida; order Pinales; family Pinaceae; genus Larix; species Larix kaempferi. The sequence continues at coordinate 2,600,312 of BSBM01001460.1, read as the reverse complement.
TCTGATGTCGGGGTATCAATAGCATTGACAGAACCTGTAGGAATATCTTCTTCCTGTTCCCATTCAACTTGTTGCTGCAGGGGATCATTAGATTAAGCAGTAAGAAGGCAAAGGCCTTTTACTTTGACAATTTTGGTTGGCCTTATTTGCAAATCATACTCTTGTAGAGCAGTCATCCAGTGGGCTCTTTTTTTTCCCAACTCGTTCTGGATCAGCACATTTCTTATAGCAAAATACGGGACAATGACCTTTGTTCGAGATTTTAACAGATAAGGCCTGTAATGTTTAACAGACTTGTAAACTGCGTAGGCTTTTTTGTCAGTTTGTGAATAATTGAGCTCTGCATCCTTGAAGGTTGAACTCATGAAAGAGATTGGGATCTCTGTATTGCTGTCGTGTTTTTGTGTCAAAACAGCTGCATAGGAAAAATCAGTGGCGAAAGTGTAGAGAATAAAATATTTATCAAAATCCGGGGACATGAGAGCAGGAGATTCAGCAATAGCCTTACGAATTTCCACAAATGCATCCTTGTGTTCTTGTTACCACGTGAACTGTACATCTTTCTTAACTAAATGCTGTAAATGTTTAACTATCTGAGGAAAATTAGGTACAAACCTGCGTACAAAGTTGATCTTACCCAAGAAGGAATGCATTGCTTTACGTGAACTTGGTAAGGCAATTTTTGAAATCGCGTCTGTGCATTTGGGGTCAATGATCATACCTTCTTCTGAAACGATGAATCCCAACAGCTTCCCTTATGTGACTGCAAATATGGATTTCTTGGGGTTCAAGGAAATGCCAAATTTCCTACAACGTTTGAAAACTTGCTTAAGAGCAAATAAGTGTTCATGTCGTTTTTTTGAAAATATGGTAATATCATCTAAATAAACCACGACATAATTATGTGTTAAACCTCGGAAAGCTATATCCATAGCTCTCTGAAAAGTGGCTCATGTATTAATCAAACCGAAATGCATTCGCCTGTAGGTGAAGGTGCCCAAGGGGGTTCTGAAAGTTGTCTTTAATTGGTCATCTGGGGAAACCATAACCTGGTTGTACCCTGAAAATCCATCTAGGAGAGAAAAAATTTATGACCCTTCGACCTTTTGGAGAATCTATTCCATGGGTGGAACAGGATAGTTATATTTTTCCGAGGCCCGGTTCAAATTCCTGAAATCGACACACAATCGGATTTCACCATTTTTCTTGCGTACAGACACCAAATTGGCTATCCACTGTGTATGCCTCACTGGAAAAATAATTCGGGATGTAAGTAGCTTTTCCAGTTCTTTTTTCACAGAAGGCTCTAAACTAGGATGCATTTTCCGTAGTTTCTCTTGATATGGTTTAACTTCCGGCTTCATAGGTATATTATGGTAAATGACGCTAGTGTCAAACGTTTTCAATTCGTCATAGGTCCAGGCGAAGACATCTTTATATTCTTTACACAGTTTAATGATAGCTCACCTTTCTTCTAGGGTGCAATCAATTCCTAAATTGATAAAACGGGGTTCTCGCTCGGTCCCTAAATTGACTTGCTCATAATTAAGTGAAGAGATTTGTGTTTTACAATTGGTTTTGTGTCTGAACTTGTCTTGCAGATCGTAAAATTTCTCCAAATTGATCACAGATTTTGGGATGACATTCGAGGAATCAGAGAGAGACTTTTCATGTTCATCCTCGTCTATAGCCATATCCTGGAATGTGTCCTGGTTTGTCAGAAAATCAACTATCTGCTGATCATCATTGAATACCTTCCAATTTGTCACATTATCTGGTATGGAAGGCCTATACATCAGTTCTATTGAGAATGTTTGAGGATATAGGCCCTCTGGTGGAATCAATCTGGAAGTTGTATTTGCCAACAAGTCAACATCGAAATTTTGAGACCTTGGGACTGAATTAATATTGAATGCAATAAAGGAGATGGTAAGAGCTCTCACCAATTTATGATAATTCAGCAGGTGGGGGGACAAGTAGTGTATCTTATTCCTCACCTGTTTAACAATAATTTCTGAGTCTCCAAAGCAATGAATGATCTGTACTTTCAAGTCAATAGCCCTTTTCAATCCTTGTATCAGGGCCTCATACTCAGCCACATTGTTAGTACAATCAAACTCCAATCTGCATGCAATCATAGTTTTTGTCCCTTTTGGATCTATGACAACACATCCTGCACCAAATCCATCCTTAGATTCAAAGCCGTCAAAAAACAATGTCTCCTAAACGGTGGCCTCACAAAACCTTCTGTCGAATTAGGAGGTGGTGGATTCGGTGGAGGTTGTTAAGGTCTTGTAAACGGTTGCCTCACAAAACCTCTATTCTGGATTTGATTTTCATTGCTAGTTCTTTCCAAATCTACCATCTCATTTGACATTTTCTGGATGAGCTTTTTCATTTCAGTTATGTCAAATGGATCCTTGTTTTGTGTAGTAGGTTTAGGAACACTATCATTCATTTTCCTGTAAGTTGAAGGTTGTTCTTCTGAGATTTCCGAATTGTCCTTAAGACAAAAAATTTCCTTCTCAACTTGTATTGCTTCAGCAAACACTTCCAGCAAAGTTCCCTTTTGTGCTCGTTTCACCCACATTGAAATCGAAGCAGGTAGGCCCTTTTCATAGTAGGCTATCAACAGTTCTTCAGCAAGAAGAAAATTGATAGGAATCCTATTCTTTAAGTATGAGAACCTTTGGTTGAAATCTTTAACCCTTTATTTCCCTTTGATTTTCATGGAGGATAATTCCAAAACAAGATCCTGTGGTGTTTTGTCATCTCTAAACTTTTGGATGGATAATTTCTCAAACTCATCCCAAGAAACAATAGACCTTGGTGGCAAGGAAAAATACCATGTATCTGCCTTTCCTTCAAAAGTATAAGGAAAGAGTCTACATACCACATCCTCGTGAATGACACTTCTAATCCTAATAGCCTGCATGAAAGTTTTAACATGATCTAGGGCAGGTGATTTGTCATCTGGGTTAAACTTGGGTAACCACTTCTCAGGGTTTTTGGGTAGTCTATGCTGGTCTCCAAGTACCCATAATGCATCTTGGTCAAGCCATGGTCTGTCTTGGCCTTCTGCAGCCATTGGTGGTTCTTCTTCTTCTTCTGACGAAGAGCTTGAAGAATGTTCACTGTCCGAGGAAGAGGATGAAGGAGGAGATGGTGGTGGTCCACCAGTCTCAAGTTTTGGCTGATCTTGTGTTTCCTAAAAAAGTTGACCAAGGTTGTATTCAGGGGAACCTGATTGACCAACCAGTTCTTGATTTTCAGGTTGTGGATTAACTATCTACTGATGTTCAATATTTTGATCAATTGTCTATTGGATAATTGGATCACTGATCTGTGAAACTCTGTCTTGCTGAGGTTCTTAATTATAGGCCTACAGAAAATTTTCTAAATTGATCATTGCAAAACCATGTCCTCGTTGATCAACATGTCTTTGTTCTTCCCTAGTGACCCTATCGGCTGATGTTTTCATATCTGCTCTAGTGAGAGAGTTCCTCTGGTAGGTGATACAATAGAGATATTCCCTGTGTTTTCTTGTTGTGTTGCAGATAAAATAGGTGCAACAATTTGTTGAGCAGGTGTAAAAGGGACAACCGTGGGTTGAGCAGGTGTAACAGGGACAACCGTTGGTTGTGACTCTATTGGTTGTTCAGATGTTGAATCCCTTGATTGGCTTCGAGTTTGAACCGTTGAAGTACTTGCTGGAGGAGGTTTCTTAGTGTCTTGTTTAGGCATGTTGCACTATTGGCTCTCCTTCTAGCGCCATTTGTTGATGCCTCGGTTGTGTAGGTTAGATGCAAAAGGTGCTGGAATGTTCCAAGACACTCAATAGAGGAAGAAAACCCAAGTTGAAATGCTTCGAAATACCCTACGCAAGGGCAATTCTATCACCAACCTGTTTGGTGTGGTGATCCTCCATGGATATTAGGCCTCCGCTAGCACTCTAAGAGTAGACGAGTTGACCTATAAGATCAGTTTTCCAGTCAAGGAAAACCAAGGTGTGGATATGGTGATGCAAAGCTAACCTAACCTATTTTAGAAAAGGGGAAACTCGTCTAAGTCAGTCCTATTCTAAAATGAAAGCTTTTTTATGTGTAGATTGGTCTTGAGATATGATTAAACAAGTAATTTGAACAGCTTAAACATAAATGTCTTTAGTTGTGTTACTTATTAACTCAACTTATTATCAGCTAATGAAAATCAAATGATAATCTTTCAAGTATTCATGCTTATTCAAGATCCAGTCTGTAATCACTCTGTTAATTTAAAAATTAACAATGATTATATAAATTTATATGCACCGAATCATTTGCAGAAATAAAACATGAAAGTACTTGTATTGAAAAAACTCAATGAAGTACTCAGAAACATGAACGAGTCATATAGAGAAATTGATACAACAGATTCATATATTAACAAATGTTTAGCAAAATATCAAATACATATCAGATGACAATTGGAAGCACAAATCAGAGATTCTCAAAGAAATTTGAGGAATAACAAAAGATAGATTAAAAGATAACTTTACTGTATGAAGAGGTCTTGTACAGAAATTACAAAAAGCTCTGCTTAACAGAGTATCTCTAGTCCAGTTTTCTGCTCAATTACAACTCCAAAATTACCAACCCCTAACTACGAGAGGTATCCTTCTTTAAATAATTACAACAGAGTCCAAAAATGAAGATCCCTAGAAAAGAGAGATTACAAAATCGGATCAAAACTACCGATCCAAGAAATCTTGCCATTCCTCGGTCTACATGATTTCTACCACCTTTCAAAAAGGTTTATTAAATATGCATTCTTTAATCCAAAAGATTCTCATAGCACAACAAGAATTCAACCCTGAATTTCTCATTATCAGCAACAAATGGTTTGGCTTGTAGAGAATTTGTCGAGGGAACTTCTGGATCAGAAACTATATTGTCAAAAACAGAAAAATCCATTAAAGGATCTATTTTAGAAGAAGTTGGTAGGACATCGAGTTCTTGGTTGATTATATAATCTTGTATAATATCGTCGTCACAGTCAGCCAGTTCCTTGGAAACATTCTTCTCTTTCTTATCAGGGAATTGCATGCAAATAGATAGAGCCTCAGAATCTTCTTCACCGCTATCACTCCTTAAATCAGGAACACCTGCATCAAAAGGTGGTGGCATAGGTTCTTAATTAAGTAAGGGAAAGAGTTCTTCATCTTTAAAATGTGCATCTGGGAATGCATTGCCTGTTTGCATATTGCTTTTATCAGATACGTTCAGAAAGAAGCTTACAATATTATCACATGAAATTTTTCCCCTTAAAGAACGCAAAGGACGAACTAAAGGTTTCATGTTTGTTGCCAATTTAAGGCCAAACGATAAGATAATAGACATTGAACAGGACAAATGGTAATAATTCAAATTATGCGATCAATTCATTGCAATTATCCAAAATGTGATGAAAACGAGCGAGGACATGTGTTAGTTGGATAAAACCTATGTGAAAGTACAAAATCCATCGAAACTCGCACGTCTTAAACTGGTGCCAAAATCTCATTATCACGAGTATTCTCAAATCAGCAATCATGGCTTCACATTCATGACCAAAATGAAAATTATGGCTTGAAAACCAACTGCGAAGTGACTGAAACAGAAACTTGAGTACATAGACCAGCAACTCTTGCATACCTATCAAACCGGATTCGGGTGACCGGATTTAACAGAAAAACTGGAAGAATCTTTCAGACCCAAAAAGTCATAATGGGATAAAACCTTGAGGAGTAGAAACAAATAACCATAAGGTGTCCAAAACAAAATCGGAACTGTCAAACACTGAGTGTAGCAAAGGTAGCAATCCATCCAGAAGTAACTGAATATTAGTTAAAACGTCCTCTGGTAAGAATTCTGTAGTAAAATCCTCAGTGTGACGGGATAATTTTCGAGCAGTAAAATGACAAAATAAAACAAAAAAACCCTATTTATTGAATTCACCAGATTAAAGATAACCGTGCGATCAGAATGAATGAATGACTGAGATTAACCGAAGCAGGATGCGGGGTCGCGTGAAAGTTTTATTCACAAAATTTATTAAGGGATCCCGAAAGCCGCAACTCGACAATTGCGGGTTGCGGGATGCGGGGTTGTGCAAATGGCAAAAGCGGAAAATAATTGTCGAAAGCCGAAAGCCACAATTGCGGGTTTCGGGAATGACCACAATCGAAAAATGAGAAACGTGTTCCTGAAAACCGTAATTCGACACTTGGGGGTTGCGGGTTTCGGGAATGACACACTCGTAAACTGAAAACAACTTCCCGAAAGCCGAAACTCGACAGTTGTGGGTTGCGGGTTTCGGGAACACGCAACAAATATAAATCAGAAGGAAGAGCTCGAAAGCCGAAAGCTGCAATTGCAGGTTTTCGGGTTTCGGGTTTCGGGATGATAATTTCCCAAGATTATTACAAGACGAGCCCGCAACCCGCAACCGTCAGGTTGCGTGTTTCAGGTTGGAAAAAATCCAAAACTGCAAAACAAACACCCCACAACCCGAAATTGTCGGGTTGCGTGTTTCAGGTCTCCTAACTTGTCGTGTTTCGGGTTGAATGAAAAAAGGGTAAAAATACTCAAAATTTCAGGATTTTGACAAACCAGACAATTAGAGATCATCTGGAAGGAGGGAAACATGCAAGACAAAATTATGGGTGAGAGATCTAAAGAAGTGAAAACCCAAATTCTCATATTTACAGAGTACACTCACCAAAACACCTTTGTGTTTACTCAAAATGGGGGTTCCCGTGCTTCAGCTAAGCATGGGATCTAATGTGGCCACAACAGTACCCTAACTGGGTGAGGTCCCCCCGTTATATTAGGTCCACCTTCTAGGGGTTTCCCCCCAGTCAAAAATTGTCCTCTTTTAGGAATGTTCCTGCTAATCATATTTTGACCACTAATCGTAGGTTAACCCATATTTAATTGTTGACTACTAACTAAGGGATGGCCTCCACTCAACTATTGACTAACAGGTATATGATAACCTCTCCTCAAATTTTAGGTAGGGGTGGTGGAGGTGATGTTCGAGTAACGTAGTTAATAGTGTCTGAAGGTTTCCGTCTAGTGGTTGGGGTCAGATGAGGTATTGAACCGGTAGCCTGAATCTGAGGTGTACTCATCGGGAACAATGGTTGAACTGGGTCATAAGTGGTCAAGTTAGGTGTAGATATTCCCGGTGAAGAAAAAGATAAATAATGGATAGGGGAATGTTGTTCAAAATTTTGTAGTTTCGGATTGGACCTAGGTGGGAAACTCTGTTGTCTAATTTGGTTACCAAGCATTCGTAAACGTTCAATAGTCTCGTAAACAGGTGTGAGAAAGACGTCATTGGGAATCCATGGAGGAAGCCTATGAAATGGAGTTTCCAAAAATGATGCAGTTGGACCAAAATCTGTTGATATCGATTCGTCCTAGGGCCGACTGAAAATCCAGTCTGTGGCTCTGGGATTTCCTTCAATCGAATGATGAAATTTTTTTTCGTGTGAAGTGGGTTGTTCTACAATCAAAGGTCCCATATGATCAATGATAGGTGGATTTTCCAGAGGTGAATAGTTCATTCCCGACTCTAAGGTAGAAGTATCTTCTTCATGTGATATAGATGCGGTAGGTTGATCCATATTTTCTCTCGAGTTATCCTCCTCATTAAGGGGATATTCAAGTGGAAAGTTCAAAATCTTTCAGTATGTTCTTAAACGTTGATCAACTAGAAAGATTGAACCAAATTTTCTCCTAAAATTTTTATACATAAATAAAAAATACACTCCAAGATCTACTCAAGCTAAAGCTGCAAGAAAAATTATGTGGTAGGTGGGATTCAATGGTCTAGAACCTCACGGGATTATAAAGGTGTCGAACCTCGTGATATACTACAGGGTCCAACAGCTATACTCGGGCCAATATTTCAGAGCACTAACCAAGGAGGATTAGGACCATACCCTTGACCGTATAACCCGACTACTTGGAAGTACCTATGTAGTATCTCCCCGAGTGTTTTTCTCGAGGTATTTCCATCCCAAGATGACCAATGGTTAACTTAGATGGTTACAACAATCTGATTGGGGTCTCTCGATATACACAAGGTATGTGGGAGCTCAAATCCGTAGTGCTACTGTCTAATGCACAACCTCACGACAGGAGCTTTCCAATATACTATTTAGCATGTGAAGTACCTTTCTATATACGCGAAGGTACGTGAAAGTTCATTCGTATACCGATTGGTATGTGGAAGAAATACAATCCCTCGGGATGCAGTGCAGGAAAATAATGACAACTGCCACACTTAAAGACGTCGGAACATGTCTCTAACTTAACACACAAGTGTCTATACAATTTTAACCTAAGCTATCGTAAATTTTTATCTTGACGGTTAACTAAATGCATGACGTGTAGACTTGGAATTTAAAAAGATGAAAACCTCAACTACATGAAAATGCAAATATTTTCTTTTTCTCTTCGATGAAAACTAGCTAAAGTAAGGAAAAATATTTTGTGTTTTCGATAATGAAATGAACAAGTGCCTCTACACTTTCAAAATCAACCAAAAGACTTAAAATCACTCTTTCAACAATTCAACAAAAATGAATAACTCACCAAATCCAAATGTTTTTTTTTTCTCTTTTCAAGGTAAGCGAATCTACGGAAAAATGAAAATAAGAATTTCCATTTGAATGCAATAACCCCTATTTTCTAAAACAATGATAAAAAAGTGGGAGGAAAATAAAAAATGCAAGAATTTTCACTATTTTTGGAATGCTTTGCAAAAGTTCAGATGCACTTAAAATTCTCAAGGAAATGATGAATTACTTTTCAGAACGAAGAAAATGCAAGCCAATAATAATTTTTTTAACTTTTCAAAGATCTTTTAATACTCACTCCAAAGCATAAAAATCCTCTAGAACGATTCCAAGAAACCATCTTGAAATTAAGATAATCAATGACTTTGATTTTGTAATGAATGTACTCAAAAGATTTGAGAATTATACCACTTTCCAAACCTGTATTCATAAAATAAGAGAATATGCTACTGCAAGCTTTGATTGATTCGAAACTCTCAAAGAAAATTAATCACCCAAAATCTCAAAAACACAAAAAATTGAGCAAGATCACAACAATGAAATATTGGAGGGCTTAGAAGTCAGATCGAACATATCAAATGGCCTGATAAGGAATCACAAGAATGATTGTGCTCATGGGGGATTGAAATTTCCCAAAACGAGGGATACACCCACTTGACTAGCTAAGAATCAAATCAATACACAAACTTCGGAAAATAAGTACCTAGGAAGTTCTGCAGCAGTACTTGGCCCAGAGTGTGTGTCTCTATTTAAATTGGATTCATGAGTACTCTAGTTTTTTTTGGGGTGGTTAGACGTGAAGCAATTTCCCAAGTCAAGTTTAAAGGGGGGGATTATTAGGGTTAACCTTGACTCGGGAATGAGAAAGAATGTAAGTGGTGTCGGGCACACGGTTTTGGTATCCCGTGGTTTCTTGCTAGTTATATTTGCATGTAAAGAACACTATTTATAGGGGTGGAGTCCTCCATTTTAAGTTGTCAATTAGAGCAAGAGAGATGCTCTTGGGAGCCTTGGATTGGTATTTGTTGCATCAACTTACTTTAATATGTTTTCATGTAACATATTTGTTTTTGTTTTTATTTAACTTGTTTTTTTGAGGAAAAATTGAACTTCAATGATGACAATATTAAGTTTAATGTATTAATAGTAAAAAACTTAATGTTCTTCTTTATAAAAAAAAATTATGAAGAAATAATATAAATATATTTATAAAAAATGTATTCATCTCATTAAAGTCAAAATTCCAAAGCATGATCTTTTACTATTAAAATAAAATGAAATAACTTGAAACCAAAATTCTAGAAAGTAACTTTTAAAAATTACGTCGTAGGCATTTCACCACGGAGGTCCATAACCTCCACATCGACTAGATTCCTCGCTCATAGAGCGAATGGAATCCTTCCACGCGGAGGTTGCTCTCGGTCTGTTGGATCAATTGCTCGCGAGCTGGCCGTCGATTTAGTCTTCTCTGGGTTTTTCCTGGTTTTGCCTGGTTCCCTCTGGAAACTTGGTCTAGATTCGAGGTTTTTTGTTAGCCACGTTGATGCTCGACCAGAGAGCCACGGACCTGTCGCCATGCTCTCCTATGATGTAGGCCTGCACACCTTGTGCGCTCACATCCAAAAAACCTCTAGACTTGCCCGTCGTTGCAGAAAAGATACGCGGACTTCCCGCCGTTGCGGAAAAGATACGCAGACTTGCCTGCCTTTGCGAAAACATGAAATGGAAGGGTGAGGAATCGACGGCCAAATGGTTCTGTCATTGCGGGAACGATACGCATACTTTCCTGCCATTGCGGGAAAGATACGCAGGCTTTCCCACCTTTGCGGAAAGAGAACCCAAGTTTGCCCGCCATGGACAGGCGTGAAAGTGTAAGGTGGGAAATTTACCCAAATGGTTCGACCGTTTCGGAAAATATACCCGGACTTTCCTGCCTTTGCGAAAAGAGAATTCAAGTTTTCCCGCCATGGAGAGGCGCGAAAGCATAAAGCGAAAAATTTAGCTGAGTTTTATCCACTTTTGTGGAAAAGATAAGCGAATTTTTCCGAGCCTGCGGGTGATTTTACCTAACTTAAGGGAAACAATTCATCAGAAAAGAAGGAAAGGTTCATCTACGGAAAGAGAATTCAAGTTTTCCCGCTGTGGACAGGCACGAAAGCGTAAAGCGGAAAATTTAGCCGAGTTTTATCCGCTTTTGTGGAAAAGATAAGCGAATTTTTCTGAGCCTGCGAGCGATTTTACGTAACTTAATCGAAACAATTTATCAGAGAAGAAGGAAAGGTTCATCTTCCCTTTTGCAGAAGAGTTGATCGAATATGTCCACCTTTGCGAAAAAAATAGGCGAGTTCCTCCGGGCATGTGATTCGATCCGACGATCGAATGAACAAACCCCCCCCTGCACAGAAAAATGAAGTTTTGTTTTGGTTTTCTGAGAAGGGCCTTTTCATTGCTTCGATTGAATCATCCATCTCCCGTAGATCAAATTATTTTTCTATGCATTTAGTTTTCAAAAATAATCATATTCCCAGTGTAAAGCTTCGATCCATCTCTGCATGGCAAAAGCTTACTAGGTATAAATTTTCTTTTTCTAAACTTGAGCATTCAATTACAGATTGGACATGGAACAACCTTCTATAAGGTTTCCCGCATCAACATTTATTTCCGTGGGTTTAATCCATCACGAAGTTATGAATATCGCTTGAGTCGTACAGATCTTCTCCTATTGACGCAGACCAAAAGTTGACGGATTAGACCTGTTGTACATTGTATCTTCTGCAAATACAAGAACAAATTTCAATGCAAGAATGCTTAAATGTGCTCAGACACCAATGCACCCCTGCCTTTCCTCCTAATCCTTTATAAAATTCAATGCGTCAAGCCTTTGTGATTGTATTGTTGTTTGCTACTGTTATTGTGACATCAGCTCACTTATTCGAATCCCCATCAATTTACGAAGCAATAGTCCTCTTCAGGACGCAAAGCTTTTTGTTTTGTATTCAAAATCAAGGTTTTTCTCTCAAACCAAACTCATATTTGTTGTTATAACAACCAAGAAGGTAGTGCTGTATTTTTTTTTGGTTTTTTTTTTCTGGAAGATATAGGATGTTACTCGTTCACTTGTATGTTCAACTTTTAAATTTAGAATTTAATCATGTATGTGATTTGTTTACTGGTTTCACATGCAACCGTGCTTGATTGATATATATTCAGTTCCTTGTGTTTACCAATATATGTTTCTACTAACTTGGGCAAATATAATTGCACTGCAATACATTTTGTCTCCTACAAAAGTTGCCTCTTTTGAAAATCTAATCTTTTATTTCTCAGAATTTTCTTGTTTCCTGGTTCTGCAATAACCTATTCATGCTACTCACCCCCTGTTGAAATTCCTTGTTGGTTCTGTTCCTTTTGTCCTGTTTGCTTCAAATTTATTTTTCACATCTTCTGTTCTGCACCACATATTATTTTTACCAAGATACTCTTTACTCGTTCCAACTTCATTTAAACCTGCTTCTTATAAATTTCTATCATATGGATCAAGTTGTTTTCCCACATTTGCAGCTTTACCGAGATAAAAAAAACCATATATGCATTAGCTTTATATTTGCTGCAACAACCACAGGTGCTTGAACTTCTATTGAGCTGCCACTACAACAGAGTCAAAAGGTGTTGTAGTTCCTATGCACACACCCAGATTGTTCTTAGTTTCTTCAACTATGCATATGTTTTTTTCTTCATTCTGCATTCTCAAATCATAAATATGAATATCATATTGGATACCTACACTGCACATTAGAACATGTTTCGAAGCAGAGCATATTTTGTAACACAATATAGAATATATAAAATACATCAATTGTATATTGTTACTAGCTTACTAACAAGGCCTAGGTTCCAAGCAAAGAGCATCAAGTATTGCTCCCAAGTCACTACTCAACTGTTACTCATCTGTTTCAAAACTACAAGGCCCCAAGATATATCACAAAACAAGACCTAGAAAGATATCTTGCTATAACAGCTTCCACCTTTCTATGGAAGCAGCTACCCTTCCATTTCAAGAGTGTTTAGTTTCATGTTCCCCACTGTCAGTTGACTTGCCATCTTGTAAAAAAAAATTGCCTTAGTGTGATACATGACCACTAGAGATTATTCTTATCAGTCAAAGATCCTAAAAGGATCCATCTATTTCCATCAAGCAATGAAGGATACCACTATAGCCAAATTAAATACAAGGTTGATTGCCTTGCCATCAAAGTCAATTGTTCTGATTTTCTGTTCACCATACCAAGTATTCTATGTAAACTCTGTAACTCTATTTTCAAAAGATATTTGTTCTAAGAATGAAAAAGGAATTTCAAAGCACAGGTTTCCACTTCATTGTTTCACAAGAGATGTGTTTGCTACATATGTATACCCTGTTTCATTTTCAACAGATTCGTTCCAAGTTCGGTTAAAGTGCGATACTATTAGAACAAATTATCATAGATTTTTATATGAGAATTCCCAAGATTGTAATTCACATTCTACACAATCAAACTGATATTTCTATCTATTGTTCCCTTTTTCTTATGTTCTTAAACTGCTAACTTGAACCCAACACCTTTTTTTCTTCTTTTTACATGCCAACTACTCTTCTAACCTTATACCAAATCTTAAGTCTTTCAATAATGTACAGTTTAAGTTTCAGAATTAACTAAATATTCTATGATGTTGTTTCTACTTGTTTGCTTATTACTCGAATAGAAACATTCATTGTTGATAGCAATCTTGCCCTTTTTTAGGTTTCTTTTGTAGTGCCACTATTTTCAGTTCGCTGGTATGGAGACTCTATTAACTAAAAAATCTATTTCACTTTTGATGAATGGTGTTGTTGACCTCTGCCTGCGTGTACAAGTTGTTTCTCTCAAAAAAGTCAACTCTCTTCACTCAACAACTGCCCGCTTCCGAATTTGTATCTCTGATGGAATTCATTGCCACAATACATTGCTTCCAACTAGCTACAATAGCGATGTGGAAAACCACCAACTCCAATCAGGTTCAATCATCAAAATCATCAAATGTACATGCAACATATTTCACAATACCATGTAAGATTTGATTTCTACCTCTTGTTTTAACTTGTTTTAGGTTGCACTCCCAATGAATCTACAGTTTTTTTACTTATACTTACTTAGCTAAATGCTTATTGCCAGGATTGTCGCATTGGACACATTTGAAATTGTCACTTCGGAAGCAGTAATAGTCGGAGACCCATCACCTTTCAACTTTACCCCCAGCTTTACCTCCCCTAGTAGTTCATCTGTTCCGGAAATGAACACCATTGATCCCCAAAACCCTTCACTTGGCATGCCTTGCTCGCAAAACGCAACCACAAACCCTATTGCACCTTCTCTTCAATTCACATTGCTCAACCCTTCCAACAAAAGTTGGTTGATTCAAGGTCGTGTTACTGTAAAGACTAGTATGACAACCTACACCAATAAAAAAGGGCATGGTCAACTCGTTGGCTTTGACCTTGTTAGTGCTATCAAAGATGAGATTCATATCTCTGCTTTCAATGAACTAGCCACCTCATTATATGAAAAAATACAAGTTGGCAGATTCTACACTATCTCAAATGGCACAGTTAAAGTAGTCAACCCAACATACAACCATTTGACAAGTTCTTTTGAAGTTTTTCTTACTCCCTCCTCAACCATTGAACCATGTTTGGAAGAGTACCCATTAATCCCTTTTCATTGCTTCCACTTTAAACCTATCCATGACATCAAAACTACACCTATCAATTCCATGGTTGACCTTATTGGAATTGTGATTTCTGTTTCCCCTGCATCAACTATACGCAAAAGGGATGGCTTTGAAACCATTCGCTGAACAATTGGATTGAGGGACATGTCGGGGTATAGCATATACGTAGCACTTTGGAATGATCACTGCACAATCGAGGGTTCCCACCTTGGAAGCCTTCGAGGTTTTCCTACTCCCCCTATCCTTGCAATTAAAGGTGGTCGTGTTACAGACTTCAATGGAAAAACCATTGGCACCCTCTCAAACACCAACCTTGTTATAAACCCAAATATTGAGGAAGCTCATCTTCTCCAAACATGGTTTAATGGCAATGACTTTCGTTTAGCCTCGCCATCTTTGAGAAAAAAATCAACCTCACCTTCTTCTAGCTCTTGCAAATGCATTTCCATCTCTGCGCTTCAATCTTTACAACCCTCTGAAAAAACAACTTGGTATTCACTTATTGCTACAATCACCCATATTAACATCGATGACTTCTATTTCCTTTCATGTCCTCTATTTGTCGATGGAATACAATGCATGAAATTGTTTTCCCACAAAGTTGGTAATGTATGGCATTGTGAAAAATGTGATGGGGAGTTTACAAAATGTGCTTATCGATACATACTAAAACTTGATCTACTTGATCCCACTGGACAAATGTACGGTGTCATAGCTTTCGATGATTCTGCACAACAACTCATGGGCATATCTGCACAGGATTTATGCCTTCTCTCAAGTGATCCAACATCTATGTCGAAAATTTTTCAACGTGTTTGTGCTGGAAAATATCTTCTAACCTTATCGGTGAAGAAAGAGACTTTTAATTCAAATGATCGCTTGAAGGTGCTTCTTGTTATGTCTAAAGACACTTCATCGTCATCACCACCTGTTGCTTCAGTTGATCCAAATGAAGCTATTGTGCTTAATACACGCTCAATTGTTCGCAAGCTTTGAACTCTACCTTTGATAATCCTCTGTCACACAATTTTGTGCAATTGAAATTTAGCTTTTTTCTCTTCCTGCTTGATACTTATCCATTACATGCTTTTTGTATAGACAATGCTATGTAATTAATACTTGTAACCATCAATGAGCAGCCTTCAATATTATATGATTTAGTTTTGTTGTAACATTTTGTCAAATTACATATTCATTGCAACCTATCTTGCCACTTTCAAATTTATACTTTTAATAAAGATTACTTTGTCAACTTTATACTTCTTTGTTTATAAACAAATTTTTACTTAAAATGAACATTGTTTAACTACTACTTGTAACCATCAATCAATAGTTTTAAATATTATATGATTTACTTTTGTTGTCAAAGTACATATTCATTGGAACCTATCTTTCCAATTTCACATTTATACTTAAAATGATGCTAACTTTCTCAACTTTATACTTCTTGCAATAACTTGGCATATATTATCCATGCTCCATTTATCTTTTACACTCTATCTTTGTTTAGTTGTTCAATTATTCAATATATACTATGTTTGTCTTGCAACAAAGGCACAATAAAGTTGATAACCACCAGACAATTTTTTTTGTAGCCATGTCAACCAATGATGTCAATGATGAAATCAATGCACGCAAAAGAATTGTTTATGCTGAAAAGAAAAAACAAAACAACAAACGTCAACGCCTTCTATATAGAGTTGCTCGCCAATTTGTTCATATCCCTTCACCATTTCACGTTGTTCAAGCTTCCTTACGACCCTCAACACCATGCACAAACACCCCAACACATCCAACAAATAGCCACCTAGATAGTGCGCAACATCAATTCCGTAAAAGGGTTAACAAATTATCTAGCATGGATGTATGCTCTATATGCATGGAATCTTATTGTGGAATTAAAACAAAGCACTCTTCTTGTGCATCTGCATGCTCTCGTTGTATTGCAGAAAAAAATGTCCATCTCTACTCCTTAGCAAACAACATGGACCCAGGGATACAACCAACTATGCTAGCTATCCTTACTCAAGTTGAAGAAATGCTCATTTCTCGTGTTAACCCAATTTTACAAGTCACTCATGCTCGTGGGGGTCAATATACATATTCTAGACACACTATTAGCTTCCCGCAAAACATTTCAAGCATTGCCAATTTCCTCCCTCGCTTAATCTCAGACATTGACATCCTAATTGTTTGTAAATCCAATCCTAACAAGAAGCCTTATGAATTCTTTGTCAGTCGAACACGTGTTCTTGCTGCTCTTGAATACAAGCTTTCAAATGACCCCTACTACAAGGATGTTCAAGTTAACTCAATTGCATTGTCTTCTTTGCCTCTTGAACCAACCGACATTTCCTCCCTACTTCGGCATGTCAGAGCCGAAGAAACCCCACTTGTTGCCAATGCCTCAAATGCTGCTATTCAATCACTCGCCTTCCTTGAACCCCATGAAGAACAATCCTCCTCATTTATATCTACACAAACAAATTGTAGAACTAAGGTTGATGAAATCAAACGATTCTTAAGCACAAGCAATGCACCCACTCCACCTTGCATTGACTGGCCCCCAATAGATACTTCCCCTATCAATGAATACAACACAATTGGCATCCTCTCAATGGCCTTCCCAACCTTGTTTCCCACTGAAGTTTCAATGCTTAAACAACCACACATTCAAGATGTTGGTATCAACGATTATGCACTACACCTACTTCGATACCACGACAATAGGTTCGACCAACAACCTCATTTTTGTTATTACATATATAACATCATGATGCGCCACCGTATCCATGCTACGGCTTCTGTGTTTGTAAAACGTAACATTGAAGATATGTTTCCTCCAACAGTCACAAAACTTCAACAGCAATTACAAGATGTTCCCAATGCTAAAATAGCTGAGCAGGTCATGTGTTTTGGCTCCACCCTCCGTGAGACGCACTCATAATGGAACAAAAGCAGAGGTGAACTAATTGACATGATCGCACAACAAGGGACACCAACATTCTTGTTCACACTCAGTGTAGCTGACACGAAGCGGCCAGACTTGCACTCTTTGATGCCTGGACAAGCTCCAGCTAATTCACATCAACAATACCAATGGAGAATTCGCAACCTTATATCCAATCCACACATTGCATCTCAATACATGGACAAATGATTCAAAATATTCCTGGAAGAAGTTCTTCAAAAAGGCCTTTCTACAAAAGACTACTAGTGCAGGTTGATAACAAACCATGGTCTGATGGATTTTCAATATATTCAAAACCTCAAATATTTGTTCCTAACACTTGTATTTTCCATGCAGGTATGAATGACAACATAGGGGATCAACACATATACATGGCTTCCTATGGTTGGACAATTCACCAAATATGGACAGGTTAGATTGGGCAAATGTTGCAAAGGTCGAAGATGCAAAACAATACTTTGAAAAGTTTGTTACATCATGGAATCCTCGTGTCAACCATTGTCAAATGCCATCTTTGCAAGCCTTTGCTATAAATGATCCATGCACCATTGCATCCGACTCCATACTTGCAACCAATCACCTCGATGGGTATGAAGAACTTGTTAACTGTGTCCAAAGGCACACAAAATGTTCTGAATCTTCTTGCCTCTGCAAAAAAGGATCATCTCTTCAATGTCGTTACGGATTTCCATTTGACCTACAACCTACCTCTTCCTTGTTCATTGATGCAAATGGGCGAAAAACATACAACCTACAAGGAACGATTCCCTCCTAAATATTCACAATCCTGCCATGCTCTCAATTTGGCGAGCTAATGTTGATTGCCAACCTATTCTCTCTAGACATGTTGTACTCAAATGTATTTCAAAATATGCAGCAAAGGAAGAGCCGAAATCAGAAAGCTACCATGCACTTCTTTCTCGTCTTGCACATGCAAGTCCACATGATGCACCAATCCTTCAACCAATAAGACGCTTCTTGTCTGAAACTATTACAGATCGATACATTGGCGCACAAGAGACTTGCCACATGCTCCAAAAGCTCCCTCTTTGTCTTTTCAACCGTTCCTTTTTATCCTTGAACATTATCCAAATTGTTTTCCGACGTATTTCCAATGACTCTCAATACCCCACCAACACCAACCTTCATTTTTGCATACATGCAACGACCCATTGCACTCGAACATCTTACCCTTCTTGAAGCTGCACATTCTTGGTCATACTCGTCTCGTAGAAAGAATTCCCAATGGAAACCAAACATCCTTGCCAAAATTGTTCGTGTATTTCCTCGCTTCACTACCATTCCACCCTTTACTGCAGATTCCTTTGTTTCCTTTTGTTGGAGTGAGCTCCTCTTATACAAACCATTTTGCAACCTCCATGATGACTTTGGTTCCACTGAATTGGCCATAACTTCTAATTGGCTTCGCATTAAAGACACATACACTGCATGCCATGTTGATCATTTTCCAAAAACCCCCAATACACCTCCCTCTGAGGATTCTACTTCTGCTTCCAACCACATTCCCTTAGTGCCTACCATGGATGAATGGGAACTCCCTTCTCAACTTCGCCCTGGAAACAACCTCTTTGTTGATGACCTTGACATGCTTGGCCATCATGACTTTGATAAAGAACATAATTGGTCTGAAAACCATATTCCGTCACACATGCATGCAACAGCCATATCATTCATTGATCATGCGCAATTGTCCTCCCAAATACCCCAAGACAGCTTCTCAACTTTGTGTTCTTTTTCCTCTTTGTCTCCCACACAACGCATGGCCTTTGAACTTATCCTTGCACACTCCACAAATGCTACAAATCTTCCCCCACTCAAAATGGTTATTCAAGGAACAACAGGAACAGGAAAGTCTTTTTTGATTTCTTGCCTTCGATCTGCACTACAACATCTCGTGAGCAACAACCCTTCCCCCTTACTCCTCCTTGCTCCAACCAGTATTGTTTCCTTTAACATAAATGCGCTGACAATACACATTTCCCTTTGCATACCTATTGTTGACATGCATCCTCTTGAAGGCTAGTCCCTTTCAACTTTCCAAGAATAATTTCTCCATATCCGATATATCATCATTGACGAAATGAGTTTTGTTGGCCCAAAAATGCTATCCCAAATTGACTCTCGCTTACGTCAAGCCTTCCCTTCGCAATGTACAACCCCCTTTGGTGGTTGGTCCATCATCTTCCTTGGTGATTTTGGATAACTACCCCCTGTAAAGGACATCCCCATGTATTCTGGCACATCTCGAGGCAATGCTCTTTGGCGCACATTTGACACTTTTGTCACTCTTTCAACCATCTTTTGACAACAAGGCAACAACCCTTCTCAAGTTTCCTTCCGTCAACTCCTACTCAATCTCCGAAATGCAACACCAACTCTTGAATATTGGGCCCTCCTCATGTCAAGGACAATGCCATCCCTTTCACATGAAGAGAATAATGCATTTGACAGTTCCACTCATTTGTACACAACTAATAGCTCTGTTGAGTTGCACAAGCAAATGCTGAAAGACCTAAACATGCCAATTGCATATTGCTTTGCAGAGCAAAAGAAACAACATGTGCAAACCTCAATAGATGATGAACAACTTCCATTGAAGGTTCTACTAGCAATTGGTCAAGAAGTCATGTTGACATCCAACTTGTGTGTATCTGCAGGACTTGTAAATGGCTCAGTTGGGAAAGTTATTGCAATTGTCTACAACTCCAATGATCAACCTCCTAGATTACCATCTTATGTTGTGATCAACTTTCTACACTACAAAGGACCCCCGTGGGATTCTTCCAATCCAAATTATGTCCCCATCCCTCCTATCACAAGGGGTACACCGAGGCAAGTACCACTTCGAATGGCATGGGGTTTGACAATCCATAAAGCACAAGGGATGACTCTGCAAAATGCAACAATAGACATTGACAACATTGGCCGCCAAGGCCTTACATTCACTACAATATCAAGAGTTAAATCTTTGTCAGGGCTTCGCATATGCCCACCTTTTTCCTTCTGTAGGTATTCACGGATGAAAGATAGTCCATATGTGCACCGCAGAATACAAGAAGAGACTTTGCTTTTTTCCAAGTCTTTGCAACCACGTAATCCATAAAGTTGCATCCTACTCCTTTGCTTAAGACAAGCTGCAATAGGGTTTTTGGTTGCATTTTGCGAGCAAGGCATTACAAGTGAAGGGTTTTGGGGATCAATGGTGTTCATTTCTGGAACAGATGAACTGCTAGGGAAGGTCAAGCTAGGGGTAAAGTTGAAAGGTGATGGGTGTCCGACTATTGCTGCTTCCGAAGTGACAATTTCAAATGTGTCCAATGCGACAATCCTGGATAAACGCATTAAGATAGGTAAGTATAGGTAAAAAAACTGTAGATTGATTGGGAGTACAATCTAAAACAAGTTAAAAAAAGAGGTCGAAATCAAATCATACATGGTATTGTGCAATATGTTGCATGTACATTTAATCACTTTGATGATTGCACCTGCTTGGAGTAGTTGGCATGTAAAAAGAAGAAAAAAAGGTGTTGGGTTCAAGTTAGCAATTTAAGAACATAAGAAAAAGGGCACAATAGATAGAAATATCAGTTTGATGGTGTAGAATGTGAATTATAGTCTTGGTAATTCTCATATAAAAATCTATGACAATTTGTTCTAATAGTATCGCACTTTAACCGAACTTGGAACGAATCTACTGAAAATGAAACAGGGTATACATATGTAGCAAACACATCTCTTGTGAATCAATGAAGTGGAAACCTATGCTTTGAAATGCCTTTTTCATTCTTAGAACAAATATATTTTGAACATAGAGTTACAGAGTTTACATAGAATACTTTGTGTGGTGAACAGAAAATCAGAACAATTGACTTTGATGGAAAACCAATCAACCTTGTATTTAATTTGGCTGTACTGGTATCCTTCATTGCTTGATGGAAATAGATGGATCCTTTTAGGATCTTTGACTGATAAGAATAATCTCTAGTGGTCATGTATCACACTAAGGCAATTTTTTTTTACAAGATGGCAAGTCAACTGACAGTGTGAAACATGAAAGTAAGCACTCTTGAAATGGAAGGGTAGCTGCTTCCATAGAAAGGTGGCAGTTGTTATAGCTAGATATCTTTCTAGGTCTTGTTTTGTGATATATCCTGGGAACTTGTAGTTTTGAAACAGATGACTAACAGTTGAGTAGTGACTTGGGAGCAATACTTGATGCTCTTTGCTTGGAACCTAGGCCTTGTTAGTAAGCTGGTAACAATGTACAATTGATGTATTTTATATATTCTATATTGTGTTACAAAATATGCTTTGCTTCAAAACATGTTCTAATGTCCAATGTAGGTATCCAATCTGATATTCATATTTATGATTTGAGAATGCGGAATGAAAGAAAAAAACATATGCATAGTTGAAGAAACTATGAATAATCTGGGTGTGTGCATAGGAACTACAACACGTTTTGACTCTGTTGTAGTGGTAGCGCAATAGAAGTTCAAGCACCTGTGGTTGTTGCAGCAAATATAAAGCTAATGCATATATGGTTTTTTTTATCTTGGTAAAGCTGCAAATGTGGGAAAGCAACTTGATCCAGATGATAGAAAGTTATAAGAAGCAGGTTTAAATGAAGTTGGAACGAGTAAAGAGTATCTTGGTAAAAATAATATGTGGTGCAGAACAGAAGATGTGAAAAATAAATTTGAAGCAAACAGGACAAAAGGAACAGAACCAACAAGGAATTTCAACAGGGGATCAGTAGCACGAATAGGTTATTGCAGAACCAGGAAACAAGAAAATTCTGGGAAATATAAGATCAACTTTTCAAAAGTGGCAACTTTTGTAGGAGCAAAAATGTATTGCAGTGCAAGTATATTTTCCCAAGTTACTAGAAACATATATTGGTAAACACAAGGAACTGAATATATATCAATCAAGCACGGTTGCATGTGAAACCAGTAAACAAATCACATACATGAGTAAATTCTAAATTTAAAAGTTGAACATACAAGTGAATGAGTAAATAAATTACAGTTGAATACAAAACAAAAACCTTTGCCTCCTGAAGAGGACCGTTGCTTCGTAAATTGATGCGGATTTGAATAGTTAAGGTTCTTTTCCTCATGGATAAGTTAAGGTTCTCTTCCCGAAAAAGTGAAGAAACTCGCCTATGTTTACCGCAACAATGGACATTTCCCATCAACCCTTCCGCAAAAGAGCATCTAAACCTTTCCCTCCTTACCCTTTCGTGCCTTTCCATGGTGGAAAAACTCCGGTTCTCTTTCCACAAATACGAACAAGTCCACCTATCTTTTCCGCAACTGCCGAACCATTTGGCCTTATCTTTCCGTTTTGACAGCCGCATTTAATAGTGAAAGAATCGATTTTACTTGAGCTGCAATGTCGGAAGGTTTAAAAAACTCAGTCCACTTTGTCGGAGGAAATAGATTAAATGTCTCTAGTAAGTCAACCACAATAGCCTTTAGGACGAACAAATCTCGCCAGATGGAAAAGTTAACGTTCTCTTCCGAAAACATCGGAGGAACTCGCCTATCTTTCCCGCAACGGTGGTCATTTCCAATCCACCCTTCCGCAAAAGAACAGATGAACCTTTCCTTCATCTAACATGAATTGTTTCGCTTAAGTTACATAAAATTGTCCGCAACATCGACTAATTTCGGTTATCTTTTCCTCCCTTGCGGAAAGAGAACCCAAGTTTTCTCGCCGTGGAAAGGCGCGAAAGCGTAAGGCGGGGAATTTAGCCAAGTGGTTCCGCCGTTGCGGAAAAGATACGCAGACTTGTGAGCCATTGTGGAGAAGATACGCGAACTTTCCCACCTTTGCGGAAACATGAAAAGGAAGAGCGACGAATCGACGGTCAAATGGTTCCGCCGTTGCGGAAAGGATATGCGGACTTGCTCGCCATTGCGGAAAAGATACGCGAACTGGCCTGCCATTGCAGAAAAGCTACGCGGACTAGCCCGCCTTTGCGGAAAGAGAACCCAATTTTTCCCGCCATGGACAGGCGCGAAAGCGTAAGGCAGAAAATTTAGCTAACTCGTTCCGCTGTTGTGGAAAACATACGCATACTTGCCTGCGTTGCGTTCACTTTCCACAGAGGCGATCAAATCCACCTATCCTTTCCGCAATGGCGGAACCATTTGCCTTTATTTTTTTGACGATCGCATTTAATATTGAAAGAATCGATTTGACTTGTCCATACGACTCACTTAACCCCATTTTTAATTTTTGCATGTGCCCGATTAATGCCCCGCACGCGTCAGATCCTTTATATAGGCGATAACCCCGTTGAACAATTTCATTGTTTTCATTCGTTGAAGGTTTTTTTCCATTTCCATTTGAATGCGCGCACACCTGCTCCACGACTTCGTTACAGTCGCACCAGTCACAATTCGTGCGCACCTGCTCCAGGACTTCGGCACCGTCGCACCAGTCACCATCCCCGTCTTAACAGGTTGGTACATTACTGTTTCTTGTTAGCTCTTTCATGACATCTGTGCCCATAATTTTCATTTTGATTGGGTCATGCAGCACATTACTTTTGTTTATTCTACCAACATGCCCTGCCTCTTCTTTTTAAGAAAGGAATTACGTTAAATTGATTTAGCCGAAGATTGATATACCCCAGGGAACTAGCCCCTTTGTACAATACTTTCTCATGCAACAATGAATCTAGAATTGATACCATAGAAATAAAGCTTTTCAAAACTAGGAAGCTCAGTGATGTTATACGTATAAAACTCGTTGTATAGATACCCAAGTTTAGATGTGGGGATTATGACCGGTGCCAAATGACTTTGCAACAGAGGTTTCTTACGCTCTCTTGCTTTAAATTTTTCAAATGTATCATCGTATTTATTCAAAATATGTTATGCCCACAACCATTTTTGCAACCAGAAACTTCCTGCGACCCTGTAACTTTGAGATTTGGTATTCCTGTGCAAAAGTTCGACAGTGTTACCATTGAATGAGTCGGCTGTAAAGTATATGGATTAGTTTTTTCATCACGCCTGTATATAAATAGAAGGTCCACATTCTTAAAGAATTTGAAAAGTAACCTGACCCATTTTTACATCTTATAAAAGAATGGATATGTTCGGTATATTTGTAATTAAATTGTGTTTAGACTTAGTTCATAATCTTATAAAATTACTAATATGTTTTGAATATTCAAAATGAAAAATAAATGGTAGTTATATTTCGTTTATAATTTTAAAAAATTTATTGATAGGTTTCAATATTTGAATTGAAAATTGAATTGGTATTTAGATTCAGTTTATAATTCTATAGAAGTATTCATATGTTGTGCACAATTGAAATAAAAGTCAAATTGCAATTAAATTTGTTTCATAGGTTACAAGTGTATTGTTAACCGATCATATTTGATATGATTTGAAAAGTAATTACTTCAATTAATTTAATGACACATAGGATATAAGAATGTTCTTTTTATTACGTCGTCGCTTTTACTTATTCAATCATCCTTGTAAATGATGTGAACGTCCTACCTAGATGTCTCCGTAATCATGGAAAGTTTTAATTAAAATCCTCCGCAACGACGGATAAACTTGTCTAAGTATACCGCAACGGTGGACAAACTTTCCTAAGTCTACCGCCACGCCCTTTTTTGACGAACAAGTCAGGCACGACGGAAGAGTTAGTGTGTTTTTTTCGAAACGACCGAGGAACTCGCCAGATTTTTCTCCAACAGCGGAGAAACTCACCTAAGTCTACCGCCATGCCCTTTTTTGATGAACAAGTTTGGAACGACAGAATAGTTACTGTTCTTTTTCCGAAATGGCGGAGGAACTCACCTAAGTCTAGTCCTTTTTTGACGAACAACTCTAGCACGACGGAATAGTTACTACTCTTTTTCCGAAATGGCGAAGGAACTCGCCAAATCTTTATAATAGTCCAGAGTGGTTGACTTTAATTCATTTTTTGATATGAAACCATATGAATTGCAAACACTATTGTTCAAAGTTGATGCCTGCGCGTTTAAGAAACAATATTTTAAAGCGGCAGAAAGCATTTTTTAACGTTTCTATAAATATATATAGAAACACCTATGAAAATTGTTTGACATGTTTACATGTACGCCACTCATCTCGCGTTCTAATTTTTTATGACTGACGACGTGTATTGAGGCGGGACTACTTAAAAATGACTAAAGGTGCAAGAAAAAAGTCAAAGGGAGCTGTTACAGAATCCACTGAAGAAGTGAGGATTGAGACCATTTATCACGATACTAAATGCATCACAGGTGCACTACCAGAAGCCCAATGGAGTGACATTTACCGGATGATAACAGACCAGGATATCCCAGACATTCTATTAGAAGAAGGATATCTATATTAAAACATCAGAGCGTCCTGCATTTCAAAAGCAGCTACTCACCCTGAGATTTTTCCTTGCGCAGAGGTCATCAGATGGATTTTGTAACACGCAGATGCCGAAGCGCGAATTTTAACTGATAGCAACAGAAAAGCCTTCACATCCTTTCACCCACTTTATATCTCATCAGCATACAAGTTACCTCGTCCAACTCAGTACCTGAATGATGACTGGTTAGCAGAGGTCAAAATGGATAACCTGGAATCAGCAATAAAGCTACTCATCACAGGAAAACAGTTCAGGAAGAACGATAATGAAGAGTATAATTTTCAAAACTTGAGACCTCCATTCAGAATGGTTGCTCTCATGTTGAGCAGAATATTTGGCAGACCTGATGGGACAATGTTTATGCTTCAATGGGTACCCATTATTCACTATGTGGCTTTCAAAGGAACTATCTTTAATTGGGCTGAAATGATTTCGGAAACCCTGGCATCAGCCATAACTACGGCCAAAGAAGGTTTAGAAGTAAAAAAGGCACAATTCTACATGCCCTCCTATTTGATAGATTGTATTGTGGTGAAGCAGCTCTTCCCAAAACTACAATGCATATGGAATCAGGCAGGCGGACCGGTGTTCACCGCGTACAAAATCTTCTGGCCTCAAAATTACAAGAGCAATTAAAAAAATATTTGTGAAAATTTCATCATGCCCCTCTACGAGCTGATGTTCAATAAAGAGCCCATTTTCCTATCAGAAAACGCCATGATAGTTCTGGAAGAATATGGTGACTTCTTCTTTTCAAAGGATGGAACTTACATAAGAATGTATGGAGGCACAAAACCCCCTTATAACCTATTAAACTACGCCACGGACTATATAGTTCATAAGGAAGCTGTGCGACAAGTTTTCCTAGATGGAATTGGCAGTGTAATGAATAAAGCAAAAAAAGCCACATTTCCTCCTTTGCCCTTCTATTTGGGAGCTTATAAATTTTCCAAGATCGCGTCAGCAGAAGATTTTATAGCAGAGCTAACAAGTTTTGATTTTGGACAGAGAATATATCAGAGAAATGACAGACGGGGCAAGGTTCCCTAGCATTGCAAAGCTGTACATGGTCATTTCGAGTATGCCCACTATTATGATTATGAGGAAGAGTCATACCAGGGAATCAACAACATGACTGAGTTGCTAATTTGCCAAAATAGAAAAAGTGAACCTACCTCCAGTTCCAACGTTCCCAAGGGATCAAAACATCATCAAGGTAAAGAAGCCTTAGGAGCAACTGAGAATTTCTCAACAAAAGAACAAATACTTCTGCAACAGGTTGAGCAGATCAAAAAATGAACCGAAGAAAAGGAAAGGAAAGCACAAGAAGTTAAACTTAGAGAGGAAGAAGCCTAGAAAGTTCAAGAAGCTCAAGATGAAGCTCATACAATTCAACAAACAGAAACAACTAAGCAAGAGATAGCTGCCAAGCAACAAGAAAACGAAAGATTAAGAAAGGAAGCAGAAGAAGAGGCACTGAAAAGGGTTGAAGAAGAAGCCCAGAAAATTCAAGAAGCTAAGTATGAAGACCGTAGAATTCAGGAGGAAGAACAAACTAGCCCGCAAGAAGCTACCAAGCAACAAGAAAACGAAAGATTGAAAAAGGAAGCAGAAGAAGAGGCACTGAAAAAGGCTGAAGAAGAGAAAATACAAAAGGAAGACGCTGGTTCTATGAGTCCAAGCATACAAGACCTTGATATGAACATCCCTATTGAGAATCTTCCACTTGTTCCTTTCACACCATCTAAGGGTAGCAAGGTGACCACATATGATAGATTTGCTTTCAATAAGAAAAGGAAATCGATCATCAAGGAAACCATTACAACTTTCAAAAGGCCTTGTCAGGAATATGTCATCACCAGGCATGAGACTACTGTCATGAAGGGTACCCAAAATGACCCTTCCTTCATGGCATATGTTTCTGTGTCCGTTGTTCTCGCAACTGCTGACAATGTCAACATATTAGAAGACAAATTGACAGAAGAAAAGGAGAAAACCCGGCAACTACAAGAAGCCTTAGTCAAGGAGCAAAATTATACAAATTTAATGATTGAAAAGAATGATGCTCTTATGTCTCAAAAGGAGGAGCTTAATAGGAAAATTCAACATCTGGAAGCTGAAAGGAGAGCTTTGTCAATCCAAGCAAGAGCATTAGAGGTAGAAAAAACACAACTTGAAGATAAGAACTTGAAGCTGGAATCCAAGAAACTTGATTTCATCCAGCCGATTGACGAGTTAAAAGAAAATATTGCAAACAACAAAGTAGGTGACATGACCCCTTTTCATGAACAAACTTGTGAAATATTGACAAGGACCTGTGATTTCCAGACACTCATATCAGAACAAATCTACAAATTGAAAGCAATGATGGGCAGGATGAAACAAATTAGTGCCGACACCAACAAGATCAGAAAGAAACACACTCGTATTGCGGAGTAAAGTTGAACAGTGTGACCTTCAATACCTATGAACAATGTAAGAACTTGTACCTCAAAATACGAGCTACTCATGAGTCTTGCAAAATGATCAGGCCTGTAATGTCCCCTCCTATCATACCAGCATGATAGAGAGGGCGTGACACTAAATCCGAACATCTAGCCCCATGTACTTATTAAATAAGCATTCACATAATATAGAAAGACATACGGAGGTGTATAATTATAAGAAAACACAGCGGAATTAATTTCAATAACACATCCATCATTCATTCAAATATTCATCAAATAATAATTGCAAAGTTAACACAAGAGAATACTTATCTTGAAAAATTAGTCCCAAACAACCAGCTATGCAGCTGCAATGTTCCACCCAACCATAGGCCAGTTGTGCTTATCAACCTCTTGATACAACTGCCACCCCCGAGCTAGGCATGATCTCTACAAGGAACCAGGGAACAACAGACTCACACATAGCCAAGCATACACCAAGATGAGCCAAGCCAATCTACAATTGGGTTTATCAGGCTTGCTAGGAAATGGAAAGGAACAGTGGCTAAGCTAGTGAGCTCAAGCACAGAGCCAGGGGTAACCGTACAAGATCTATCTAGCTTGGTACCCACAATACCTACACACCCAGCACAAGGAAGTATTCTCTTCACTGCCACACAGTCCCTCAAGCCATACCTTCCTTTCTAGTGCTCTCAGGGTGTGCATAGAAAAGTAGCCAAAGCCCTCTTGATCTTCTTGAGAGGTTACTCCCTCCACTAGGTTTATCAAGCCAATTATGTCCACTACCAGTCCAAGTTTCTTGCTCACGGGTTCAAATCAAAACCGGGATGCACATAGCAACAAAACCACACTTATTGGGCATGATAAAACGTTTTTACAGTGAGATGCCCAAAGATGGCGTTTTCATTAGCTTCAGAAAAACGTGGGAAACCCCAAAAATGAAACTGGAAGATGGGGAACAACCCTGGGAAGCCAAATCCGTTTTCAGAAAAACGTCCATGGACATTCTGGGGCAAAAAGGCCTCCATAACAGTCCCAAATCGTGGCCCTTCTCTCCTAGATGCTGTACAATGCAAAAACGAGCTCCCAGCCATGGATAATGCAGGGAAAATGGTGAAAAACGTGATGGGGAAAGACCCAATAGTTCAGACTACGTGAGAGAGCAAAGACTATGGGTTCAGAATGGCTTTGGGCACCATTTCGTGGGTGTTTTCTTGCCTAAGGAGAGAAAATGCGTTTTCCCAGGTTGATGGCTTGCCCATACACGAAATTGGCTGCCATACCTCTTCATTCCCAAGGCATTAACTACCTCAACCAATTCTTGGAAGAATTAAATGATTGGGTCCATAACCCAAAATGGTTAGTTGGTGGTTTATGGGTTTTCTCATTGACACATGGATTAACACCATTGGCTCAAGGGTTTGAATAATTTCCCTCCCTATTCCTTGTAGAATCATGCCCCATCTCTTTGTTGCATTGCATAGCTAGTTGTGGGTATTTTCATTAAAATTCGTATTTACATGATGTCTTATTTACATTGTGCCTATCTAGCACAAGAACCATAGGCATCTGTTTCTAATTTCCGATACATAAAATGCTAAATCAATGGTGGGGCCTTGGCCTTGAGCTCCTCACCATGATTAAATATCAATATTTACATCATTTACGATTTAATGCGAAGGGGGGTCAAAATGGGGACATTACAATGGCCCAAAGTATAGAAGATTTTCCAGATAAAACACAATGCTTATCTGAGATAAGAAAAAGCTTGCAAGAGGAAACTGACTATGTGAAGAATATAGTTGCTTTAACCCCAGAGGACCTGGACCAGTTCATCAGAAGAGCCTCCATTCATGCACACCTCGTCGAAAAAAATCATCAAGCTACAATGGAAGAAATACTCATCCTTGAGGAAGAGCTTGTTAAACAAGAAGTGTCCTTTTATATTTCTGGTTCCCTTAGCTGGAAACATTATTATAAGAGATGCAAATCAGTGGATAAGTTATATAGAAGAGGAAGAGAGGAAACTAGCAGCATCACAAGCCCCATTAGAAGCATCAGTTGCTCCACTAATACCAGTAACTCCAATAGCCTCACTATCATAATCAGTAATACCAGCAGCCATAGAGGTGCCTAAATCCCCAGAAGCACCAACCCAAGGATGAAGTACTTTGACCACATTTTGAAAAAGCCAACGCACCCTTCTAAGTTTCTAATTTTGATTTTATACTTTGGGACATCAATAGAACATTCTAAAGTTATTTCTCATTGTTTTGTAAATAATTTGGATATTTATCCTTTTTTGTAAAATATCCATTTTGTAAAGCTATATATAGCTAGGTTAGCAAGAAGGACTTTTGGCAAATGAAATAATCTTCCTCTCATGTAAAAGAACTACTTGCACTTCATGAATGGAGAAAACAATTTTGGCTTGTGAATGCTGATACATTCTTTTGTATGGAGTTATCATGCATGTTTTTGGAACTATTTCAGCAATTTTCATCTATATTCTATGGTGTGAATCATTTCATTTTCTTTGGAAAAATTTCTATGCCCCATGAGTAATGAAATACTGTAATTAAAATCAAAGTTATCAAAGCTCTACTCCTTTCAACAATAGGTTTATTTAAGTTAAATAGCTTAGAACATATTGTTTAATTGCATGCATTTAGATTAAAGCACTTGCATAGCATTCTTTAATACAAAATTACATAAACATTGGATCGACCCGCAACTGATAAAATAAACAAATCTTTAAAGCTTACACGGTGGCCGGACCATTCACAAGTAGGATTCCTCACAACAAACAGTGAGCAATCTAATTGGGATTGCTTCTCGGGGAGAATCCCTTCTGCTTGATGCTAGGCATTTCAAGGCATCAGAACATCATCTTCTACCACAACCTATTTTCAACATAAACATAAACGTGAAAGGGAGTAGCATTACAATCCAATCAACCCTAAACCTTCATTTGACTTTCATACCTTCGACGTTTATTTTGCCCCTCCAGGGAAAAATGCTAGTTAAAATAACATTATTTAATATAAATAGAAAACTATTCAAGATATCCACATGTTCTACATCTAATGGTATCCATAAAAGACTCAACCACTTTCTCTAACATTTGTGCAAAACAAAGACATTTGACATTTGTACAACACAAAGTTATTTATGACCAAATGAGTGGAAATCAAATCAAATTTTAACATTAGTGAAGTTTTTTCAATTCAATTTTTTTACATGTTCTATTTACTTTTCTGTCCACTTATTTATTTGATTTATTTAAATTGATTTATATATATTTATTAGACTTTCATTTATTTTGTAATTAATTAAATATTTTATTTTATGATATTTTAGAATCTATGTTTTCATATATATAAAGACATTTATAGTCAATTGAGTATCGATAGACTGGTTGGGAAGAATGTTGTTATGTGTTGGCAAATGATGAACCACCTTTTAAAAAATATATATATACAAAGAAATTAATACATTAAAAAATGATTATTTATTTATTTTAAATATTTTTATTTGTTAACTCAATTTAATATTTTTTTATTGTAATTTTGAATTATTTAATTTATTATCTTTAATAAAAAAATAAATTTAACATTCTCAAACATTTCTAATTTAATTTTATAATATTAATGATTAACTAATATTTACAATTTTATTAATATAAAATAATGCTTAACAAATAGTAAACAAATTATATCAATCTTACTTTTCAATATTTTTAATAATTAAAAAAATCATAAATCAATTCAAATATATATTAATAAAAAATTCAATATATTATTTATTTTCATTTATAATTTATTTAAATATATTTATCTTATTAATTTTCAAATATTTAAAAATATCATTTTGTCAATAAACTTTATAACATCATAAAGCATATAGATATATAAATATAATTTAAACTCCTTATTATAAATTATGATAAATTGCAGTTTTGAATTGTTAAAATGATAATCTAATGTCCCATAGATAATGGAAGATAGTGAATTTATTCCTGAAATAAAAAATTACAATTCCAACCATCCATATCTCAATTTCTCCATAATTAAATTAAAAAAAAAAAAAAAACATAAAAAAATGAAAATCCTCTAAAGATTATCTTACTCCCAACACAGATTACCTTTATGATGAATATAACAATTTAAAATATCACTGTCACTTCCATGAAAGCATCACCCAACACGACAGTGACAATAATAATGTTGGTAGTCAAGATACATTTCAACACGGAACTCTACTTTAATATTTAATAATAAAGGATATAGACGGAAAATTTTAACAGGCGTCCGTTTTGAACGATTCAAAGCTGAATTGAAGGCAGTGCACAGAAAAACGATATAGAAAGGATTATTCAATACTAAGAAACCGGATGTCCAATTCCTCTGGCTTTGCTGCAACCATGGACAAAATCAATAGTTGGATAGCGATCAGCGTGCTGATCCTGCGTTTATTGGCTGTTATTACTGCTCAACCAGGTTATTCCACTTTCTAATCTCTACCAAATATTGGACTGTCTTCGATTTCTCGTTTTTTTATCAATCTTTTAGTTTTTCATATTTGGTTGACAAGATATTTTTTTATTGATTATTTTATGGCGGCGTAGCAGGATTTCTAAGTATAAACTGTGGAGGTAAAACAAATTACACTGGCCCAAACAATATAAAATGGGTCTCTGATGCTAATTACATAGACGTCGGTGAGATAGGAGAGATAGGGAATGCCACTGAACAAACCCTGGGTTCTTCTTTGGATAGTCTACGCTTCTTTCCAAAGCCTCTCAACAAGTCTTGTTATCACTTGCCTGTGGCCCCCAATTTGCCTCATCTTTTAAGACTCTGGTTTGTTATTGGAAATTACAGTGGATTCCAAACTTTGCCCAGCTTCGCTTACTCTATTGAGACAGTGGATATGTTGGCAGTACAAAACTTAACAGTCAAAAGTAATACTGTTTTTGAGGAAATCATATTGGTTACTTCAGCCAAAGTGATCTATGTTTGCTTCATCAGAACCTCCGAGAATGATGATCCCTTTATCAGTGGTATCGAGATGAGGGCCCTCCAAGATGGTATGTATCGACAGGCTAAGCCAGGAACAATTTTGCGTTTGGGATTCAGATATGCTGTAAATTCCACTGTTAGGTAAATATTTTGATATGCTGTAATCATATACAAGCTAATGGTAATGAAGATTATATTCATTGTAAAGTTGTAAAATTATCTAAACGGAAACCATAGTTTGTTTGTGTTTTACTTGGAGGTTTTAGCTTTATAAAATCTATTTCATGATATTTTTGGATTAGATAATTTATTTTTTCAGGGATTTATGAAATGAAGATTTTGCGATTTGATTTTTAATATTTGTTACTATTAAATTCAGTTTTAAAATATTGGTTAGAATTGTAGTTTTAAATTACTGTAATTTTATTTTTAATATAAAAATAAATTAATACTTTCACATATTCAGATTATAATTTGATTTCAGTTACTAGATTTTAAATAAAAAATTCTAACCAGTAAATTAAAATTTAATTTGTTATTCTTTTCGTTTAAAAAATTAAACAAATTTAATGCATATAAACTAATTTCAATGCCTTAGAGATGTTGTGCCTATGTGTTTTGTGAAATGATTGAACTGAATAATTTTGTACGGAGTGTTAATCAGGTATCCTCAAGACAACTTCGACCGTCTCTGGATATCGGCAGCAGATGCATATATTGTTCCGCCAGATTCATATGTTGCAAGTTCTAATGACTCCATTTCTACTAACAATACCGCAGATCTTCCTCCAACTGCTGTCATGCAAAACGCGTGGATTTCAAACAACTCAGCCCCCTTTTCGTTTCAGATAACACCACGGGGCAAGTCAGTAGTGCTGTTGTATTTTGCAGAGACCGAAAGTCTAAATATATCTGAATCAAGAACATTTTATGTCACCATAAATGATGAAAGGAAGTCCCAAA
The DNA here is from genome assembly GCA_027924585.1 of Larix kaempferi. Taxonomy (NCBI): domain Eukaryota; kingdom Viridiplantae; phylum Streptophyta; class Pinopsida; order Pinales; family Pinaceae; genus Larix; species Larix kaempferi. The sequence goes on along the minus strand of BSBM01001460.1, from coordinate 2,566,136 downwards.
ACATAACTTTGATGAGAAATTTCTCTGCCTTGGAACTACCTTTCCAATCCAATATACCGGCCTACGAATTAAACATTGTTCAGGCGAGTAACTCCAGCCTTCCTCCTATACTCAACGCTATGGAGGTTTACTACGTTGTTGAAACGCAACCTGCAACATATTCACAAGATAGTAAGTGCCCTCATTAAATTTCTCGTACTCAAAGTCCAGTTATTATCATTCAATGACGAACCCGGTTGTCCTTAAACTGCAGTTGACGCTCTTGATGCCATCAAAAACTGGTTTGACATTGAAGATTGGATTTCTGATCCATGCTTTTTGAGCCAGTGGAAAGGAATTCGCTGTGACAGCAGCTCTTCGGCGTTAAGAATAGAGGAAATGTAAGTGTAATTCGTCGATTTGTTTACAACTTATAGGTGAAACTGTAAGTGCTGATCACCATAATTGGTTTTGTTGGCAGCGATTTGTCAAGAAGGAATCTTACTGGATCAGTGCCTAACGATATTGGGAAGTTGACTGCATTACTTAATGTGTAAGCATAATTTGAATTTATTTCCTCGGTAATCCGTCAGTAGCTCTGGAAGAAATCCAAATACACCAAATTCCAATGGAAATGATAAAATGTCTATTCTCTATTCTCTATTATTTAATATAACATTTATCTATTCTCGTTAAATAACACTTATCTATTCTCGTTGAGATTAGCAGGTCACTATATAATAATCATTTGATGGGATCATTGCCAAATTTATCTAATTTAATGAAATTGGAGAGAATGTAAGTTTCTCTTCAACCTGAAATTCTTTTCCAGTCATTAAACCTATACATTTTGACAAAACCAAAATTTACTTTAATGTTGATTATTATGCAGACATCTACAAAACAACAACCTGAGCGGTCTTGTTCCTCATTGGTTATCTGATCCGAAAAGCCTTAAAGAGCTGTAAGTCTTCTTCTCTTCTTTTATTTCACTAGTTCCTGTTCAAAGTTAAATAGAATTAAGGAGTAAGTTTTCTACAACCACGTTTTTTAATTTATGTTCACAGGTATATAGAGAATAATAATTTCAGCGGTGTCATTCCTGCGCAACTTCTCATCAATCGTTCATTAAAACTCAAGTAAGATTATCTTATTTTTATATATTCATCATGTTGCAAAATAAATCCCAATCCTATTATAAGATTTTTGAGGTTCTGAATTTTCTTTCATATTTTTGCTATATTAATCCAGTTCAAATTCTCACTATGGAAACTCTCTTCCCTTCCGTTGCTGTGTTGCAGTTATTCTGGAAACCCCTACTTATGTATGCATAAAGGGGAATGTATTCTAAAGAACTCAAACAAGAATAAATGGAAAGTTGTTCTCGGAATAGCACTCAGTGGAATTCTAATCATCGCTGTCGCGTTGGGCATTATTTTGTATCGCAATAAATTCAGGAAAAAGGAAAAGAGTGCTGCAACCGAAAGGCGCAGTAGGTTGAAAAAGGAACCAGATACTATCAATATTAAAAATATTATACTACCATAGTAGAAATGTGCCTTATAATTAGTTTGTGCATCGACTAACATCACTTTCCATTAATGGATTCCAGACCAGTCAATGATTATGGTGCCAAATCCATCGAAATCCCGTGCCTTCACTCTAGATGAGCTGATAACTGCCACACGAAACTTTACTCAAGAGATCGGGCGAGGAGGATTTGGATCAGTGTTCTTTGGTAAATTGCCTGATGGAACAAATATAGCGGTTAAAGTGCTCTCATTGTTCTCCCGGCAAGGAGCTCAGGAGTTCTTGAATGAGGTAACTCAGATATTTATTCAACCAGGTAATACGGTTCAATTTGGATCTAATTTGACAATGTCTAACCACATATACTTTAGGCTGCACTTATGAATACTGAGTGTACACTAAAATCTGATTTTATTTGATGAACAGGTTAATCTTCTTTCTAGAATCCATCATAGGAACTTGGTATCTTTACTGGGTTACTGTAATGAGTCCAGAGAAGTTATGCTTATCTACGAGCACATGTCAGGAGGGTCACTAAGAGACCACCTTTATGGTAATTTTTTTCTTTTATGTTTGTTTGAGCACGACAGAATGACCCAGGCAACTCACAAGCATTTGGTTCTTTTTTCCTTTTTCAGGAGCTAGAGCTAGAGCAGCACATTTCGGACTAAATTGGAAAACAAGACTCAAAATAACTTTAGATACAGCACAGGGTAACTCTCTGCTCATTATTGTTTGAAGTATTTGATTACAGTAAAATAGCACTAAATTTATAGGGTGTCCACTATGTTACATATGTCACCTTATCCACCTGCGCCTGTTCCTACTTGAAGGACTAGAATACCTGCACGTAGGTTGCACCCCAAAGATAATTCACAGGGATATCAAGACCGCCAATATCCTTTTAGACAGCAACTTGAACGGAAAACTGGCTGATTTTGGTCTTTCAAGGATGACAATTGATGAAGATGCTACTCATGTTACTACTGCAGTGAAAGGAACTGCAGGATACCTGGATCCAGAGCATATCACATTTACACGACTTCTACTCTCTATGTTATCGAGACAATTTCATTTTCGTTTCCACAGTTGGTTTACTGGGGGCTAACTATTGTGGACACGATTTTACAGGTATTGCAACACTCAAATGTTGACGCATAAAAGCGATGTGTATAGTTTTGGAGTGGTTCTGCTGGAGATCATTTGCGGTAGACCACCCATAGACCTAAAACTACCTGAGGAGGAACTAAACATGGTTCGATGGGTAAGGATTCATATCTATCAATCATCCGAACTATAAGCATTCTTGTGTATCAATGATCTAAATTTTAAATATTTAGCATTAAATTCGAAGTATTCTTATAATTATTGGCATATTTACAGGTGACACCGTATCTGCTTGAGATGGATGAAAATGGTGGCAATATAACAGAAATCATAGACAAGCGGTTGGGTGCAGGTGATGACATGAAATCCATCTGTAGGGTTGCGAAAGTAGCAATGAGATGTGTTCAAGCTGAACCGTCTTCTAGGCCGAGCATCAGTGAGGTGGTGGCAGAGCTGAAAGCATCTGTTCCAATTTCAGAAGAGACTACTGCTATAGAAAGAGGCGATTTATCCACGGATCATGGTAATGAGACCAGAGGAATGACGTGGGGAGATAATAGCTCCAACCTTTCGAACGTAGGTAGATAAGGTCAGACGTACCGCAAAGTGTTCCTATTATTGTAATTAAACCAATCGTTTGATGGAAATAAAAATGCTTAAAAATTACATATGTTTATGTTTTTAAAAAGTACAGGAATAAATTTTTCATGCTTATGTTTAATAAAATAAAAAAATCTGTCCTGCTCGTCCTGCTTTGATTGGCAAGTTGGCTGGCTGTGCTTCCACATTTGTTCCAACTTAATCAACACTTCGCGACCTCGGTCTCACAAATGAGATTTCATAAGAAGTCATTGGTTTTATTGGATGATAGAGTTACATATTACATCCATTAACATGGCGATTCCATTCCATTGTTGAAGTGAGACAAGGTAAGAAGTGACCGATTGAACCACAAGGTGGACTGCATGACCAATAAAATGGAGCGTGAAGCACAAAATAAAAATGTTAAAGGTTAGAGCACTTTATGTCCTTCGAATAAGAATAAAATTGGAATATATCATTTTTTTTTAATGTGTGTGTCTTTTTAAAAATATTATGTTTTATTTTGTTCATTGTGTATGATATTTATTTAGTTTTTCTTAAGTTGCAAGGGAAAAAAATAATGAATAACTTGTAACATCTGAGCATCTTCACCGACGTTGCTATGTGCCATACATACTTTGAGCTTAGGCATGTTTTTGCTTAATTCCTCTTATGCTTCTTCTGAGCTTTCTTCTGTCATGTGCCATATATACTTTGAGCTTAGGCATGCTTTTGCTTAATTCCTCTTTTGCTTCTTTGAGCTTTTTTGTTTCTGAATCTTCTAAACTTCCTGAGCTGCAAGAGCACTTATTTGGATTTGAACATTGACAATTTTGAGAAATAAATAATGCTTCATGCTCTAGCTCAGATAGATTTTCAGTATCATATTCAAATTCAGATGTTTCAGGACTAGAACTGAAACTTCCTTGAGCAATATGAACTTCTTCTTGTTTGATGAATGGACTTCGGGGGCATGCATCAGTAACATGCATACCTGAGCCACATCGATTACATTGAATAGGAATCCTAGATCCCATTGCTCTTTCAGTATTTCTTCTGGCTTTAACTTGGCAGTCTTTTCCCCTAGTTCTTTTTGACGCATCTCCTTGCAGACATATATTGGCTAGATGCCCTGCTTGGCCACACAACCAGCATGTAAGCTTTTGTCTTTCTTGTGCTTTGAAAGATTTTAGCTTAATGTAATCAACAGTATAGTAGTGAGTGTTTGGTCTCCTTTTGTAATACCCCTTGCTCTGAAATTTCTTAGGGGTCTTGCCAAACTCGGAATACTTTTGAGGCCTTCGGATTTTGTTTATTTTTCTCAGGATCTTTTTAGCCTTCTTTCTTTTTCTCACTGGGTCTTCAATTGAAAGGTTGTACTTTGCACAAATTGATTTGCTATTAGGGAACCTGGACATTTTTTGGATAGATTTGTTAACTTTTGTACTAGTGCAAAAGCCAACTAATGCAGAGGTAATTAGTGAATAGATGTCTCCCCATGTATAAGTTTCATAAGCCATTTGGAAGATACCTTGGGATTTAAAATAATCGACATACTTACTGGGAAGAGCAGCAAGATAAACTTGCTTCCAAAGCAGATTTTTTCTATCTACAACTTCATAGATGTGTTGCATCCATTCTCTGTGGATATCATCATAATGGGACATGCTTTTACACTTGGAATTCATTAGAATAAGAGCATGCTTATCGGAAATCTTGTGTTCAGTTCCACACCAGTGTTCTAAGATCATAGTAGTAAGAGCCCCAATCATATTACTTTGTGGCTTTCCATCTTCATGAAATAAGACATCTCCATTGTCATCTTTTAGTGTTTCTCTTTCCATTTTTTCAACAAGTGCAGGAGATGATTCTATTTCCCACCATTTAGCCAAAGTACCAGTAAAACATTGTATGATAGATTTGCATGCTTTTATTTCTCCTTTTCCTTTCATACGCATTATTCTGTACGAAACATACATTCTATCTCAAACTTGTCTGATTTGTCCTACAGACATGCTATCAATATTCCATTCTAAATAGCTTTCATCATAAAATTGTGGGACTTCTGGTAATTTCCCTTTTCCATACAAATCTGAGGCTGATGGCCTGGACATGTTCCAAAGAAGTCTTTCTTTTATAGGTAAAGCCATTATGATGCTAGTTGAGTAACAAGGGCATGATCTGTATCAAGGCCTTCACTGGGAAAATGGAAAGGGAATTTTTCTTTGACCTCATATTTTTCTGGATGGTAGATGCTAGAGAATCCTCCAACAGATTGGGAGAATAGGCTAGATAGGGGAATTTCTTTATTGGGTTGTTCTTTGGAAGGGAGGTCTTCCTGTATTTGCCTGACCCTATGCTTGATTGCATCTGTCTTTTCTTCTAGCTCTAATAATTTATTTGTGACTCCAGAAGAGGAATCCTTTAACTCATCCAGTTTTATACTCTAAGATTTTACTTCAGAGTTTTTCAAACTAACTTCTGTCTTAATTCCCGAGACATGCAAAGAAAGGGAATTATTTGAGGAGACTAATTCATTCATTGTAACTTGCAACTGATCAAAATTTCTCCTACGAGCATAATCATTTGTGACAAATGTATGTGAAGCCATTCCTCTTAAGGCAATATTTGTCCAATTTATTTGCTCTAAAACAATCTGTATTCTTTTATCAATACTGCTCATTTGGGGGTCTTCTCTAGCTAGAACAGGGATAGCTTTAGATTGTTTCTCTTCTTCTTCTAGCATGATGCTTTTGAAGGGAGGAAAAGTAGAAGTAGACTCAATTTGTTGTCCATCAATGCTTTTCCACTTGTGCTTAGGGATTTCTATTCCTTTTCCTTTCTCAGAGTCCATCATTTGGACCAATTGTTTTTCATCAACTTTTCTCTTCCATTCATAGAAAGAGATCCAACAATCTTGGGCAGTCATATAACTTTGCCAATCTTGTGCTAAGTTTTGTTTTTGTTCGATAGAGGCCGATGCATTGAATTCTATAGTCTCTGGATGAGTAAATAGATCCCAATTTATCATTCTTTTCATCCAATCTTTATCTACTTGCCATTTTTTGCAGCCTTTCATGAGAGTAAAGAATTTATGCATCTCAGGGATTGAAGGCTTTTGAATATCAGATGGTAGAGGATTGTTAAAGTGACAGTCAAGGATGACTGTGTTGGCTTGTTCAAGATATCCCAAACCATATTTAGGCATGCCAGGAGGGCAACAATAGATAAATATTTCTTTAAGACGGGGATCATCCGTTTCAAGTGTAGGAATGGAGTGCATCATTAGAACATGATCATCATGAGGGAAACTAATATCATCATATTTTGGATGAGGACAAGGTTCTTTCGAAAGGGTAGGTGGCGAAAGGTTTATTCGTGGATTGTGGTTTATATGTCTAAGGTGTTCTGGATCAGAGAGGGAAGAAGAACCAAAACCAGAACCAGAACTCGGATTGTCACCATGATGGGCTGTTAAATTCTGAATAGAGACAAGCTGGGAACAATCAGGACATTTGATAGAAAAAGGGAGAGGTCCAAGTGAAGTGGCTAGTGTTTGTGAATATGGGTGTAGACATGAAATAGGAGGTGGAGAAGATGCAGAAGTGGTAAGAGGCGGAAAAGAGATGATGGCAGAGGAATAACCCTCTTGGATGTTGGCAGTAGTAATGGCTCGCTGTTTTGGAACAGGAGAAGTATCAAAAACCCAATGGGTGGGAAAAGATAACTGATCCCACTTAATTGTTTGATGTTTAATTGTTTGATTGAGGTGATCAGTAAGCACTAGGGTACTAGATTGGGAATCTTGGCTAGGAGTATGTAGAACAGCCGGGTACACTGTATTGGTATGGCGGAAAAAACCACAAGTCTGGATAGAAATATTTGTACGGTAGCTACGCATATCAAAACCAGATTTTTTGAAATACAACTTGATAATATTGGCCAGATGTTCATCAAAGGAATAAACATAAAAATTTGGATAACAATCAAACCATACAGGGCCATTTGATAATGGAGCAACAATACCACAAATTAAAGAATCGGTGAACTTATTATGTGTAAGATCACGGATTGTGTAGAGGACATATGTATTAAGACCCTTATGATTTAAGGCATTAATTCCAACCTGAATACATCCTAGATGAAAAAATTTAGTTCCATGGCGCTTGGCTTCGGCTTGGATTTCTTTAGGATCTAAAAGAGCAATAGTATGAGTAGTATCACAATTCTCTTGAACTTCAAAAACAAATTCTTTAACTTTTACTCGACTAACAGATTTAATATGAAACATATTTTTAAAATCACCATAAACTTGACTGGGTGCAATAGTGGGAAGTTTCCAGGCTGCTTGAGGATTTTGTTCTACAAGTTCTATATCAACAGTATTTAAAGTAGTAGCAGAACAAGATTCAAACATATTAGATAAAGCAGATGAACTTCGAGAGGCTAAATCCTCATCATTTTTAATATCTCTAAATGAGACAGATCGATCCATAGTAATAACCCTTACATGATACATGATATATGAATAACTAAAATTTATCATAAACAATCTATTTAATTTAAAAAAGACTATAACAAATCCGATATAACTTATTCATAACACTCACACTTTAATGAAACTTATGCTTTTTTAAAACCTTAGATACCATAACAATAACAGTAAGATGGAGTTAGAGGATGTCATGCCCTTCAACCTCACAATGAGTATCGATATTGACGACACTTATTTTTAAGTGTCCAAGTTAAAGAAACCAAGATAAATGATTGCTTATATGTTGATTTAGAATAAACTATTGACTAATTAGAGATATATGTGATAAATGAATATGTTTCTGATGAATGATTGATTTAATGACGATTATGGATACTTGTGATTTTAATATGAAATATTGTTGATTGATTAGCACATGTGAAATCCTATGATGAATGTCGTATTTATGCTGAAATATGGAAATGGAATTATGTGGGTGATTATGATGTGAATCCAATTGACAATTATCTATGTTTTTCTTAACGATTAGCAAATGAATGAAATGAATTATGATATGACGGTTTTTTTTAGAAGTACTATTGATGTGTGCTGTGAGTATGTGTGGAGTGACAGGTCAGAGGGTTTACTGACTCACTCATAATAGAACAAAAAGGGCGATGTAGAGGATGGGAAAAACATGCATAGGGGTACGACGACGGTGTTGGCTCCCAATAGCATCCACCCACAAGTTGAAATCCCGTTCAACTTTACTCGGGTGGGCGTGAAGTTGTATGGGTGATACCATAACGGTTTGGTCACATATGAGGTTGAGGGGCATGTAGTAAGAACATATTTACTCATTAACGCCATTAGTCTCACATAGAGTGTATCCGAATAATTTATGGTAACAATTCCTAAAATCACTACACGAGATCCCAACACAACACTAAAATGATAAATTATTGTTGGAAGGACCCAACGATGTGGTACCTAGACAATTAAGGAACGAAAATATTGTCAGAAGGGCCCGACGATGTGGTACCTAAACGAATAAAATAAATTGATAAATGAACACCTATGTATTTGGCATATAGTATGGCATTAGATTATTTGTGAATGAAATGACTATTTATAATTATGTATTTGGCATATAGTTTTGCATTAGATTATTTGTGCATGAAATGTTTATTTGTAATTATATATTTGACGAATAGTATTGCATTAGATTGTTTGTGCATGAAATGATTATTTGTAATTAAATAATTAAGAATAATTAAATATGGAGCAAATGATAGACTAGGAGTCATTAACTAGGTAACGCCATCTGCACCCACTAAAATAGAGACTAGAATCCTAGCATCACGGGACATCTAGGAATAAAATGTGGGCAGTATGTGCACTCTCATGACAAAGTGACACATGGCTGGGTGAATATTTGTATTAGATAATTTTGCATAAAAGAGTATTTTTCTATGAGGCAAAATGTGTCGCAAAGGATTTTGATATTTAAGAAAGAGGTAAGGTAGGGAAAGGGAATGGCTCCGTAACGATGGATGACTGCTGGAATGGAAAATGAGTCATGATTGTGCTTTCTATTGTGATTTTGTCTAAGGATTTTGGTTAGGGGGAGCTCACTCCAGAATATTTATTGGTGTGTATCCACTACGACTCTGAAGGCTCGGCGATGTCTATGCAACTGATTTCGTAAGCCTATGGTTGAGTAGCAAAACTAATGATTGTTTCGCCTATGGTTAAACGAGCCTTTACTTGTGGATGTCAACCAAAGACCTAGTCGGAACTTGGACAAGCTAGATTGGATTGAAGATGATGACCTCTCCTTTGGCAGTGGATTCGACCTACGGTAACATGTTCTGTGTTTTGTGTTTACTTGTTAATTCAAATCCCGAATTTTTTTAATTTTATTATTGATTATGCATTGTAAATGGTTTATATTATGTTCTTAAGCCTTAGAAAATGGTTTTTAAGTAGGATCCTGGAATGGGTCACTACATTTGGTAATAGAGCGAGGTTCGAACCTATATGGAACCATAAGCATTACTTCCGTAAATGTTTTTAGAAATTGATTATAAAATATGAATTGATTCAAGTTTTATTTTAAATGGAAAAATTGTTTCATGTCATGTCATTGTAGTTTGAATTTATATGCATGAGGAAAAAGTGGGTTCGCATTTTAATGTTTTAGTTCAATGATGAATTTGCAATTCAAGTGTAATGAATGATGAATCAAAAAGGGGGGTGGGCAAACAAATTTTTCCCCAAAAGTATTGCAACTGGGCCGCACTAGCGGGGATAAAATGAAGGCATGCATGCACCTAAGGAAGCCTACACACTCCATTAGGTTTGGTACCAAACCAAGGCATGTGCACTTTTTTAGCGCATACATGCTCAAAAGCATGCACGCACTCCTATTAAACTAATTAAAAAAACAGGGCATAGTTGTTCTATGTCATACCAACCGACCGAGCCTCAGTCACCCATCGCACACGTGGAAAAAGAGAGCACCATTTTCACGATTTGCACTTAAAAAATCCCTCAATCCATCCACCAAGTGATCATCAAGTGCATTGGATAGGAAATATATAGCTATGGGACCCCCCACACCGTGCCTCGAAGGCTCGTAAACAGTGCTATTGTACCATCTCAGTAACTAGGATTTTGCTCAGTGAAGGCCGTGCCAATCTTTCTCAAGGGGGTCATTTATGATCCAAAGGATCCCGGCCAAGCATGGCCATCGTGAACATATCCACAATGGCCACATGCATGTGTGGGAGATGACATAACCCAGCTCTGCTCACTGGTTTGGGTTCTGTGCTCTCTGAGCAAATCGTCAAAGTGTCCCTAAATGGCCACGGGGTTCTTGACAAAAATGACCATAGCACCAAATGCATGACTCCGATCATGAATCCGTCGATTCCGATGGATTCGGGCCGCCTGGTTTTAGCTAGGGTCCCCCCCACATTGTGGCTCCGACTCTAAAAATAGTGTTATTATGCCATCTCTTGAACTAGACTTTTGCTAAGTGAACACCATTCCAATTTTGCTCAAGGGAGTCAATTCTCATCATAAAGCTCTCAACCAAGCATGGCCATTGTGAACACATCCACAATGGCCACCTTCATGTGCGGGAGCTGACAAAACCCAAGTCCCCTCGCCGGTTTCGGTTCCATGCCCCCAGAGCAAATCCTCAAAGTGTCCCTTAATGGCCACGGGGTGCCTGACAAAAATGCCCGTAGCACCAAAACTGTGAATTCGATCACAAAGCCATCAATTTCGATGGATCGGGGGCGCCGATTTTCAACTACCCTCCCCCCCACAGAATGGCTCCAATGCTTAGAAATGGTGCTACTGTGCCATCTCCAAAACTAGGGTTTTGCTTGGTGAAGGCCATGCCAATCTTGCTCAAGGGGGTCAATTCTCATCTAAAGGCTCTCGGGCGTGCGTGGCCATTGTGAACACATCCACAATGGCCATATGCACGTGTGGGAGCTTGAATCATCCAATTATGTTTGTCGTTTTAGGTCCCACGACCCCAGAGCAAATCGTGAAAGTGTCCCTAAATGGCCATGGGGTGCGTGACCAAAATGATCGTACCACCAAAACCGTGACTCTGATCGCAAAGCCATCGATTCTGATCGATCTAAGACGTCTGGGTTTAGCTAGGGCCCCTCCCCACACCATGACTCCAACGCTCATAAATGGTTCTATTGTTCCATCTCCAGAACTAGGGTTTTTCTCTATGAAGGCCATGCCAATCTTGCTCAAGGGGGTCAATTCTCATTTGAAGGCTACCGGGCATGCGTGGCCATCGTAAACATGTCCACAATGGCCATGTGAACGTGTGGGAGCTAACGGAACCCAACTCCACTTGTTGGTTTGGGTTCTGTTCCCCCGGAGCAAATCCTCAAAGTGTCCCTAAATGCCCATGGGGTGAGTGACCAAAATGCCCATAGAACCAAAACCGTGACTGATCGCGAAGCCATCGATTCTAGTGGATCCAGGACACCCATAAAACACTTACATGAAACAACTCAAATGATAACTTGGAGAATTAGTTCCTCCCAACCATAGGAGAGGGAAACACCACTATTATCCCAAATCCACCCCCTAGCTGGATCACCACCATGGACTAGAACGCCAAGCAACACTTCCATGTGGCACTCTCTCTTAGAGTCTGTAACAAGCAATGATGGAATTATGAAAGAGAGAAACACTCAACCACAATTTCTCCAGGAACAGCAAGACGTCCCATTCTATCTCACTGCACCAGTATATATAGATTTTTCCCAAGTCTTATGCCATCCCAAGCAAATCTCAATTAGATCCTTCAATCCCTATGATTTAGGATCTTGTCTAGTTGTTGAGATTTTATATTGGATTTGATTGGTAAAATAGTCCTTTTTTTATGTATGCATGTTTTGTGTCTCATGGTGGTGTTCCCTCATTTAGATGAATTCTCGAAGTGTCTTTTTCTTTTATTAATACTAAAATAATAGTTTGTTGTGCAAAGTGGCACCCACACCTCTTGTGAGTATTTTTGAGTTTTTAAATAACTCTTACAAAAATAATTGTGATCCGCACGTGCCCAGGAGCACGAGGGGGACAACAGTTCAACTGAATGAGTCAGTGTTGTTATGGCAGAAGCACAAGAATGAGAAGTAAAGCAAGAATGCACTACACACAAAAATATATAAACACACAGACAATATGCAGGAATGCCAAATGATTTCTCTATTACTGGATGTAAATATCATGAGATCAAAAGCTTATTATATTACAATATTTTACATGCTTATATAGAGTGATGAGACGCTTGGGTTCCTTCCCATTACGTTCATTTACAAGAGAAGTTATAATGGTTTCGAAAGTTAAACAATTACAGTCGACTAAGAGACAGAGATACAATCTGTCGTAGTTCGACAGTCGCAAGTCGCAAGTCGATGCTGCATGTCGATGTCGTGAAACAGATGATGTAGCTGAACTTGTCGAAGTCACTGAGCTTTTCAAAGTCACGTCGAAGTCGATGAACCTGTCAAAGTTGTGTCGAATTCGATGACTAGTCGCAGCTGATGTTAGCATCCAACAATAATGCCAACTGCTGTGTGTATCAGACCCCCTTCCTTAAGAAACAATGGTCCCCATTGTTTGCTTGGTCAGGTGAGGAAACTTGTCGATGCGTTCAACAGTAGAGTACCATTTTCTTTGTGTGGGGATTTTTCCAACTTTATCCACCTGAAACAAGGGAATTGTGTTCAACCTTGTGTGACGCACTAGTCATCCCACAATGTTGTCACAAGGAAGAGGCTCCTGAACATATCGATTGATGTCATCGGGTTCTGTTGTCTGCAAACCATTTTGTTCCAATAGTGGTGCATGTTATGGTCGAAGTAGATCCACATTGAATATTGGATGCAGACCAAGGAATGCAGGAATGTCAAGATGGAAAGTGTTTTCTCCAATCTGTCGAAGAATACTATACGGGGCCACGGGCCGTATCGCAAAGGTTTGAGCTTCTTGTATGGGCAAATGAAGTGTTCCTTCTTGATATGTAACCAGACCTTATCCCCAACTTGGAATGAATGAGGAATACAATTCTTGTCGTGTCAGGCCTTACCTTTCACGTTTTCTCATTCCAACATTTCCCATGCTTGTCTCTGGATGCCGCAAATCTAATCTCAAAACTTCGAGGCTTTATCAACTTCCTACTGGTTGTAGTCGGTGTCATTCGACTGTGTCGAGGAGTTGATCAAGTCGATAGGAGCTGAGGGTTGAAATCCGTAACAAATATCAAATGGACTCTTGCTTGTAGAGCTATGATGAGCATGATTGTAGTTGTGTTGTATCTATGGAATACTTTCATCCCATGTTCGTCGATGCTTGTGGTTGTACATGCAAAGCAGTTGTACTACCAAGCGATTCACAACATTCGTTTGTTCGTCAGTCTGAGGATGGAAAGATGTTGACAATGAGAGTTGTGTGTCCAACTATTGCAAGAGGATCTTCCAAAAGATGCTGATGAATCTAGCATCTCCTTCGGAAGTAACGGTTGTGGGTAAACCATAGTATTTCCAGACATGTTCAAAGAAGACCTAAGCGGGTTGTTGTGCTGTCGTGGTATTCTTGCATGGAATGAGAATGGCCATCTTGGAAAATCTGTCGACTACTGCTAAGATCGCGTCATGCCAATGTTTGGTAGTAGGATATCCCATCAAGTAGTCCATAGAAATAGATTCTCATGGTCAACTAGGAACTGGAAAAGGTGTGTATGATCCCTATTGTCGATTAGGCGGTTTAGCAATGGCACAAACAACGCATGATCAAATGTACATGTTGGCGTCAGTTTTAAGTGTAGGACAAAATAAATACTTTTAGAGAACAACAAGGGTCTTCACTACTCCAAAGTGTGTTGCAGTCTTGCTGTAGTGCGCGTCCCAGATGAGCTGCTATCGATGCTCACATGTCGATACAAAAAGCTGTCCAAGCTTGTATAACAAGGTATCTTTCAGGAAATAGTCGGAGGTCGACAACTTGTCAGTCTGAAGTTGTCAATAGACTGGTGAAAATTCGATGTCTTCCTAATACAACTGAGGCCAAGTAGTGGTGTCATATCCCTGCATACTCATCACTATAAAATGGAGAGTAATGAGTGTCCGAATGAGACAATCAGCGACGGAATTGGCTTTACCTTTCTGATACTTAATTACTAACTAAAATTGTTGCAGGTAATTAATCCACTTGATTTTTCGAGTTGTGTGTAACTTCGACTGGGACGGGGCGAACTGTAAAGGCTTATGGTCAGTGAGGATGATCGTTTCCTTTCCAAGGATGTAATGCCTCCATTGCTTGAGAGCTTGCACAATGGCGTACAGTTCTTTTTCATATGTCGAATACCTTCTAACAATGTCCTTAAAAGTTTCAGAATGAAAAGCGACTAGGTGACCAGACTGAGTGATCACTACGCCAAAGGCATAGTCCGATGCTTCCGTCTCAATCTCAAAGGGCTAATGCAAATCAGGTAAGACAAGTATTGGTGCAGTGCAGAGCTTGTGCTTGAGCTGTTCAAAAGCTTCTTGTTGTTTCAGTGTCCATTTGAAGACAATTTTCCCATTTCCTTTCGTCAACTGATTCAAGGGCTAGGCTATGTGACTGAAGCCGAGTATGAACCGTCGATATAAATTTTCCAACCAAGAAAACTTCTTAGTTCATGGATGCTTTGAGGAATGGGCCAATCGTTGAGGATTTTCACTTTTTCTGGATTGATGTGAATGCCTACAGATTCAATTACATACCCCAAATATTTGATGTTGTTCATCGCAAAGGAACACTTGTCCATGTTCAAGTAGACTTGATGTTGTTGGAGAGTGTCAAGGACTTGTCGAAGCTATCCGACATGTTCTTCCCATGGTCGACTGAAAATCAATCTGTTGTCGTGATATACAATGACCCATTTTCCGATGAAAGGTGAAATAATGTTATCCATGCGTCGCATCAAGGTCGCAGGTGCATTGGTTAAGCCGAAAGGCATGACTAACCATTTGAACAATCCTTCCTTGGTCTTGAAAGCAGTTTTCTAGACATCTGCAGGCTCGATTGGAATCTAATGATATCTTGACTTAAGGTCGATCTTAGTAAAGAATTTAGCACCTTTCAGACAGTCGATGAGCTCGTCTATCTGCAATAGAGGGTGTCTTTTCTTTACCAAAATTTTGTTGACTGCCCGGTAGTCGATGCACATGCGCCAAGTTCCATGTTTCTTTGGAACGAGGACGACTGGACTTCCACAAAGAGAGGAACTAGGTCAGATATGACCTTTGTCGATCAAATCTTGGATTTTACTGCGAATCTCTTCATTTTCGAGAATGGATCTTCTGTAAACAGATGCGTTAGGCAAAGAAGAACCAGCAACAAGTTCAATAGAGTGTTTTACCTGGCAATGTCGAGGTACTCCATCTGGAACTTGGAATAGGTTCTGGTACTCATCAAGAATATTGTCGATCTATTGCTTCTATCGAGAGCTGCACTAGTCGGTGAGTCAACTGGTTGATGTAGTCTTCCTAGAATGTTGTGGTTTTATCATAATCAATGTGAACTTCTGAGCATGATTGATGAGATTCTTTGTCTGTTTAGTAGATATCATTGCAACTGTTGGTGTAGGTCGTCACTCTGGTATGCCGTACCATTGATTCTGAATTTTGATAATCACTTTCTGTGGTCGTGACTGGTAACTTCCATGGCAATCCCATAAGTAAGGCTTCCCAAACAGGGCGTCAGCTACGGAGATGGTTTCCACATCGCAAAGTACTTCGTCTTCAAAAGGCTTAATGAAGTAAGCGAGATTGCATTATCGAGTGATCCTTAGCTCTTGTCCATCCTTCATCCAACCGATGTTATAAGGCTAAGGATGAGGAGTTGTAACAACACCTAGTTTCTTCACAAGTTCTTCAGAAACAAATTTCTTCTAGCTTCCATTGTCCACAATCCGATGCAATGGATTGTTTTGAACCCATATCTGTGTATGGAATAGGTGCTCTTGCTTCTCCTCATCAATGATAGACGAGGCTGCTGGAGTTGTCGATGTCAATCTCAAAAGGGTCGTTTCTTCTAGGTCGGATTCTACCACAGTCTTGTTGAACGCGCCAGATGTCGACACTTTTTCCAAAAAGGTATTTCTAGCTTTGCATTCAGACGTATTATGCCAATATGAATGGTGGTAATCACACCATTTCCCATTAGGGGATTGTTTGCTACGTTCCCTTTAGTGAAAATGCCTTTTCCATGATTTGGCTTTGGTAGAGTTGGCTGAGAATATTTTGATTGTCGAAGTCGTCTGGTGCCTTTTTTGTCGGGTGGTAGTCCTAATGTCGGTTTATTCACGAAGTAAAACTCATTTCAGATGTATTCAAAAAATTTCTCCCATGTGTCTATGGGGTCTCCACTTTTCTCCATCTTTGTCGAGAGGTTCTCCCACCAGCAGTGCAAAGATGTTGACATCTTTAAGGATGCAATGGCGATCATGTAGGCTTCCTAGAGTTGATTCACAGAGTAATAGGATTCCAATTGTTGTACCCAATTGTCGATGGATTTCGCGTCAATCTTTCCTTCTGGACATGGTATGTCCAGATTCATTTGCACTTTGAATGGACTGATTTTGTCGGAGTTAGATCTTATCCTAAGTTCTCCTTATGTCGAAGCAAATCGCGTGAGAATCTCATTGAACTGGGAAAACATCTCAGTTCATTATCAAGCCAGCGCTTGCTCTATGAGTTGTTGTGTCTCGTCGATTGCATGTCTATCGCTTGTTTCTCCTGCCATCTCTGGAGGTTGTGTCTGCTTGGATTGTTGAGTTCGCGAGCGTGTTTGAACCGACATAAGTCAGGTAACTTCGATGGAAGTGTCTACGCACAAATTAAGCTCTGATTCAAGCCAACTTCTCTGATTGCAAACTGTGCTGAATGATCTCTGATACCAATGATCCGCACGCGCCTGTTCGGCATGTCCCAAGTAAGGAATTTTTGTCAAGATAGTTTTGGGAAGCTGCGAAGTTACAACACAGCGCAATATCTCCAGGATAAGAACCGTTGTGGCTAAAGTACCAACTCCACGAAGTGGCAACACCGCGCAGTGTCAGCAAAGCACCTATTTTGGGTAAAGAGTATAAGGGAAGGTCAAGCTGTGAAAGCGTTGTTTTGCGTAAGAAACTCCAGGATTCTCGGGAATGGATATGGAGCAGCATGAAGGAGGATGAAAGAGACCTGTCAAGAGAGTGGTGGAAAATAGTTAGAAGCTAAGACACGAAGCCGACAGCGACAGGCAGGCCAGAGGGGCAGAAAGCGACACGCCACGATGTAGTATAACCGTTTTGTGAATACTGCGGATGTCAGAAGGGCGTGCAAGCTGCGAGTGGTCCAATAGAATGGCCATAAGCATGTGGAGTAGTTGTCGACTACGACAAGCCAAGTCGGCGGGTAATCGTACCATTTTGAGTAACCTTAGGTTTTTTTTCGTATGCATTGTAACAGACCTGACCTAAGGGCACGATCTATATAAAGGGGCACTTTTGTAAGGGAATGGGTTAGAGAGTTGTTGATTATTGTTGAATATTGATCTCTGTTGAGAGATGATTGTAAAAGGCTGTGCAAGCTGCGTGCGCAGAGACCTACTGAGAGAGTATAGAGTCTACAGTTGAGTGCGCAGACTAGAATTGTTGTACCCTTCCCATAAATAATATAACAATAGTTCCTGTGGACGTATCTCCCATCCTCGGGGTGAACCACGTTAAATTATGTGTTATGTGATTGATTATGCATCTATATCTATGTATTTTCTTATGTGAATGGTTAAGATTTGGTTTATGAATGCATGCATTCTTGCTTTTATATGTATTCGCCATAAGGATAAAAGATGGGAATAATAGGTTAAGTAACAACATATGTGAATGAATGTTGAATGCACAAGTATTTCTAAGTCAGATGAATGCATAAGTCAATCGGGTAAACACTTAAGCCAGTGAAGTCTATATAGTATGATTCCACAAGCGCAGCACCGAAAGTGTGCAATTACATCATCGTTGTTATAGTGTATAAGTTTGCAAGGTTACAGTCTAAGATGCATATCGAATGCATAAACTTAGAGTAAGTAAAGTCCATTGAAGTGGTTAAGTACCGAAGAGGAAGTGTAGTCTCAGTTGTGCTATCCTATTATCGAAGAGTCGTTCCGAGCCATGTAGTCCGTAGATGCGCTATTGTATAAGTATTAGCCCCGAAGGAGGTGAACTTCATCTAGTCTCCCATTCCATTGAAGTGTGCATCACTCGGTTGTGGAAACCTGATTCCGCAACCTCCCCATAACTTCGCCTCGGGTGAGACCTGAGTCTGCTCGCACACTCTTGCTGAAAGGGATGGTGAAAAGGGGTTTTGTTGGTTCCTCGAACCGCGCAGAACTTGGGTATTTTTAGAAAACCTCAAGAACAGTATAAGCAGCCAACATATGGTTCCCAATAGCTTCGAGGAGCACGAGGGGGACAACAGTTCGACTGAATGATTCGGTGCAGTTATGGAGGAAGCACAAGAATGAGAAGCAAAGAACGAATACACTACGCACATAAATATATAAACACATAGACAATATGCAGGAATGCGAACTGATTTCTCTATTACTCGATGTAAAGATCATGAGATTAAAAGCTTGTTATATTACAATATTTACATGCTTATATAAAGTGCTGAGATGCTTGGGTGCTTTCCCGTTACATTCAATTACGAGAGAAGTTAGAACGGTTTTGGAAGTTCAACCGTTACATTCGACTGGGAGACAGAGAGACAATCTGTCGTAGTTCGACAATTGCAAGTCGCAAGTGGATGTTGCATGTCGACGTCGCGAAACTGTTGAGGTCGCTGAACTTGTCAAAGTCGATGAACCTGTCGAAGTTGCTGACTTGTCGCAGCTGATGTTAGCATCTGACAATAATGCCAACTCGTGTGTGGATCACATTTTTTTTTTTGAAATATTTTCACAAGTATTAAATAAAAAATAAAATAATAATGTCTTGGGGGTATGAGAGAATCCTTTACACATCTAACTCAACTAGTCTTATCCAATGGTCTCTTCTTTGGTTCTGAATTGTTTCACTAAGTATGCGTTGACGCGCATGCATTTTTCCTAATATAATATTTTTCTCACTAGTCGAATACTCTGAATCCAATTGTTTCACTAAGTATGCACTAACGCGAATGCATTTTTCCCGATATAATATTTTTCTCACTAGTCAAATACTCCGAATCCAAACTTGTCATATTGCTCTAGGATTCCTCCCTCTCGAGTCTAAATCTCGCAATTATTCCTCGTTCCATAATAGAAAAGATCGAATCCAAACTTGTAGGATTTCTCTTGGATTCCATTGATTCACCCGTGGCTTGAGCGGGTTGTTGTTTGAAATGGCTCCTTCCTTATGTATTGAGCAACTATCACTTCCGATATACCACTTGCTTGTTGTACCGGTCACCCATAAGTGTTCTTCCATGTAAAACAAATTATTTTCCCAAATTTTGTAAAATCACATGATCTCTCAATTGAATTTCAAATAAAACCTACCTCTTTATCTAGTTTAAATTTCAAGCCCGCCTCTCTATCAAATTCAAATTTCAAGTCCTATGTTTTAATGCAATCCATGGGCGCATCGCATGGCATACAGATGGTTGACTATGGCATGCTTTCATCCAAGGGCCATCGCATTGACAGCTTGGAAGCATTGACTCATAGATGATCGAGAGAAGGACAACTTTTGAAGTGGTAAGATTTCGGGTGGTTTTGCACAAAGCTCGAAGTGGGAAAACACAACTACGGTTTTGCACAAAGCCCAGAGTTGGAAAAAGAGCATCTTAGTTAGCCCATGTCCTACTCCGAACATGAGGGTAGGACCTTATGACTAACCCATGGAAACCTAGGTTCCATTTACTGTAAGGTTGTTGTTATCTCTTGTGTGAGAGGCTGCTAGGGCCAGACAAATTACGCTTTCAAATCGACATGAGTCAAAAATCCATAACATGTGCCTGACAAAACAGGATTTGAAATCGACATGAAAGGCCAACCAAATCTACTTTTCTGCCTCTTAATTGATAGATAGGGAATACAACATGGGAGATTAGATAGATGGGGAAAAAGGTTAGAAAGATTGGGAGCTAGAGAGAGGGAAGACAGCTTGGAAGGCACGGTCAGGTCACGCCCGGTCAAGTCAGGTTAGGTAAACTAATTTTAGAATAAAGTCAAGCATTATAAATGGGGAAGATAGCTAGGTTGGAAGATAGGATCGATAGGGGCGGTGGGCTAGGCAAGCTGAGATGGATAGGAAAGCTAGGCAAGATATAGACGAGATAGATAGGGAAGCATTCAGCTACTCAGAGACGTGGAAGTGGAAATAGGTTTAGCGGGGTTTACTGATTGATGAGACTGACCGACTGAGACCGAACTGACTTCGAAAGGGAGAATTTATTCTTAAAATCTTGTTGGAATTGAAAGGTTTAAAGGTGTAATTGAAAAGAGACGCTGGGAAATATAGTTGAAAATGATAGATTTGGTAACCCGCCTCTGCGTGCTTGGCTTCTTCCTACGATGCTTTTACCTTAACTACGGGATAAACTCCTTGCTATGCCTCAATACTCTGCCACTGAGACTTGGTAAACCAGGTAAGCTGAATCTGTGACTGTGGGTGCTGAGTGCGGAACTTCAACCGTGCGAATGGAGGCTGGGGGCCGTGGTTTTGGACTCTCTCTCCAACCCCGTCTTTCTATCGGTTAACTGAATCCACTTTAACTGCAGCTGTTTCCACCCTGGTTACTTCCTATGCATATCCAATTGTAGATTCTCCAGTTCTGGATCAAATAAAACCCACCCTAAAAGACTTTATGGCCGCCCCACGACCTATCCCGGGTACGACATTATTGTTTTTAGCCAAACGGCATAGGGATACATTTTTTAACATATAATCAATGTGATCTTTAAAACATTATCTTATTATCCCTGTAGCAGCAGGCAGGTAATATAGCATTCGATGGTTGAACGAGCATTAATTATGAGTTTGATTAAAAAAAAAATCATTTATTAAAGTTAAATATTACGTAGAAAATTTGTATTATTTTAAAATATGTTAAAACCGTTTTATCTATCAAATGATACCTCTCGAGTCTTATTTCTTAATTAATTGCATCTCCAATACGTGCAACTCCGTTATTTTTCCACGGTGTCCTTCCAATACTTTATGTTGTCTTCTTCTTGTCAACCACAGTATGGTCATTTAAAAGGTGGCTGTCTTCTGTTGAAATCTATTGTCATTAAGGAGAAATCTCTTGTTATTTATATGTGAATCAAAAAATTATACCTTATGTTTTATAAATAAAATAAAATTCAAATCTATTGTCATTAAAAAAAAATTCAAATCTATTGTCATTAAGGCGTTCTATATGGTTATCTCTGGTTATTTATATGTGAATCAAAAAAATTATAACTTATGTTTAATAAATAACAAAAAAATCTTCTCAATTGATTACAATGTGTCTTCACTGTTATTAAAACACTGAATAGTATTAAAAATCTCTTTCAACGTGAATGAAAACAAGCAGAACAAATATATGTGCATCAATGTTATTTTCTACTATTGTTTATAACGCTTTTCACTTTCGGTTAGTGTATAGTATGTAACGATGGTAAAATCCTTATACATATTTTATTTTATAAAGAAATAATCAATTAAATATGTGTTCAATTTAAGTGGTTAGTAAATTAGAGAAACTATGTTGTTTAGTAATTAAATATTTTTAAATTCTCTCTAAGCATATACCAATATTTATGTCTACAAATATGATGTTAGTTGTATAAATAACGGAAGAGAATCCTCAATTTTAATAAGAATTATATTTATAAAAGTATATATAATAGTTTTGTGCTTATTTTTCATTTATAGATAGTTTTGATAATAGTATTGCATTTTTATGTGAAGATAATGGTTTTCTGTTTATCTTGTATTTGTTTGTGAATAGTTTTAATAATAATATTACATTTTTATATTTAAAATAGTGATGCATTTTAAAGCTTTTTAGTAATTTTATTTTTTATTTTATTTTTTTAAACCATAACCTTTTCTCAATTGCTTTGCATTATGATTTTAATTTTATATACAAATTTCTTTATTAATATTATTTTGAAAACCATGTTTTTTTATAAATAGTAAAAACAAAAAATCGCACATAAGAAAGCTTACTTTTTATATTTGTATGATCAAAGATATAATAATAAAAAGTGCTAAGAGATCTTTAAAATACTATGGAAAAGAGATGTTAAATTTAGAAATATGTTTTCATGTTGCTTCACATAAATAAGAACAATGTGTATAAGCATATCTCTCTACATGCTAGTGTTTTGTGTTCAATAAAATTTTATTTAATGAGAAAAGTTTATTTAATTTTTTTCCCAATGTCATTGTGGTATTGTTGATAAAAAAAATTTACTAAGAAATATTTCTTGCTATAGCTAGTTGCAAATTATATACTTGATTTCTGAATTATATTTTTCTAATGTACGTTTTAAGTTATGCTTGTAAAAATATGTTGTGTTTTTTAGTATTATGCATTTTATTTTTTTACCAAATTGTACACTCTATTTTCCAATTGAGAGCAAAATTCATTTAGACATAATGCTTATTATTAATTTCAATAATTTAACTACAAAAAATATTTTTTAATTATTTATGTTGTTGATATGTACAAATTTGATCCTAATTAAAATTGGAAAACCGTATCTTAAAGCTTATGTAATGTTATTAATTTTTGATAAAAACTTTTAATATTGGTGAAAATTCTCTTAATATGTTTTAAAAATCAATTTAAATATTTGTTAATTAAGTATGTTATTGATATCGACAAATTCAACCCTAATTAAAATTGGAAGGCCATATGTATGAATTTTTTACAATGTCCTTAATTATTACTGAAATGCAATTTGGCTATTCCTAAATTAATACAATAATCTATGCATTACATTGTGTTTAATATTTAGAAATGAAATTGCTTTTACTTTTTTGAACTGTAATTGAAGATTATTCTTAAACTAAGGGCACTATGCAATTAGGTTATTCATATTATATTGACTTCATTATCTTGAAATGCAATTTAGCTATCCCTAAACTAAGCCGCAAGGATTAGCTACTACTAAATTACACTTGTTATATTTACCAATTCCATATTTGTGTATGGTTTGGGTCTGTATTAAAATATTAAAACATAGATAGGATAAGGATTATAAGAAATTGTTAAGTTAAAAAATTGAAAAATCCAACAACCATATGAAATAGGGTATATATCCACATAATCTAAAACATATATGGTATATATCCACATAATCTAAAACATTGTTATGTCAAATTGGGGACATATGAAAACAAGAGCAATAGTTTGTTATTGTTATATTATATCCGTTAGTATTATGGTACATTATGTATTATATTTTTCTTGAATCATTGGGAATATCATAAGAAATAAGCATGTCATTTTTCACGTTACAAGCAATAAGGAAAGAAAAGAGTCGAACACATTCATTAACTTTAGTGAATATCACTATTATGATCTAGTTTTCAGCACATTATATTTTTTTTTTTCACACGACATTGTATCTATTTGTCAAAATATTTCCCGGACTAATATGATATATCGTACACCAAGATAATGTCTCACTAAGTTGTGAACTTCAAAATAAATAATTTTTTTAATAATTATAAAAGAGATTAATTAAATAATATTATAAATATTATAAATAAAAATAATCGCAAAGAAAGATCATCTTCGTTAGTGATTATAATAACAATGGATCAATTTATAGTTAAAATAAAATAATCCACCTTGATTACATGAAACACCTTATCTACCTTGTTTGTTTCATGCTATAACTCACTAAACAATTTACATTTAAAGTCATCTCGAGCTTGTCACACATTTCACATTTTATGGATAGAAAAATACATATTGAAAACCCTAGCCAATCTTCTAGGTAAAACCCCTCTCATCCAACGTAAAAATAAATATGCCACTTGCCGAATATAAATTGAACATGAGTGGAGACGACTTTGACATGACATATTTTTTAGCTAAAAAATCAAAGAATCAAGGAGGGTTATCTAACCACGCAACGATTTGGCCCGGAGACGGTGATCATCCGTCAGTTAGAGTACTCCAATAAGTTTTCGAAAACTTTGTCCTCTTTCCAGTATTATATCTCGTCCATGAGAAGTAGGGCCTAAGCGCACGTACCCTCTACCATGAGAAGTAGGGCCTAGTCGACCCCTAGATCCTTTAACTTACAAATATCCTAATCCTTAAAGCCCTAGTCCCTTAATTAACCCCTTATCTCACATCCTCATAGTCCTTATCCTCTAACACCCTAAGTCCTTAACCCCTTATAATCCCTTAACACTATAGCACCTAATCCCTTAATGCCTAACCGCTTAAAACCTAACCGCTTAAAACCTAACCCCCTAACCCCAGATCCCTAAATCCTTTTACCCCTAAAGACTCTAACCTCTAAACCCCTTAAGTCATTTAATTATTTACCTATAATCCTTTAACCATTAGCCTATAAGCCCTAGTTTACCATGTAGAGGTAAAATAATTGTTTACCTCTACACTGCATTTGCATGTGTGACGTCCCTTATGCCAGTCTAGCCTACATTGGCTTGTGTGCTATATGTTTGCATGTGCACTCTTTGTTTGCATGAGAGCTCTATGTTTTCTTGATATTTCTCCCTTGGGATTGATCTCTCCCCTCTACACTTTGGAATTATCGCTTGGGATTGTGCATTAGCCTCTTAGTAAGCTCTAGTTTACCCCTTACAAGCCTTTAACCCTTTAACCCCTTCAACATTAATGCCTAACCTCATAAAACCTAACGCCCTAATCCCAGAGCACTAAATCCCTTAACCCATAAACCCCTTAACCACATTACCTCTAATCCCACACCCTCTAACCCCTAAGACCTAGGCCACCCCTAACCCCTAAACAACCTAACTCATAATACATAAAGCCCAAATCCCTAAATCCCTAAGCTGTTAACCCCTAGAAAAAATAAACATTTTACTTCTTGGTGGTTAACCCCTAACCCCTTAAACCCTATCCCCCTAACCATTGATCCCTAAATTCCTTAACCCCTAAATCCCATAACCCCTAAAACCCATTAACCACCTATCTGCTTAACTCCCTAACCCATAAATCTTTAATGATAACCACTTTATGCCTTTACGTTTAAACTCTTAACCCATAACCCCTAAGTCCCTATTTAACCTGCTAACCCTAAAACCCCTAACCCATAATCCCTAAATCCCAAAACCCATAAATCCCTAGAAACTACTAATCCCTCATATTATAGAAGCCATTAAGCCCTTAACCCTTGATCATTTGATCCTTTAACACTTTAACACTTAACCTTTAACCAAATTAACCCTCCCTTAACCAAATTAACCCTAACATCCTAACCCTAGAGCCATAAATATTCTAACCCCTAAAGGCATCACCTCTTAAATAACCACCAATCCCTAACCCTTATGTCTTTAAACACTAATGCCTTAAGCCATTAATCTCTTACAATCCCTTAACACTTAAACCCTTCACCCTTAATGCTTAACCTCTTGAACCCTAGCCCCCTAACATTAGTGCCCTCAATCCTTTAACCCCTAAACCCTTTATCTCTAAGAACTTAACACCTAACACCTAATCCCTAGATTATCCACAAACACTTAAGCCCTTAATGTCTAACCTCTAAATCCCTAACTCCCTAAATCTGGAGCCCTAAATATATTTTAAGAACTAAATCCCTTTATCCCTAATCCCCTTGACCCCTAAAACCTTAACCCCATTTACCTATTTACCTCTAATGCTTCAACCACTAATCACTAACAATGAGTTTAAACCCCATAACCTCTTAGCTCCTTAGCCCTCCAAACCCATAATCGTTAAACACCTAAACCCCTTTATCCCTTTAAATCTAAGCCCTTAACCCCTAACACCAAATCCTTTGTTAACCTCCTAACCCATACAACATGAAGCTCAAAACCCTTGAAGATAAGGAGGGATAGGGAAATAAAGGAAATATTTTCTTGGTAAGGAAATATTAAATAAGGTTTCAAGGATAATTTTTGTGTGTGTATATTAAATATAACACTAGAGTGTTATGTTTAATATAACACATATGAAAGGAAACGAAAACCCTTGAGCACTATGGAAATACATAATGCTATAGCATTATGTGTTTCTATAACACTCGAGCATTATAGAAATAGATAATGCTATAATGTTATGTATTTCTATAACGATCGAGCATTATAGAAACAAATAACTCTAGAGCGTTATGTGTTTTCATAATGCTCTAGCGTTTTCGTTTCATGTCCTGTGTGTTAAATGACATGGCAGGCTCAGATCCACCCATGCCTAGTTCAAAGAAATGATCGAGCGTTTTGATTTCACTAAACTTTTGCGCATTTCATAAAACTAATATTGCATCTAAAAGGTCCTTCAACTTCGTGCAAGGGCCCAAAAAAAATAAAAATAAATGGAAAGCTAAGTTAATGTGATGAAACGAAAAAAAAGAGAATAGTGAAATAGATGTCATTGAAATGCCATGAAGAGAACACTAAAATAGCAGAAATTTGGGGTGGTTCACTTCATGCTTAGATTCCACAATAAATGTTTCATTATAAAAGATGAATCAGAAAACATTTTTCTCAAATCAAGAAATGACAAAATGATTATGCCAAGAGAGGGAATAACATATTGTGTAGTTGGATCACTTATCAGAAGGATGTCATAGTGAAAGCTTGTTCACTATTGGATCAACAAGATCTTTTGAGTCTATATTATGCAAACATATTCACGTGCCCAAGTAGAGTCAAGGGAACTCAATACCATATCATAAGAGCAGGAAGGGATTTTGGGGATTTTTTAGAGTTTGAATCTCACTTATGTTCCAATTCTGGAGAGGTGAACAAGTAACATGTGTTGAAAATTTGGATCACCAATCAAGAGGATGTCATAGTGAATTCTTATTCACTATTGGATCATCAAGAGAGATAAGGACCAATATGAGTGGGATTTCTTTGGACATTAGATCATATTGAACAATAAAAATCCCACTCACTACAAATGTGTCCATGAATCAATGATCCATGATGGAAGTGACATCTTAAGAGCTTCGAAAGATGAAAGTGGCACTTGTCCTTCGACTACATTAATAAAACATTACAAGAGCACCAATGGGGATTCTATATCAACTCTCAAATGCATGGATTGACTAACATTTCAATAATCAAATAAAATGAATTGGTTGGTATTTTCTATAATTTATTGCAATTTAGCTATCATCTCACCCTCCACCGCTACATGGATCTCACAATCCATTGGAAAATATTATGTTTCTTGAAAATTATAAGAACCCTTTTGACGTGTTGAAAATAATAATAGTAACTGTGTATATTATTCATGAAATCACATTATGTATGCCACGATTTTGTAAGAAACAATGGTTGCACAAATTTTTACATGTCCATCGTATTGAGTAGTGATCCCATGGTGTTGAGGTTCAACTCCATAGGTAGATTCACACCCATCCGCAAACTCCTTGTATTCGAATGCCGAATCAGAAAAATCACATAGTATAAAAAGAGTTAGAGATTATGATAATCAAAGATAGTGGTATAATGGAAGGGTTTAAAAAATAGAGTCTATTCTAATTTATCCAAGCTTTAACTTTGTGTCAAAATTTAAATACTTTGTTGGATCTGTAACAAATCGTCCTTAATCTATAGACACGCTTAAAAAATTTACTAAATCTCTTTTTCCCCTTTCTAGGGGATTTGCAATGTATACCATAACACCCTTACTGCATTACAAATGCACATTTGATTGAATGGATCTTGAGGGATTCCCCTTGCCTTCCCATAAGATAAAATTGAAATCCATTAAATAACTCAATCACAAATTGACCATTAACCATGTATTAGATTCCGAGACTAATTTGACACACAATAGCTTAAAATATCGTATGTTGTCTACATCTAATGAATGGAACTTGTGACTATCTACACAGTAAAAATAACAACACAGAATTACGAGCCATTAAGAACTTGTAATATGGTTTTTTTATAAAATATAGATCACACTGTACTTGTTATATGCATACATACCAAATGAATGTTTGTGAAAATACTGCAAAAAAAACTTACAAATAAACACACTTAGTAAAATAGTGGCCAAAACTATCCATGGGAAGTATTTTTCCAAAGCATAATGCTATTGTCATATTATTCAATATCGCTTTACAAAAATTTGCTTCATGAAAAATGCCAAAATGGTCATACTAAAACCAAATATTCACATTGAAAACAAAATCATATATGTATTGTCTTTGTTGAATGATGGTTTCTAAGCAAAGTCATGATAGAGCCCTTTGAATTTTGCAAGTGAACAAGCTCGACACCTAAAAAGCATAATTTAGACTCACAAATTGTCCTCTAATCATACATTAGAACAAAATGTTTCATATGAATAGATTTTAATAGTAAATTCCATCCATCAATGTTATATCCCTCTTATTTTTGCACAACATAAAACTGACATCAATGTTCTAGATATATCACTTCTAAGTTTGCAATGTAAAACTAACCTCAATAGTAGCTTCATTTATATTTGGTCATAATCACCAGTGGTCATAATAGGCTCTCATCATAACCACATATCAAAATGTGAAGAACTAATCTACACTGCAAATTTGACCTTGGCCTTGACAACTACAATCATTGGCTAGTGAAACATCATTGGCTTTGCTTTTCCAGCCACAATTGGCTCCTATGGTTTCCCACCAATTCATACCTCAATATCCTCAATTAGGTATCCCTTTCCCAAAACTCAAGAAAAAATATTTTTGGCCTCCTCAACTCTCCCTTAATTGCCAAACCCATCTATTAGTACATCACATGCCACATCATCAACCTTCCAGCCTTTATCCACAATATATTGGAAGATCTTATGAACTTCTTCCAATTTGTCTTCTTTGCATAACACCCCAAACCATTTGTTATAAACAACAACATTTGGCTTAAAGCCAACTTCCATGCGAAATATCTTCAAGGCCTCTTCGAGTTCCCAATTTTGAAAATTCGTCGATCAACATTGCATATGTGATCACATCACGATCATGTTTTTCTGCCACATTGTTACTGCACAATCTACCGAAAGAAGACCTAAGGTGTGATCTCCCTAGTTCAAAGTGAATCTAGAACAAGTGGGACAAAACATGAAACTGCTTTCCCAGATCTAGTTAAAGATCGAGTGATTAGATGTCTTACCGTTGGATTTGTAGATCCTTCTCCTTGTAGTTGCTCCAAGTGTCACAGTCGCCAGATATCAGCTGCAACACCTCTCAAGACATACAGAAAAAAATACAAGCAATAAAACATATCTAAACAGTAATAGTTCTGAGTAAACAGTTAAGCAAGTAAACTACACAAACATTATTAATACGACAATATTTGTGTAAAGAGTGTATATTACTATATTAAAAGAGGGGAAGTACAAAAGAGAGATGATTACAACCAAATTAGCTTCACGTTGCAATCCTGCTCCAACAAGCCAATGCCAAAGCCTCCAAAGGAAGTATAGATCTCCCAAGAGATGAGTAGAGATCTCCTAAGCTAATTTCACTAGCATGCAAGTGCTATAGACTTCCTCTCTTTGTAATGCGAATGAGCTTCATATATATAGGACTAAGAGGATAGGGTAGGTTGAGATATATTGGGAGAGGACTCAGGGATCCTCCCAAATCGATAGGGAACTGAATGCCAGCTCTCTTATAGGCTAGGGATAGATATCCACATCAAACACCTTCGATTAATGGCTCAAAGATGCCCTTTATCCATTTAACTCATATCGTCGCATGCTACACAAAGGTGACCTACGACGACCTCACTAGACTCTATGAGACTAGGTCAATATCTCTTCCAGGTTAACTTCTTAGTCATGAGAACTTCAAGGAGGTTTACACTGAGTATGATGGTGGAAATATTTAGGTGTAACAGAATGACCCCCAAAGCATGAAGTTGTTGGAACTTGACAGGTGAAATGCTTTGAAAAAGGGGTTGGAAAGGACTTGTCGGATGGAGGATGCCGCTGTAGTACCACTGACTCTGAGAACATAGTCTCGTATGACTCATAACATGGCTTCCGACCAATACATTGCAGATCCATGGTAGTAAAGACCGACTGAACACAATCATGGCTACTAGACACAAGCGTAGATCCATGATGAGATGATAACACATCCATGACCAATACAAAAGTGGATCCGTGTAATATGACTCAAACAATCTCCATCGCAACCTGGGTAAAACATGACTCCCCAGGGTCCTCAAGCCGAACCCGCAATGATACGAATCTATCCATGTGATTACAAATTTCTTGACGTCGAACATGGTAGAAACCACTTGATTACTGGTCATTGATGTATACCATTAACAAGAGTGAGGGAAATCACCATTAATGTCAAAGATCCCCAAGGTGTCATAGTACATATCATCAAGCACAAATGAATGAGTTGAAGTCGAATGCTTGACGAAATCTTTCAATCAAGAGTCAATGATGAAAACTCATGTCGAAAGTGAGGTAACCTGCCATTGAGGCATGCAAGCCCAAGGTACTCGATTGGTTTCTAGATTCAATCCTCAGATGACGTGTTGAGGTCAGAAAGGATGAATCCGTCGAAGGAGGGAAATAATAAATCCCCCATCAATGACACAAAACTCAATAACAAACATTTGGAGTAGATCATATGGTACTATAACATGCAAGACTGACTCAGAGTAGACCGACATGGTGGAAGGTGTACTCAATGCAAATGATGAGTGGTGAATGTATCCTTTAACATGGGCATGGCATGACTTGGCAGTATTGACATGACGAGAATGATGCCAACTCCTCATGCAGCTGATGATGGAAGTATTCTTTGGATGACCCAAAGGAGTAACAAGACTCAGGAAATAGGAAAAAACTCGAAGACAAACGGATGACCCAAGTACTGTATGCAAATGAAAATGAGTGCCATGTTCATGAACGACTAAGTACTGCCACTGGTAAAGGTGTAACAAAAAAAACTTTCCTTTTTCCCCATCATGACTGATGAGTGCCTCATGTGTTTTTGATGAGCTTGATGAGGGTAACCAGATGCTCGGTAATAGCTCATCTCATAGATGAGTCCAATCCCAAATATTTTCTGAACATGGGAAAGAAGGGATTCGTCCCATGGCGGGCCCTTGAATGTTCAATTTTAACGAGTCCAGAGAAGGTAAAATCGGTGTCATTTCATGTTTAGAGAGTCTAAAAAGAACTAAAGAAGACTCCAAAGGTCCTTTTTCATAAGGTTAGCCTCTTTGCTCGGAAAAGGGTAAAACAACACGAGAGAGGACTCTTCCAGTCATGATTGGCTGGAGTATTCCTTTTTCGCAAGTAGTGCCCCCTGGTCCGGAAAAGGGGTAAACTATCACCAGGGAGACGATCATTCAAATACTTTTACAAGCGTGAATGCATCAAGTTCTACTTAGCAATCTTTTCGTATTTAGAGAGCCTGAAAAGAGCTTAAAGAGAGGCTGCGGGGGGAATCCTTTTCGTAGGAGTTTAACGAGCTCGAAAAAGTGATAAACTATAACTCAGTGACTTATTCTCATCGTTTTATGAGCACGAGAAAGAACAAAGAGTAAGCTCGGTGTCATTAGTAATTGAATTTAATGAGCGAAATAATGACAAAAAGATGCTCGAAGAAGTTGTTCATACCTGATAATACTTACGAGATGATCATCACGACGAAAAACGACATTAATTAGGAACTTAAGTTCTCCTGCAACTCAAAGACTAGGTTAAAAAAACAGTTAACCAAGCGTTTAAATGCAGTAAATAATCCAAACTATAGTAAAAAACTCACTAAAGCATCAAATTATAAAAGGAATATTCCATTTTTTGTTATAAAATGGTGTGAAATAGTGAAAAGGAATTACAATTGTTTTTTACCAAGTTTGGAGGAATTCGAAGAGCCGTTTGGAGCCAAATTTCAACTATTGATTCCAGGAGCTACGGTCCACCATTTCGCGAGCCATAAGAAGCAGGTAGTCCTAAATTCATCTATGCAACTTTCCAGTGGATTAGTTTTATGTTTTTTGCTTAATTTTCAAGGTTTTGGGTTGTTTTGGTTGGGGGAAATGCGCTCATGGGTCGGCGCAATCCCTCCTTATGGGAACTGCGACAACCATGTGTCGTAGCAAATACCGCAAGGATTGTTCGAGACGATGTCGCACTATCTGCAAAGAGGGACTGCGACGATGCAAACATCCAACTTCAATTCAACGCCCAACTCCCCCAAAAAAATTTTAATGCATGGGGTGAGTTCTAATGGTGCTTATTTGTCCTTCTTGACAGGTTCACAATGATAAACATGGTCCTTGAGTGGAGAGAACAAGAACACAATTTGGATGATGCTCAGTTCGAAAATGACCCTCAATGCATTGCCGCATTGAGGAAGCACGGGTTACTCAAATACTTCCAAGTGTTGGGCATGAGATCCCAAGTGACGTTGCTGATACACATGATCCAATGTTGGGATCCTATGCAACAACACTTGGAGATCGAGGTGCAAATGTTGAGTATAGATGTCGAGGACATCTACTTTCTGACAGGGTTATCCAGGAGGGGGGAAACCATATCTCTTACCAGGGTCACGAGGAGGTGACCGGACAATGGAGGATTTGATTACTCAGTACTGCACTATAGGCACTGCGGCTACTAGTGGGAAGATTCCCATTAAGGAGATTCGAGACCGTCCTTTATGTGTCATGATTTTAACCCTGTTGAGGGTTGTAGGGAGTTAGTCCGCTCACCTTGTGAGCAAGTCCCAGTTGATGTACGCAGAGGAGTGCATGGCTCCCATGGTATTCAATTGGTGTGAAGGACTCCTTACCAACCTCCGGAGTCAGCTTACCAAATGTTGGTGAGGGGTGCTAAAATAGTTTGGATATGGGTCCGTGGTAATATCTTTTCTACTGGAGCGAGTACCTCATCTGCGTCCACAGGTGGACTTGGATGATCGGGATTCCAGGAATCCACATATGATTCGATGGGAAGAGGTGATGGCTCGCCATGGTGGCGGGGGTCCCATCATAGGTTATGGCATCGGTTTCTTCACTTGGATGGAGGGATAGCTCCTCATGATTGAGGATTCCCCTTACAGCGGGACAGACTTTAGAGGTGATCTCGACCTGGTGCTTCTTGAGAGGGCACAATGGGGTGACATCGGTAAGAACAACAAATTTTGTGTTTTTCGTTTTTCGTTTTTCGTTTTTATATATTTTATGAGTTTTTTTTTGGAGTAGTGCTGATAACTTGGTGTTGTTTGCAGATGTGGGTCCGTCGCAACAAGTTGGAGTCTCCCTCATTGCGAGGAGAGGAGAGGCGCTAGTCGTGGGTGCCGCAGTGCGAGATGCTACTAAGGAGGTGGAGGAGGTCTATGAGAACCTCTAGAGGATGACAGTGGATATCCCAGATCCTGGTGTCCGTGATCTTCCTCGGGGTTACCAGAAGTACACCGTCAGGGTATCTACCTGTTTTGGTGCACTGTTGGCCAAAGTGGCGAGGGCCGTAGTCTACTTTCATGGGAAGCAACCGGGAGCTTCGAGACCTAGGGCTGAGCGACCTGAGGCCTAGGCTCATGTTCTGCTTATGTATACTGAAAGATTGTGAGCTTCAGATTTTGTAGAGACTTACTGAAAGATAGTATGCTTCAGATTTTGTATCAACACCATCATTTTGTATGGATTTATAGATATATATATATATATACAGACATTTTCGGCGATTCTATACATTATGTGTTCTATGGATGATTACTGTGATATTGTTTACATGTTTGCTTATACAATGGATGATTTACATGTTATGTATGCTTTCATATTCTATGCATATGTTATGTGTGTGCAATGTACCAATCTAGAATGAAGTTGGCCATTGAGTCAGAAACTGTGCTAATGTCTCATGGAATGTGCAGGTATTGAATAGATTCAAAGGACCTTTCCAGAAGACGGACTCGTTTGAAGATACAGATTAGAGTAGGGTCGCGGAGAGCATAAACCCAGTTAAGATGAGAGACCACTAGTTGTGAATCCAAATAGATAACAATGTGGGTCCATAGCCAAGGAAAGGGAATTGGTTAGGGTTCCAATGACTGCTTGATATTCTGCGGCGTTATTGGTTGTGTATCCTAGACAACTTCCTCTTGAGATGATAAGCTCGCCGGTGGGAGAATAAAGTACCCAGGCAGCCGAAGCAAGGTTATGGGTATGCCGATTGGCGCCGTCCACGAATCCATAGCAAGTTGCCATTTGAACATGCAGATAGAACATGGTATAAGAAATGAAACAAGACCTAGACACACTGAAACAAAAGCGTCACACCACACAAAACAAATACACCATGTACAGTATATACAAGATATCTACGCATGAAAGACTCAGGTATAGTACCTCTTCAGGTAGATCCCAATGCAGGGCTCACCCAAATATATCCCATCGTAGTCCTCTAGTTCGTAGGCTCCTTTTTGTGAAAATCCTCACAGCAGATCTAAGAGCTGATGTATACCTCACAAGAAATATTAAGATTAAGCAGGAAAATATAAGAAGACTGGTCAATGCTGTGTAAAGGAGCAACAAAATTATGATACAGTAGAACTCGGATAGAAGCAGAATAACATCACACAATAAATTATTCATTAATCACAATATGGACAAATAAATAATACAATGGTGAGAGGATTCGAATTCCAAGGTGGCAATTCGAATTAGCCTTCATGGAGTGATCATCATATCATTAGAGTGTCATCAAAGCACAACTAGGAGTCCTCATCATCATTAGTGGAGTCATCAATGCACAAGTAACTATCAACCAAATGTCAAATTGAGTCTAACTGAGTGTGGTAGGTGTAATTGGCACATGGAGGCACTAACTGAATGAAGGACGCTCAGTGGAGGGTGCATGAGGAGCTAACTAGAGTCAGAATGGGCAGTCTAGTCTCACTGGAGGTCCATTGGAGTGATACAATCAAGTTGAGAGTCAGTCTAGCCTTAAGTCAAGCAAAGAACTAAAGTGCAACTGAGTGGTAGGTGAGAGAGGGCGCCTAGGATGCATGCAATTGCATGCAGGGCACACTAAGCACTAGGAGGGATAAAATTGATTAGTGAGAAGCTCCTGGGGCTAGCTAACTGAGGGCTAGGTGATGGGACTGATGACTGGGATGCATGCAAAATCATGACTGCATGCAAAATCACAATTGCATGCAAAATCATGACTGCATGCAAAATGCATGCATGACTGAAAATGAAAAATGGATAATGCTGGTAGGACTAGGATGGAGTATAGGAATATCCCAACATCCCCCCTTAATCCATCCTGGTCCCTGGTAACTAAGACCAAAGGTCACCCAATACAATGAATAATAATAATAGTCAATAAACCGAGGAAATGGGGAAAACCTCATGGGAAAAATACCCCCCCTCAAAATAGACTGTAAAGCACACACAAAAAATAAAAGCTCCAAACTCAAGCAGGTGTGATGCTTGGTCATATGTCTAGAGGTATCTTCTTCTTGGGAAGAAGTGGATCATGCTAAAAAAGCATGTGCTTGTACTTTCTCTTTAGATCGAATGTGATGAGAAGAAATCCAAAAGTATGAGGATGATCCTAGAACCTGTGATTCGAATCGGCTGAGGTAGGATAAAAACCATAAATGTGTAGATAGTATTTTGTTTTCTCCTTCGAACCATCATGGGTAAGATTATGCCCAAAAGAACCATCAAATGTCAGGGATTGCTTGGAATCCAAATCAGATCCAAGACTTGAAAGATGGTTTCTTAAGATCTCCTTTGAACCATTAGAGATGATATCTAAACCATGAAATGCATGAGAAATTATCCCAAGTGAATGGCAATGGACTTCATCTTCAATAAACTTCTGAGAGCATGAAAAAAATTATCTTACAGTAGTAAATAAGAGGTGATTAATCAAGGAGAGCGAATGCATTACCTCCAATGGCTGATTTGACCCTCTAAAACATTCAATAGATCATGATGTAAACCAACAAACTCTTGTGCAAGAGAGGATTTAAGAACCTCTGTAGTTTCTAGAGTGTGAGCTAGCACATAATTTGAAATAGAAGAAATTTGTAGCATGAGTGTAGAATCTGCAAGTTTCTTCTTCTTTGTGGATGACTTCAATATGAGATATGTTTGATACTGATCCATGATCAGAGAGACTATCAAGGAGGGAGAATTCAACAGTGGGCTTGCTCTCGAAATGGTTTGGACCAATCCCTTCATTCTATTTTCCAAATCTTTCATCCGGATGGGCCCATAGCCCTTTTGGATATTCAACAAAAAGAAGTGGTGTACCATGCATCGAGACATAGAAAAACACCATGGCTACAGATGCTCTGTCACCTTCATTCAACCAGTCATTCTCTTCTTCAGAGGATTCGAACTCTCTTTCAAAACAATAATCAAAGAGACCATGTCTCTTCAAATGTGCTATCATCTGTGGTTTCCATTCATCATAGTTGAATTGAGAAAGAGGAGTAATTTCTTCCGAATTCATGGAAGCTGTTTTAGAAGACCTGCAAAAAACAATAGAAAATGTCTGCAACTGCTACTGCTGCAAAAGTGCAGAAACTGCTGCACTCGAAATCTTGATAATAAACTGCAAAAAAACTCTCAGGAATGGAGATAGACAATACTCTCAACATGCTCTGCTACCATGTGAAAATCCTCACAATAGATATAAGAGTTGATGTATACCTCACAAGAAAGATTAAGATTAAGCAGGAATATAGAAGAAGAGTGGTCAATGCAGTGTAAAGGAGCAACATAATTATGATACAGTAGAACTCAGATAGAAGCAAAATAACATCACACACTAATTCATTAATCACAATATGGAAAAATAAATAATATAATGGTGGAGAGTATTCGAATGCCGAGGTGGCAATTCGATATTAGCCTTCATGGAGTGATCATCAGATAAATAGAGTGTCATCAAAACATAACTAGGAGTCCTCATCATCATCAGTGGAGTCATAAATGCACAAGTAACTGTCAACCATATGTCAAATTGAGTCTAACTGAGTATGGTAGGTGTAACTGGCACATGGAGGCACTAACTGAATGAAGGGGGCTCAGTGGAGGGTGCATGAGGATCTAACTAGAGTCAAAATGGGCAGTCTAGTCTCACTGGAGGTCCATCGGAGTGATACAGTCAGTTGAGAGTCATTCTAGCCTTAAATCAAGGAAAGAACTAAAGATAACTCAACTAACTAAATTGCAACTGAGTGGTAGGTGAGAGAGGGCGCCTGGGATGCATGCAATTTCATGCACAATGCACTAAGCACTAGGAGGGATAAAATTGATCAGTGAGAAGCTCCTGGGGATAGCTAACTAAGGGCTAGGTGATGGGAATGATGACTAGATGCATGCAAAATCATTACTACATGCAAAATGCATGCATGACTGAAAATAAAAAAATGGATAATGTTGGTAGGACTAGGATGGAGTATAGGAATATCTCAACACTTACACCAGAACACATTTCACTATATACGGTCCGTGCCACATGGACTCAAACTTACCTGCCCCATGCTTATCGTGCCTTTGGTCGTAGGTGAGGAAAAAATCACCCTCATTACAGACGCGGGGTTTTGACCGACCTATCGTATTGTGCCTTGATGCACTGCTTGTGTGCCTCGTTGGCAAGAGTAGCATCACAGTGGGTCTCGTCAAGTTTTGCGAGGTAAAGGAAACGTTCTTCCTCGGTAGTGGTGTTTGGAAGAAGTTCGATTGCGAGTTTGAGTGATGGAATATCACACTCTATTTGTAGGACTGCCTCCAATCCGTAAACTAACTGGAACGGTGTAAATCTGGTGGTAGTCTTAACGGAGGTCCAGTATGGCCATAGTGTGAAAAAGAGCATGTTGTTCCAGTTGGACTTATGCGTACCCACCATGCGTTGAATCATGGATTTCAAGACCTGGTTGATGGCCTCTACTTGTCCATTGGACTGTGGGTAGTACGGTGTTGAGTTTTCATGACAAAAACCCAATCTGGTGCTCAATTCATCAACCATGTGGTTCTAAAAGTGAGATCCATGGTCAGTGACTATGGCTTGTGGGACTCTGAACCGTGAAATGACATGATTAAACATGAAGAGTGCAACGGTTTTTCCATCGTCAGTGTATGTAGGAATAGCCTCGGCCCACTTTGTGAAGTAATCCATGGCTACTATGACGTAACCATGCCCCCGACCAAGGTAGGCTTACAATGCATGAATTCAATGCCCCATTTTGCAAAGGGGCCAATGGCAATAACTGGGTGTAACGGGGCTGGATGGGTGTGCTTTTTGTTTGAAAATGCTGGCATGGGGGACATTTTTTAACAGCCTCAATACAATCTTTGAAGATGGATGGCCAGTAATATCCCGCATGCAATATCTTCTGGGTTGTAGCCATCCTAGAGAGATGACTGCTACAATCCCCAGAGTGACAGTCATTCAAGACGTTTTCATCCTCCTCATGTGTCAAACAACGTCAAAGAATATAATCAATGCCCCGACGGTACAAGGTATCACTGATGATCAAGTAATACTTTGTGTGGTAGAGTATTCGACGACGATCGTCACGAGACAGTTGGGGGTTGAAATGTTGGGTTTGAAGATATAAGGTAATATCTCCATACCACGGGTCATATGTGTTGATGAGGAACAATGATTCATCCTGAAGGGAATCATTAGGCTCGAATCCTAAATAAACATGGGGAAGATCGCAGATGAGCTCGGTGAACACCAAAGACTTCTTAGACTTAGATTTCTCGAAGAGGAGGTCGAACTCCTAAAGTATCACGATCCAGTGTGAGTACTTTCCCTAAGTACTTGACATGTTAAAACATGGTACATGGGGTTTGAGTCGGCGATGATGGTGGTGGTGTGGAGAAAAATGTAGTGACAAAAATTTTGGATGGAAATAACTGCCGCGGAGAGCGAGCTTCTCGACATGTAAATAATGAGTTTCTGAGTCAAGAAGACCCTTACTTAGGTAGTAGATCACATGCTCCTGGGCATTGTTGTCCTCCTATACCAAAACCATGGCGATCCTGGTGGCAGAAGGATCAAGATAAAGGATATAATCCTTGTAGTAATTGGGCAGTTGGAGCACAGAAGCATGCGTAATGGTATGTTTCAGACTATCGAAGGATTGTTGCGCTTGATCGTTCCATATGAACGGGACATCCTTCTTGAGTACTCTCATATAACCCGGAGTCTTTTGTGTGAAATTACAGACAAAACAACTTAGGTAAGTTGCCTTCCCTTGAAAAATTTGAAGTTTTGTGATGTCAGTAGGAGGTGGTAGAGTGACAATGGCTTCCACCTTCAAGGGATCAATGCGGATCCCATATTTCGAGACAATAAAGCTGAGGATGTGTCCAGACTAGACACAAAAAATACACTTGTGAGGGTTCATACGGATGTTATACCATCTGCATTTGAGGAATACTACCATCAGAGGATCAATGTGGAACTTGCACTACCACGAATGAGCGGGGAGATCGTCGAGATAAGGTTCCACAAAGTCCTTCACGTCATGAAAAGCGTACGACATGGTCCACTGAAATGTGGCACCAACATTTTTGAGACCAAAAGGGAGCTTGTGATAAGCAAATGTGCCCAAGGGAAGATGA
The DNA here is from genome assembly GCA_027924585.1 of Larix kaempferi. NCBI lineage: Eukaryota > Viridiplantae > Streptophyta > Pinopsida > Pinales > Pinaceae > Larix > Larix kaempferi. The sequence continues at coordinate 2,526,111 of BSBM01001460.1, read as the reverse complement.
AATCTGTCTCATGTTGATCAGCCGGGTGGATCTCAATTTGGTTGTAACCGGAAAATCCATCCATGAATGAGAAGATGACACTTCGGGCACAATTGTCTATGATCTGGTTGATGAAGGGAGTGGGATAGTTGTCCTTAGGACAAGCTTTGTTCAAATCCCGATAATCAACACAAACACTTATGGTGCCCTGCTTCTTAGCTACAGGGATGACATTTGAGACCCATTATGTTAACGGAACAGAGTAAATGAAACCAACCTTCAAGAACTTTTCAATTTCTACCTTAATTGCCGCAGTTTTTCGAGGGTGTGCTGGTCGTAGCTTTTGCTGGATGGGTTTAGCATTAGGCTAGGTTTGAATTTCATATGAAACGATAGCAGGGTCTGTCCCAAGCATTTCCTCGTAGGTCCAAGCAAGCACGTCTCGAAATTGCTTGAACAAGGCCGTGAAAGTAGTAATTTCTTTAGGGGAACACTTTTGGCCTAAATGAATGTGTTCCACTACACCAGGATAAACTGATATGTCTACCGGGTTGGTAGGTTCAATGTTGGCCAAGTTTCCCTTAATGTTTGTTTAACATGTAAGTATCAAGGGCTGACGGCAAGGGTAGACATTCGGTGTGGAGATGGTGTTGATGCTATTCTCCATAGTATCCAATGGGGGAAGGAAAGACAATCGGTGGTGGAGGTATTCCCATGGAGGGTCATCCCGGTCATAATCTCCATAATGGACTCGTCGGAATAAAAATTATAGAGCAAAGGATCAGGTAAGGACGACATCTGTTGTAGAGAACATGATGTAAAGGCCACAGCCTAGTGGTCCTCTGGAGCTAACTGGAGAGCCTCGTAAGTTAGTTCAGTGGGTGAAAGGGGCATGGTATCTCCAATCAGGTGCATAGTGGCTTCGTTAGGTGCGAGCCATGGATCGGTGGAGTTGGGAAGAGAGGATATCAAGTGCACCATCGCAACATGGTTAGGGGAATCTGAGGTTGGAAAAACACCCATAAGAGATGAATCTTTTATGAGGCTGACCCCCACGCTCTCATATGGTTGCGAAGATTTCCCGAGTAATGGGACACTATCGCCGGGACGAGCAGTGGTGTCCATTGTAGTTTCCCAAAAAGGTGCAGCTGGACCAAACGCAGCTGATACAAGGTTGTCCTGGGAGGGATTTAACCATTCCACAGATCCAGGCTCTCTCGGTAAAACGAGAGGGAGAAGTACATTAGGTGAAGTGGAATTTTTCGCCTCTTCACCCCTTGAGGGGTTGGAGGTGGGTGAATCTAGAGGGAACATGTGTGTTCCAATATTCAAAGTAGGGTTATCTACTTCAGGTGATACGACCATGACGTGTGGGTCCATTCTTAACCTCAAAATTACCTCTTGGTTAAGGGATATTCAGGTGGGAAGTTCAAAATTCTGTGGGACCTTCTTCAAGGAAAGTCAGTGAGAGTGACTGAAACAGAGTTTCTCCTAAGAGTATTCTAAACAAAAGAAAAATAGTCTAGAAAAATATACACAAACTAAGGCCACAGGCAAACTTATGTGATAGGTGTGGATTCAAAAGTCTGGCACCTCATAGGATTGTCAAGGCTTCGCAACTCGCTATATACTGCAGGGTTCAACAGTAAAACGCAACAACGAGGATTGGGACCGTACCCTTTCCTGAATACCCGACTACCTGGACAGTATGTGCGTAGTAATCTCCTCGAGTGATTCTCTCGGTGTATTGCTCTGCCAAGATAGCCAAATGGATAGCTCAGTTGGTTTCAAGAATCCTAACAGTGTCTCCCGATATATACAAGGTACGTGGGAGCTCAAATCCGTATTGGTGCTATCTAATGCACAACCGTACGGCACGAGACCTTCCTATATACTACCGAGTACGTGAAACACCTTTCAATATATGCCAAGTATGTGAAGTTCCTTTCGATATACCCTAAGGTACGTGAAAGAGCTTCGATATATCAGTTGGTACATGGAAGACTATAATACCCCCTGAATAAAGTGTTGGAAGGTAACGACAGTTGCCATGTTTTACGACGCCGAAACACGTCTCTAACTTAACACACAAGTTACTAAAAATTTTACCCTAGTTCTACCGTTGATTTTATCTGTACGGTTAGGTGAATGCATGAGGTGAGTACGTAAACATAAACATAATGCAAGCTCTAACTACATGAAACAAAATGCACTTTTTCTTTTGATGAAATCTATGTATGGGAGGGAGAAATATTTTTCAAGTGGTTTTACCAAAACAATAAACTCTAACAAATCTCAATTCTACCAAATTTGACAATGAAAGTACTCTTTTCATTTTTCCAAGCAAAACATGAAAATCAACATGCATCAAAACCAAATCTAAGCATTTTCTTTTTGTTTTTTCGAATAAAAAATGAAAGTAAGTGATGAAAAGAGAGAATTCCTATCTATAGCACTCTAACTCTTGAAATTTCACTATGATTGCTTAAAAGCATAAAAAACCAAAAATGCATAAAATTCTTTCAAGCATGGAATCACTTTTGAAAAAACCCAATTTCACTTGGATTTTTCAAGAAAATGAATGGCTCATAATTCATGAAAAAACACAAATGATTAACTTTTCTTTCAAAATTTCCAAAAGACTAATGAATGATAAATTCCAATGCATGGACCAACTTCTACAACAATTTTTAAATGCACTTGAAAACGGTAAAAATGAAGCACCTTTAATTTTTCCAATGATATGCCAAGACTATAACTTGCTAGCAATGATGTTTTTAAGCATGAATGGCTAAAAAGAAAGATTATTTGCAGCACTCTAAACACTCAGAAATTCTCAAGAAAATGACAAGCATTCATATGAACCGAAAACACACAAAACACTCAAAAACAACTAGATGCAAGCAAAGCTAAATAACTTGTGCAAAATCTAAATAACGCGTGCAAAAAGAGGTTTGGGATCTAATCCAAAGACTAGATTAGGTGAAGAGAGGAGGGAATGCAAGCTCAAGTGTATGAAGGTGGGGGAAACTAAAGTGTCCACCACTACCAAATCTCAAACTTGTCCAAAATGGAGCCCAAAAACCAATCCAAACAAATCCAAACGCTACCAACACAAAATAAAAAAGGTCTCTAACTGGAAGATGCAGTGAAAAGAAGGTCTGCAAATCAAACCAAAATAAAAAATGGAGAGGGGAAGACCCAAGCCCTAGGATTTACTACTCGTCCTAGTCTGTGGCCAGGCACAGAGCGCCCGTCGCAGGTGGCAAATAGGTGATCCACGACGATTTCATGGGTTGTGAAACTGAGCTGAGCACCAATGGAGCAGGTTGCAGAGCGGAAAATTGTGCCCAGGAGAAGTCGTCGCTTTGGCTATATTACCCAGGTGCGACAGGAGAAATCCCAATCGAAAGATGAAAAGATGTCCGAAAATGAGCAATCAAAAGGTTTGAGAAACAAGCATACAGACTCAAAGGAAGTCAACAGATCCTTCAAAGAGAAGATCCAGTGGTGAAAGAGGCTAAGGAGGTAAATGAAATGGCTCACAAAGAAATCAGAGAAAATGACTTTCAAACTGAAAACTTAAAACAATGCATTATATTGCCCAGTATGTTCACCAAACTAGTTACCAGACAATCTACCGAAAGTGGAATTAAGGCGTGATCTCCATAGTTCAAAGTGAATCTAGAACAAGTGGGACAGAACATGAAACTGCTTTCCTAGATCTAGTTAAAGATCGAGTAATTAGATGTCTTACCGTTAAATTTGTAGATCCTTCTCCTTGTAGTTACTCCAAGCTTCACGATCGTCAGATCTCAGCTACAAGACCTGTCAAGACATACATAAAACAATACAAGAAATAAAACATATCTAAACAGTAACAGATCTAAGTAAACGGTTAAGCAAGTAAACTACACAAACATTATTAATACGACAATATTTGGTGGAAAGATTTTATATTACTGTATTAAAAGAGGGAAGTACAAAAGAGAGATGATTACAACCAAATCTTAACATCGCAATCCTCCTCCAACAAGCCAATGCCAAAGCTTCCAAAGGAAGTATAGATCTCCCAAGAGATGAGTAGAGATCTCCTAAGCTAATTTCACCAGCATTCAAGTGATATAGACTTGCTCTCTTTGGAATGGGAATGAACTTCATATATATAGGACTAAGAGAATAGGGTAGGTTGAGATATAGTGGGAGAGGACTAACATATCCTCCCAAAGGGATAGGGAACCGAATTCCAGCTTTCCTATAGGCTAGGGATAGAACACCACACACCTTCGAGAAATGGCTTGAAGATTCCCTTTATCCATTTAACTGACATTGTCGCATGCTGCAGTATGACAACTTGCGACGTCGCATGTTGCACAAAGGTGACCTGCGACGAACTCACTAGAATCTATGAGACAAGGTCAGTATCTCTTCCAGGTTAACCTCTTAGTCATGAGAACTTCAGGGAGGTTTACACTGAGTATTATGATGGCAATATTTAGGTGTAACACACATCTTGTCAAGAAACCTCTCACGAGCATACCCTCTCTCAGTTACCTATCCAAAATTGTATTATAGACCACAACATTTGTTGTGCATACTTTTGCCACATTGATCCAAAATGCTTCTCATATTCCTACAATTTCCCATGATCAATATACCCACTCATCATAATTGCATATGAGGCAGTATTAGGGGTCAAATTTCTCTCTCCCATCTTCTCCAAATACTCTAATCTCTTCTGCACTTGACTAGCCTTGCAAAACCCTTTGATCATGGAATTATACGACATGAGAGTTGGTTTGAACTTTTTCGAAATAAAGGCAATCACATCCAATTCCTTCTGAACTCCCCTGCCTTGAAAAATCCTTGAATCAAGTTACAAAAAAACAACTCACTAAAGAGCAAACCATGTCTCCTCATCTCCAAGTACAACTCCTCTGCTTGTTTCATTGTTTCCCCCTTTCAATCCTCGATGCTTTTGTTAGGTGAATCTTTATTTTCAGGAGAGCTAAAAAAATGACATGATTTCCTCTCCAAGACCACTAGAGGCCTAAAGTACTTCACGTGCTCACCACCATAGATAAAACTTGTAGGCTAAAAAAACCTAGGTCAACCCAACCCAACAAATGTTAGGTGGTATTTTTCTAGATGAGAAGCTTGAGTCCTAGTCTATTGGTGTTGGTGTTGTTGGGATGAGGAACTGTTGCCAACATAATTTTTAGTGCATCGTCAATTCTTATGGCGAAGAATGCTTTGAATTGAACTGAGTGTGGAATCTCTAGGCTTTGTTTTGGTTTGTGTTTTATTGCTATTATTGCGTGTTAAACACTAAAAAATAGAAGAAAAGTATGGAGTTTTGAAGCATTTGATCACCTTCATTGTCATATGGTACGCTGGAGCTGATGCCCAAAAAGAAAACCATATGGTGTTTTTAAATGTGAAAGCATGACATATCGACCGAAAGATCCTTCCACTATGTTTGGACTATTTTTTTGAGGCATGTCATTCACCTAAATTGCAATTTTTATTTATTCAAATCAATTTCTATTTTCACTTTCTTTGAAACCCGTAAAAAGGATTTTGTATGGCTTTGTGTAGGAAGCATCCACAACTACAACTGTAAATTCCTGGCCTGCTATCTTGAAAAAGTGACTAGTATTGAGCGCAACATTCACGACCCATGGGAGGTACGTTTCTCCGTAGTTTATAGGTAACTGAATTTTTTCTGCATCAACAACACTTTGATAAGTTTCTTCCCTTTTTCAAAGCAATGATTTATATAAGTTGAATGAAGTATGTATAAAAGGAGAGAATTAATACATAGGCAGGGAAAATGATCTCTTGGTTGTCCATTTATGGTGAAGTGATTTTATCAATTCGGGACACCACCCGACAGGGTTACTGTTCCACCATTCTCCTATTCCATGTACTTCACCATGTTTTACCAATTTGTATTTCTCTGGATCTGGGTTTCCTATAACCTGCTCACTCACTCATTCAAGGCCCGATTTCCTAGATCCTTCTTGGTTTCTCTCCACATCCTCTCTCGTCGCGTGGATTTCCTATTAGAACTACTTTAGAAGATATTCCTATTTCTTCCATTAGCTACCTCAAACCCTCCTCTGCTACCGCCATCATAGTGCACAAACAACAGGAGGACGATAATTCAGTTGTAGTGGAGAACTGTTGTTCTTGATATTATTGTCGAAATGGGAAGCAAAGAAAAAACTATGGTAGTGGATAACGGATGGCTTAGAGCTAAGCATTCCCATGGCTCTCAATGCAGTAATTGAACTAAACATGGAAGACATAATTTGGCATAATGGTACCAACACCTTGCTCTCCGCTTCAGAGATTTTATCACAATTACAAGCTCAATATCGAAATTCTTCTTTTGTTGCTGATAATATCCAGAGAGTAATGTGAATGCCAGCGAGTTACTACATATTCAAAGAGACCATTACAAGAGAGTCCAATGGATTCCGTTAGAGACTCTACAGTCTGATTAAAGTGGGAAAAACTTTGGTGAAAGATGAGATGGGATTGTCCTATGAGTCCTATGTATTACAAGACCATAAGAAAGATTTGATGGGGACATGGCCTCTGTTGCATTCAGTGGTGTTGGATCCCTTTGAGGATCCCTTCAAAAAGGCCAATCAGAAACCTGCCTATGAGTTTTATGGGGATGACAAGGATTCCAATGACGACCTAATGAGGAAAGCCATGGCTAGCCTTTCAATGCCATTTATGAGGATTGTTTTGAAACATTACCAGTTATTTAAAGGGGTATGCATTCTTGTAGATGTGGGTGGAAGCTCTGGAATTATCAAAGGAATCAACTTCGATTTACCCCATGCTGTTGTAGGGTCTCCAGCATATGATAGTATTGTTTGTGTTTGCCATGGATTTTTTTGGGTGTTTCAATTGTGTGTTTTGGGTATTGATGTTTTATTTTGTTTTGATATATTTTCATATAGTGGACGAATTTATTAGATATTTTAAATTTAGGTGATTATGTTTTAGAAATTCTCAATATAGAGACCATTGAGACCACTTCAATTCCCTAGAATTTCCTAGAATTCTTATAGTAAAAATCAATTTCTTATGAGTTCCGACAATATGAGAAGTTTGAAGTAAATGTTGTAGAAATTCTCCAGGATTTAGATTTTATCCTACGGGGGAAGAACTGATGGTGCATTACTTGTGGAAGAAATTGCTTGCGCAACCACTCCCTATTTCCGTAATAGTATATGTGGATCTCTACAAATATGATCCATGGTAGCTTCCAGGTAACTTTTCATTTTTCCCTTTGAGTCTTGCAACCCATATTTTTGAACAGATTCTAGAATATAGAAACAGATGGAATCCAGGGCTTACTGAAGAGCTCATTATTTTCTTTTATTATTTACAGAGAAAGTCTTGTTTGGAGAGGACAAATGGTACTTCTTCACACCCCATGATAGAAAGTACCCAAATGCGTCAAGGCCCAGCTAGGCGGCTGGTTCTAGATACTGGAAGGATACCAATGTCGATAATCCCATCACTGCTAAAGGAGGAAAGAAGAGAGTGGGCATCAAGAAGTCTATTTTCTTATATGTTGGGAAAACACCTAATGGCTCAAAGACCAATTGGCTCATGCACGAATACCATCTTTCCTATCTTAACAGGCCGACAAGGAAGAAAGGAAACTTAAGAGTAAGCTGTTTAATCTTCTCCTTGTTTGTTTTTGTGTAGTTAGGCATGGTTCTTTTTTCACTGATATAAATACATATACTGGGATTCCGTTCCATGATATTAATACCCGTTCCCCATATTTTTTCTTCGCTGTATGAGCGACTAAATTCTATATTTCTATGTCTTATATATCATTTCCTTTGTGTAAACTGATTGAAATTATTCTTCTTGATGCAGTTGGATGGTTGGTGTCTTTGTCCAATATACAACAAAAATATCAGTGCTGAGAAATTAGCACTAGAGAAGAAGGAAAGCTCCAATGATGTACCAATGGAAACCATCAATGAAAAAGAGATGGAGAGTCATCCCACCTCAACTTCAATCGAGCATAAAGATAGTGAAGAGAGAAAACCATATTCTGATCATGTGTACAAATTGGAACCTTATACAACAAGCTACAATGCAGTTCCCCCTCGTGTTTTTTCCATGAATTCAAATATATATTTTCAGAACTCACCCTCTGCTTCTAGTGGTAGTTCCCTTAAGGCTCCAATGCAGAATACAACGTTCAACCCAATTTATTCCTCCCTCAACTACCTATGGACAAATTGAAATTCGACAGAATTAGTTTCAGGATTGCATATTGATTCCATTCATTCCAAGCCATCATCATTTTTAGAACCCATTTTAGAGAAAGGAGAAGTTTAGAGCAGCTTCAGATTGGAAAATTTATCATAGGAGGAGCAATAATCAGTATTTAATTTCAATCTGGAGGATCTACAACATCCCCTTGATTATTTAGACCAAATAATGTTTTTTGATGTTTTTTTATACTATTACAAAATGAGAAATTAGTGACTAAAAAAATGACAAAAAATCGCATATCAACAACTATGTTTGTTTTAGTCGGTGACTATTAGTAGCTAATTTACACCATCTTATAGCTCAACTAACTTAGTCGTATTTATTTTAGTCATTAATAGTTGACTTTTTTAATCGTATATTTGGTCATTGATTTAGTCATTATTTGGTGACAATTAATGACTAAATCAATGACCAAATATACGACTAAAAAATGAAACTATTAATGACTAAAATAAATACTACTAAGTTAGTTGAGCTATAAGATAGTGGAAATTAGCTACTAGTAGTCGTTTATATGCGAGTTTTAATCATTTTTTAGTCACAAATTTATCATGTGTGGTAGTCATTTATGACTATTTAGTAGTTTCATATTATATCATTTGCTTTCATTATTAATCAATATAAATGACTAATTTAGTCGTTTTTTCATTTTATTTGTGTTCATTATTAATCAATACAAATGAATATGATATTGTGAATAAATTAAAAGAATCTCATACAATATTCATGCTCATCAAATATGAATACATATGTGAATCATGCAAAATTGCATTAGTTTATTACAACACTAAATAATATCAAGTGCAAACATATAATTTCAACCATGTAAATTGTATTATATGAAATGTTAAGTATTAAAATATATATGAGTTCCCAACTAAATATCCATTAATGGACTAATACTAGTCCATGAAAAAAATGGTCTCCATACTTTACGTGAAAATCATCTACATCGATGATTTCTCAAAATTTTGTAATGGCCACTGAGGGAAATCTTGGCAATGCCCACAGAAATCCATTGATTCCCTTATTGTCACTAAACCAACCCCCACTACACACTCACGGATCTTTTTGTGCAACATGTGTCCTCAGTTTTTTTAATTCCTTGAGACTTGATATTTTCCGTCCTAGGGAAATTAAACACTGCAAAGGTGAAAATACAAGGTATCAATTAATATTGAATTCAAGAATGTTTCAAAACATATATGGATTGAAGAGACACAATATGAGATAATACTAAATTAAAGAATGTTTCAAAACACACTTATACTAATAGTACCAAAACTTTGTTGTGAAGGAGTTGCATGAAAATTGTTCATTCTCAATACAACAATTAAAAAATACTAAAAAAGAATGCACATTTAGCTCAAAAAAGAATAATGTTTACAATAACAAATAGAAGACTTCTATTCAAAATTGAATACCATGGTTGGCCATCCTTTTGGCATAACATCATCGACCTTGCCTAACTGTATCTTTTCCAATAAGATACAATTACACAAAAAGAAAACGACCAGACCAACAACCAATATGATACAATTACACATAAGAAAACCTGCAAGAAACTTTACTTAGATATGTTAGAATTGACCTCTTTTGATTGTAAATAATTGATAGAGACTACATTTATTCGTATGCTTACTTCCTTGTGGAAAGTCTTCAACTTTTTTGTATTGAAGTCATATGGCCCATCACCTCTTTTAGTATAACAACTCATTCCAAATGTTGATTGGAAGGAGATGCCACATTGTCAATAAACTCTTTATCCTGGAAACTTAAAGTTGGTTAGTGCAATTTAGTGCAAATAAAGAACAAATTAATAAAGTGAGTTACCTATAAGATAAAAAAATATCAGCAAATAAAATAAGAAAGTTGATCTTTGAATTCAAATTTTTTATCAATGGAAAAAAATACAATATGGACAAGGAAGAAAGGACGTTGTAGTGCCTACTATGTTGTTGGCCTCTTTTGAGGGTCCCAAGAACATAGACTATGTTTTGAAGTTTCCCATAATGAGATAACCATTTACAACCAAAAACCATAAAATAATATTCAAGTTTAAGATCATCTCTATAAGGACATAATACTAAATATGTAAAATTGAGAATTAAACAAGACATTATAATAATAATAATATGCACAAAAGACCATGAAGGAAAACACCATGCTACTTGGGACAAATAGAACAAGACATAGAGTGCACTAATTCCTATTTTTGTCACTATGGTACATACCACAATCAAATCAATTGCTTCTAGGCTATCATGGCGAATACAAACTCAAAGATTGTCTGGCATTAACTACATCATAAACATTATAAGTAGATTTATATATAGAAGAGAATGGGGAAAACTATGTTCAAAACGTCATAATGGCCAATAAATAATAATGCTCAGAAAAATTTAAGGGACCTAGGTAAATATGAAATTCCTAAAGGTTGTAAGCAACATGCCTTCAGTCCAAGTCTCATAATCTGGAGTACCAAACACACCACAGACCTTGTAAGTTTTGTCCAATTCATTGCAAGTTGTTTTCAATTATGAAACCAAGCGAGTCTTCAATGTTTCTATTTGTGATGAAGAAACCATCGGAATATTCATTTTTTCTATCTTCGAGCTTAGCTGGTATGGGAACCATAAGTATCTAGATTCTACATCATTAATAATAATTTAAAAAGTTCAATAATTTCTACCTTTTGTTAGGAAAGGGATGATGCAAAGTGAATAGTTCTGCCAGTTTTGCCCCAACTTCCCACATGTCTGTCAAAAGCATAAAAAAATCAGCCATATCACAATTAACTACCTAAGGCTTATAATCCTTGTATTTATTTGAAAATAAATAATTCCATTAGCTCAACATAGATCAAAACTATTTCAAGCTAGGTTATTATATCCTTAAGCTCAATAGCATGCTTGCAATCCCCAAATATGATGTCATAAGATTGGGTTCATAATTCTATCTCTTCATTTAAACTAGTGAAATACATCAACCTAGAATGTTTCTGACATACAATATGCCTTTCTAGTCATGAATCTATAAAAAGATACTCCTCGGAATTTTTTTTTCTAAAATAATATTTTATCTTTGCTGTAGGGAACCTTCTATTAAGATTCTTGCATTTTGTAAGAATGACACCTTTACAACTTCTAGATACAAGTATTCATAATACCAAACAAGATAACAGTTAGAACTAGACCAAAACAATAACATATTTACACCTACCAATTGCAATAGTGTATGTTGGATATTGCAACAAGAGTTCTGGAGCACGATACCTATCACAAAAGGCAGAAGGCATCAATTGCCAACAAAATTCCTACTTAGAGAAATGGACAAATGTATTTAATTGCTACTTAAATAATTTGTTCAAGTGAAAGTAAAATCATAAAGGAAATTCCCCATCTTGTTGAAACAAAATCTATATAAGGTGGTTAGGTAAGGACATCCCTTACCAGCCCAAAATATGCAATTTTAATCAACTACCTTGTTACCAACAAGTTATCTGGAAAGCAAATCAACCATTTATGTCATTTTGCTTATATATGAACCATAAATACAAACTTGTTTACAAATGAGACTCAAATACATGCTCAAAGTGTGGTTGTATTGGGGTTCTTTCCAAGTGCTTAAGGCTGGGTCAACACTATGCAACACTAAATGTTTGCTTTGTCCCCATCATGTGGGGCTCAATGCTTTCTGGCTGAAATGTAGGGAATTGTTGAAGTAGAGCTGTGTTGTGTCTTCAGAGTCTATTTCTAAGCTCTTTTTTTTTCATGTTCAAACTAAGTATAAGATTTATCAAATCTAGAATTGGGTGAGATAGGAACTGTGGAACAAGGCAATAATGGGAGGTATCCAATAGCACTAATATGTTTCAAAAGTCATCTTGAGTTGGCTCTTTCAAATGACGACCATTGTAAGATAATCCTTCAAACATGTAACTGCAATGCAATGGAATAAGGTGAGCAGTGAAGCACTACTGATATGAAATATGCAATCAACTGAGAAGTACTGAGTTGGAGCAAGGGGGATTTGTTGTTGGCATTGAGTATATCTTGAGTTTGAATTTTAATATGGTGATAGTTGTGAGAATATTCTTTCAATATTGTAATCGAGAACTAGGTGGAATACATGAACACAAGCAGAGAATCACTGCCGATCCAAAAGACTGCAACTAGTTAGTGCAGACAACTGAGTTTCTCTTGACTCTCAACTTAAGAATCTACAAAAGAGGAAGAAAACTGCTTCTAAGGAAATATGTCTTCTTCTTTTTTCAATTGGTGGGAATTCCATATCGACAATGAGTGTGAACTATAAATTCCACAAACATGAGAAACTCTTCAATATATATCAAGAAATTTGGCAGAGGGAGTAGACCACTATCCCAAAATAAGCAAAGAGTGAAATGAATAAAGCTTATCATGTTTCATAGAATGTAAATCTAAAGATGAATGTGAAAAAATGTTTGGAAGTAGTCCCATTGCCATCCAAAAAATGGCAATGCCACTAGAAGGAAACATTAGTCACTATTTTAGTGAAATCATCCTTATCACTAAAATAAACCCTATTTTGGATGCCAAAAGGAGAAACCTCGTAGAATATATGGGTAGATAGGCCTCACCCTACTGGAGTGACAAATAAAAGAGTTAGCAAAATCAAAGGCCGAATAACTATAAACAATATCACCACCATTGCAGATCCCTCTGTTTGGACTTCTTCCTCTTCAATTATCGAATGAGACAATACTTCATTGAAGCCTAATAGTATGTTCCCTAATTCAAAAAATAAAATATAAGAGACTCCAGAATATGGAGACCTAAGGGAGAGTATACAGTTGAAGAAGCATACAGGTAGTTGTCGAAGCAAGCAGACAACACTAGGATTCACACACACAATTAGAAAGACTTGGGGCCAAACATTCAATCCCACAAATGAATACTTTCTTTTGGCTATGAGCTCACAACAAGCTAGCTAGTTTTCCTATTATCAATGAAAGCAATTTTGAACCAATAAGTAAAATTTTTGAAAGGATAGACTTTTGTTCCTCTTCTCCTTTTTGGGAATCATCCTATCTGAACCTATATGTATACTTCTCAAGCCTCACAATTGTTTCATTTAAAATAGTAATAAACATTTCCTACTGCCCAACATATCAAATATATATATATATATATATATATATATATATATATATATTGGAGTTAAATAGTACGCGGTAAACTTAAATTTCATTTGACAATGTTCACACATTATAAAGGCAAAGTTAGACTGAGTTAGAATACATGGAAGATTATATCATTGTAACCAAAAAGAAAAAACATATTTACAGAAGTGATAGACATTGCTGACAAGATAAACTAAGGCCATTTCTGAATCAACTTCACGCCTTCACCCGCTATAATGTGTTGTCTAATTAATCATAATCAAAGGGTATAATACTATAATCTAAAGTAAAATCCATTCCTACCAAAATACAATTGTGTTAATGCTATCTAACTTGTTCCCGAAGCACATGCCTTAGCTTGGACATTTTCATTTGCAAATGGAGGTATGGCAAAGTTGTCAACCTTGTTTGCAATTTTATAGGCCATACCATTCTCCCTTGCATTTGAGCCATTACCAGCACCAATATCTGAATAAAAGAAGTCCAAAAAATTATTAAAATATGTTTTTTAAAAAATATACAGTATATGCATCGATGCCATGTTCTTTCCCACTTGTTTTGCAAATCACACTCACTTAACTTTTTCCCTTGTATACATACTACATATGCCATTTCTAGTTATGCATTTTCTATAATATACTTGTAGTCTTTGCAATAAAAAGCATTTTTTCATGTCATTTCCATAGAAACCTGGGCAAGAATAAAACATAAAGCATGTTTTAAATTACTACATTTTAAATAAATAACATAGGAACACCATAAGAAGATACAATTTCTAAAATCTGGACAAATAAATCTAAATCAAAGTCCTGTGTATTGGTTTATTATAATGGGCATGATTTTATTCAATGGTACTATCACTATAAAAAAGTGGTATGTGGAAATATCATACCTCGTAAAATAGAATGATAGCTTGCTCTAACAGATCCCTGGCCCATTAAAGAGCCCCCCCTTCCACCTCAACCTTGATTTCCAGATCTAGGTCTGGCATCCATAGAGTTTTGAATGCTTGTGTTATGTACAAATAGAATTCATTATGAAGCATCATATCTTTGAATGTAAAAGTGCATTAACCAAAATCATCACAAGAAAAACTATGTTGAGAATTCCCTTTTAATATTAATGCAAATACAACATAGAAAATATAACCAACACACTATACCAGAAGAGAGAAAAAATAGAATTCCTAACCCTAAAAAGAGATTTGCACTAGTTAAATTACCTCAATAATCATCCCCAAATAAATGATAAGGGCTTCAAAATATGTTATTTCATATAACAAAAAAAAAATAGGGAGTAATTTGGGCTCTTAGTGGTAAGTTACAAGAACAACAAATGCTAGGAAACCAACCTAAATTCTATCAGGGAAAGCATGATAGAGTATTTGGATCCAATGAAAATCTAGAAACCAATGTCGTTGAGCAACCAGCTCCATTTTCCCTACGAGTATCGCCGACTTGATGGAATATTTCTGTAAATTCATTGGATTCATTTTCTGTTGTTGTTAAACAAAAAAAATATAAAAGCAATACGCATTATCCTTATTCCTACTAAAGCCACAAATGCAAGACTTGGACAACATATTAAATAAAGCACAAAGGTTAAGAAAAAGACACTGTGAGTTACATATGTCATATACAACAACTCATACATGGGAAAGGAAAAGAAAGACTCACATATTGGTATACTTCAGCATCACCTGTGTCCTCCATAAGTTTTTGAACATCATCCAAGTTGATCTCACTTTGGAGAGCCTTAATAGCATTGTTTATTGTCTTTAAAATCTCAACGACAACCTTTTGTTTGATTCTTAGTTCTATGTCTTCCAGCTACAACCATATTCATATTGGATAAAGGTCTTTAGCATTTCAACTAGATTTATAAAACACAATATTTCAATGCAGTGCATGCAAACCTTCACTTATACTATAGTGGGAAGGCATGAAAAGAAACTTTCCTTGAACAAAATGCAGATGACTTGTTAGAAAAACAAGATCCCAGAGCAATAAAAATAAATAGAAATGCAAATATCATCACACACACATTACAAGAGAGACACAGATATATTGTGGTTCACCTTAACTTGGGCTACGTCCACACTGAAGTTGCCAGTCCTTATTATTATTCCGTCAAAAACAGTGAAGGGATACAACGTGCAGCACAATCGCTGCACTTCCTATTCACTGTTTCACAGTCTCTCTTCATGATCTCAGATATCTTTACAATGCATAAAACCTAATACTTCTTTTCCTAGCCATATTACAATGTCTTTCTGTTATAAAGGAAATACAATGGGAAAATGCCACGGGTTACCCAAAACCATGGGCCCGAAAACAGCTAGCGAAAATAGCCCCAAAATTTTTTCTCGAGGGCACTGCCCCTGAACCCTGATTCACAGGGGCTCCACCCCTGCTCCCCCGTAACTCGAGGGCGTTTCCCCCAAACCCCAAGGTTGGGGCATGAGTGTACAATTTGGGGTGCATGGCTTAGAAAATATCATCTATGAGACTAAAGGTCTGGCTCCACAACCAACAATCTCCCACTTGGAGACTAATCACAACAACTCCATCATTGCTACACTTGCTGGACTTGGACTTGGAAACTTTCTCCTCTTCACCTTCATGCTAGAAGGCCAACTGAAACTGAGCAAGAACTCAGTTTCTCTCTGGTCACTACCTTTGTGAACATGTCTACAGGATTCAGGCTAGTATGTATCTTTTCCAGCTTCAACAGTTCATCTTCCATAACAAAGCATATGAAATGGTACTTGAGTTGTATATGTTTAGTCCTGGAATGGAATGCTGAGTTCTTTGCAAGATGAATGGCACTCTGACTGTCACAATACAACCTGCTATCCTTCTGCTTTTTACCCAATTCCTCCATAAACCTTTGCAACCAAATCATTTCTTTACTAGCCTCTGTAACAACAACATACTCTGCTTCTGTTGTTGAAAGTGCAACAACCTTTTGCAGTTTCGAAATCCAACTTACTGTTGTTCGACCTACAGTAAACACATACCATGTGGTGCTCCTCCTGCTATCCTTATCACCTGCCATATCTACATCAACATATCCCTGTAGAATAGTGTCTGAACCTCCAAAACATAATTCTTGAGTGGTAGTACCTCTCAAATACCTGCAAATCCACTATACTGCCTTCCAATGTTCTTTACCTGGATTGTTCATATATCTGCTCACAATTCCCACTGCTTGTGCAATATCTAGTCTTGTGCACACCATGGCATACATCAAGTTTCCAACTGTTGATTGATAGGGAATCTTGGACATGTAATCTGTCTCTTCCTGTGTCTTGGGACACATTTCCTTACTTAGACTGAAATGGCTGGCCAAAGGTGTACTAACTGGTTTTGCATTCTGCATTTTGAACCTCTCCAACACCTTTTGTATGTACTCAATCTGAGACAATGTCAATTTGTGATTTTTTGTCTCTCGTTATTCTCATACCAAGGATTTGCTTTGCAGCACCCAAATCCTACATCGCAAATGAATTAGCTAGCTTTCTTTTGAGTACATTTATATCATGCATGTTAGACCCTACAACAAGCATGCCATCCACATAAAATAACAAGATAATATATCTTTCGTTGTCTAGCTTCTTGAAATGAACACAGTGGTCAGAATGACATCTATTATAACCTTGTTCTGTCATAAACCTGTCAAATTTTAAATACCATTGCCTTGGAGCTTGCTTCAATCCATACAAACTCTTTTTCAACCTGCACACCAAATTCTCCTTACCTTTGACCTCATACCCTTGTGGCTGCTGCATATATATATCTTTCTCCAAATCCCCATGGAGAAAGGTTGCTTTTACATCTAACTGTTCAAGATGCAAATCTTCTACCGCCACTAGACTTAAGATAGTCCTAATTGAAGTCATCTTAACAACAGGAGAAAATATTTCATCAAAATCAATACCTTTCTTCTATGCAAATCCCTTTACAACAAGTCTGGCCTTGTACTGCTTCTTACCTCCTTCTTCTTCCTTCAACCTGTAAATCCATTTGTTCTGCAATGCTCTTTTACCAACAGGAAACTCAACCAGATCCCAAGTCTGGTTTCCGACCAATGAGTCCATCTCCTCATTCATGCCTTGCTCCCACTTCTTTCTAGTTTCCACTTGCATTGCTTCTTCATAACATTCTAGTTCACCAGCATCAGTCATCATTAAATAATACATTGAAGGAGAGTACCATTTAGGGAGTCTACTTAACCTGGTAGATCTTCTTGTAGTTGCAGGAGTTTCAGGTACTTTCTATTGTTCTTGATTTTCTGGCATCTTTGGAAGTTCATTTTCTTGAATTTCATCAAGTATTGTGTACTATGTGTTTTCCTTTTCCTGTTTCTTTCCCTGCAACTAATCTTTATACATGACCTTTTCATTGAATATGGCATCTCTACTTCTAATGATTTTGTGATTTTCAATATCCCATAAACAATAACCAAAATCATCAACCCCATATCCAATAAAGGTACATTTCTTGGATTTAGCTTCAAGCTTTGTTCTATTTTCTTTATCAATATGGACAAATGCTTCTCAAAATTGAGTAGTTTACCTTTTTATCTATCCATGCCTCCTCTAGAATACCACCATCCAAAGCACTTGAAGGTCCTCTGTTTATTAAATAAACAACAGTATTTACAGCATCTACCCAAAACTGTAAGGGAAACCCTGCATGCAGTCTCATAAACCTTGCACACTCTATGATTGTTCTATTCATCTTTTCTGGCACACCATTTTCTTGTGGTGTTCTTGGGACTTTCTTCTCTCTACGAATCCCATGGTATGAACAGTAACTATCAAACTCCTTGCCGCAGTACTCACCTCCATTATCAAATCTGAGACACTTCAACCTTTTTCCTGTCTCATTCTCAACCAAAGCTTTCCACTTCTTAAAAGTAGCAAACACATCATATTTCTGTCTAATGCAATAAACCCAAGTTTTCCTAGTTGCATCATAAATAAATGTAACATAATAATGAGAGCCACCAAGAGATTGTACCTGAGCTAGTCCCCATACATCAGTATGCACAAGCTCTAACTTTTCATTTGTCTTTTGTTTCCCAACCCTGAGAAATCTGACTCTCTTCCATTTTCCATAAATACAGTTCTCATAGAATTCCAAACTTACCTTCTTCAAATCTGGCAACAACTTCCTTGAGTGGAGAATCTGCATCCCTTTCTCACTCATGTGGCCAAGCCTATGATGCCATAATGCTGTATCTGTTCCTGTAGAAGGTAAAGATATAGAATGGTCAGTATTATGAGGACATAAATACAATGTACCTATCCTGTCTCCTTTTGTTATCACCATTGATCCTTTAGTGATCTTCCACCACTTTTGTCCAAATGTAGATAGACAGCCGCCATCTCCCAACTGCCCTGTTGAGATCAGATTTCTTTTCATAACAGGAATATGCCTAACATCTTTTAATAGCCAATCAGTTCCATTCTTAACTTTTATCCATACCTTACCCATTCCAACAATTTTACATGGCTCATCATCACCCAATAAAACATGTCCAAAATCGCCTGGAACATAATCATCAAAATATTTCCTATGGGGTGTAGCATGACATGAAGCCCCTGAATCTACTACCCAATAATCACTAGTATTATCTAATGCAAGAATCAAAGCATCTTGTAACACATCACCTACTACATTTGCTTCCTGGGTAGTTACCTTCTGTGCATCTCCTTTCTTCGTTAGAGATCTGCAGTCTTTCTTCATATGTCCTTTCTTTCCACAGTTCCAACACTCTATCTTTCCCAGTCTGGACTTGGATCTACCCATTTTAGACTTCCCACAATTACCTTGCCTCCTTCGTCTCTCCTTTTGTCTTCCCTTGGTCTCCATGTTCAACGCATTACCTGATGTCTCACTTGTGCTTTTTCTTCTCATTTCCTCGCTAAGAATAACACCAATAACATCATCAAATTTCAAGGTGTTTGAACCAGAGACAGAGTTACTTACATCCATGAACAAGCTATTCCAGCTTTCTGGCAATGAACACAAGATTAGAAGAGCCCTAACCTCATCAGCAAAGTTCACACTTACAGAACTTAGTTGATTTGTAACCGTATTAAACTCATTTAAATGATTAGTAACAGATCCACCTTCAGACATCTTCATATTAAATAAACACCTCATTATAAATACCTTGTTGGAGGCCGAGGGTTTTTCATACAGCTTACCCAATGTGCTCATCAAACCCTTCGTTGTCATTTATTTTGAGATATTGAAATCCATCGATGAAGCCAGGCTCCGCTGTATTGTTCCTAGAGGATTTCTGTCAAGAACCTCCCATTCTTCGTCCTTCATGGCCACCAGCTGCTTTTCTCTTCCTCCCAATGGCAAGAATAGATCCTTCTGGTACATATAGTCCTCCATTTGCATCTTCCATAACTGGAAGTTTTGGCTGTTAAACTTCTCGACCTTAAACTTTCCTTCTTCTTCTATTGCTCCCACTCGAACCAGAAACCCTAGCTTCTTGCGAGTTTATCTACCAAATAGACCTTTGGATCTGATACCGATTGTTAGAAAAAAAGGATCGCAGAGCAATAACAATAAATAGAAATGCAAATATAATCACACACACATTACAAGAGAGACACAAATATATCATGGTTCACCCCAACTTGGGCTATGTCCACACTGAAGTTTCCAGTCCTTATTATTATTCCATCCAACAAAGTGAAGGGATACAACATGCAGCACAACCACTGCACTTCCTCTTCACTGTCTCACAGTCTCTCTTCCTAATCTCAGAGATCTTTATAGTGCATAAAACCTAATACATCTTTTCCTAGCCGTATTACAATGTCTTGCTTTTATAAAGGAAATACAATGGGAAAATGCCATGAGTTACCCAAAACCATGGGCCTGAAAACAACTGGCGAAAACAACCCCAAAAAAATTTCTCGGGGGCGCTACCCCCGAGCCCTAAGGTTGGGGCATGAGTGTACAGTCCTCTAGGGCGCACGACTTAGAAAAGATCATCTATGAGACTGAATATCTGGCTCCACAACCAACATGACCTCCATAAAGTAGTTTGATGCTTGAAGAAACGAACAACTGCTTCTAAAAAGGAGAAATTCATAAGACAACATACATATCTCTGCATTCAATTGAATGAAATTTCTAGGTTCCAATGTAAAGCAAGTACATCAGGTAAGTAATCTACCAAATGGTTCAATAGTTAACATCTAATAGCAAACTACACTCCAATAAGTTTATCTACATATACAAACCTGTTGCTCAACATTAATAAGCCATGCATCGACTTTCTTTACAAGCTCTTCCTGCATATTTTTCTTCTTCAATGCGAGCAATGCCCTCTCTTTTTTCTTCTCTCGAAGCAAGTCTTGAGCCACTTGAATTTCAGTTTCAATTACTTTTTCAAGATGAAAAAGTTTCAAGCCAAAAAATAAATTACAAATATGATCTTTGTTTAATCCTGCAAATTACACTTTCATAAGTCTGATCCAAACTTGATGTAGTATATGTTAAACAAAAAAAACAAACATTTACAGATGCCTATGCAAGTAATTGACACACAACTTTTGACACAGGTTAAATGCTAATATTATCTATTTAGTTTTGAAAATTAAATAGTATGGTACCTCAAAGAGTCAAAACAAGACAATTGAAAAGAAAAATACTTCCCAGAAAAGCATTCTACTTTCACCACTAAAGTAGAATACTTCCAATAGTGTTCGTTTTGTTAATGGAAAATTAAGGGAAATAATAATATCAAACATCAAAGGCACCAAAATACACAGAGGGTGATTCTAGAACATCAAATTATCATTCTATATAGATGCATTAAAGTGAGGTTACAAAAGAGGCCATTACAGGCTAACCCACCAATTGACGAATCCAACTATCCTATATAGTTGCATCAAAGAAAGGTTACAAAAGATGCCATAACTGGATCACCCACCAGCTGACCAAGAAAGCCAGAAAAGAAAAATAAACATAGGCCAATGTGCTATGAATTGAACCAGTCATCCAGATTCTTATAAAATAAAAGTACACATAGGCCATATGCTACAAACCAAATTCTTATGGAACAACAAATATGCTAGGAACAAAGATCCAAAATTTGGAGATTCAAATGTCAGCAAATCCCAAAGGATCTCCCCATTTCTTCTTTTCCCATAAATTTCAAGTATGTTCACATCATAAGCAAATAAATTGGATGTAGATTTGTACAAAACAGGAAGCCAATAAAAGACACATAGGTAACAATAAATGAGAGTAGTCAAACCAGAGGTAGAACAATCTATACTTAGTACCTACATTGTTGTGTATGGTGATTATTTCCCTAACAAGTTCATATGTCAATGAATTTTACCCGAACACAATTATGTTGGATATGTTTGGTGGATTACAACATGAGTGTCAGTCCACATTCAACCAATTTACAATTATAGAAAAATATTAAAATTAGACTTAGATTTTACTATCATAAGCTTTTTCATCTGATATTTTAAATCCTAGCCAATGCCATCTTTTGATTTTGGTTCAATATTTACAATTTTGAGCAAGTAGATTTGGGAGGAGAAGAAACGGGTAGCAAACCAGACTTCAAATTATTGAGCGATGATCTAGCTTCCAAGCAAGTAGGTCATGGATTCCACTATCTAGAACAATGGTTGTCACAGTTTAACAAGTGAGAAGAGAGTAATCACTAGCTAGCAGGATGAGGCCATCACAGAGATAAATCCTCAAAGTTATAACCAAAAATAGGAGTCAATTAAATCAAACAGAATTAATCATCATATAATAAGTGAAACATAGCATGAACTGAGGAGATCGTCTAACATATAAAACAATGTATCTTCCTCTAGTGCCAATGTGTGACAAAATTTTGCCTTCATTGACGCTATTAGTCTTAGGAGAATCAAAATTTGAAAGTAGTGTGCAACAACTAAGCTACATGGAAAGTTGAAACAAATGCATAACTAGATACATATCTGCTAGAATTTTTTAAAAGTCAGGATCCACATATAGTGAAAAGAGAGTAAAATATATAATAATACTAAAATAGAAGAATCTAAAACATAAACAAAATTATATCTCTGAATATATTTTTCTACAAATCTCTCACACATATTTAGAAATTCAGACTGCTATAACAAAATTATATTTGTGTGTTTGAATATGGGGATATTATCCCACTTTAGGCACAATCATAAACAACATTTGAATATTAGTTATGAAAAGTGTTCATGAAAGAAAG
The DNA here is from genome assembly GCA_027924585.1 of Larix kaempferi. Taxonomy (NCBI): domain Eukaryota; kingdom Viridiplantae; phylum Streptophyta; class Pinopsida; order Pinales; family Pinaceae; genus Larix; species Larix kaempferi. The sequence continues at coordinate 2,503,382 of BSBM01001460.1, read as the reverse complement.
AATAATGAATTTGACAACATTGGCACTGGGAAGGGTTCATATTAGGCATGATAAAAATAAAAATATGCCCCCACCCATTTCACAAAATAAAAAACCTTAACCACTTGCTAAATGCTTGTGATATTCTACAGGTGTATATCATCAGCTTGAAAAACCTCACAAATTCACTCAAAGAATTGCAGAGAAGAAGAAGAAGAATTGAATCAATATTCACACATGAAACTCAAAGAATGATCAAAACTGTTGTAATGTCATTCATCAGCTGTAAGCTGGAAAAAATATGACAATAAAATAGAATGAATTTGACTACCCCAAAGGTGATTCGAATTCTCCTCAAGGTGTGGCTTGGACAACATTGGAGACATCACCCAATCAGTGGTAGTAATC